>CM076999.1:98039641-98665141 GCA_039090855.1 Macrothele yani | reverse complement strand
GAACTTCTTTCTGATGCCTGTCTGGTGTCTGAACTCCTGCAGGCTAAATAACCAGGTAAATCAAAGCTTTGTTGAACGTCCTTCTGATGCCAGTCTGGTATCTGAACTCCTGCAGGCTAACTCACCAGGAAAAGGAAAGATTTGTTGAACTTCCCTCTGATGTCAGTCTGGTATCGATATTCAGATCCAAATCACTGACTCAGTTTTGGGGTATTATAAAGGAAGAATATCCAAGTCTCAGCGACAAAGCTCTAAAATTATAGGTAACATTTTGGACCACATATTTATTGTGAGAAAATTTTTCAGCCGTTTCGGCAATCAAAACATAGCACAGAAACATAATGGATATTAATGCTGCACTGAGCCTTGTAGAAATGACGCTGAAACCACGGATCGAAAAGATTATCACGAAGCAGCAGCAACAGACGTCGCATTGACCATAGAAAAAATTATATTAACGGTAAGGAGAATATTGTGGTATATTAATTATGGATTGCGCTTCTTAATCATTAAATAATGTTAATAGATTAAATTATTTTAGCTGTAAGTAGCTAACATGGAATAATTTGCTATATAAATTATGGGTTATACGGAGTGATTATTATAATATAAAATATTCAATGCTCGAAAATAGCATAAAGATTTAAAGCGATCTCCAACGTTTTGCCGGTCCGCGAAAGTACCTCCAACGCTTTGCGAGTCCGCAAATGCAAAATGTTGGGAACCACTGGTCTAAGCGATGGCTCCTGATCATTCGTCCGAGTAGGGTCCGGGTTCGAATCCTCTGAAGCATGGATATTGTGTTTGTCTTGCGGCACTCCCTTCCATGAAACCAGTGGCCCTAAGTTAGGGACGAGCGACAGCTTATAGCCCCTTGAGTTGCTCACGGTGGTCGTTAAACCTCCAATCAGAAAAAAAAATCGTGGGCAAATGTGCTTTGTTGCTAAAGCAACGAAAATCCCTGCAACCGTGCTGTGACGTCATTTCACCCAAAGCATTCTGGCATGACGGCCGAGCTACGTAACGTCCCACAATCTAAGTCGTTTCATAAACGCCTCAGAAGCACAAAAACGTCGTTCTTTTCTTTTTTAGGGGTTTAAAGGCAACCGTGAGCAACTCAATGGGATATGAGCTGTCGCCCGTCCGCAATTTAAGGCCCTTGGTTCCTGCCAAAGGAGAGAGCCAGTGATGTAAGAAGAACACACTACGCTTGTCTGATTCGGAATTCGGACCCGTATCGGATTAATGGCAAAAGCTAGCGCTTAGAACACTGCTTCACCAGTGAGGCAGTGCAGATCCCGGAAACTGATCGTTCTTTCCAAATGGACATTCCTTCTCACTTAAACTTCGGACATTCCCTCTAACTTAAACGTCTTAGGATGAAATTGAATGAACAACATTTAAAAATATTTACCTGAATATTTCACTCCTCTCGCTTAAACATCTTAGGTTAGAATACTTCACTCCGGACATTCCCTCTCACTTAAACGTCTTAGGATGAAATTGAATGAACAACATTTTAAAATATTTACCTGAATATTTCACTCCTCTCGCTTAAACATCTTATGTTAGAATATTTCACTCCGGACATTCCCTCTCACTTAAACGTCTTACGATGAAATTAAATGAACAACATTTAAAAATATTTACCTGAATATTTCACTCCTCTCGCTTAAACATCTTATGTTAGAATATTTCACTCCGGACATTCCCTCTCACTTAAATGTCTTACGATGAAATTAAATGAACAACATTTAAAAATATTTACCTGAATATTTCACTCCTCTCGCTTAAACATCTTATGTTAGAATATTTCACTCCGGACATTCCCTCTCACTTAAACGTCTTACGATGAAATTAAATGAACAACATTTAAAAATATTTACCTGAATATTTCACTCCTCTCGCTTAAACATCTTATGTTAGAATATTTCACTCCGGACATTCCCTCTCACTTAAACGTCTTACGATGAAATTAAATGAACAACATTTAAAAATATTTACCTGAATATTTCACTCCTCTCGCTTAAACATCTTATGTTAGAATATTTCACTCCGGACATTCCCTCTCACTTAAACGTCTTAGGATGAAATTGAATGAACAACATTTAAAAATATTTACCTGAATATTTCACTCCTCTCGCTTAAACATCTTATGTTAGAATATTTCACTCCGGAAATTCCCTCTCACTTAAACGTCTTAGGATGAAATTGAATGAACAACATTTAAAAATATTTACCTGAATATTTCACTCCTCTCGCTTAAACATCTTATGTTAGAATACTTCACTCCGGACATTCCCTCTCACTTAAACGTCTTACGATGAAATTAAATGAACAACATTTAAAAATATTTACCTGAATATTTCACTCCTCTCGCTTAAACATCTTATGTTAGAATATTTCACTCCGGACATTCCCTCTCACTTAAACGTCTTACGATGAAATTAAATGAACAACATTTAAAAATATTTACCTGAATATTTCACTCCTCTCGCTTAAACATCTTATGTTAGAATATTTCACTCCGGACATTCCCTCTCACTTAAACGTCTTACGATGAAATTAAATGAACAACATTTAAAAATATTTACCTGAATATTTCACTCCTCTCGCTTAAACATCTTATGTTAGAATATTTCACTACGGACATTCCCTCTCACTTAAACGTCTTACGATGAAATTAAATGAACAGCATTTAAAAATATTTACCTGAATATTTCACTCCTCTCGCTTAAACATCTTATGTTAGAATATTTCACTCCGGACATTCCCTCTCACTTAAACGTCTTACGATGAAATTAAATGAACAACATTTAAAAATATTTACCTGAATATTTCACTCCTCTCGCTTAAACATCTTAGGGCCGCTCCGGTGGCGCAGTGGTCTAAGCCATGGCCTCTGATCATTCGTCCGAACGGGGTCCGGGTTCGAATCCCGGTGAGGCATGGATGTTGTGTTTGTCTTACGGCACTGGCTCTCTCCCTTCCCTGGAACCAGTGACCCTAAATTAGGGACGGGCGACTGCTTATAGCCCATTGAGTTGCTCACGGTGGTCGTTAAACCTCCAATAAAAAAAAAAAAAAAAAAAAAAACATCTTAGGTTAGAATATTTCACTCCGGACATTCCCTCTCACTTAAACGTCTTAGGATGAAATTAAATGAACAACATTTAAAAATATTTCCTGAAAATTTCACTCCTCTCGCTTAAACATCTTAGGTTAGAATATTTCACTCCGGACATTCCCTCTCACTTAAACGTCTTAGGTTAGAAAGTGGAAGGGCACCACTGTACAAGAAAAAATGATCCCAAATGTTAAAAAATTGGCGGCCCACCACAAACCAGCAAACATTTCGCATCTCAGCCCCCTCTCTTTTCTGAAAAATTTCCACGACTTTAGTTAGGGTAGAAACCGGAAAACTTTCTACTACTTTAAAGTAGAGAGTACCAAGTACTTTTTGTAGATAATTTATGCTATGCATCATTCGCATACCAAAATCTTTGTGGGTGTGAAATAAAACGAGGGATTTGAGAGTATACATTTACAATATTTACGTACTTTGCATTTATTCGCGTCACTCACGACAATACGGAGCCACAGCCCAGTACATACTAAGTGGAATTAAATCATGACAACAAACAATAATGTTTAGTTCCTGACATTGAGTGTTACTTAGGTAGGTGGATTAATGAATGCTATTTTCGTAAAACCATCGAAAGAAGGTATGTGAGTCATAAAACTAAATATTTACTAAACTACACTATATTGACAAGAGTCACCGGACACGTAGAGGAGAAACACAACATAGCATTTATTGATATACATTAGTACGGTGTCGGTCCACCTTTAGCCTTAATTCATGCACTGACCCTTCGAGGCATGCTTTCGACAAGGTTTTGGAACACCGTGATGGCTATGCGCTTCCATTCAGTACATAATGCTGCAGCTAACTGTTGCTTAATAGTAGGCCTTGGTTCCAAACATCTTATGCGGCGCTTTAATTCAACCCATGGTTGCTCTATGGGATTAAGATCAGGGCACTGCGCTGGCCAGTCTACACACGATAGGGAATTACACACCGTAACAGTCCTTGTTTATGGCTCGGTGCATTATCCTGCTGGTACCAACAAGACTCGGCTCCATAGTATTGCCACAGAGTTGGTAGTGCATAATTGTCCAGAATATCGAGGTAGACGTGCTGGTTAACAGGTTTGTTCCCGATGACCAATCGGCTATGACCATACCACAAAATACACCCAACACGAGTACACTGTCAGCTCCGTACACTGTGGTAAATAGCTTTCCCTCGGCTGCCTCCATTCCCATACACGACCATCAGACCGATGGATCGTGTATCTTTATTCATCATAGGACCTGTTTCCATTGATCTAAGGTCCACGCAAAATGTTCTTTACACCATGCTGAACGACGAGTAGTATTCCGAGTGGAGATGAAAGGCTTATGAGTAGCCGCACGACCACGGTAACCCACGGAATGAAGTTCTCTGCAAATGGTACTTGTACATACCGAGATTCCAGCATTTTTACTCACCTGTACACTGAGGTCTTGTACAGTTCTCCGTCGATTAGCTGTAACGACTCTCCTGAGGCTTCGACGTCGTCTATCACTGATTTTCTTTGGTCTGCCGGTACGTTTTGCTGCTTCAGGCACGCCATGTGTCTTCCACTTATTCAGTACATCCGAAACAGTTCACTTGGGTTTTGTGACGCGCTTGCAGCGCAGAACGCACATGAGATAAAGGCAGATAGCAGCGAGTGCATACGTGCTCAGTTGGGAGAGCGACTTATTCCGGAATGAGGGTATCCGGGTTCAATGCCTGGCGTAGACAAAAATGACGGAGGAATTTACTTCGTTATAGTACGTTTAGACGCCTCTCGGTTTCTCTTATGAACAACAAACTAATATAACACCCGACAATCTTTCCTTTCTCAGAGTCAGTTCTCTCCCGCAGCGACATTTTCACTCAACCTCACAGTGCGATATGATCGAGGTTAGCTGCAGGCTTGTTATTATACCGTTTGGAGATGTACGGCATATCTTAACAACGCAGCGGATAAGTTCATTTGCTTTTGAAGGGGTGTCCGATTACTATTGTTAATATAGTGTATGTTGGAGGCAATAGCTTTTCGCCTGTTTAATTTTTCAAAAGAAAATTATTATTATTATTGTGTATTATTCAGATTCAGTCGATTTTAAGAAACGACCCTGACCCCGATTAAATATGATTTAGCATAGAAAGTCCATCTACGCATGCCCAAGGTAAAAAACTGGCCTCAAGATAGAAAGAAAATCTGAATCGCAAGAGTGTTAGTGAGGAAGATTGGTAACTGTTGGTCTAAGATATCTACAACTTACACCTCAACGTGTTATACATCATTTTAAAGCTCTCGTCAAAATACTGGCAGTATTTATTGTCTTTATAACATACTTCCCTTCGATAAAATATTCATTTTCAGGTTATTATTACTTATGCATGACAGATTCTATACGAATTGGTATCTTGAACTATTGCAATTACAGCGTTTCTCCCATTCACATGATACTCGAGGTAATGCAAGTTTTGTGTTTCCTAGGGCGCACACCAGACTGCTGCATAGCAGTATTATTGCAGCTGGACCCCGTGAGTGGAACAGACTGCCATTATACAACAGGGAAATAGTGAATTCTCGGGTATTTAAAAAACTGCTACGAGAGTTTTTGTTGTTTGATTGAGTTCCTGTATTCTTTCTTTCACGGTATGCTCAACAGCTGTCGTATTTCTAATGTTGCTATTTTTATTGATTTGACCTGACACGTCTACCTTTGGAGATCAGGGGCTCGTCAAGCTTAAATTTAAACCCTTTTCCCTGGCTCCATGCTACGGTTCCATAGTACATTACGCTATCTTTGTTTTTTTATAAATTACTTTGTATCGATTTTTTTGGTCAATTGTAAGTTGGATTAGTGCTTGTATGTTTATGATTATTATGCCAGATATATCTGAGGTAGTTTGAGCTCTTGTTTAATCTTAAAATAAATCATCATCACTGTCAACCATTATCTATCCACTGCTGGATGAAGGTCTCCCCAAGTTTCCTCCACAACGGTCTGTCTTGTGCCAGTCTCCTCCATGTCACTCCCGCATACTTTCGAATTTCATCCACCCATCTCCCATGTGGTCTTCTTCTGGGTCTTTTCCTGTCCCTTGGAATCCAATCTAAAATTTCGGCTGTCCATCGATGGTCTGTCCTTCTGGCAGTATGTCCAGCCCATTGCCATTTCAGGGATTTAACTCTGATCATGATGTCTTCCACTCTTGTCATTTTTCTGATCCACGAGTTCCTCTTCTTATCTCTCCTGTTTACACCAAGCATGCACCTCTCCATGCTGCTTTGAGTTGTCTGCAGCCTTTGTATGTCTCTTTTAGTTAAGGTCCACGTCTCTGAACCATAAGTAAGCACTGTAAGGATGCATTGATCAAACACTGTTCTTTTAAGACATAATGGCATATTGCTCTTGAAAATTATGCTGTTTCTTCCAAAAGCTCTCCAGGCAAGTTTCGTACGCCGATTAATTTCTTCATCAATGTGACCCTCACTTGATATCTGCTGTCCAAGATAAACGTACGTGTCTGTTATCTCCAGCTTTTCTCCATCAATCGATAAATCTTCATTTCTTGTAAAAGCATTGAACATCAATTTTGTCTTCTGAAAGTTCATTTTAATCCCACTTCTTTACTCTTGTCAACAAGTTCCTGGATCATACTCTGCAGCTCTGATGGGGTAGTTGCGAAAATGACTATGACATCGGCAAAACGAAGGTGGGTTAGATAATCTCCATTAATATTTATCCTTTTTGTTTTCCCAGTTCAGTGATGGAAAGACATTTTCCAATGAGGCATTAAAGAGCTTCGGAGATATGGTACCACCTTGTCTCACTCCCTTTCCAATTTTTATGTGTGTTGCATTTTTCAAACAGCCGAATCTTTGCATTTTCATTTTCATGGATGTTATTAATAATATTAATGTATGCGTCTTCAATACCACAGGATTTGAGAGCCATTGTAACTGCTGATGGTTTCACCGAATCAAAGGCTTTTTCATAATCGATAAAATCCATGCACAATGGAAGTTCATATTCCCTCGCTCTTTCAATTAGTTCTCTCAGTACGTGGATATGATTCATTGTGCTGTAGCCACTCCTGAATCCAGCTTGTTCTCTCGGTTGAGCCATGTCCAGTGTTACCTTCCAGCGGTGTAAAAGAACTTTAGTGAAGGTTTTATAAACCACTGATAGGAGGCTGATAAGTCTGTAGTTCCTGAGATCCTCAATGTCACCGTTTTTATGTAGCAGGATCATTGTAGCGTTGTTCCAATCCTCAGGAATCTTCCCTTCATTAAGTCATCGAGTGAAAATTTGGGCAAGTACTGTTTCGATTTCTCCACTTGCTTCTTGTATGATGTCTACAGTAATTCCTTCTTCTCCTGGAGCTTTTCCCCGCTTCATGTTCTTGATTGCATGTGCAACTTCTGCTGGGAGGACTGGAAGAACTCTGGTACCTTTCATTATGTCTGGAGTTAGTACTAAATGTTATTAATTTATATTGAACTTTGTGATATTACTGTGATTCCATGTTTTCGTTCCATTGTGCTAACACTGTGTTAATATTTAATTTTAGTTTAGTACATATGACAATTTTGATGTTTGTGTTTTGTTAAATGTGATGTACTGCGTTGCGTGGCGGAACTTTCATTAAATTCAATTCAATTCAAATTCAATAGCAGGTAACTTCACTTGGGGGTCGAGGGAATGCCTAATTTCGCTACGACGCGTACTTTACTACTGTTAGGAAAGATGCATAGCATCAGAATGCATTTTTGTAATGGCTTTCATCACTTTAGCACAAAACTCACGTAATTTACGTAGATTTTTATTAGATATCCTTACGGTTATACTAAACGGTATGCAATAATATTCGGCGGTAGTTTCGTAAAATAAATTGTTGAACTACAATAAAATTAACTGCTGTTGCGTCACTTCACGAGACAGCATGCTGCACGATCCGATTTCGAAAATGGATTTCCCAATGACTCAATATTGCACATTTTCGTGATGTAAAAATTTTTCGTTACATATTTTTAGTAGGGTGTGGGACGTGGTGCTTTGCATCGGACCTAATTCACTATCCCTAGAGGAAAGCATCTTGTATTTACAGTCGTGATTGCACCATCGAGACAATAGAGCATATCTATAATTCGGTGTGTCATATGGTGCTTGCGAATGATTTAATTTACTATCAAAAGAGGGGAGTATCTTATATTCACACAGCTATAAATGTGCTCTATTGTCTCGCTGAGACAATAGAGCACATTTATAGCTGGGTGTGATGTGGTGCTTTCAGCTGCCCTAATTCATTATCAATATAGGGAAGCATCTTTTATTCACAGTCGTGATTGTCACATCGAGACAATAGAACATATTTATAGCTGGTTGTGTGACGTGGTGCGCGCGGCAGACCTTATTCACTATCAATAGAGGAAAGCATCTTGTATGCACAGTTGTAATTGCCTCGTCCAGACAATAAAACATATTTGTAAGCTGTGTGTGTGACGTGGTGCTTGCGGAAGATCTAATTCACTATCAATAGAGGAAAGCATCTCCTATGCACAGTCGTAATTGCCTCGTCCAGACAAAAGAGCACATAGCTGGGTGTGATGTGGAGCTCATGGAAGATCTAATTCACTACCAATAGAGGAAAGCATCTGGTATGCACAGTCGTAATTGCCTCGTCCAGACAAAAGAGCATATTTTTAGCTGGATATGTGATGTGGAGCTCATGGAAGATCTAATTCACTACCAATAGAGGAAAGCATCTGGTATGCACAGTCGTAATTGCCTCATCCAGACAAAAGATCATATTTATAGCTGGGTGTGATGTTGAGCTCATGGAAGATCTAATTCACTACCAATAGAGGAAAGTATCTTGTATGCACAGTCGTAATTGCCTCGTCCAGACAATAGAGCCCATAGCTAGGTGTGACGTGGAGCTCACGGAAGATCTAATTCACTATCAATAGAGGGAAGCATCTATTATTCACAGTCGTAATTGCCTCGACCAGATAATAGAGCATATTTATAGCTGGGTGTCACGTGGAGCTCACGGAAGATCTAATTTACTAGCAATAGAGGAAAGCATCTTCTCGTCCAGAAAATAAAACATATTTGTAGCTGTGTGTGTGACATGGTGCTTGCGGTGGACCTAATTCATTATCAATACAAGGATGTCTCGTGTATTCACATCGCGATTGTCTCGTTGAGACAATAGAGCATATTTACAGCTGGATGTGTGACGTTGTTCTTGCGGCAGACCTAATTCACTATCAATAGAGGGAAGCATTTATATTCACAGTAGTTATCGTCTCGTCGAGACAATAGAGCATATTTACAGCTGAGTGTGTGACGTGGTGCTTGAGGTAGACCGAACTCACTATCAATACACGTAAACATCTTTTTTTACAGTCGTTATTGTATCGTCGAGACAATACAGCATATTTATAGCTGGGTGTATCACGTGGTGCTTGCGACGGACCTAATTCATCATCGATAGAGGGACGCATCTTGTATTCACAGTCGTGATTGTCTGATCGAGACAATAGAGCATATTTATAGCTGGGTGTGTGACATTGGTGCTTGCGACGGGCCTATTCACAGTCGTAACTGCCTCGACCAGACAAAAGAGCATATTTATAGCTGGGTATCACGTGGAGCTCACGGACGATGTAATTCACTAGCAATAGAGGAAAGCATCTTATATTCACAGTCGTAATTGCCTCATCCAGACAACAGAGCATATTTACAGCTGGGTGTGACGTGGTGCTCACGGAAGATCTAATTCACTAGCAATAGAGGAAAGCATCTTATTTGCACAGTCGTAATTGCCTCGTCCAGACAATAGAGCATATTTTTTATAGCTGGGTGTGATGTGGAGCTCACGGAAGATCTAATTCACTATCAATAGAGGAAAGCATCTTGTATGCACAGTCGTAATTGCCTCGTCCAGACAATAGAGCACATAGCTGGGTGTGATGAGCTCACGGAAGATCTAATTCACTATCAATAGAGGAAAGCATCTCGTATGCACAGTCGTAATTGCCTCGTCCAGACAAAAGAGCACATAGCTGGGTGTGATGTGGAGCTCATGGAAGATCTAATTCACTACCAATAGAGGAAAGTATCTTGTATGCACAGTCGTAATTGCCTCGTCCAGACAATAGAGCCCATAGCTAGGTGTGATGAACTCACGGAAGATCTAATTCACTATCAATAGAGCAAAGCATCTCGTATGCACAGTCGTAATTGCCTTGTCCAGACACTAGAGCACATAGCTGGGTGTGATGAGCTCACGGAAGATCTAATTCACTATCAACAGAGGAAAGCATCTTGTATGCACAGTCGTAATTGCCTCGTCCAGACAAAAGAGCACATAGCTGGGTGTGATGTGGAGCTCATGGAAGATCTAATTCACTACCAATAGAGGAAAGTATCTTGTATGCACAGTCGTAATTGCCTCGTCCAGACAATAGAGCTCATAGCTGGGTGTGATGTGGAGCTCACGGAAGATCTAATTCACTATCAATAGAGGAAAGCATCTCGTATGCAGAGTCGTAATTGCCTCGTCCAGACAAAAGAGCACATAGCTATGTGTGATGTGGAGCTCACCGAAGATCTAATTCACTATCAACAGAGGAAAGCATCTCGTATGCACAGTCGTAATTGCCTCGTCCAGACAAAAGAGCACATAGCTGGGTGTGATGTGGAGCTCACGGAAGATCTAATTCACTATCAACAGAGGAAAGTATCTTGTATGCACAGTCGTAATTGCCTCGTCCAGACAATAGAGCTCATAGCTAGGTGTGATGAGCTCACGAAAGATCTAATTCACTATCAATAGAGGAAAGCATCTTGTATGCACAGTCGTAATTGCCTCGTCCAGACAAAAGAGCACATAGCTGGGTGTGATGTGGAACTCACGGAAGATCTAATTCACTATCAACAGAGGAAAGCATCTCGTATGCACAGTCGTAATTGCCTCGTCCAGACAAAAGATCACATAGCTGGGTGTGATGTGGAGCTCATGGAAGATCTAATTCACTACCAATAGAGGAAAGTATCTTGTATGCACAGTCGTAATTGCCTCGTCCAGACAATAGAGCTCATAGCTAGGTGTGATGAGCTCACGGAAGATCTAATTCACTATCAATAGAGGAAAGCATCTTGTATGCACAGTCGTAATTGCCTCGTCCAGACAAAAGAGCACATAGCTGGGTGTGATGTGGAGCTCACGGAAGATCTAATTCACTATCAACAGAGGAAAAGATCTCGTATGCACAGTCGTAATTGCCTCGTCCAGACAAAAGAGCACATAGCTGGGTGTGATGTGGAGCTCATGGAAGATCTAATTCACTACCAATAGAGGAAAGTATCTTGTATGCACAGTCGTAATTGCCTCGTCCAGACAATAGAGCTCATAGCTAGGTGTGATGAGCTCACGGAAGATCTAATTCACTATCAATAGAGGAAAGCATCTTGTATGCACAGTCGTAATTGCCTCGTTCAGACAAAAGAGCACATAGCTGGGTGTGATGTGGAGCTCACGGAAGATCTAATTCACTATCAACAGAGGAAAAGATCTCGTATGCACAGTCGTAATTGCCTCGTCCAGACAAAAGAGCACATAGCTGGGTGTGATGTGGAGCTCACGGAAGATCTAATTCACTATCAACAGAGGAAAGCATCTCGTATGCACAGTCGTAATTGCCTCGTCCAGACAAAAGAGCACATAGCTGGGTGTGATGTGGAGCTCATGGAAGATCTAATTCACTACCAATAGAGGAAAGTATCTTGTATGCACAGTCGTAATTGCCTCGTCCAGACAATAGAGCTCATAGCTAGGTGTGATGAGCTCACGGAAGATCTAATTCACTATCAATAGAGGAAAGCATCTTGTATGCACAGTCGTAATTGCCTCGTCCAGACAATAGAGCTCATAGCTAGGTGTGATGAGCTCACGGAAGATCGAATTCACTATCAATAGAGGAAAGCATCTTGTATGCACAGTCGTAATTGCCTCGTCCAGACAATAGAGCACATAGCTGGGTGTGATGAGCTCACGGAAGATCTAATTCACTATCAATAGAGAAAACCATCTTGTATGCACAGTCGTAATTGCCTCGTCCAGACAAAAAAGCACATAGCTGGGTGTGATGTGGAGCTCACGGATGATCTAATTCACTATCAATAGAGGAAAGCATCTTGTATTTACAATCGTAATTGCCTCGTCCAGACAATAGAGCATATTTAAAGCTGGGTGTGTGACGTGGAGCTGGCGAAGAACCTAATTGAAGATCAATAAAGGGAAGCATCTAGCATTCACAGTCGTGCTATTGTTTCATTATAGTCCTAGGAGCATGTTTATAGTTGGGTCTGTGACGCGCGTAGCCTCACTTCCCTAATCCATTTCCCCTAATTCCCGTTTGCCGTAATCACGTTTACCCCAATGGCGTTTCCCCGAAATCGCTTTTACCCGAATTCCCATTTCCCCTAATTTCGTTTGCCCTAATCTCGTTTCCCCTAAACCTCGTTTCCCCTAATTCCCGTTTGCCCTAAACGCGTTTACCCCAGTGGCGTTTTCCCGAAATCGCTTTTACCCTAATTCGCATTTCCCCTAATTTCGTTTCCCCTAATCTCGGTTCCTCTAAATCTCATTTCCCCTAATTCGTATTTGCCCTAAACACGTTTACCCCAATGGCGTTTCCCCGAAATCGCTTTTACCGGAATTCCCATTTCCCCTAATTTCGTTTCCCCTAATCTCGGTTCCCCTAAATGTCGTTTCCCCTAATTCGCATTTGCCCTAAACACGTTTACCCCAATGGCGTTTCTCCGAAATCGCTTTTACCCGAATTCCCATTTCCCCTAATTTCCGAAATCGCTTTTACCCGAATTCCCATTTTGTTTCCCCTAATCTCGTTTTCCCCTAAATCTCATTTCCCTAATTCACGTTTGCCCTAAACACGTTTACCCCAATGGCGTTTCCCCGAAATCGCTTTTATCCGAAATTCCATTTCCCCTAATTTCGTTTGCCCTAATCTCGTTTCCCCTATTTCACGTTTGCCCGTATCAAGTTTTTCCTATTTAGCGTTTTCCTTATTTCGCGTTTGCCCTAATACATGTTTGGTTTTTATTAACCGAAATAAAACGGTGGGTCTTGATATCTCAAGAGAATTATTCTTTCCTTTCTTGTTGATGATGTAGATAACCATGCCAACAAAAGTGTAAAGAAGTGCACATGGTGAGGACCATTATACGGTTAGTCCTTAACGCAGCCATTGTATCTGTCACGATCCCCCCCCCCTCCGCTACCCTTTCTCACAGATAAAGTACTACATCGCATTAAACTTTTATTAAAGCAAGAGATACTATTGAAAAGCATTCGCTAGAATTGTGAACGCAGAAGGCCCACGTTTTAAGAGTTCTTAGCGTACTAGACCCCTTCCTTCTTCCCACCGTACGAGACTCTAAGCATGAGCCGTGGAAATGCGTTTTGCTAATTCAGTTCCCCCTTAACAGTAGACGTCAGTTTGTCCTGTTTGAATGTTTTTTCAGTTAGCACCATCACTGATTGGGCGTAGGAGAACGGGCCATCGGTGAACTGGGCACAAAAATTTTAACCGGCCGTATAAAAATTGCGTTTTCGACCGCTTCGTGGTCACGTTCTTGGAAGTTGGTTATCTGAATCACATAAAGTTTCCGTAATTTAGTCTTTTCTTAATTGCGATTATTAATGTAATTCTTAAAAAAAATGTCTATGATCTACAACTGAACAAAAGATTTCAGGATTTACAAACTGCAAGTCTGCAATGAATTATCTGAGGGCATGTGCTGCCTCACGAAACCTTTCGGGGGGGGGGGGGGTTAACACCACGAGTATAAAATATAAAGAATTTCTGGTCTGATTGGGAGATTTTCAACATTTACAACCTACAAGTCAACAAATTATCTAAGGGCATGTGCTGCTTCAAGAAAACTATCGGGGGGGGGGGGGACACGTGCACAATATTAAGTTAAACGAAATTTGTTTTGGATTTTATGGATTTTTACACTGCCTGAAAATAAACATCTTTCCTTTTCTTTCTGTTGAACTTGAAATCCAAAAAGGATAAAGAAAAATTTTTGTAATTTAAAAAAAAATTACGATGCCTCCTTTTTCGTTCTTGAGAATTGATAGCGGCAATAAGGTGCACAAAATCCTCTTTTCAATTTTTTACTGTCTGTAGCAGTGGCTTACGCCGATAGATCGTTTTCCATACTTAGAAATATGAAAAATTACTTCTGATTAAATGTGAAACAGCAACGACCTTTTTTTTTCGTTAGTAATTAAAACAAAATTGCTTAGACAATTTGGACATTGTTATAAAGTTTGTAACAAAAAGAAAAACAAAAGCTACAAAAGTTAATTTTACCTGAAACTACGTTTGTTTGTGTGCTTTCTTAAAGCTTTAGTTTTTAATTTATAGGAAAAATAATTTCATTTATAATTTCATTTAATACGAAAACCAATTATTTCGAATTTTACTTTCAGTTTTATAGAATTTATTTGAATATGTACCAATTGAAGATATTTTTTGGTTAGAATAGTTCAAGAGACGCCCGTCATGTTCAATTTTATATATATACAAACTTAATTTCTGAATATTCATCACTGCTGCGTTGCGCGTCATGATCTTAAGAATGTGTGTTAAAAAATTTTGTTTTAAAATTCGGTTTTAAATTTTGTCCTTAACTCTGCTTTTTTGGTATATATATACCCTGGGTCAGACCCAGGAACTTGCTGACAAGAGTAAAGAAGTGAGATTAAAAATGAACTTTCAGAAGACAAAAGTGATGTACAATGCTTTTACAAAAAATGAAAATTTATCGATTAATGGGGAAAATCTGGAGATAACCAATACCTACATTTATCTTGGACAGCAGATATCAAGTGAGAGTCACATTGATGAAGAAATTAATCGGCGTACAAAACTTGCCTGGAGATCTTTTGGAAGAAGTAGTATACTTTTCAAGAGCAATATGCCATTATGTCTTAAAAGAAAAGTGTTTGATCAATGCATCCTTCCAGTGCTTACCTATGGTGTAGAGACGTGGAACTTAACTAAAAGAGATATACAAAGGCTGCAGACAACTCAAAATAGTATGGAGAGGTGCATGCTTGGTGTAACCAGGAGAGATAAGAAGAGGAACTCGTGGATCCGAAAAATGACGAGAGTGGAAGACATCATGATCAGAGTTAAATCCCTGAAACGGCAATCGGCTGGACATGTTGTCGGAAGAACGGACCATCGATGGACAGCCGTAATTTTAGATTGGACTCCAAGAGACAGAAAAAGACCCAGAAGAAGACCATATTGGAGATGAGTGGATGAAATTCGAAAGCATGCTGGAGTGAGATGGTGGAGACTGGGGTAAAACATACCGTACTGGAAGAATCTTGGTGAGATCTTTATTCATCTGGCAGTAAATTGAAAATGGTTGATGATGATGATTAAATATACATATATTTTCCTGAATTTGACGATAAAAAATTACATACAACGATTTTTTCCTGAATTTCACGATAAATCCGATTTTTTTCCCTGAATTTTGGCGATAAAAGAAACGTTTTATTTCACTCAACGAAAATCAGGACAAACATGAATTGGGGAAAACGCGAATCAAGGCAAAGGAGAATTAGAACAAACTTGATACAGTAAACGTTTTTAGGGAAACTTTGATACGGACAAACGTGTTTAGGGCAAACGTGAATTAGGGGAAATGAGATTTAGAGGAAACGAAATTAGGGGAAATGGGAATTCGGGTAAAAGTGATTTCGGGGAAACGTCATTATGGTAAACGTGTTTAGGGCAAATGCGAATTAGGGGAAACGACATTTAGGGGAACCGAGATTAGGGGAAACGAAATTAGGGGAAATGGGAATTCGGGTAAAAGCGATTTCGGGGAAACGCCATTATGGTAAACGGGTTTAGGGTAAATGCGAATTACGGGAAACAAGATTAAGGGGAACCGAGATTAGGGAAACGAAATTAGGGAAATGGGAATTCGGGTAAAAGCGATTTCTGGGAAACGCCATTGGGGTAAACGTGTTTAGGGCAAATGCGAATTAGGGGAAACAAGATTTAGGGGAACCGAGATTAGGGGAAATGGGAATTCGGGTAAAAGTGATTTCGGGGAAACGCCATTGGGGTAAACGTGTTTAGGGCAAATGCGAATTAGGGGAAACGGCATTTAGGGGAACCGAGATTGGGGGAAACGAAATTAGGGGAAATGGGAATTCGGGTAAAAGCGATTTCGGAGAAACGCCATTGGGGTAAACGTGTTTAGGGCAAATGCGAATTAGGGGAAACAAGATTTAGGGGAACCGAGATTAGGGGAAATGGGAATTCGGGTAAAAGTGATTTCGGGGAAACGCCATTGGGGTAAACGTGTTTAGGGCAAATGCGAATTAGGGGGAAACGACATTTAGGGGAACCGAGATTAGGGGAAACGAAATTAGGGGAAATGGGAATTCGGGTAAAAGCGATTTCGGGGAAACGCCATTGGGGTAAACGTGTTTAGGGCAAATGCGAATTAGGGAAACAAGATTTAGGGGAAACGGATTAGGGGAAACGGGTGTTCACCCTGTGACGTGGTTCTTGCGTCACTAGAGGTATGTCCGGATATTAATGGTAGGATAGCGTACATGCAGAATCTTCAAGCATATCAGAACAAGAATAGTGAGTGAATGCTGCGCGAATACGTGTTATCCCCGTGCGATGGATTTGCAGAAATTGAAAACAAAGCAGTACTTCAGCAAACCAGATATTATTTTAATTATCTTTCTCATTTGCATTATCGGCTATTTTGGGTTTTTTTTTAATTTCAAACTCACAAAGATTTGAATATCTGAATGTAATTTCCGTTTAATCAAAAAGAAAGCGCAGGTGATTGTGGAATATCCTGAGCCTATTTTGTCATCCAGCCGCATGAACGCGTCTCCATCAGTTTGGGCCAAGAGCTGGATTTTTGCTGTTTTTTTTTTTTTTGTTTTTTTTTTGTTTTTTTTCCGCACGAGTGAACACTTGTACATTAAAACCACTCTTTTTTTCTCTTTTCTGGAGAAATTACAATGTAAATCCTTTATCACTGAGATCGGGTTCACAAATTACAGTGCCGATCGCCAGTCTTTAGCGATAAAATAAGAGATAAGACGAGCTGCTCATTCAAAGAGAATTATTTTGAGAGATTTACGAGTGTAAAGACGAAAGGAAGCAAATCGCATAGAAATTAGATGCAGGTGCAAGATGATGCCGACCAATTATTGAAATATAAATTCAAATTAGTGGACTGTTTATCGTAATAAAGTCCGAACGAAAGATAACTTTGTTTTAAATATGTGTTCAAAGCAAACGCCATACGCGTAATGTAAAGACCGTGATTAAAATTTGGGTTCGTCTTCCCGCAAGGCACTTTGATTTTTGAAGATACGAGAAGTAGCTAGCTGTATTTTCTTAATTTCCATCGTTATTTATTCAACACATAAGTAGAACAAAAGCCTTTTTTGTTCTTTGAAATGAAATAGGGGTAAAGTGCTGCTGCCGGAGCTCAAGAGTTGAACATCCTGCGCAAGACCAGCAATTAAGCGCATGCATCCGTACCTACGCCCACAGTAATAGCCTCACATGAATATTTTCTCCGTTCTTGTAGATCTAATGAAGCTAATCTCAATAACGCGTTCCAGAACACAAATATTAAGGCGACCGAATGCTATGAAGGCTTGGCTCTTCCGCGAATTTCTCAAGTAATTTAGTTTTGAGAGGGGCATGGGTGCTAGGTTTGATTTATGGCTATACTTTTTACTGTTCCCTAAAGAAAGTAGCCCAATTTCAAGGACCGGCGGGTTCTCCCTTGATATTACCGTTTTGTTTGCAGAGCCGACGGAAAGTATACCAACCTTTACTGCACAGCAGGAAGAAGGGGCAAAACTGCTTTCACATAGTTTCTTAAAGGTAAAATAAAAATAAATATTAGTAAAATCATGCAATGCATTGATTAACATACGCTTTCCAACATACCAAAAATCGTTACCCAAGTTATGAGGATAATGGCTGTGGAATAATTAAAGATCATCTGACCTGACCTTCGACTCCATTTTGATGATATTCAACAGAACCGGTTCAGTATACCTCTGGAACAACATACTAAAGTTTTGTCGCAATAACAGCATTTGTAGTTAAGTTATGAGGATAATGGCTGTGGAATCAATCTCGCTCCTGTGTCCTGATCTTTGACCCCATTTCGATGATATTCAACAGAAGCGGTTCAGTGTACATTTGGAAAAAGCATGATAAAGTTTTGTCGCAATCGAAGCATATTTACGTAAGTTATGACGCATAAGGGCAATGGAATGGATCCCGCCCCTATGGGCTTACCTTTCATCCCATTTCGTCTATTTTCAATAGAATTCATTCTAATGTGGTCCCCTTCCACATACTAAAATTTCATCGAAATCAAATTATTTTTACGCGAGTTATTGTGCGAACAGACAGACAGACGGGCAGACGGACAAAGCTGGAGCATATACGCTTCTTCAACCTATGGTTCAAAAGCGTAAAAAATAAGGAAGATGAAATTTCGATTCTGATGAGCACGTCTTTTCAATCTTTTCCGACATAAAATGTTATCAAAAGTCTATCGAACCATTACAAAAAAAAGAGGAAAAATAAAAAAAGCAGCAGCATGGCTGCAATCGAAAAAAAAAGAAGGGGGGGGGGGGACGGTTGCATTCCTCCACGAGCTGTAGAAAAGTCTTGTACGAAAATTAATAAATAGTGTATATATTTTTTCTCTTAGCTGAAGGAAGATATTAGAGACAAAGCGATTTTCAAATCGAATAGTTAGAACTGATATAGAAGAAAATATGATATAATTACACTCCTCCTAGCGAAAGAATTTTGAATAATAGAAAAGTAAAACATATGAGAAAAGTATTTTTCACAGCAGAAGCTATGCTAAGGGAAGAGAACCTTTCAAATACGTCTCTTGAAGCTGAGATAGCTAGTTTTAGCACGTTTTTTGTAAAAAAAGATCGTGCTTATGTTATCGGTTTGTCCGTCCGACTGTAGACATCATATCTCTGTAACTATTAGTCCGATTTGCAACATTATTTTTGCATTGGGAAGCCTGAAATATGCTAATGGCGATCCTTTACTTCGGTTTTTTTATGATGTACAGTTTCGCCCCTAGAGGGCGTAAATGCATATGATATCGAATTCAAAATTCATTTTATTCCATATACTTGCTGCTAAAGATCCGACTGAAATACTTCTTTTATCTTCCGATTCCATTTATGCTGAAGAGTATTTTAGGTATAGTTACTTTTTCAAGTTACGCATATATTTTCCGCTAGGGGGCGTAAAAGTAAATTACGTTTTTCATGATATCACTTCTTCTAAAACTTTGATTTCAAATTTTTTTCTTCGGCGGATACAGCTTCCGATGGAAACCCTTTTGCATATAATTTCTAATTTTTGGTTAATAATATTTTTCCACCAGGGGGCGTAAGTATTGATTTTTCCTTCTGATGCATTTGCCATCAAATCTGACCTCTTAAAATCTCGATTGAAAAAATTATTTCGTGGACCAATGCCACTCACATCGATAAACCTTTTCGGAATATCTTCTTCTTAAAATATTGCCTGGTTTCCCCGCGAGAGGGCGTAGAAATATATCTTATTTTGTTAATATGTCTGCTTCTAATGGTCCTATTTGAAAAGTTCTTTCTTTATTGGATAGAGTTTCCGGTGGGACATGTTTTTCCTATAATTTCAAAATTTTCAAGCAGTTCATAGACTTCTATCGGGCGACATGTGTATTCGCGACATGTGTGTTCATGCTATCTATCGGGCGACATGTGTATTCGCGATGCGAATGTTTCTGAGGTATTCTAGCTTGTCCTATAGACGAGCCACAGTACAAGAAATCACTCGGCAATTTAACGCTGCTGCACAAAAACGCGTAAGCAGCCACACCATCCAGAACCATCTCCTTGCTATGGGGTACAGAAGCCATCGTCCCACGAGGGTACCGCTGCTGACCGCACATCACAGGGCGCAAAGATTAACATGGGCGCAGGAACATCGCCATTGGTCCCTAGACATGTGGGAAAGTGTTGCCTGGACTGATGAGTCGAGATTCACGTTAGTACATGCGGATGGCAGGATACGAGTACGGCGCAAACCACATGAAGCGATGGATCATTCTTGCCAGCAGGATACTCTTCAAGCTGGTGGGGGTGACTTCTCGTCTGGGGACTGTTTACGTGGACTGAAATGGGACCCCTGGTACGTGTGACATCGTCCCTCACAGGTAAACGTTAATGGGATATCCTGGACGACAATTTGCTCCCGTTTGTGCGTCTTCAACATCCCACTGGGGACCTCATCCTGCAACAAGACAATGCAGCTCCCGAATTGTATCCGAATGGTTGGATGAACACTCCACCGACGTGACCTCGCTTCCTTGGCTAGCTAGGTCAGTTGACCTCAATCCCATCGAGCACATCTGAGATGCCACCGAGAGAGATGTTCGAGGCTCTGACCCCCTCCAACAAATCTTCGTGAACTTTGGGAGCTTCATGGGTCGCGGATCCGTATGGCTTCCTAACGCTTCCTGTGTCTTGTCGAGTGCATGCCGAAACTAATCGCCGCCGTCATCAGTGCGAAAGGTTGTGCTACACGTTACTAGACATGTATATCTAATTTAATTGCTCTTCAGTGTAAAAAAGACAAAACTTCTGTTTGTCTCAAGCAGCAAAAACTCTCGAACGCCGAACTGTGGCATCGTCACATTTGCATAGCTAATTAATACTGGAATTTCTAGCTCAACGCAACTCTTTTAAGATCTCCAAGTTGTTCCGTTCCTGAGTTATGAATTAATTAATAAGCTAATCAATAAAGTCAACGTCGTTTGCTACGTCATCCTGTTCCAAATCTGAAAGTGCGTGACTGCATTCATCGCCCTGGCACATCCACAGCTGTTTCTATTTTCGGAAAATGCAAAACCGAACTTTGCGAAAACTTAACGAAACGAGCTGAAATTGTTATCAACAGCATGAATTGGTAATAAGAGGAGTCCCTCAAAATTTCACCGGAATGCGGTCAAAACTTTTAAAAATAGGCATGGAATTTCGTGTATCTAATTGAAGTTTCTTGAATGTGGTCTTATTAGGTTACAACTAAGTTAATGAGGCCGTCCAACATGAAAAGGTTCCCCACCACTAGTTTATTCAATGTAATTTTTATTTCAAATCGCAATACACTTGAAAGCACTAACTTTAACCTAGATTAGACAACTAATAAAGGATAATACACTGCTGGCCACCCAAAATGCAAAACCAAGAAGGAAGCATCCGATTGGCCTGAAATTCGCAGCATGCGTCGCCCGCGATAGGACATGCAAACGATTAGCTTTGCAGGGCATATGCAAATCATATGCTCCCGACACGCCACCGAGAAGCACTATAAGACGGGTGCACAGAAGGCGGGGTGTAAGTAGTGGAAGTGTGTTGTGCTACCGGACCTGTGCGTGGGAAGCTTCCTGATGCCTCGTCGAAGAATACGGCAGTCATTCCAGCACGTTTCGGAGTTCGACGGAGGACGAATAGTGGCTTATCGCGACAGTGGTTTATCGTACCGAGACATAGTCGTCCGTGTGGGACGACATCCAGCCACAGTGAGGCGAGTATGGATTCGGTGGGTGCAGGAGTGATGGACGGACCGACGTGAGCGATTTTCGCAGCCGCGGCGCACCACCGAACGAGAGGACCGGCATGTTGTGCTGCGGGCATTGACGGCTCGCACCGCCACATCACGAACGTTAGCCCAGGAATTAGGGTGTGTTGCGCAACAACCTGTGTCAGTATGTACCGTTTGACGTCGTCTGCAGGAGCGGGAACTTGTCGCACGACGCCCATTGCTCCGATTACCATTGACGTTACACCACCGGCGAGTGTGGCAGCAGTGGGCCGTTGAACGCCGCACCCGGACTACGGAATGGCACGACATTGTCTTCTCCGACGAATCCTGCTTCTGTCTGCAACACCACGATGGTCGGATCCGTGTGTCGCGGCACCGCGGCGAGAGGCTGTATGACGCCTGCGTTATGCATCGCCATACCGGTCCGTCGCCTGGCGTTATGGTTTGGGGCGCAATTGGATATGACACCCGCACCCCTCTAGTATGCATCGCCGGTACACTCAATAGCCACCGCTACATCTCCGACGTTTTGGAGCCAGTAGTCCTCTCTTACCTGCAGGATCTTCCGGTGGCCACGTTTCAACAGGACAATGCGCGCCCTAACGTGTCACGCATTGTGCAACAATTCTTCAAGGCCCACCAGGTGTCACTGCTGCCGTGGCTCTCCTGTTCTCCCGATATGTCGCCCATCGGACACGTCTGGTAGCTGATCGGCAACCGAGTGGCCCGGCAAGCACCACCCGCGGCTACGCCTGATGAACTGTGGCAACGTGTGGAAGCAGCCTGTACCGACATACCCCAAGCCCACGTCCAAAGTCTCTTTCGTTCGATGCCGCGGCGTGTAGCGGACGTTATTGCCAGCCATGGGGGCCACACGAACTGTTGATGTCTGCGTGTTCCGCAAGTCGCATGGGCCTGTAAGCTCCATCGTTTCATCTTTGTGCCTGTTGTTATGTGTCCAGTAAATCTGGCTTTGCTATCTCGTGTCCTTCTTGGTGTTGCATTTTGGGTGGCCAGCAGTGTATATACGCAGAAACGGTTAATAAAATTTTGACGGCTAATTTAAAAAGTTATTTACGGATTCAGGGTAAATTTAGATGTCATGTTCCTGTTAACGATTTATGGTGTTCATTGAAATTTCACCCAGTTTCGTAAAATATTCGCAAAGATGAGTTTTTAACCTTTTTTTTATCCCAGAGATTCGCCCCTCAAAGACGTCTGAAACTTAAAGCACGTAATGCATTTGATCGTCGATAACAAATTGTTAACGATTTTTTTTCATTCAGTGTTCTAATGTCTGTGTCTCCCAGACGCGTGTTAAATAATTCGTAACGCTTTTGGTCCGTTTGATTCTACAGATTCCATACATTCTGAACCGAGAAAAGCTGCTTTGTAAAGCTAATGATATATAAATATCTGATTAAAAAAGAAGTCTAGGTCAAATTTGAATCCCCGTCGAACAAGCATTTCTGAGCTTTCGCACATCAATGGCTTTTTCAAGGAAGTTAGACAGAAACTGCAATCTGAATAATTGAACGCTTTAACAATTGAACGCGGTGACTTGACTTGACAATAAATAGATACGACGTTATATTCATTTAAAGATACGAGGTATCACTTTGGTTGGTCACGCATTGTCCTACTAGGGAGAAGGCGTTACTTGAAGTACTGGTTTCAAATTTGTGGCAACTCGAGTGAGAAGCTATCACTGCAAGTATCACTGTCAGTAATGATTTCTAAGGTTTCCGGAATTGCTGTACATTTAAGGGTAGAGTAGGTAGATAATTTCTTTATATCATCCCACATAGGAGCAACGGACTTTTTTTTTTTTTTTTGCTTTAACGACCACCGTGAGCAACTCAATGGGCTATAAGCAGTCGCCCGTCCCTAATTTAGAGCCACTGGTTCCAGGGAAGGGAAGGAGCAAGTGCCGTAAGACAAACACAACATCCATGCCTCACTGGGATTCGAACCGGGATCCATCTCGGACGAATTATAAGAATTCATCGCTTAGACCACGGCGCCACCGGGGCAGAGGAGTGCAAGTTAATGAATCCAACAGAGAATGCGTCGGCAAGTTCGTTCAACAGCTCATTGTTAGACGCATGGGAAAGAAAACATACCGGCAATTAGGCGTAGTAGCTTCACATTATAAATTTTAATATGCAGGGAGAAATAAATATAGTTATTGTTCCTTGACGTGAGCGATTAAAGAAACATCCTCATACTTTGAATTTTTCTTATCGCAGAAAAGAATGAGAGAATTCAACGCATTTTGGAGTATTCAATTCAGAGAGATAAGTGCTCTAGAACTTGACGTATACAATTAAGTACAGTCAAACTTCCGCCTGACCTTTAATTTCCTAAAAACGGCCACCGCGTTTGAGCATTTCAGGGTAATTGGACAACCGTTAAACACGTGTAAAGGGGATGATTTCTTTTTCTTAACTTCTGTGTTGTTTCTCAGCAACATTTTGCAATGGAGTTCCGAGGTTAGACAACCACACTTGATAATTGCCGTCGACTATTTGGTAGCTAAATTTTCCTTGAAGTTGATTGACTCCGAATTCTCTTGAATTCGACAAGTTAATTGTAGCTTTTCTGTTTCTAGCGGATGTGCCCAAGGCTGAGAGAAATGCAGGCGATGCTTAGCATATATAGATCATTAACATATTTAGTTCATGGAGAAATTGCTTAAATGTCACGGTTCGGTAGAAACGGATATCTCTGCGGTTTGTGAAAAGGGCATGCTCTGTGAACGAAATGCCAGCAGTAATTGCTAATGGGGAGAGCGGAAAGCATATTGAAAGAGTAATGATGGTTGGAAGAGGCATGCCTGGGCATGAGGCATTATAAGTCATGCCCTATCCAACTAATGTTTACTTTAATAAGATCATCGGGAAAAGGAAACAAAGGGTCACGGTAGCAACTCTGCAGCAACAGACAACATACTATACTGTGCAAATTAATTGGGACAAAGTAAAAAATCACTCTTTTTTCCAAAACTATGCCTTTATGTCATTCTATGCCTTGATATACACTGATAAATACCTGTATTAGTATGAAGTATGTCCTCCTTAAGCAGAAATGACCTCTTGACGTCGTTTTGGCATTGACTCCACTAATTGAGTGCACATATTTTTGACTTCATAATCGTGGAACCACACTTTTATAGCTTTCGTTATCATGCGATTTTTGGTTGTACAGTCCATTTTACCTAAACGTCTTTTCAAAATATTCCACAAGTTTTCTATGGGATTTAAATCTGGTGAATTTCCAGGCCAATCGTAAAATGAATTTGATTTTCCAGCATTGACCAATTTCGAATTGTGACATGGGGCCAAGTCATGTTGAAATGTTCCGTCAAAAGTTTGCAAAAATGGAACAATCCTACGTTGTAATATTTCTACGTACTTGGCTGAATTCATCATACCTTGAACAGGAACTAAGCTTCCAGTGCCATTTGATGTGAAAAACACCAAAACATCTGTTTCAGAGGGTGTTTTACAGTTTGTTTGACATGCTCAGGTCTTAAGGGTTCACAGTTGCTTCGTCTAACGACATTTGCTTGGTAACCCTGCACAAATAAATGAGTTTCATCACTGAAAATTACCTTTTTCCAGTCGTCAGCAGTCCATGATTTATATTTTTTGGCTCATGCTAAATGTTTTATCTTCATTTTCGCATTCAAATATTGTTTTTTCGTTGGTCTTCTTGCCTTCCGGCCAACTTCCAGAAGCCTACGGCGTACAGTTTAATTACTAACATCACCACCACTAGCCAATAAATCTCTTTGAAGGTCGGTGCTTGGTTTTTTCTTATTCATTTTACTATTTCTGATTAGATATTTATCGGTTCGTGGAGTTGTTTTTCGTTTTCTTCCACAATTACCTCCCCTTTTTGGAGACGATGATCCATATGCATTGTATCGCGTAAGCAGTCTTGATACACTTGATTTGCCTACACCAACTGCAGTGGCGATATCTCTCACTGTCATAGAAGTGTGATCCTTCAGAGAAATTATTTTTGCACGCTTCCTTGGGGAAATATCCATTTTTCAATACACGAAAGCAACACGTACTCACAGAGAGCAAAAACTAACATCCACCTGTCACACACTAAAGCTCACAACTGAAGCTGAAGTGCCTATTTCCTGTTTAAAACCGGTCAAACCACATTCTTACTATCAAGTTCTAACAGTCACACCACCTCACAGCTGATAAAACCGGTTTACGTGGGTTTCCGACATCAACTGGCGATCACATTACAATTCTGAGAATAAACAAGCTTGTCCCAGTTAATTTGCACTGTATAGTAGAACTAAGTCAATTGTCATGGCACCAGAGTTGGCCAAAATCGTAATTGAATTAATCTGTAATGCATTACAGCGTAATGGTAATGGGAACAAAAACTTAGCGTTACCGTTACATGGTAATGGTCAACTGGTCAAAAAGACAGACGCCAGAATTACATGGTAATTGTAATGACATGTTGCAGTTACCCATTATAATCATAATGGTTAATGGTTAACTATATGTTGGTAGTTATCCAATAACTTATGTGTAACAATACAACGTGAATAAACCAGCAACCAGTACACTCTTACATGTTGTATAGGTTATTTCACAATTGTTTCAATCCTCGGACCTCAAATGCATGTATGAAGTATTGCATACTGTACGTGTATGACATGAGTAGTTGCCCCGTCTTCGCCGCAAGTAAAGGGATTTGAACGAAATAATATACACTGGCGTGCAAAAATTAAGTACGAAGAGGAGAAATTAGCATACCAGCGTAACGAGGCAGAACGGACGGAAAGACCACTCAGGAGATAGACTAGGGTCCGGTACGGAATTGCATGCGCATATATGCAGCATGACTTAAGGAGGGGGAGGGAGTGTCGGAAGTGTATAAAGCTCACGGGCGGTGTACGCTCAGCAATTCGGTGAAAGCTATTGCACGATGTACATCGGTTTGAACGACGTCAAGTTGCTGCCACCGTGTGATATGGCCAACAGGCAATCCAGTAGACGACATCTGGATGACTTTACCCGAGGTCGCGTCATTGGGAAGTTGGAAGAAGGTCGAAGTGTGACTAGTGTGGCCGAGGAGATCGGGATCGCTCTCAGCATCGTTTCACGAGCTTGGAGAGCATTTCAAACGACAGGAACAGCTGTCCGAGAGTTTAGCAGTGGTCGTCCACGAGCAACCACGGCGGCGGACGACCGGTATATTGTCCTACAGACGAAAAAAGACAGACGGCAGACAGCGGAAGAAATCGTAAGACACATGCAACAGACAACTGGACGTCCCTTATCGCGGTTTACCGTGGCCAAGAGGCTGCATAAAGTGGTCTATTTGCACGACGACCAGTAGGGTGTGTTCCATTAACGCCTGCTTATCGGAGACGGTGGTTTCTGTGCTGCCAGGAACACAAGAACTGGACACATCAGCAATAGGGTCGAGTCTTCTTTACGGATGAGAGCCGATTTAGTCTGACAAGCGATTCTGGAAGTATACACATCTGGAGAGAGCAGGGAACACGCAATCACAACCTCCAACATAATCGAAAGGGACTGGTTTGGAGGTTCCAAGGAGGTTCAGTCACTGGTGTCCGTAATTGTACCGGGGTTCTCCTGCCTCACGTGCGTCTGTTTACAGGTGCTGTGGGTCCTGAGTTTCTCTTCATGGACGACAACCCTACACCTCATCGTACAGTGGCTGTCGCAGAGCTGTTGGAGAGTGAAGATATCCAACGCATGGATTGGCCCGCTAGGTCTCCTGATCTAAATCCAATCGAACACGTGAGGTACCTTCTCGGGAGAAGCTTGGCAGCACGTCACCAGCCACCAGCAACGATTCCCCAGCTGCAATTGGCGCTACAAGGCAGCGATGCCTCAACAGCTCCTTGACAACCTCGTCCTCAGCATGGACAGACATTGTAAATCCTGAAAAGTAGTCAGGGGTGATCATATCCCCTACTAAAGATTGGATTTTTCTTGGCAGCCGCCTGTCACATGGACGTTTCTGTCTTCTGTCCAGTTGTGCTCGAAGTTATCTTTTCAATAAAGTGCCTTTGTATCCTTTGGATTCGCTGTTTGGACGGTTTAGCTCACTTGTCCCATATTCTTACATCTTGGGGATCTTATGGTATGATTTGAGTCGATGTGGAGCACTTCTGCACGACGTTACATTCGAAAATTCGTCTCGTCCTTAATTTTTGCAGGCCAGTGTATATGAATTATGTAGGAATGGGATGTTTATGTCGGTTGAAAATACTCATTTCGTTCATCTCCAGTACAGTATTCTCGTCCATTACATACGTTTCACTGTCCAAAGTAATTACCCCATTATAGTCACAAGCACATATTAGCACTACACTCACATTTCAGAAACTCAGGGTGCGCTGCGGAATATTACAGAAATTTGCGAACTCTTGAGATTTTTGCCGTACTTCTCAGGTATTGTTGTCCTTTACTTCTCCGATACGAACACTGGAGTAGCGAGAGACTGACTCCTTTATATATACTTCACGACAGGACCTGAACTTTCTGGAATATTCTTGATTTACATAAAGCTCTCCAACTACCCCCTGCACGATCATTCTGAAACATTCTACAAACGTCTAACCCATTCTTCCCGCTTCTGCATAGAACATTCTACACGACACGTCGGTCTCTCTCTGCTATGTTACATAGCTTACTTTTCTAAACATAGCTTTTGTTACACGTTCATTTCTATAAACTACACTGGCGGAAAGTGAAAAAGAACACCAAGAAGGAGACGTCTGATACCAACGAAATTTATACAGCATAATAACGGAATACAGACGATAACGTGATCAAAACATTATGGCAAAATACAGCTGTATTTGCTGGTAAACTGAAAAATAACATTTCCATGTAACATGGTTAGTACGAGGTTGAACCGCCATAAACTGCGTCACACTGTGCAATTCTGGTATGGAGTCTATCGTATAGATGTTGGATGTAAATTTAGGGTATTGAGTTCCAAGCATCCTCAACCTGGACGCGTAAATCGGGGATATTCGTGGCTGGCCGTGGAGACCAGATAAGTCGTTGTCCCATAAAATCCCACACATGCTCAATGGGGGACAAATCCGGTAAACTTGCAGGCCATGGAAATTGTCTCACACCCTGAAGTGCACGTTGCGTTGCACGTGCCGTGTGTGGGCGTGCGTTATCTTGCTGGAAAACACCACGATGAACCGACCTTACAAATGGCACAAAAACGGGCTGAATGATGCTGTTGATGTAGGAGGTGCTGTTTAACGTACCAGATACAAACACTAGTTGTGTACGGGAGTGATAGCTGATCGCTCCCCACACCAGGAGACCAGGTGTAGGCCCTGTGTGTCGCTGGCGGATGCAAGAAGGGTGGAGACGTTCCCCTGTGCGTCTGCGAACAGGCACACGGCCATCCATCGGAGGTTCCCAAGCAGAATCTGATTTCATCGCTAAACACGACAGATCGCCATTGCGCTCTCCAGTGCAGACGTTGGAGACACCACTGCTGACGTTCCTGATTGTGTGCTGGAGTCAGAGGTACACATGCCAGAGGCACACGTGCACGTAGTCCTGCATCCAGTACACGGTTGCGGATTGTTCGCACAGTCACCTCAGGTGCAACGGCAGCTCGGATTTGCGTCGCAGTGGATGTTCTGCTTGACAACGCCGCTCTTCTTATGCGTTGATCGGTCCGCTCATCAGTCCGTCTGTGACTCCCGGTTCCACGTCTTCTCGTGTGGAAATGTTCTTCGGACCATCTAAGCCACCATCGTACCACCACCGATACTTCCCGTCCAATTCGCTCCGCAATACGACGATACAACCATCCGGCCTCGCGGAGTCCAACTAGACGACCTCGTTCAAAGTTCGATAACTCCTGAAATCGTGCACGTCTTCCATGTCCAGGCATTGCAGCTTCTTCGGGGCCTTCGCGCGTGTCCGTACGCCGACGACTGATAACATTAACTTCGCCGTACTCCTTAAGTACCACCGACAATAATTTGCATATTATGCCGTGCTGTGGCGTTAGCGCTCATCGGTTGGTCCCGAAATTAACATCACAGCTACGTAAACTCCCATTAACATATGTAAATTTCATGATCGTCCGCCAATTCCTTCTTGGTGTTCTTTTTTCACTTTTCGCCAGTGCATTATTATGTAATTAAAATTTGCAAATTCTGTTATTTCATTACCAAATAATTCCATTGTGTTTGAATGGCATTATGAAATAATTGAATTATATTCTCTTCATTGTAATGCATTACAGATTAATTCCATTACCTTGTGCAAACCATACTTGGGATTACCTTGTAATGCATTACCTGTTGCTGCATTGCCTTGTAATGCAGTGCACGTTAATTGTAATCGGTACGTCCATTACATTGTATTGCATTCCTGTCCAACTCTGCATGGCACCAGCTCACTCGTTCTACGTCCTTAAAGTATTCAGAGAAGAACAGTTGACGTAGACCTACGCTGTAGGTTGCGACACCGTTGCTGTTGTGCCCCTGTGATTTTTTTCTGATATAAAATTTTTAAGAAATAGAACGAAAGAAAGGATTTTCTTTATTTACTTAAAAGCAACTTATACTATATACAATTCATAGTAACTTATGATGATTATAAATTAATGTTAGAAGTTGAGAACACGTAGTATCATTGTGGTCAGTAGTTATTGCTAAAATTGTTTCTAAAAAAATCTTTCTTCAGATTTTTTTCAAACACCTTACTTGCTGTAAGTGCGAGCCTACTCATCTAATTGTGTAGACACGCCCAAAATTATGTTTCGTGGCTGTACACGTTATAGAACCCCCCCCGTCACAGCCGATAGAAATATGAGGTTATTTCCTAAAAACTTTCCAAAAACCAAGATTGGGTGAATGGACGAAATCCTCCCCACTTTTCTATAATTAATCTGCGAATCAGGAGGATGGATCGAGACCACTGAAATTCAAACAAGAGTTACCAGTGTCCTAATATGGTACATGAGGACTTGATCAAACTTAACAAGTTTATTTGAATAGACCTGAGGTTGGAAAGTCAGTCTGTCCGTCAAGTCGCCGTATTTGATGGCAGATCAAAAGATCTGTTATCCGGTAAAAAGTTCGTAAGTTGCCAATTGTAAACTTGGCACCTATCTCCTAACATTATTCCCTAGAACTTGGGAGAGGGTCTTTCTCCTTTGAGACCTATATATCTCAGTGATCCTTCGTAAAGTATCAAAAATTCAGCACCGACCTTCGTCTTCGCTGTCTAGAAAAACGTCCTTCCGAATATCCGCGAGAGTCTCTGACTCTAAGGCCTATATCACGAGTACATTAATTTCACTAAAACATCTCGTTACCGTTCAGTACGCAACTGAACTACGGGACCCTTACCGCCTGGGTCCGTCCGCACTCGACTCCCTTCGAGTTACGCCCACCAGAGAACTTACTTCTCCGTTTACCGAAGTCAGACCAATTCACTTGTTCGCTTCTCTCACTCTCTCTCTCGCCTCCGCCGCATGTACGTCACTTCCGCTTCCATGCCCTCCGGGCGTACCGCCGTCCCTCTCAACTGCTGATGTCTACGTCATAATATGACCAAGCATTTTTCTGTGTTCGCGTCCGGTGGATCATCTAAGGATCATATGTAGAGGATTTTAGGAAGGGAGTGTCTGACCCCAGGTCTTAAACAATCCTTAGAAATAGGAAGCTAGGAGATTTGGGCTAGATTGCCCGATAGGAAGACGCCCTTATTTATTACCGGGGGGCCAGTACCTGGGGTCCGACGGCTTAACGTGCCCATCCGACGCACGGCGGGTATTTAGTGGATCGAGCGTTCGTACCTGCCTGGGATCGAACCTGAGGTCCTTTCCGTGGCAGTCACGAACGGTGCCCACTAGGCCACCCGCGGCCCGGCGCGTCCGGTGGACGCGCCCATCCTGTTTACGAACTCACCGGTCCTTCACTAGATAGCCAGCCCGTTTGATGTAACTCTATTAGCGGCACTCTTTTGGACAGACTTAACTTACTCTAAAATACAACTACACATTAAGCACAATACACACTACTACATACAAACAATAGCTGATGGTCAGCTTCTTGGCGTCTGCTCTTCGCTGACAATGTCTGGCGGATGTTGATAGCTTAATGGCTGATGGTTATCTTGCTCGGGAAAAGAGCTTCCCTTTCTCCGAGCGTGTGAACACCAGTCCTCCATTGTATTATACAAACAATTCCGAAAGAGTTCTACAATCATTCATTTTTTCTTTGTCCACTGGACCACGTTTTAAGTTTTGTTAATAATTAAATACATGGATGTTCGTATCATAAGTCCATATACCACACATTGATTTAATATTATATGGGCATACTGCTCTCATCATGAGTCCATTAAGATATGAATGTCCTGATTATTCAGGTATAATGTTCAAGGGACACTGATTATTCAGGTATAATGTTCAAGGGACACTGGTTATTCAGGTATAATGTTCAAGGGACACTGATTATTCAGGTATAATGTTCAAGGAACACTGGTTATTCAGGTATAATGTTCAAGGGTCACTGATTATTCAGGTATACTGTTAAAAAAGGACACTTCTCATGGGACACATTGGGTCCCTTAGTATGTCTGGAGAAATCCTTAGCTGCTGCGTGCTAACAGCAGGTGCTGGTTGATCACCTACACTCTCTCATGACCGTAGCTCATCCTGTGGCCGATGGGCTGTACCTGCAGGGCAACGCGCCACCCCATTGGGCTCAAACCACCAGGTATGGCTCGAAGAACATTTATCTGAATTTGAACCCTAAGTTTCTCGGATTTAAACCGTGTGAAAGCTCTCTGAGATACCGTGAAGCGAAACATCAAAACCATGGATCCTGGAACGAAGTCTCGGGGGGAGTTGTGGGCAATGCTGGAGCAGTCATGGCTGGCATTACCTCCGAAAACCCTCCGGCATCTGATGGAGTCGATGCCTCAGCGTGTACAGTCTGTCATTTGCGCTAAAAGAGAGCCAACGCGTTATTAGGTATCTGAATTATTTTGCCCATTAACTGTATATTCATTTTTCGGACAGTAGCTCTTTTTCAAGAATTCTTACTGAAAATGTTCATTTTTGCATTTCTCATTCTCAAAGGCAAATAAATATTTCCCCACCTTTTTTTTAAAAATGCTTTCTCATTACAAAGAACAATATTTTTCTTAATTTTGATGTTGTTGTTTTTTATTCGAGGTTTAACGGCCACCGTGAGCAACTCAATGCGCTATAAGCAGTCGTCCGTCCCAGATTTAGGGTCACTGGTATTCCAGGGAAGGGAGAAAGCCAGTGCCGTAAGACAAACACAACATCAAAGCCTCACCGGGATTCGAACCCGCCCCTTTCGGACGAATGATCAGAAGCCGTTGCTTAGACAACTGCGCCAAAGGGGCGAATTTTTTTAAATTTTGCCAATGCGAAATCTTCCCATTTAATTTGGGATAAAATATTCTCCTTTCTCCTAGAGTACTACTGAACATTAGTAAAAGAAAAGAAATTTGAAATAGCTTCAGCCTAAACTGGAGTGTTTCGAAATAACATTTTCTCTTTACCTACGAGGATACGGCGACACCATTCTTACAAAGGGCATCCTGAAAGAAATGCCTCCTCCTTAAAAACTTTTGAATATATTCAAGGGGCATCCTGAAAGTAATGCCTCCTCCATAATAACTTTTGATTATATACAATAGGCATCCTGAAAGTAATGTCTCCTCCTTAATAACTTTTTAATATATACAATAGGCATCCTGAAAGTAATGCCTCCTCCTTAATAACTTTTGAATATGTACAATAGGCACCCTCAAAGTAATGCCTCATTCTAAACAACTTTTGAATATATACAACAGGCATCCTGAAAGTAATGACTCCTTCTTAATAGCTTTTGAATATTTACAAGGAGCATCCTGAAAGTAATGCCTCCTCCTTAATAACTTTTGAATATGTACAATAGGCATCCTGAAAGTAATGCCTCCTCCTTAATAACTTTTGAATATATACAAGGGGCATCCTGAAAGTAATGCCTCCTCCTTAATAACTTTTGAATATATACAATAGGCATCCTGAAAGTAATGCCTCCTCCTTAATAACTTTTGAATATGTACAATAGGCATCCTCAAAGTAATGCCTCATTCTAAATAACTTTTGAATATATACAATAGGCATCCTGAAAGTAATGACTCCTTCTTAATAGCTTTTGAATATTTACAAGGAGCATCCTGAAAGTAATGCCTCCTCCTTAATAACTTTTGAATATATACAACAGGCATCCTGAAAGTAATGACTCCTTCTTAATAGCTTTTGAATATTTACAAGGAGCATCCTGAAAGTAATGCCTCCTCCTTAATAACTTTTGAATATGTACAATAGGCATCCTGAAAGTAATGCCTCCTCCTTAATAACTTTTGAATATATACAAGGGGCATCCTGAAAGTAATGCCTCCTCCTTAATAACTTTTGAATATGTACAATAGGCATCCTCAAAGTAATGCCTCATTCTAAATAACTTTTGAATATATACAATAGGCATCCTGAAAGTAATGACTCCTTCTTAATAGCTTTTGAATATTTACAAGGAGCATCCTGAAAGTAATGCCTCCTCCTTAATAACTTTTGAATATATACAATAGGCATCCGGAAAGTAATGCCTCAACCTTAATAACTTTTGAATATATACAAGAGACATCCTGAGAGTAATCGATCATCCTTAATAACTTTTGAATAAATACAAGGGGCATCCTGAAAGTAATTACTCCTCCTTAATAACTTTTGAATATATACAAGGGGCATCCTGAAAGTAATGCCTCAACCTTAATAACTTTTGAATATATACAAGGGCTATCCTGAAAGTAATGCCTCCTCCTTAATAACTTTTGAATATATACAAGGGGCATCCCGAAAGTAATGCCTCCTCCTTAATAACTCTTGAATATATGCAACAGGCATCCTGAAAGTAATGCCTCCTCCTAAATAACTTTTGAATATATACAAGGGGCATCCCGAAAGTAATGCCTCCTCCTTAATAACTCTTGAATATATGCAATAGGCATCCTGAAAGTAATGCCTCCTCCTTAATAACTTTTGAATATATACAATTGGCATCTTGAAAGTAATGCCTCCTTTTTAATAACCTTGGAATAGAGCCAACACGCTATTAGGTATCTCAATTATTTTGCCCATTAACTGTATATTCCTTTATCAGACAGTAGCTCTTCTTTAAGAGTTCTTACTGAAAATGTCAATTTTTGAACCCTAAGTTTTCCCGGATTTAAACCGTGTAAAAGCTCTCTGGGATACCGTGAGGCGAAACGTCAAAACCATGTATCCTGGACCGAAGCCTCGGGCGGAGGCTTCGGTCCAGGATCCATGGTTTTATATATTCAAAAGTTATTATATATATATATACAATAGGCATCCTGAAAGTAATGCCTCCTCCTTAATTGCTTTTTAATATATACAATGGGCATCCTGAAAGTAACGCCTCCTTCTTAATAACTTTTGAATATATACATCCTGAAAGTAATGCCTCCTCTTTAGTAACTTTTGAATATATACAATAGGCATCCTGAAAGTAATGTCTCCTCCTAAATAACTTTTAAATATATACAATAGGCATCCTGAACGTAATGACTCCTTCTCAATAGCTTTTGAATATATACAAGAGGCATCCTGAAAGTAATGCCTTCTCCTTAATAACTTTTGCATATAAACAAGGGGCATCCTGAAAGTAATTCCTCCTCCTTAATAACTTTTGAATACATACAAGGGGCATCCTGAATGCATTGCCTCCTCCTTAATAACTTTTGAATATATACAATAGGCATCCTAAAAGTAATACCTGCTCCTAAATAACTGTTAAATATATTTAATGGGCATCCTGAAAGTAATGCCTCCTCCTTAATAACTTTTGAATATATACAAGGGACATCCTGAAAAAAATGCCTCCTCTTTAATAACTTTTGAGTATATACAATAGGCATCCTGAAAGTAATGCCTCCTCATTGACACCTTTTGAATATATACAAGGGGCATCCTGAAAGTAATGCCTCATTCTAAATAACTTTTGAATATATACAATAGGCATCCTGAAAGTAATGACTCCTTCTTAATAGCTTTTGAATATTTACAAGGAGCATCCTGAAAGTAATGCCTCCTCCTTAATAACTTTTGAATATATACAATAGGCATCCGGAAAGTAATGCCTCAACCTTAATAACTTTTGAATATATACAAGAAACATCCTGAGAGTAATTGATCATCCTTAATAACTTTTGAATAAATACAAGGGGCATCCTGAAAGTAATGCCTCCTCCTTAATAACTTTTGAATATATACAAGGGACATCCCGAAAATAATGCCTCCTCTTTAATAACTTTTGAATATATACAATAACCATCTTGAAAGTAATGCCTCCTCCTTGATACCTTTCGAATATATACAAGGGGCATCCTGAAAGTAATGCCTCATCCTTAATAACTTTTGAATATGTACAAGGGGCATCTTGAAAGTAATGTCTCCTCCTTAATAAGTTTTGAAATTTTGAAGTGATTTTAATGAAACTGCACTGACATGTACTATGATATCTAACCACCCAATGTGGGAATAGATTGTTTTCGGAATTAGAAATAAAGATCATGAATAACAGAGAAAAGCAGCGAGCCGTAGTTGAATTTCTGGGAAAATGGGGATGTGAGGCTCCAGAAATCCACAGAAGACCCTGGAGGTGTACAGAGCTGCCACAATCGATATCTGTAATGTGCAAAGATTGATGAAGAGGTTGCAATAATAAACAGTTGCAACAATAAACAGTGTTCACTATGTGCAGACATTGAAGAAGCTAAAGAAAATTATCAGAAGGAAAAGACGTAACATTCCACTTCATAGTGTTGTTTTATACCATGATAACGCACGTCCCCACACCTCAATAGAGACTTCACAGGCTATTTCCAGAATGGGATAGACGGTGATTCCCAAACCCCCCCCTACAGTCCTGATTTGGCCCCCCTCAGACTTATTCATGTTTGTTCCTTTGAAAAACATCATTTGTGGAGAACGTTTCGACGATGTGACAGACGTTAAACGGGCTGTAAGCTCATGTGTGAAACGACAGCCTCAGGAATTTTTCCAAAATACATTTTACCAATGGATTCAAAGATGGCGGAAATGTATACAAAGTGATGAACAATACTTTGAATTGGTTAGTATTACTAAAACTATGTCCAAGTATTTTGCCACCAAGTTTCACATTTTCGCTGCTACAAATAAAAATCTTATGATGGACAAGGCATTACTTTCAAGATGCCCTTTGTATTAATAACATTCTTTCCCGAGGCAGGAAAATGAATTTATCTTTATCCTGTAGCATAATTCAGTCAGTAATTTCCTTTGCTTCTGATCTGCGCTTTATTGTTCTCAGAAGCTGAGATAAATCGTTTTGGTATTTAAGTGGAACATAATTCTTTCATAGTTTTTACGTTTCTGTCTTTCATGCTACGTCTAATAGAAACAAATTTCATCTTTCACCTTGACTGCGCTAAAGTATCTCGATATGGCAATTTGTACAATCATTCGTTTCTCTTGTTCAAGCTTAAAAGGCTCACGAAGGTCACAACCGCTGAGAAACAGACGATTTTCCTCCGTGACGAATCAATCTGCTTCAGCCGAGAATGAAGAATGGCGTTTACAAAAACATATAAATAAGATCAGGCTTTAAGAAAAGAAAAGAATAAAAATACACGTAAAGAAAGCAGCAGAGGGATGGTGTAAGGGTATCAGAAATAGTTGGTGATAACTTGATTCAAGAGCTTGTGTGTGTGTTTCGTCTGAGCTTTGGTTCTGGTGACAGAATAATTACACCTCTAGCGATCTACATGAAGTCTGTTTCAGGAAGAGTTTCAATTTCAGCCACGTCACATGCACAGCATGTGTAGACCACCTGCAACTGTGATTGACATCAAAAAAAAAAATTTTTCTTTCCTTTCCATTATTTTTCTTCCGTTTTTCCTTTATCACATTTTACAGGTGAAAGTGACAAAAACTGAAATGTAAGGTCACACATTTTACATGTCTGTTTAACACTGCGCATAATAGTGACGATTATTCACTTCCAACAATTCTTGGTTAAAAAAGAAAGATTTGCGGTTACAACTTTGTTGTTTTATGGCGCAAAACCCACGCCTCTTTCTTTCTTAGAAATACTGGCTTTAGATGCAAAAGTAATATTATTAAACCTATGTTCTTCTAAAAGTTATGCTCAGACGATGCCACCTGACTCACTTGCAATTTCGAGAAGTTTGTCATCAATGAAACGTCAATGATTACATGATGTAATAAAGTGGCATGTATTCTGAATGACATCACAGCTCTTTACTGATGACTCCATCGCATGTGAATTTCATTCTTGCATTGCGTGAAGTACATTGTCTATTTGTTTTGAAGCAAGATTGGTAATTTGACGGTTAAGATCCTCAATCGAAATTACAAAATCGAAATTCCACCGAGTTCGAACTGGTATCATCGAATCATGCGCAATACACAAAATGTAAAAAAATCAAATGTTATCTAACTAATTCTTGGGACAACTAGAAATCTAAAACATTCAAAATTCTAATATATTGCTACATAAAACATACAGAAATTTTAACAAGAAATTCAAATATTCTCTAGAATGGCAACTAAATAGTTAGAAAATACAAAATGTGCATAACTCAGATGTCTTTAATTCCTTTTCAGTTTTTGAACTGCTAGGGAGTATTCTTCTCTTTCATCTATAGTTTTCATCGCAGAATAACAGAGTTCAGGGTTTCTCAAAAGTCCCTGACACATTTAAAAATTTATTACAAAAAACAAACAAAAAACAGGTAGGCTCAGTTCTGATTGAGCTGTCAGTTTGAAACGTAGAACTACGACTTGCAGGTCGGAGAGTTGAAATGAGCTATTCCAGTATGGTTTTAATCGTCTGCTCTTTCTCTAAAGTCGTTTCTGTCGATTTATGCTTCTTTGCGCGAGTTTGAGTTGGGCCTGGTACGGGTTCAATCGGTGTGCTCGATTTTTGTCTGGCGGCGGCTGCTCTCAGGCATTTTCGAAACTCTCTAGTTCGTTGGTCTGCAGTCTTCTTGGGCTTCTTACATTCCTCATCACTTGCTCTTGCTTCTCGTTTTGATTTTCTCCACTTTGGCTTGCGTTTGTTCTGCGAATTCCGTGGCATTGTCGAAAATGTTAACCCGTTCACACGAAAACACTTTTTAGGAATTTTAGTTTAAACCACTGCCATATGTTCTTTATATATTTGAATAGACCTCGTCGTGAGCTTTAAAACAATATCACGTGCAGTCGTTTTGTACTCACGGCTGTCCAGGTAGACCGCGATATTATCAAAAGTGTTCACCGGTTAACAAGAAAACAATTTTTTAAATGTTCAGTTCAAACCTCTGCGAAATGTTCGTCGTATATTTGAATAGATCTCGTCGAGAGCATTTAAACGATACCACGCACAGTCGTGCTGCGCTCACAGTTACTCAGACAGACTGAGTCAAACGCGGCGGCACACTTATAAACAGTGCATCATCTCTCTCCCGCACAGGGAGCGAGGGGAGCATCGCGCACGATATATTACGCAGTACGCGAATTGGACTCCATGCTGTTTACGATATGCTAACACGATTAGTGTGTGTTTTCTTCCCTTTTTCTATAGTTTTTCATCTCCATAGATATGTGTTTCCTGCATGTCTTTTACAATTTCTCGACCCGAAGGGATCTAACTTCCATTTCTTGCTTCTCAATTTTTCAAATCCCCGCATAGCAGTTTACAATATGCTAACGCGATTAGTGTATGTTTTCTTCCTTTCTTCTTTAGTTTTTCATCTCCATAGATATGTCTTTCCTGCATGTCTTTTACAATTTCTCGACCCGAAGGGATCTAACTTCCATTTCTTGCTTCTCAATTTTTCAAATCCCCGCATAGCAGTTTACAATATGCTAACGCGATTAGTGTATGTTTTCTTCCTTTCTTCTTTAGTTTTTCATCTCCATAGATATGTCTTTCCTGCATGTCTTTTACAATTTCTCGACCCGAAGGATCTAACTTCCATTTCTTGCTTCTCAATTTTTCAAATCCCCGCATAGCAGTTTACAATATGCTAACGCGATTAGTGTATGTTTTCTTCCTTTCTTCTTTAGTTTTTCATCTCCATAGATATGTCTTTCCTGCATGTCTTTTACAATTTCTCGACCCGAAGGGATCTAACTTCCATTTCTTGCTTCTCAATTTTTCAAATCCCCGCATAGCAGTTTACAATATGCTAACGCGATTAGTGTATGTTTTCTTCCTTTCTTCTTTAGTTTTTCATCTCCATAGATATGTGTTTCCTGCATGTCTTTTACAATTTCTCGACCCGAAGGGATCTAACTTCCATTTCTTGCTTCTCAATTTTTCAAATCCCCGCATAGCAGTTTACAATATGCTAACGCGATTAGTGTATGTTTTCTTCCTTTCTTCTTTAGTTTTTCATCTCCATAGATATGTCTTTCCTGCATGTCTTTTACAATTTCTCGACCTGAAGGGATCTAACTTCCATTTCGTGCTTCTGCAATTTTTCAAATCCCCGCACAGCAGTTTACAATATGCTAACGCGATTACTGTGGGTTTTTTCTTTATCTTTTCTGTAGTTTTTCATCTCCAACCTGAAGGGATCGAACTTCCATTTCTTGCTTCTGCAATTTTTCAAATCCCCGCCTAGCAGTTTACAATATGATAACGCGATTACTGTGTTTTCTTCTTTTTTTCTGTAGTTTTTCATCTCCATAGGTACGTCTTTTCTGCCTGTCTTTTACAATTTCTCGACCTGAAGGGATCTAACTTCCATTTCTTGTTTCTGCAACTTTCAAATCCCCGCATAGCAGTTTACAATATATCTAACACGATTAGTGTGCGTTTTCTTCCTTCTGTAGTTTTTCATCTCCATAGATATTGTTGGATCTTACCTTTACAGGCTGATGTGGCCGCGGCACCAGGTGAAGTATCGCCTGCAGTGACGCACCCGATATCTCCACCAAAAAAAAATAAATATCTAAATAAAAATAAAAAAAACTAAAGAAAATTTTGTCAAAAATTTTGCTCTCCTCCTCTGCTGCTAGGGGCTAGCAAGGAGTTTTCCTACTTGCGTTGACAACCGAAAATTCTGCGACAACAAATTACTTATCTGATTCCAATAATTAATAATGACCTCCCATAATTAATTATAACAAATTAATTATTAACTTCCCGCAAAACCCGTACCGCGATTGGGCGTGGATGCCTGGATTTAACTCCAGCACGTCCCAATCTACCGAAAATCATAGCAACGCACACACACACTCGAAAAGATACCCAACGCTCATTTCACGTACGCTTGACATTTAATATCCAACGGTGTATTATATACACTGCCACCTTTATCCAAGAAGTGGCACAAAAATCTGCTGAGATGAATGTATGGTGGGCTGCTCTATCGGCAGCTTAATTATGCACAATGATTTAAACACTTTATCACTGATTAAACGATAATACTGATTTAACTAACTCTGATTTAACAATTAACACTGATTCAAACACTGTTCACTGATTAAATTCTAGTATGCACAATAAACAAATAGAGCGAAGGAAACATGTAAGAGATTACCCAAAACATTTAAATACACACTTTAAAAAATGATAATTGAGTACGAGCGTGGGTACCAGCAATTAAAATGATACCGTAATTATCATGACTGCCGCAGTTTAATTATAAGCTATATATATCTTTATACCATTACACATACCTGCATAGGCTTGATGCCAAATTAGCAGGGAAGAGCTCTTAAAACTTATGGCCATAACACAAATAAAAATCACGAATAAAATGTGCTGAAGGCCTCCGCTGTCGTGCGTACTCATTTTCACAGGGGACAGAGTTCTATATGCTGTTCACTGTCCGACGGCACTTGTAAGTCGTGAGCAAATGTTCATGTAAAGACCACATACCTTGGCAACCGTTGTCTGAGGTCCTCAGCGCAGAGAAGTGGCAAGAAATGTCCTGCCTTTTTGGTATATAGACAGCCTAGGCAAAAGTGCACTAATGTCGACCTAGTATCGGTCGAGAAGTCCAAAGGACTGAGATGTCCTCGTTTAAGAGGGGATCGTTCATAGTCCTCCGTACTTGCTTCTCTACTTCTTTTTCCGAGCTCTCCCAGCGGTCAGCTCTCCGGCCTTGGTTCCATGCCCCTCGCTGGTGCTTTTCTCGTGCGTGTCTTTTCGAATCCGCCCTCCGAATGAATCGCCGCTTGCTTCTCTTCTCCTCGTTTCTCTCCTCTTTGTCCTGTCACCGGGCTTCTCTTAGCCACTTGAAAAGGGATTTATCACCTTGTTTTCAACTGTGGGTGATAGTCGGTTCTCCCTTATCCCGTTCAGTTCGGAGAAAAACTGCAACCACCGAATGTCTCTTGGCTTGCAGAGGGACTTTTGGGGGGTGAGTTTTGCAGTCTTTCGTTAGTTGAAAATGCACACGACTGTTGCTATGAGTCCGAAATAGAGATGGTCTGTTGCCATGTGGCCTTTCACAATTCTCGTTTGCCAGAAGGCTACGAATTATGCACTTATCAAATACTGAACAAATTTTAACAATGGCAGTGATGAACAAATTAGAGGATCAATTACCGTAATTAATTATAACTATGAGTGTCGCCTTGCAGTTACATCGAAACACAAATTTACCGCATAAATGAAATATAAAAATTTTCCACAAGTTAGGCTGCACCCTATAACAATATGTCTCTCCTGCATGTCTTTTACAATTTGTCGACCTTAAGGGATCGAACTTCCGTTTCTTGCTTCTGCAATTTTTCAAATCCCCGCGTAGCAGTTTACAATATGCTAATGCGATTACTGTGTGTTTTGTTCCTTTTTTCTGTAGTTTTTTCATCTCCATAGATACGTCTTTCCTGCCTGTCTTTTACAATTTCTCGACCTGAAGGGGTCTAACTTCCATTTCTTGCTTCTGCAATTTTTCAAATCCCCGCATAGCAGTAATTCCTGCCTGTCTTTTGCGGTTTTTCAATCTGACAGGGAGTCTATCTTTTTTCCTTTCTTTGCAGTTTTTCAACTTCATGAAACTTGGGTATTTCCGCCTATGTTTTGCATTATCAAAGCACAGAATTTAAAAAAATGATTGCAATTTGAAGTCAAATCGCTACGAGAGGAATTCTCACAGATTCTGGATTTTTTTTTTTTTTTTCGAAACTTTTGCAGTTTGACGAAATGAGATATCATAGTTTTATTGCAATTCTCAAGAGCCTACTCTTCTAATGCTTATTCTTCTGTGGTGACTGATGTCAAAATAGTAAAACGGAGAAGTTTAAAAATGATAAATGAAAAAAAAATGAGCTAGAACTTGACACGCATTTTAATAGACATAAAAAAACAATCCGCAGGCAAACACATGTAAACCATTACCTCAAAAAAATTAATTTCATTGCGAATTTCCATTTTTAAATTTATGTTTTTACGTTTTTAACGACAGGACCTGATTGTCAAAAACTATTTTACGTTAATACACACAGAATAGCTCCATGCAAAAGTTTGAAAGACACTGCCTTTAGCCGACTAAAATGGGTTAAATGGAACCATTTAAGGCAATTAATCAGCAACCTAGTGCAGGGAATTAACTTTTTACAGACTAAAACACGAGTCGTTTCTTTTTTTTTACGCTTTCCAACCGTAGGTTGAAGAAGCGTATATGCTCCAGCTTTGTCCGTCCGTCTGTCGGCACGATAACTCGCGTAAAAATGGTTCGATTTCGATGAAATTTTAGTATATTGTAGGGGACTACCTGGGAATGAACCCTATTGAAATCGGTGAAGTGGGGTCAAAGGTCAGGACATAGGAGGGTGATGCATTCCATTGTCTTTATGCGTCATAACGTGCGTAAAATTGGTTCGATTTCGATGAAATCTTGTTATGTGGTAGGGGACCACCTGGGGACGATCTTATGACGTCACAATCTCCCGCTTGATATGTTGGCGCGTGGTCACGCCTTCTGTCTCACTACGTCACGCATTGTGTGTGGATCCTATTAAAGTTTTATGACGTCACTCTCTTGCTAGCAGATGGTCGCGATTCCCATCTGCCTCATTACGTCACGCTTTGTGTGCGTATGTTCGTCCTCACGATAACTCGCGTAAAAATCGTTCGATTTCGATGAACTTTCAGTATGTGGAAGGGGATCACTTGGGAAGGAACCCTATTGAACGTGAACGAAATGGGGTCAAAGGTTAGCACATAGGAGCGGGATCCATTCCACTGCTCTTATGCGTCATAACTAACGTAAAAAAGGTTCGATTTCGATTAAATTTTAGTATATGGTAGGGGACCACCTGGGGACAAACCCTATTGAAGATGGGCGAAATGGGGTCAAAAGTTAGGACATAGGAGCGGAATCACTTCCATCGCCATTATGCGTCATAACTTACGTAAAAATACTTCGATCTAGATTAAATGTTAGTATGTTGTATGGGCCTGCCTATTTAAATGGGCGAAATAGGGTCGACGAATCCTATTGAAAATGGGCGAAATGGGGTCAAAGGTTAGGACACAGGAGCGGAATCTATTCCATAGCCCTTATGCATCATAACTTACGTAAAAATGCTTCCATTCCGATAAAACTTTATCATGTTATTTCGGAGGTATACTGAACCGGTTCTGTAGTATATAATCGAAATGGGATCGAAGTTCAGGGCACAAGACCGAGATTTATTCCACAGCCTATATCCTCTTAACTTGAGTAATGATTTCTGGTATGTTAGAAAGCGTTTCATAATCAATGCATTGCATGATTTTACTAACTTGTTGAAGATGAATCAGGTACGGGCAGATAAGAACCTGCTTTGTTTAACTGTTTTGTTCGTTGTAGTCAGAACGGATAGTGTAGATGGCATATCGCATGAAATTTTGGTTATTGCGGTACCAGATATTTCTTCCCCTCACCCCCATTTTGTACACCAGGTCTTGTAGATTGTATTACCGTAAGAAACCGGGAACTTAAGGTGGTTCAACCCAAGGAGTATAGAATAAGGGGAAAGAGCATGTGCTCTCACCATTGAAGCCAGCTAAGTTGGGTGGTCGCCATGTTGCATTACCCTCAGTTGCTCATTTTTGCTTTGTAAGTTAAGGAAGATTTCAGTTTTTTATTTCGTGTGAGAAGGACGTTTGCTTATGACTGATTTATGGAATTGTTCATTTGAAGTTCAAGTAACATTGAAAGCTGAAGAGAGATCTATTTGCGGATCAAAAACTTGTGATGGAATAGTTAACCATTTCCAGAACGAATTAGAAATTTATCCGGGTTTCAATCACTCCTGGTCAAAGATCACATTCCCGAAAACGTTTTATTAAAACTTTGTAAAAAGCATTCGTTTCTCGCGCACAATAAAATCCGTGGTTTTTTTTTTTGGTTTTTTTTAATTCGTAAATTATAACATTTCTTGTTATTACATAGTAATCTATCAACGCTAATGGATTTTATTGTGCGCTACAAACGTTTTGCAATTTGCATATTCCGTGTACTCCTCGTTAAAATTTTGTAAATTATCAAAGTTTAGCACGAACTATTGTTTGTAAGGTAACATTTCGTTGCGTTTCTGTCTTCAGAAACATTCCCTCGATCACATGAAATAAATCAGGGTTTTCTTCTTCACTTCAGAGTTTGTGAACGGCTTCATGCATTACTTTAAACAGCATGTCCTTTTTGTGTAACGAGTTAAAGGGATTTTTGTCGTACGCAGCAGTAAAAAGTGACTTAGCAGTGATTTGAAAGAAAAGAAAAGAAAAGAAAAGAGTGGTGATATTATAGACTACATCCATAAATGTACATGATATTTTTTCTTTTCGCAAGAAGGCTTTTAAAATGTTAGCCTGCCTATATGTTAGGTACGCAATTCGATTGGAACGCAGTCAGAAGGGTAACATAAGATGGCTACCGCTCAGAGCGTCGGCTTCAGAGCTTTACGTAAGTTTTGCTTGTTATGCTCCCTCCTCTTATTCTATCCTCCTTGCTCCCACCTAAAATCTCTGCTTTATGTTTCCAATGGAAAAACTTCTTTACATATTTTCTTCACAATTAATGTATTCCAAAGGATGAAAATTTGCACATCGATGAAACTAACTTTAAGTTATAGCATGGGATATTTAATACTTGCTAAAACATAAACATAATTAAGCAACCCAACATTTGTTTGTCTACTGACGTCATGAATGTATAGGTCGCGCCATCTATTAACAGGTCTGAACATTACTCAAAGAAAAATGATTGATTTTTACCATAATTTTGGTTATGTATCCTATGCTGTAACGTAAAGTAAGTTTCATCAATGTGCAAATTTTCATTCTTGGGAACACATTAATTGCGAAGAAAATATGTAAAGAAGTTTTACCATTGGAAACATAAGGCAGAGATTTTAGGTGGAACCAGCTTAAATTATTGAACAGGTAATTGTAGGATGTATATACACTGAAGAGCAATTGAATTAGAGGCACCTGCCGTTATGCAAAAGTGGCGCTGTGGGCGGCCCTTAAACGGAAACGACATGACGTATGCAGCGATCCGACAATACAAGGTGTGATGCGACGGGAATCAGTAAAAGTCGGACGCCGTATTGGTAAGACGAAGGATCTAAGCGCATTTGACCGAGGGCAAATTGTCGAGGCCCGACGAATGGGTCAATCCATCTCGGAAGAGGTGCAGGCACTGGGATTTTTACGAGCCACTGTGTCACGGGCGCACCGTGAGTACATCGAATCCGGTGAAACAATCCCTGCAAGGGCCAACTGCAGTGGACAACAGCATGTGGATCAGCGGAGTCATCGTCGGCTAGTTCGCATTGCAACAGCGGATAGACGGGCCACAGTGCAAGAAATCACTCGGCAATTTAACGCTGGTGCACAAAAACGTGTAAGCAGCCACACCATCCAGAACCATCTCCTCGCTATGGGGTACAGAAGACATTGTCTCACGAGGGTACCGCTGCTGGCCGCACATCACAGGGTGCAAAGATTAGCATGGGCGCGGAAACATCGCCACTGGACCCTAGATATGTGGAAAAATGTTGCCTGGACTGATGCGTCGAGATTCACGTTGGTACATGCGGATGGCAGGATACGAGTACAGCGCAAACCACATGAAGCGATGGCCTCCTTCTTGCCAGCAGGGTATTCTTCAAGCTGGTGGGGGTGGCATTCTTGTCTGGGGACTGTTTACGTGGACTGAAATGGGATCCCTGGTACGTGTGACATCGTCCCTCACAGGCAACGTTACCGGGATATCCCGGACGACCATTTGCTCTCGTTTCTGCATCTTCAACATCCAACTGGGGACCTCATCCTGGAAAAAGATAATGTAGCTCCTGAATTGTATCCGAATGGTTGGGTGAACACTCCACCGACTTGACCTCGCTTCCTTGGCCAGCTAGGTCACCTGATCTCAATCTCATCGAGCCCATCTGGGATGCCATCGAGAGAGATGTTCGAGGCTCTGACCCCCCTCCATCAAATCTTCGTAAACTGTGGGAGCTTGTTCAGGGGTCGTGGATCCGTATGGCTTCCCAACGCTTCCGGTGTCTTGTCGAGTCCATGCCGAGACGAATCGCCGCCGTCATCAGGGCGAAAGGTGGTGCTACACGTTACTAGACAGGTATCTCTAATTCAATTGCTGTTCAGTGTATATCAGGTTGTAGACTCCTTAAGACAAAAGCTATTATAGCTATCAAGAATAAATTTTATAATTAAGAGTTTTTTTTTTAAATAATACCATAAAGCAGTACATTTCACATTTTATCAAAGATAATTAATCAGGTTAAAAAGATCTTAAGTTCCAAATCACTCCTGTTACCTCAAAAAATCACGATGAAAAAAATACAAAATTTGTAATTAGTCTTTCTATAGAAAAAAGAAAATTATTGCAAACATATTCAGAAAAATAACAAACTCCAACGAAAAATAAAGTAACTAATTAATACAGACATTTTAACGTGAACCAGGAACATCAAACAAAGATCTTCGCTCTTTCCACGTTTATAAGTGAGTCACGGAAGAATTCTCATTGGCCGCCACCGGGAGTCGAACCCAGGGTCTTCCAGTTACGCGCCGGATATGCTTCCACTACACCACAGCGGCCTCGAATTCCTCCAGACTCACACACGCTAACTGCCAAGCCAAGTTGGCAGGTTGCTTCTTGGAGCCCCGCACAATGCTGGGGATTTACCAAAGATGGTAAGCAGCAACTGAAGAAATAATGAGAAGGCGAATGAATAATTAATACAGACATTTTAACGTGAACCAGGAACATCAAACAAAGATCTTCGCTCTTTCCACGTTTTTAAGTGAGTCACGGAAAAAATTCGCATTAGCCGCCACCGGGAGTCGAACCCAGGGTCTTCCAGTTACGCACCGGGTATGCTTCCGCTACACCACAGCGGCCTCGAATTCCTCCAGACTTACACACGCTAACTGCCAAGCCAAGTTGGCAAGTTGCTTCTTAGAGCCTTGCACAATGCCGGGGATTCACCAAAGATGGTAAGCAGCAACTGAAGAAATAATTAGAAGGCGAATGACTAATTAATACAGAAATTTAACGTGGACCAGGAACATCAAACAAAGATATTCGCTCTTTCCAAGTTTATAAGTGAGTCACGGAAGCATATCCGGCGCGTAACTGGAAGACCCTGGGTTCGACTCCCGGTTGCGGCCAATGAGAATTTTTCCGTGACTCACTTATAAACTTAGAAAGAGCGAATATCTTTGTCTGATGTTCCTGGTCCACGTTAAATTTCTGTATTAATTATTCATTAGCCTTCTGATTATTTCTTCAGTTGCTGCTTACCATCTTTGGTGAATCCCCAGCATTGTGCGGGGCTTTAAGAAGCAAACTGCCAACTTGGCTTGGCAGTTAGCGTGTGTGAGTCTGGAGGAATTCGAGACCGCTGTGGTGTAGCGGAAGCATATCCGGCACGTAACTGGAAGACCCTGGGTTCGACTCCCGGTGGCGGTCAATGATAATTTTTCCGTACTTATTTATAAACGTGGAAAGAGCGAATATCTTTGTTTGATAAAGTAACTAATTCACCTCCATTAAAAGCAAAAAACATTTCATCTTCGCGTGTTAGATTTCTACTTTATACGTGACTGTGCGTTACGTGTCTGCCTTTCTAGATCAACGGTTGAACGTCCGGCTGCCGTTTAACATGAACCCGGTTCGAACCTTGCAAAGCGAAAAGATACGCACTTGACGCGTCAGGTAATAAAGAGGGCTGAAGAAAAATTGAAAATTGTAGGTTTTGTGAAATTACTGTATAAATATGAAAATCCTAAAATTGAATTTTTTTTTTTTTAAATAAATGGAATCACTAAATACAGAAAATGTGTCAAAAGACTGAAGTTGGAAGAAACGAAAACTTAAAATCGGAAATTTCGTTAAAAGACGAACACATACCTGAAACTTTGCTACACGTTATTTTCAGGATTTTTCAGTGAATTCACTCCACATATTTGTTACAGTGTATGTGTTACCGCTAAAGCTCGAAAGCCGTTAATGTGAAAAGTATGTGTTACCGCTAAAGCTCGAAAGCCGTTAAACCGCTAAAGCTGGAAAGCCGTTAATTACCTAGCTAATCTGCAGATAAACTGATTTGCTCCGTTAACATGCGGAATCAAGAGTTTTCCGCATTTTACCTATGTAATGTGCACATTAACGGCTTCCGTATCGTTAAAGTTCAAAAGTTTGTTTCTCTCATTTCTTTTCCCTACACCTTCCCCCTCTCCCTCCACTTTTAGTTTCGTTTCGCCAGCTTGGTACTAAAACGGGTATTTTAAAACAATTGTATGCAAAATCTGAATTCAGTGTCTGCAAAGAGAGATTTTTAACGAAAGAAGATGTCCCTGCTATAGAAATTTCTTTACGTCAAACAGCAATAAAACAATCCCTTGGTACTGGGCAGGGTTTCAGAAAATGTGACTGCAAATCTAAATGTACCACAAATAGGTGTGCTTGTCGCAAAAACCAATTGCTATGTAATTCAAAGTGTCACCAATCTTTAGATTGCACTAATAAGTAAGCATAATTTTATCATATGTTTTACAAATTCATTTCCTTAATTAAAATAATATTTTAAACCGTTTGATTCTTTCTATTATAGTTTTTTAATTGATTGATGATTGATTCTATCAACTAATTTGTTGATTGTTTGATTAACTTGATTCTTTATATATCGAAAAATAAATAAATAACATTATGTTAATTTAACCATACAGAAACGTTGCTGTTGTTCCAGCAAAGATCTTATTTTCACTTTAACGAGTGCCTAGTAGGTAATGTGCAGATTGTCTAGGTAATTTGCAGATTACCTAGGTAATTTGAGAAATGAAACAATTTTCGGCACTTTAACGGATCACCCTAGTTAATCTGCACATTACCTAGATAATCTGTAGAATAACTGATTTCTGTACTTTAGCGGTAGCATATGCACCAAAAACAGAACTATATTAGCTATTTTTATGGTGTTCAAATAAAAACGAAATCTCAGTTACGTAGGCATCAAAGACGAAACAATGTTTTCTTCGCTGTTTTGCTACAAACTCTTTAAGTCCAGCGAACTGAAAAATAAAAATAACTAAATTGAACAGCATAAATAACTTGCTGTCATTTTCTGAACTATCATTACTCATTTCTGTCAATAGAGATAAGAAATGACAAGTATACGCAATACGAGGAGGTCCATCGTAAACAAATTAATTGCTTCTGCAAATAACTTCGTGTTGATAAACGGTACGTCATTTCTCAAGACAGATGGCAAGTTTGTTAAACTGGCTTAGCGTATTACGAAGTTTTCTCCTCTGCTTTACGAAGAACGTGACGAACAAGTTTGTTAACATGCTGTGTTACGAGATGATACTTTTAAAGTTTAAATAGTATAAAAATCTTTACTTCTTGCCTTGCACTTTTCCCATCTGGATGCGCAGAGTATGATGAATTACCAGTGCCTGAGAGAAAAGGTTCTGTGTAACTCGTGCTCTTTTGAAACCCAGTAGATGAATGTACAGCCCGGAGAAAGCTTTATTTATCTGGGAGGACGAGATTTGAAATTACGAAACACAAATTTAAAAATTCCCTGCATCCACGCAGTTTTTGATTTTTCATACCTCAATTATAGGAAAGTGTGATCTGTGACGTATATTCTAAATTAACTTTCCTTTTTAGTTTCTTTTCTTATGTAAATTTTGAGTTTGTTCTTAGTTATACTTCACACTTAACGTGATATCTTCTCTCTCAAACGAATATTGTTGGCAACACATTGGAGGTCAGAATAAAAGTGACGTATGCCTATGAAATAAGAACCAGAGATAAAAACTACGAGAGAACAGTTGCTCTTGTAGGTGTTGAACGTAGTTGATACTAATTTGTTAAGTAAAATGTGAAGTGCTATGTTGTATTGATGAAATCATCTGGAATAAAGCAAATTTCCGTAAGTTTGACTTCTGTTTAAATGTTTCGTATGGCCGTTAAGGTGTAATTTAGGAACTATTTCATCGTATGGTTATGTTTTAAAATAACGTAAGAAGAGCGATAAAAGTTCAAGCACGAAAATACATTACGTTATAGATCATTTAAAAATCTGACTTCCTTTCTATGTATCATGTATTACCTAAAAGTGTCTATCCAAGTTCTACAATGATGAACACACCATTTTGTCCAAATTTTAAATTGTCACCTATGATTTAATATAAGAAGCGTACTTATAATTCATAGTTGACTCTGAACATTTTTGGTGTGAGTATTCTGGTATTCTCATTTGATCCCTAATTTCAGACATGTCCACAAAAAACTATAAGTATAGTATGGTTTATTCTTTATTTACACTGGCGGAAAGTGAAAAAGGAACACCAAGAAGGAGACGTCTGATACCAACGAAATTTATACAGCATAATAACGGAATACAGAGGATAACGTGATCAAAACATTATGGCAAAATACAGCTGTATTTGCTGGTAAACTGAAAAATAACATTTCCATGTAACATGGTTAGTACGAGGTTGAACCGCCATGAACTGCGTCACACTGTGCAATTTTGGCATGGAGTCTGTCGTACAGATGTTGGATGTAAGTTTGGGGTATTGAGTTCCAAGCATCCTCAACCTGGACGCGTAAATCGGGGATGGTCGTGGCTGGCCGTGGAGACCGGATAAGTCGTTGTCCCATAAAATCACACACGTGCTCAATGGGGGACAAATCCGGTGAACGTGCAGGCCATGGAAGTTGTCTCACACTCTGAAGTGCATGTTGCGTTGCACGTGCCGTGTATGGGCTTGCGTTATCTTGCTAGAAAACACCACGATGGGCCGACCATACAAATGGCACAACAACGGGCTGAATGGTGTTGTTGAAGTAGGAGGTGCGGTTTAACGTACCCGGTACAAACACTAGTTGTGTACGGGAGTGATAGCTGATCGCTCTCCACACCAGGAAGCCCTGTGTGTCGTTGGCGGATGCAAGAAGGGTGTAGACGCTCCCCTGTGCGTCTCCGAACACGCATACGGCCATCGGAGGCTCCCAAGCAGAATCTGCTTTCATCGCTGAACACGACAGATCGCCATTGCGTTCTCCACTGCAGACGATGGCGACACCACTGCAGCCGTTCCTGACGGTGGGCTGGAGTCAGAGGTACACATGCCAGGGGCACACGTGCACGTAGTCCTGCATCCAGTACACGGTTGCGGATTGTTCGCATAGTCACCTCAGGTTCAACAGCAGCTGGGATTTGTGTCGCAGTGGATGCTCTGCTTGACAACGCCGCTCTTCTTATGCGTCGATCGGTCCGCTCATCAGTCCGTCTGTGACTCCCGGTTCCACTTCTTCTCGTGTGGAACTGTTTTAATCATTTATATCCGCTTAGTGAGAGTTGATAAGAATTAATTCCATTAGTAAACCTTGTGTTGTTACGATTTAATTCCATTAGTAAACCTTTTTGTTGTTATGATTTAATTCCATTAGTAAATTTTGTTGTTGTTATGATTTAATTCCATTAGTAAACTTTGTTGTTGTTATGATTTAATTCCATTAATAAACCTTGTTTTTGTTACTTAATTCCATTAGTAAACCTTGTTGTTATGAATTAATTCCATTAGTAAGCCTTGTTGTTATGATTTCATTCCATTAGTAAGCCTTGTTGTTGGTTTGATTTAATTCCATTAGTAAACCTTGTTGTCGTTATGATTTCATTCCATCAGTAAACTTTGCTGTTGTTATGATTTAATTCCATTAGTAAACCTTGTTGTTATGATTTAATTCCATTAGTAAACCTTGTTGTTGTTATGATTTAATTCCATTAGTAAAACCTTGTTGTTGTTATGATTTAATTCCATTAGTAAACTTTTTTGTTATTATGATTTAATTCCATTAGTTAACCTTGTTGTTGTTATGTTTTAATTCCATTAGTAAACCTTGTTTTTGTTATGATTTAATTCCATTAGTAAACCTTGTTGTTGTTATGATTTAATTCCATGGAGCCACATCGGACTGTGGTTCGGTGTGGTAGTAAGTGACGCGAATAAATACAGTGTTTTGTACGTAAATACATGTATACTCTCGAATCGCTCGTTTTATTTCACATCCACAAAAATATTGGCATGCGAAAAAGTTGCATAGCATAAATTATCGACAAAGAGTGTACCAGAGTACTCTCTCGATTTCTTTTAATCTGATGATAGTCACGATATTTTGACGGTTTGATTGCCTGGATATTTCTGTTTTGGGAGCTACTGGAACGTGGTGAAACAATAAATTCCGAATATTATTGCCAACAAAAAAAGCAACCTAGATTTTCCCCCGAATGTTGAACAGGAATGATGCAACCTTCCACCAGGATGATACCACCCCTCATGTTTCAAAGAACACTCAATAAAACTGATACAACATTGTTGGGAAATACTTTCTCGTTTTCGTATTCATCAGATATATAGCCCCATCTGATTAGTGTTACCCTTTTTTTCTCATTGGAATGATCTAAATGATGGAAAGTGGTGCTTTTATTCGATATTGTCAAAATCTGTATGCATTAATTTTCCCTTCAAGAAAGAAAGTTCTGAAGGAGAGTTATTTACAAATTTACATCAAGATGTAGTGATGCTATCAGGAACAATGGAAACCATATAATTTATTAAGTAGAACATAATTTCTTTTTAAAATATGCTTTTTCCTTTTTATTTAAAAAATCTTAGGAAAAGGCTAGCTTCATAAATACCCCACATACTTTTCATTTCTACATTTAAGTATAATACAAAACTTATACATATGATTCTAAAATTTCTTTTAATATGGCGTGAACACAGCACTCAGTATTCGCCAAGCTTTCGCATGCTGCTGAGATGCTTCGTCTCTGCTTAGTTTTCCGAACTTAGAACAGTAACAGACAACTCCGATCGTTTCAGCGTTGTCTGTAACAGACAATTATCAGAGGGCTTGATTTTCAGAGCTTAGAGCAGTAACAGACAACGCTGATTGTTTCAGCGTTGTGCGTTATCAGTAACAGACTTAATTTTCAGAGCTTAACGGAAATCTGTAAGAAACTCAATTTTCCGGTGTTAGTAAGAGATCATGCTGATTGTTTTAGCGTTGTCTGTAACAGACAATTATCAGAGGGCTCGATTTTCAGAACTTAGAGCAGCAACAGACAACGCTGAATGTTTTTGCGTTGTGCGTTATCAGTAACAGACTTAATTTTCAGAGCTTAACGGAAATCTGTAAGAAACTTTATTTTCCGGTGTTAGTAACAGATTATGCTGATTGTTTTAGCGTTGTCAGTAACAGACATTGCTGAAACAATTAGCGTTGTCCGCTAAAGTTCTGAACTATGAAAGTTAAACCTAGACGAAGCCTCGCAGCGGAGTGCCAAAGCTTTCCTAATACTTGAGATGTATACTCCAATTTAACTTTCATTTTTAGTTACTTTCTCTATGTAAATTTGAGTTCATTCTCCTTAAGCGTTTTTCGAACTTAACTTTATATCTTCTCTCTCGCAAGAGTATGGTTGGCAACACCTTGAGGTCGGAACGTATGACGTGTATATGTGTCCGATAAGAACTGGAAGATACATTATATAATGTTTGAACAGCAGCAAAGAGGTGGAAATAGTGGATGTTATCTTATATATAAAACACAAAACGTCTGTTTGTCTGAAGCAGCAAAAACTCTCGAACGCCGGACTGTGGCATCGTGAAATTTGCATAGCTTATTAATACTGGAATTTCTAGGACAACGCAGCTATTTAACGATCTCTAAGTTGTTCCGTTCGCGAGTTAGGAATTAATTAATAAGCTAATCAATAAAGTCAGCGTCGTTTGCTATGTCATCGTTATCTGTTCCAACTCTGAAAGAACGTAATTGCATTCATCGCCGCGGCACATCGACAGATGTTTCTATTCTTTGAGAACTGTGCATAAAAAATGCAAAAACGAACTTTACGAAATCTTAACGAAACGTGCTGAAATTTTTATCAACACCATGAATTGGTAATAAGAGGAGTCCCTCAAAATTTCATCGGAATCCGGCTAAACTTTTTAAAATAGGCGTGGAATTTTTAATTCATCGGTAAACAGAAATATATACGCAGAAACGGTTAATAAAAGTGTGACGGCTAATTTAAAAAGTTACTTACCGATTCAGGCGAAATTTGGGGGTCATGTTCCTATAAACGATTTACGGTGTTCATTAAATTTTGAGCCAGGTTCATAACATATTCGCAAAGATACGTTTTTAACTTTTTTTGTCCCAGTATTTGCCCCTCAAAGACTTCTGAAACGGAAAGCAGGTGATGCATTTGATCGTCGATAACAAATTGTTAACTCATTTTGTTCAGTCAGTGTTCTAATTTTGTTTCTCCTGGACGCGCGTTAAGTAATTCGTAACGCTTTCGGTCCGTTTGATTCTACAGCTGTATGTTGGAATGTCAAGGGCAAAGTATCCAACGAAATTGTATATTGTCGCCGATGAAGGAGAAACCAAAATGTTGTATACGGCCAAGTGCTGAAATAATCACACTATGAATAAATAATTTGTAATGACCGAATTTGTGAAATCAGCTTTTTTCTTTCTTGCAAGCATCAATTTTTTTCCCGATTTTTTCAGTGACATATAAGGGATTATGAAAGGAATAAGCCTAAATCCCGGGCAAAGCCGGGTATTAAAGCTAGTAATGTTATAATTGTGAAAGCGGCTTTGCTTATTTGAAGTTTGATCTCTGATTATTAATCTCATTAGTTGGATTAACTTAATACTGTACTGTTCAAAAGTGAGCTGTAGCTGTTTCCTTGTTGAAGTACCAAAAGAGTTTTGGCTGAATAAAGACTAACCGTAACTGGACCGTAAAAGGACCGTAGCAAGCTTTTTTATCTGAGAGGGAGAATTACGCGCCTTCGAGTCCAAAATTATGCCCCTTCGAGTTCAAAATTACGCCCCTTCGAGCTCAAAATCACGCCCCTTCGAGTTCGAAATTACGCCCTTCGATTTCAAAATTACGCCCTTCCAGTTCAAATTTACGCCCTTCCAGTTCAAAATTACGCCCATTCGAGTTCAAAATTACGTCCATTCGAGTTCAAAATTGCGCCTCTTCCAGTTCAAAATTACGCCCCTTCAAGTTCATAATTACTCCATTCCAGATTAAAATTACGCCCCTTCGAATTAAAAAATTAGCCCCTTCGAGTTAAGCATTTCCCCCATTCCAGTTCAAAATTACTCCATTCCAGATTAAAATCACGCCTCTTCAAGTTTAAAATTACCCCCTTCGAGTTAAACATTTCCCCCTTCCAGTTCAAAATTACGCCCATTCCAGTTCAAATGTACGCCCATTCCAGTTCAAATGTACGCCCATTCCAGTTCAAAAGTACGCCCCTTCGAATTCAAAATTATGTTCCTTCGAGTTCAAAATTACGCCCATTCCAGTTCAAATGTACGCCCATTCCAGTTCAAATGTACGCCCATTCCAGTTCAAATGTACGCCCATTCCAGTTCAAATGTACGCCCATTCCAGTTCAAAAGTACGCCCCTTCGAATTCAAAATTATGTTCCTTCGAGTTCAAAATTACGCCCATTCCAGTTCAAATGTACGCCCATTCCAGTTCAAATGTACGCCCATTCCAGTTCAAATGTACGCCCATTCCAGTTCAAATGTACGCCCATTCCAGTTCAAAAGTACGCCCCTTCGAATTCAAAATTATGTTCCTTCGTGTTCAAAATTACGCCCATTCCAATTCAAAAGTACGTCCATTTGAGTTCGAAATTACGCCCCTTCGAGTTCGAAACTACGCCCCTTCGAGTTCGAAACTACGCCCCTTCCAGTTCAAAATGACCCCATTCCAAATTAAAACTACGCCCCTTTGAGTTTAAAATTACCCCCTTCGAGTTAAACATTTCCCCCATTCCAGTTCAAAAGTACGCCCCGTCGTGTTCAAAAGTACGCCCCTTTAAGTTCAAAATTGCGCCCCTTCGACTTCCACTCAAATAAAACATGGTTTTACTTTATCATACACCGCCGTTATAAGAAAGTATTATGATCGTTCAAAAATCACACCAGGTTTTTGACACAATTTTATTAAAAATGTAAAAACGGCGTAAATACCCAAGAACCACAGGTTGTAAATAGCAAGTAAAGCGCCAATGATATGTGAACGCCGGCAACACAACACTCCACAGAAATACCGAACGAGAAACGAACTAGCGCAGGACGAATGAGTATAGGATTGTGAACGTAACAATAGGAAGAAGCTAATTAATTCAAACACTCGACGTGGATCAGGAACACCAAACAGAAATCATCGCTCTTTCCACGTTAATAAGCGAGTCTCGGAAAAATTATCATCGGCTGCCACTGGAATCGAACCCAGGTCTTCCGTCACGCGCCGAACATGCTACCACTGCACCACAGCGGCCTCGAACTCTCCAGACTCGCTGCTATGTAGTTTGGCAGTCAATCAGATTTGAGTCTGGAGAATTCGAGGCCGATGTGGTGCAGTGGTAGCATATCCGGCGCGTAACTGGAAGATCGATTCCCGGAGGCGGCTGATGAGAATTTTTCCGAGACTCACTTATTTACGTGGAAAGGGCGAGGCTTTCTGTTTGGTATAGAAAGAAGCTTTAGGGTTAAGGTTTTGAAAAATTCCGTTCAAGGTTAAACGCTTAGAGAACTTTCTGCGACAGAGGACATATATCTTAAGTAGATCTTCATCCCAACGACATGTTCGGAAAGGTTATGGTGGTTAGGCATGTCAGCATATTGTTTTCTATGCCTCCATTCACTGTTTTGGAAATTTTCCTTCGTGGATATGAGATCTTCGCACCTCATAGTGCATGCTACTTTGTACCCTGGTTAGCTGCGTGGATTACTGTATCAGACCAACTAAAGTCTTTAAAAAGAAAATACTGAAGGGTGTAACTTTCTTTATTAGTTAAAATTTATATATATTTTTTTACATCCCCAAGAGCATGAATTTACTCCCCTGGAATGACCATTTCTGCAAAGGCAGATAGCAGCGAGAGCTCAGTTGGGAGAGCGACTTATTCCGGAATGAGGGGACCCGGGTTCGATTCCCGACGTGGACAGAAATGACGGAGAAATTTACTTCCTTATAATACACGAACATTGCATACTGAGTGTTGTGTTTACGACAGGCTATGGGAAGTTTTAAACCTATATAAGGCTTGTGTTATAATATACAGGGTGCCCAGTAAAGTCCTTTCTCAAAATAACTTTCGAACGCCGACAGCTATAGCCATAAAAACGGTGTCTAGGTATAGTAAAAAGGCTATGCGCTATTTGGTGAGACCGCTTACAGCGCCTCCTAGTGGCAAACTCACAAGTTAGCGTGCCGATCTCAAAAACTATACGAGGTACGGGAAAATAGTCAATTACAAAGTTGTAGAGCTGCATCGATTTAGTACGAAAAAAGTCCTTGCACACATGAATGCTAAGAATAGAACGCGTACAACGCTTGTTTATTTTTTCGCGATGTCGAACACTGTTACGCCACAAAACGCGTCAGAAAGGAGCAATTAGTTGTCATTAAGCATATTTACCGTCGGTGCGCAATGCGCCCTCCGTCAGCCAAAATACACATTTGGACTCTAGATTGAACCTCACGCTGCACATTTTGCTGCATGTCAGGTGACACGCTGGAACAAGCATCAGTTGTACGACGTCGAAGGTCCTGCAACGTTGTCGGAGGGGTCTGATACACCTGCTCTTTGAGGTAGCCCCACAGGAAGAAGTCCGATGGGATGAGGTCCGGTGAGCGTGCAGGCCACTCTACGCAACCACCATAGCCGATGATTTGTTGCTCGAATGTCTCGACCAGGTATCTTCTTACGTTTCCTGGCTGGTGCGGAGGGGCACCGTCATGTTGGAATCAAACATTCCGCAGTTGATTCGGGCTAGTGCTTTGCGGAAGGCGATATTATCCCCTTTCTGACGCATTTCGTGACGTAACAGTGTTCGACATCGCGAACAAACAAGCGAGCGTTGTACGCGTTCTATTCTTAGCATTCATGTGCGCAAGGTGTCTTTTCCTACTAACTCGATGCTGCTCTACAACTTTGTTGTTGACTATATTCCCATATCTTGTATAGTTTTTGAGATCGGCACGCTAACTCCTGACTTTGCCGCTAGCAGGCGTTGTAAGTGGTCTCATCGAATAGCGCATAGCCACTTTACTATACCTAGACACCGTTTTTATGGCTACAGCTGTCGGCGTTCGAAAGTTACGGGCACTGAGAAAGGACTTTACTGGGCAATAAATACAGTAGATGGTGTAGATTTATTGATTTAGTTATTGTTCATGAAAATGCTGAATAATTAAAAAATGTTTTAAAACTTACTCGCACACGTCAACCCTAATGATCTGCTTGAAACGTGCGTCACGGCTTTGCACGTTCACGATGTACTTCCACTCGGATTTGTCATTGAGAGCGGCCTGCGGCGGAACAAAAGTAGTTCTCACAGGACACGCTGGTTTTTCATCTTCATTCTGTCGACGGACAATTGGTCTACTAAAAGAAACACAGTTCATTATCTCACCAGAGTATAAGCGAGTACGTTTCGCTTACACAGAACGTATACAAAAAAAACAGAGTCTGATAGAAAGGAAAAACTATGGAAATCAAAAAATACAAAAAACAGAGATGATCTTTCTATATATAAAACAAACTGTGTGTGTGTGTCTGTCGGTCGGATTTCACATAGTATTAGAATACCTAGAGCGACGAGGATTTGTTATGATGGTAATTGGGGACACCTTCTGGTGCACCTCAAAGCGATTTTTGTTAAATTTGAATTTGATTTTTAGTTATTTAATATTACGCGTTTCTACACGATCTGAGTGTGTCTTTCCGCTTTGTTGACATCAACCTGATCACACCGAACGTTAAGGCGTGCAGAAAAGTAGTTCGCCACAAATTTTAGGCGTGTCGATTTTAGAATTCCGTTACGACTATTTTCATTCGTAAATACATTTATTACGCCCTTTTTTATAAGCGTTGTTTGTCGATTGTATTATGACCTAGAGGGCGGAGGAGAAAAAAAAAGAAAATAGAACGTAGTTTTTCAATCTGCGTTATTAATTCAAAATTATCATACGTCAGAAGGTCATCATACTGTGACGACGTTGTGAGCTAGAAAATAGAACGTTGTTTTAACGAAATTCTAAAAAAGAAATGGCTCAAATTTCATTATGAACTACTTATCTTCGCGCCTTCGCGTTGGGTGTGATCAGGTTGCATGTAAAGAAAGCGGAAAGGTACATGTTTTTTGTTACTACCACTATCCGTCAACGACGGGTACAACATGCTAGTACAAAATACACAAAACCAGGATCTGATAAAAATAAGAGCGGACAGTAAATACCCAACATCTGAAAGCAAGACATTTGTCACATGAAAGTCATTATCGTCACAGAAGCACCAACTCGTATTTTCAAATGCCTCTATTCAGGAAATAATTTTCAAGTTTTCTGATTAGTTGTAGCTATTCAGAAAACTTGAAAATTGCAACCGTTCTGAAGCAAGGACCGAACCGAACCCGTATGTGTGGAGCATGTGATTGCTACACAACTCAGGACATATGAGCAGATCAGATCAGATCATACACTGGTGTGAAAAAATTAAGAACGAAGAGGAGAAATTAGCATAACAGAGGAACGAGCAAGCAGAACGGACCGAAAGATCACTCAGGAGATAGACTAGGGTCCGGTACGGTAAGGGCATGCGCATATATGCAGCATGACTTAGGGAGGGGAGTGTCGGACGGATATAAAGCACACGGGCCGGTGTACGCTCAGCAATTCGGTGAAAGCTATTGCACGATGTATATCGGTTTGAACGACGTCGAGTTGCTGCCACCGTGTGATATGGCCAACAGGCAATCCGGTAGATGACATCTGGATGACTTTACCCAAGGTCGCGTCATTGGAAAGTTGGAAGAAGGTCGAAGTGTGACTAGTGTGGCCGAGGAGTTCGGGATCGCTCACAGCATCGTTTCACGAGCTTTGAGAGCATTTCAAACGACAGGAACAGCTGTCCGAGAGTTCAGCAGTGGTCATCCACGAGCAACCACGGCAGCAGATGACCGGTATATTGTCCTAAAGGCGATAAGACACAGCGGGAGAAATCGCAAGGCACATGCAACAGACAACTGGACGTCCGTTATCGCGTTTTACCGTGGCCAGGAGGTTGCACAAAGGTGGTCTATTTGCACGACGACCTGTACGGTGTGTGCCATTAACGCCTGCTCAGCGCGGACGGCGGTTTCTGTGGTGCCAGGAACACAAGAACTGGACACATCAGCAATGGGGCCGAGTTCGTTTTACGGATGAGAGCCGATTTAGTCTGACGAGCGATTCTGGACTGAGAGAGCAGGGAACACGCAATCACACCTCCAACATTATCGAAAGGGACCGGTTCGTAGGTGGCGGAGTTCTCGTTTGGAGCGGTATCATGCTTGGTAGCCGTGTTGACCTCCACGTCTTCCAAGGAGGTTCAGTCACTGGTGTCCGCTATTGTACGGAGGTTCTCCTGTCTCACGTGCGTCTGTTTAGAGGTGCTGTGAGTCCTGAGTTCCTCTTCATGGACAAGAACGCTACAACTCATCGTACAGTGGCTGTCGCAGAGCTGTTGGGGAGTAAAGATATTCAACGCATGGATTGGCCCGCAAGGTTCCCGGACCTAAATCTAATCGAACACGTGTGGGACGTTCTCGGGAGACGCTTGGCAGCACGTCACCACCCGCCAGCAACGATTCCGCAGCTGCGATTGGTGCTACAAGAAGAATGGGCCGCAATGCCTCAACATCTCCTTTACAAACTCATTCTCAGCATGGACAGTTGTAAATCCTGCAACGCAGTCAGGGGTGATCATATCCCCTACTAAAGATTGAATTTTCTTGGCAGCCGCCTGTCACATGGACGTTTTTGTCTTCTGTCCAGTTGTGCTCGTAGCTACCTTTTCAATAAAGTGCCTTTGTATTCTTTGGATGCCTTGTTTGGACGGTTTTGCTCACTTGTCCCATATTCTTACATCTTGGGGATCTTATGGTATGATTTGAGTCGATGTGGAGCACTTCTGCACGACGTTATATTCGAAAAACCGTCTCGTTCTTAATTTTTGCACGCCAGTGTATGTAGAGGATTTTAGGAAGGGAGTGTCTGACCCCAGGTCTTAAACAGCCCTTAGAAATAGGAAGCAAGGAGATTTGAGCTAGAGTTCCCGATAGTAAAGTTTTTTTTTTTTTTTTTTTTTTTTTTTTTTTTGTCACACTACACTATTCACCACACAATCAAATCACAGATACAATTTCTATACCAAAAACAAATATGGACCAATTACAAATCGCACCGTATGCAAACACAGAAGAAAAATAGTAGATGCATGTAAAAAACAAGAATTAATGTAACATATAAATGCAAAAATATGAATGATAATACAACTAATACAAACACATAAAGCATCAAACATGCAAATACAAATATTATACAATAATATTATGCATATATGGAAAAGTATAAATCAAGTAATAGGAAATACAAAAACACGTATAATAACATGAATAATTTTGTTTTTAGTTTTAGTTGAAGTAAATTGAAGCACCATTACAGGTTCTTAAAAACAAATCAGTGCAATGCATTGTGACTCCATTGGAATCCGGTCTAAAATTTCGGTTGTCCATTGGTGGCCCGCTCTCCCGGAAATACGTCTTTCAGGCATTTTACTCTGATCATGATGGCTTCCACTCTTGTCATTTTCCTTATCCATGAGTTCCTTTTTTCTCTCTCCTGGTTACACCATGCACGAATCACTCCATGCTTCATTCAGTTTCCTACAGCGGTGGTACCCAAGGTGTGCGCCGCGGCGCCCAGGGGAGCCGCGGCTTCCTCACAGGGGCGCCGCGAAATATTACAAAATTTTCATAATTTTATTTCCATTTTCAATTCAATGTGATAGGACGCGACACCGCGACATCTAGGGGACCTAATGCAAACCAGTAACTCACTTAGTAATAACTGTTTGCAGAAGCCTCCACAAACTAGATGGCGCTCTACAATAATGTCATAAGCATGAGGTTTCCCCTGCACGATAGCCGCCCGACAGGCGCACAGGTATGTTCCGTGCGGCCGCTACCGGAAGTAAAATGAACTTTCGCCCCAGCTACCGTGCTTCTGATAAACATTCCTCCCTCGTTCTCCGAGCGTCTAGAAATGAGACTCTCAGTCCAGATTTTTCGAGAAGGTCACCAGATTATTTAAATACACCGGCGGAAAGTGAAAAAAGAACACCAAGAAGGAGACGTCTGATACCAACGAAATTTATACAGCATAATAACGGAATACAGACGATAACGTGATCAAAACATTATGGCCAAATACAGCTGTATTTGCTGGTAAACTGAAAAATAACATTTCCATGTAACATGGTTAGTACGAGGTTGAACCGCCATAAACTGCGTCACACTGTGCAATTATGGCATGGAGTCTATCGTATAGATGTTGGATGTAAATTTGGGGTATTGAGTTCCAAGCATCCTCAACCTGGACGCGTAAATCGGGGATGGTCGTGGCTGGCCGTGGAGACCGGATAAGTCGTTGTCCCATAAAATCTCACACGTGCTCAATGGAGGACAAATCCGGTGAACGTGCAGGCAATGGAAGTTGTCTCACACCCTGAAGTGCATGTTGCGTTGCACGTGCCGTGTGTGGGCGTGCGTTATCTTGCTGGAAAACATCACGATGGACCGACCTTACAAATGGCACAACAACAAGCTGAATGATGTTGTTGATGTAGGAGGTGCGGTTTAACGTACCCGGTACAAACACTAGTTGTGTACGGGAGTGACAGCTGATCGCTCCCCACACCAGGAGACCAGGTGTAAGCCCTGTGTGTTGCTGGCGGATGCAAGAAGGGTGGAGACGCTCACCTGTGCGTCTTCGAACACGCATACGGCCATCGGTGGTTCCCAAGCAGAATCTGCTTTCATCGCTGAACACGACAGTTCGCCATTGCGTTTTCCAGTGCAGACGTTGGCGACACCAGTGCAGCCGTTCCTGACGGTGTGCTGGAGTCAGAGGTACACATGCCAGAGGCACACGTGCACGTAGTCCTGCATCCAGTAGACGGTTGCGGATTGTTCGCACAGTCACCTCAGGTGCAACGGCAGCTCGGATTTGCGTCGCAGTGGATGTTCTGCTTGACAACGCCGCTCGTCTTATGGGTCGATCGGTCCGCTCATCAGTAATTCTGTGACACCCGGTTCCGCGTCTTATCGTGTGGGAATGTTCCTCGGACCATCTACGCCACCATCGTACCACCACCGATACTTCCCGTCCAATTCACTCCGCGATACGACGATACGACCACCCGGCCTCTGACTAGACGACCTCGGTCAAAGTCCGATAACTGCTGAAATCGTACACGTCTTCCATGTCCAGGCATTGCAACTTCTTCAGGGTCTTTGCACGTGTCCGTACGCCGACGACTGATTACAATCACTTCGCCGTACTCCTTAAATACCACCGACGATAATTTGCATATTATGCCGTGCTGTGGCGTAAGCGCTAACCGGATGGTCCCGAAATTAACATCACACCTACGTAATCTGGACCCCATTAACATATGTAAATTTCATGATCGTCCGCCAATTCCTTCTTGGTGTTCTTTTTACACTTTCCGGAAGTGTATTATACAAACAAAATGTTAGTTTAAAGAATTATATTACGAAGACTGCGCATTTTTACTTGAATGCAGTTTTAACCAAGGCAGGTTTTTTTTGGGGGGGGGGATAGGGATTTTAGCAACCACCGTGTGCAACTCGATAAACTATAAGCAGTCACCTGTGCCTAATTTTGGCCCACTGGTTCCAGGTAGGGAGAGGCAGTAACTTAAGACAAATACAACATCCATGCCTCGCCGGGGTTCTAAACCCGACCAATCTGGTACGGAGAGTACCGTGACAGATGACCGCATTTTTACCTAGAATGTTTAATAAATGTTTGTTGTATGCATGAGTAACAATTATTCTGTGATGTTACTAACTGAAATTTGCTCTTGTCTAATTTTCATTTTTATATAGTTAATACATAGAACACTCTCTCTATTGTGACGTCATACATGTAAAACAAAGAGTAGGCCATCCTCACCCAGAGCAGTTGCAACATTGTTTTCTGTAAGTTATGGCAGCAAAATAATACAAGCGGAAATATTTTCCCTAGTTTAAAACAAAGGGCAGTGTTTTTTCTGTAGCCAATTCTTTTAGTAAAAAAAGAAACAGCGACATTGCTATAATGATGCACCAGGAAATGGATCAGAATCATTCATAAGTCAGACGAAGTCGTTTCCCAGTTCCCACAAAAGGCTACGAATTATAAACGGTGTATATAAAAAAAGCATTTCTCTTTTATGAAAAGCAGCGAGGTATTTCTTTCATGGCCGCAATGAACTTTTTTTATTAAAATCCTCTGCCGATCAACCCGAGCTGCATCCGACATATGTGAATTTCCGGAAGCCGCAAGAGTTAGAACATCCGCGTTTGACTCGTGACGCTATGCCTACGACCTCGACACACGTGTTACTTCTGTTGCGTGTGGAGACGCACGCAGAAGGTCAAAGCTGCAAGACACGCTTTCAGCGATTGTTAACGAGATCTCTGCCAGAGACACAGTAATCATCCAGATGTACGGAGCCACCAAAGAGACATTTAAAAACTTAATTAAGGCAGAGCTGTCAAGACTTGATGCACAATTCGTCGTAGCTTCCGGCGAGACGCAGGCTTGCGGACCATTAAAAACTGGTTGGTGTCTCAAGGCAGATTTGTCTGGAGCGACCAGGTGCACTATGAGCTGATGGCTCTTTTGGTTTGCTTAGAGAAGCAAATAAACATACACTAAGGATATCACGTGATTTTTTTTTAATTGGGGGTTTAACGACAACCTTGAGGAACGTGATGGGCTATCGTCCCTAATTTAAGGCCACTGGTTTCACAGAAGGGAGAGAGCCAGTGCCGTAAAACAAACACAATATCCAATTCTTTGAATAAAGCTCATGTTGAGAAATGGCTTCCTAGTTTCTTAATTCAATTACTAATCTAAAACAACTATTATGGGAATTTTACTAGGAATTTTTTTCATTTAAATTGCAAATTTTCGGAGAAAACTCTTCTCCTCCTTTTTTTTTTTTTTTTGATTGGAGGTTTAACGACCACCGTGAGCAAATCAATGGGCTATAAAGCAGTCGCCCGTCCCTAATTTAGGGTCACTGGTTCCAGGGAAGGGAGAGAGCCAGTACCGTAAGACAAACACAACATCCATGCCTGACCGGGATTCGAACCCGGACCCCTTACGGACGAATTATCAGAGGCCAACGCTTACGAAACATTCCTATAGGTACCAAAGAATTTTGATTATTTAAACGCCCAAAAAACCTATTATTAAACGCCCGTAAAACCTAATATAGAGTTTTAAAATTTCAGTAATTGAAAGCTAACAGATTTTCACGAAAGGGTCTCGAAAATATTTTTTTGCGAGATGGTCCCGAGTTTTTCTGCAACTCCACTACAAGGGATTAAGTCCTACAAGACCCGCCATCTTGTATTGCTGTTTTCTCTTGTTAACCAACGGGCAAGCATATTTCACAAATTGCTCGGGCAATTTTGCACATTTTTGGACACCGTTTGTGGCTAACGCAAGATATATGATAAATACAGAGTTCCCTGATACCAGATTTTCATTTTGGACCCTTTAAGTATTTTTTATTAAATAAACCTACGGAAAACGCTTTGGTACGACTTTCGCTGCAGATAAAAAATGAAGGGAAAGGTCAATAAAAATTCTGAAACCAGGGAGCTCTTTATTTATCATACTGTATATCTTGCGTTAGCCACAAGCGGTGTTCCAAAATATGCAAAATTGCCCGAGCAATTTGTGAAATACGCTTGCCCGTTGGTTAACAAGAGAAGGCAGCAATACAAGATGGCGGGTCTGGTAGAGCCTTAAGTCAAAGATCTTATCTTTCTTTTTCATTTGAACTGTTACCATGCACGGAAAAGTCCCCCCACATTTGAAAATTCCCCATAGGAAAATTCTCCCGCCTTTTTGAGACAAGGGCCGTGCATAAATTGCATTTTACACAAAATACCGAATGTGGGGGAGATTTCCGGAGTCGGCATTTCCATTTTAAGCGCAACTTACAGATATTTCATAAGTATATTGACATGCTCTGCAGTTGGTGGTTTCCTTGTTCTGCCAGTCGCTTTTCTTCTGATTCTATAGTAAGAAGATTTAAGGTAACAGTGGAATTTTTGTTACGAATTTGTAACCTTGTCTTAAAAGGGGATAAATTTCTTCCAGGAATATTTGTGAAATGGGCTCCTCATCCTCTCTTGTCCTTTTTGCTTGCGTGCAAAACGCTTTTCTTTACCTCGGTCATTTGCTATGGCTGGCTTGCAGACGTGCGGAGACACGTTTACGACGATAGCGTCTTTATTCTTCAATGTTTCACTGCAATTCTCATTTCTTTCTTTTATAGACAACCTACTAAAGACACCCTATTTGGTTTTTCTATGCTGCCGGTACTGATGCCCTTCGTATATGGTAGCTGGTTTATTTTTGGTCGTCTGAATGATTTTCATTTAAAATAAAAAACACAAAAAATCACACACATCTCCGACGAATTCCTGAAGACTGTAAAGATTGCATTAGTTAGCATGCAGCCTGTTTGCCATTTAGTTTTTTACGCTTTCCAACCGTAGGTTGAAGAAGCGTATATGCTCCAGCTTTGTCCCAGCGTCTGTCCATCCATCCGTTCGCACGATAACTCACGTGAAAATGGTTCGATTTCGACGAAATTTTAGTATGGGGTAAGGGACCACCTGGGGATGAACCCTATTGAAAATAGGCGAAGCAGGGTCAAAGATCAGGACATAGGCGCGAGATCCATTCCATTGCTCTTATGCGTCATAACTTGCGTAAAAATTGTTCGATTTCGACGAAATTCTAGTAAGTGATATAGGAAACCACCTTGGGACGATGCCTACTGAAAATGGCTGAAATTGGGTCAAAGATCAGGACATAGGCGCGAGATCCATTCCATTGCTCTTATGCGTCATAACTTGCGTAAAAATTGTTCGATTTCGACGAAATTCTAGTAAGTGATATAGGAAACCACCTTGGGACGATGCCTACTGAAAATGGCTGAAATTGGGTCAAAGATCAGGACATAGGCGCGAGATCCATTCCATTGCTCTTATGCGTCATAACTTGCGTAAAAATTGTTCGATTTCGACGAAATTCTAGTATGTGATATAGGAAACCACCTTGGGACGATCCCTACTGAAAATGGCTGAAATTGGGTCAAAGATCAGGACACAGGCGCGAGATCCATTCCATTGCTCTTATGCGTCATAACTTGCGTAAAAATTGTTGGATTTCGACGAAATTCTAGTATGTGATATAGGAACCCACCTTGGGACGATCCCTACTGAAAATGGCTGAAATTGGGTCAAAGATCAGGACACAGGCGCGAGATCCATTCCATTGCTCTTATGCGTCACAACTTGCGTAAAAATTGTTCGATTTCGACGAAATTCTAGTATGTGATATAGGAACCCACCTTGGGACTATCCCTACTGAAAATGGCTGAAATTGGGTCAAAGATCAGGACATAGGCGCGAGATCCATTCCATTGCTCTTATGCGTCATAACTTGCGTAAAAATTGTTCGATTTCGACGAAATTCTAGTATGTGATATAGGAACCCACCTTGGGACGATCCCTACTGAAAATGGCTGAAATTGGGTCAAAGATCAGGACATAGGCGCGAGATCCATTCCATTGCTCTTATGCGTCATAACTTGCGTAAAAATTGTTCGATTTCGACGAAATTCTAGTATGTGATATAGGAACCCACCTTGGGACGATCCCTACTGAAAATGGCTGAAATTGGGTCAAAGATCAGGACATAGGCGCGAGATCCATTCCATTGCTCTTATGCACCATAACTTACGTAAAAATTGTTCGATTTCGATGAAATTCTAGTATGTGATAGGGCTAAGCAGGGTCAAAGGTCAGGAGACAAACTCTATTGAAAATGGGTGAAATAGGGTAAAAGGTCAGGACATAGGAGCCGGATCCATTCCATTGCCTTTATGCGTCATAACATGCGTAAAAATTGTTCGATTTCGACGAAATTCTAGTATGTGATATAGGAACATACCTTGGGACGATGCCTACTGAAAATGGCTGAAATTGGGTCAAAGATCAGGACATAGGCGCGAGATCCATTCCATTGCTCTTATGCGTCATAACTTGCGTAAAAATTGTTCGATTTCGACGAAATTCTAGTATGTGATATAGGAACCCACCTTGGGACGATCCCTACTGAAAATGGCTGAAATTGGGTCAAAGATCAGGACATAGGCGCGAGATCCATTCCATTGCTCTTATGCATCATAACTTACGTAAAAATTGTTCGATTTCGATGAAATTCTAGTATGTGATAGGGCGAAGCAGGGTCAAAGGTCAGGAGACAAACTCTATTGAAAATGGGTGAAATAGGGTAAAAGGTCAGGACATAGGAGCCGGATCCATTCCATTGCCTTAATGCGTCATAACGTGCGTAAAAATGGTTCGATTTCGATGAAATTTTAGTTTGTTGTAAGGAACCATCTGGGCACGAACCCTATTGAAAATAGGCGAAATGGGGTCAAAGGGGGGCATGGCATAAGAGCGGGATTTATTCTATTGCCGTTATGCGGCACAACTTGCGTAAAAACGGTTCGATGTCGATCAAATTTTAGTATGTGCTAAAGAACCACACAGGGACGAACTCTATTGAAAATGGGCGAAATGGGGGTCAAAGGTCAGGACATAAAAGTGGGATCCATTCCACTGCCTTCATGCGTCATAACATGCGTAAATATGGTTCGATTTCGATGAAATTTTAGTATGTGGTAGGGAACCACCTGGGCACAAACCCTATAGAAAATGCGCGAAATGGGGTCAAAGGTCAGGACATAAAAACTGGATCCATTCCATTGCTTTTATGCGTCATAACATGCGTAAATATGGTTCGATTTCGATGAAATTTTAGTATGTGGTAGGGAACAACCTATGCGCGAAGTCTATCGGAAATAGGCGAAATGGGGTCAAAGGTCAGGCAGGGCATAAGAGCGGGATATATTCCATTGCCCGTATGCGTCATAACTTGCGTAAAAATGGTTCGATTTCGATGACATTTTAGTATGTGGTAGGGAGCCACTGGGAACGAACCGTATTGAAAATGGGCGAAATGGTGTCAAAGGTCAGGACACTGGAGTGGGATCCATTCCATTGTCCTTGTGCATCATAACTTACCTGAAATGCTTGGATTGCGACAAAACTTTATCATGTTGTTCCGGAGGTATAGTGAACCGGTTCTGTTGAATATCAACAAAATGGGGTCAAAGGTCATTGCACAGAAGCCAGATTTATTCCACAGCCATTATTCTCATAACTTGCGCAAAACTGCTTCCATTGAAACAAAACTTTATCATCTTATCCCGGAGGTATAGTGAACCGGTTCTGTTGAATAACATTGAAATGGGATCAAAGGTTAGGACACAGGAGCGAGATTTATTCCACAGCCATTATCCACATAACTTGAGTAATAATTTCTGGTATGTTGGAAAGCAATGCATTGCATGATTTTACTAACATGTTATTGCTGTTCCCGCTTATCCCACCATGAGCGCCAATTGGTTGACGAAAACAATGAATGGTGATCTCTGCCCTGTTACGTCGGAGGAATTCGGACAGTGGATTGGCATTTACTTTCTCTATTAGCATTCCCCCCGTTTGTTACCAAGCGCGGTGAAATTATACGGAAACGGCACTAAGCGATCTTCAATGTACAGAAATGGGACAAAATTCTTTTTGTATGGAAATGGCACGTACGGAAATGGGAGATAATCCTAGAAAGGCCCGAGCGTGATCTTCTTGAAGTAGAAGACCAGGTCGGTTATTTAAGTGACGTCCCATTTCCGTGCCACCCCGTGGCGTACTGGTCTAAGGGTTGCCTTCTGACCATTCGTCCGAGATGGGTTCAGGTCCGAATCTCCGTGAGGCATGAATATTGGGTTTGTCTTACGGCACTGGCTCTCTCCCTTTCATGGAACCAGTGGTCCTTAATTAGGGACGTGCGACTGCTTATATAGCCCACTGAGTTGCTCACAGTGGCCGATAAACCCCCAAACAAATAAACAAAACTATATTTCCGTCAAACAGATCAAGAATCGAAGATTCAAAATTTTGAAGCGAAGCTTCAGTAATTTCGATAGTAGTCTTTCTTTACTGGATTCCTCAAAACGGTTTAGTCTCCCGTATGAAATTCAACCGAATCTTGACAGACGGGAAAAGACGGACGTGACGTCGTATGTCCAATCGTCTTGAAAGAAGGAATGAACTGTTGTTCAGATAGGAAAACTTTAAAGCAAAAGTAATGAAAAATTAGAAGTAAAGTGCATTCCATTTTCATATTCGATTTTCAGTTTGTTTTTTAACATAATAAACTGAAAATAGAATACGTTCAATGTTACTCATGACTAAGGCAACCAACTTTGTGCAAATAAAATTTAAGGGGATTTAGTACTTAATTTGAATAAGTAATATATATACATATGTTTCCTCACCAGTGGTAAGGAAACATCTATATATATATATTACTTATTCAAATTAAATACTAACTCCTCTTAAATTTTAGTGGGTTGCCTTACTCATGACGCTAAATTAAGAAATATCTATAAGGCTTTAAATTTCAAAAATCAGACAAAACTAGAAATCGTAATGGATACTCCATTTGTAAATCCCATTTGTAAACAACAAATTCAGATTAAATTGAGTACACACATCTGCGATTTAAATTTTTAAATTTCACACATTATTCCTAATCGTAAATGGTTACATAAATTGCATCTATCAAATGACCCGTATTGTAAACATTGTGGTCTCTCGGAGAACAGTGAACACATTTTTGTTGAATGCGATTTTGCAAAAAAACATTTGGATATGGTTAAAGAATTACTTAAATTTAAAGGACGGTTTTGACAGTAAATAAATCTTATATTATGGACCTTTAAAATATAATTATTTAAAAAGTAATGCAATTCATTATATAATAGCAATTACAAAATATAATCTCTGGAAGAATAGAAATTTAAGGCCATTTAATCAGAAATATCGAAATTCGGAGCAAATAAAATTAGCAATAAAATGCTATTTTTTGAAGAGTTCTAAAATTTGAAGGTAGGAAACGTGGTGCAAATAAAACTTTTAAAAAATGCATAACATTAAAACCAATAGTTTATAGAAAAGGTAATGATATTCTTAATAAAATATTGGAATAAAATAACATTGAATAACTCACGAATTCATAGTAGGTTCCATATTCAAATTTTAATTTTTTTTTATGCGTCAGAAACTGTTTCTCTTCCTGTGGCTATCTTGTTTTCGTATTTTCACACTTTTTTTCATTGCTATTTGTTTTATTATTTCCTTTTCTTTAATTTTTAAACAATCACTTATGGGCCTCTTCGCAGTGCTCCCTGATTGGGTGCTTCTAAATAAATTGTATTAAACCTACTCAGGGTGTTTTTTTCCGGGAAGGCTCTCCCCGGAAAGATATTTTGACAGATCTGTATAAAAGGTGTAAAAGAATACTTCTATAATTTATAAGTACTTATTGTGAGATTTTGTCTCTTGGATCCACATAAAATTCAGTTGGAATAGTATAGCCGTGAGAAATATTTTAACTTGGTGTTCTTTGGTTTTTAATCCAGGAACTCGTTTATGTACGCCTTACCTATTTATTGTGCAAAATAGTAGTAGCTTAAGTAAATTCCACATTTCTAGATAAATCTTTAGGTTAAGTAAGTGGTGTGAAAGTGAGTAAAAGATGTGTTTAAATATGCTTCAGGAAAAAAAAAACATTTTTAGCATAATTAATACAGACATTCAACGTGGACCAGGAAATTCAAACAAAGGTCTTCGCTCTTTCCACGTTCATAAGTGAATCACGGAAAAATTCTCATTGGCCGCCACTATTAATTATGTAGCGGAAACATATCCGGCGCTTAACTGGAAGACCCTGGGTTCGACTCCCGGTGGCGGCCAATGAGAATTTTTCCGTGACTCACTTATGAACGTGGAAAGAGCGAAGACCTTTGTTTGAATTTCCTGGTCCACGTTGAATATCTGTATTAATTATTCATTCGCCTTCTAATTATTTCTTCAGTTGCTGCTTACCATCTTTGGTGAATCCCCAGCATTGTGTGGGGCTCCAAGAAGCAACCTGCCAACTTGGCTTGGCAGTTAGCGTGTGCGAATCTGGAGGAATTCGAGGCAGCTGTGGTGCAGTGGAAGCATATCCGGCGTGTAACTGGAAGACCCTGGGTTCGATTCCCGGTGGCGGCAAATGAGAATTTTTCCGTGACTCACTTATGAACGTGGAAAGAGCGAATACCTTTGTTTGAATTTCCTGGTCCACGTTGAATGTCTGTATTAATTATTCATTCGCCTTCTAACTATTTCTTCAGTTGCTGCTTACCTTCTTTGGTGAATCCCCAGCATTGTGCGGGGCTCCAAGAAGCAACCTGCCAACTTGGCTTGGCAGTTAGCGTGTGCGAGTCTGGAGGAATTCGAGGCAGCTGTAGTGCAGTGGAAGCATATCCGGCGTGTAACTGAAAGACCATGGGTTCGATTCCCGGTGGCGGCCAATGATAATTTTTCCGTGACTCACTTATGAACGTGGAATGCGCGAAGACCTTTGTTTGAATTTCCTGGTCCACGTTGAATGTCTGTATTAATTATTCATTCGCCTTCTAACTATTTCTTCAGTTGCTGCTTACCATCTTTGGTGAATCCCCAGCATTGTGCGGGGCTCCAAGAAGCAACCTGCCAACTTGGCTTGGCAGTTAGCGTGTGCGAGTCTGGAGGTATTCGAGGCAGCCGTGGTGCAGTGGAAGTATATCCGGCGTGTAACTGGAAGACCCTGGGTTCGATTCCCGGTGGCGGCCAATGATAATTTTTCCGTGACTCACTTATGAACGTGGAAAGAGCGAAGACCTTTCTTTGAATTTCCTGGTCCACGTTGAATGTCTGTATTAATTATATTCATTCGCCTTCTAACTATTTCTTCAGTTGCTGCTTACCATCTTTGGTGAATCCCCAGCATTGTGCGGGGCTCCAAGAAGCAACCTGCCAACTTGGCTTGGCAGTTAGCGTGTGTGAGTCTGGAGGGATTCGAAGCCGCTGAGGTGTAGTGGAAGCATATCCGGCGCGTAACTGGAAGACCCTGGGTTCGATTCCCGGTGGCGGCTAATGAGAATTTTTCCGTGACTCACTTATAAACGTGGAAAAAGCGAAGACCTTTGTTTGAAATTTTCATCCTTGGGAACGCATTAATTGTCTAGAAAAAAGATTTCGCGATCTGTACTTTGATGACGTCACAAACAAATCTTAGATTGCATAGTTATGGTTATGTTTTAGAAAATATTAAGTATTCCAAGATATAAAATGAAGCTATTTTAATGGATGTTCAAATTTTCACCCTTGTGAAAGCATTAATTGTGAAAAAAATGTGTATAGAAGTTTTTCCATTGGAAGTATAGGAAGCAAAATCACTTGACGTCCGCTTTAAGGGCTAAACAAAATTAGATCTCAAAAGTTTGTAAATGTCACATTTCACAAATAAATCTCCAAAGTTTGTACTTTCAATGATCGTAATAATTTGCACTTTGTCTCAAAAGGTTATGTATCAATCTTCATGGTAAATGGGATTACAGCATCCTGTTTCGTAAGTGCTGTTAGGCCTAAAAAGAAGTGCTTAATGTAATTGCAATGTTTGCTAGATAACAGCAATACAAAATGCGCATGCGTTAAGCGCTCTCAGCAGGGAATTGTAGGCATTGGCGGGAAAGGAGAGTTTCCAAAAACTGAAGGTTTCGCATGCATAAAATAACACATTTTTCGTTCAACCTGGAATTGTGTCTTCACCATTCGACTGTAAAAATTTTAGAGATTTCGCTTAAAGAAAAAGAGGATAAGGAGAGGGAAAAATAGAAAAAAGATGAAAGGAAAATGCAATGAAGGAAGGAAAATAGTGAAAATAGAAGGAGGGATGAAGTTAGAAGAAATAAAGAATGATGGAAGAAAGTAAAATACTGTAATAATATGCATTACCTTCGCCTTCTATGTATAGAGGTGCTTTGTGACGTATGTGCCACCCCAACAGGCGCAGCTCCAGGGCTTCCCGCATACCTCCAGGGTACAGAACTGGGCAAGTGATAGTCATAGTGTACAGCTGTCTGATATACGATGTACCCATCGTGATGAGCCTTCGGTGGTCCTTCGGGTAGGAGGTCATTGTTAGGTTCCGTGTCACCCTCACGTTCATCCACAAAGAGAGTCGTGAAGTTAAACCTTCTGGCTTTGGCAGTGCTAACAACCTGGTATATATGATCCCTGGGAAACAAAAGGAAAGTACCATAAATTAAATAACTACTCTGCAACACATCAAGTACTGAATTAAAAATCTACTAGAAGAATTCAAACGGAAAATAATGGCAAAATTTTCCTTTGCTCCTTACTGGCATGAAGTCGACAGGGCCGCCCCGGTGGCACAGTGGTCTAAGGCGCTGGCCTCTGATCATTCGTCCGTAAAGGGTCCGGGTTCGAATCCCGGTCAGGCATGGATGTTGTGTTTGTCTTACGGCACTGGCTCTCTCCCTTCCCTGGAACCAGTGACCCTAAATTAGCGACGGACGACTGCTTATAGCCCATTGAGTTGCTCACGGTGGTCGTTAAACCTCAAAAAAAAAAAAAAAAAAAAGAAGTCAACAGGATTTAGTTTAGGGTATTACACAATAAAATGCAAATGTCTTTGCATCTTAGCTTCTCCCTCAGAACACAACTTCTTAAGGACCATCAATTTTTTGCCAAAAATGACGCTATATGCTCAGGACACACTGAAAAGTTTTGATCAGAGGCTTTGTGTCTTCTACAAAGACGACAGATGGCGGCATACTCAAAATATAGACAGTTATGCAAAATGAACAAAGTTTCTAACTTAAGTATTTCTCACTTTTAATAACACTAATAAAAACATGATTGGGTAATTATTGCCTTAAATACACTGCTGGACAATTGCTAAGGACGGATCATAAACGGCTATATAGCGCATAAAAAAGTAAGTGTGGTTGGATGCCAAGTGAAATAAAATAATGTCAGAATGCCAGGACATTACAAGAAAGACAATTTATTGTGCTCTGAAATCCAGAAGGCTTTGAAACGTGTTCAAGGGACAAACAGGCCATTTTGTGAAGAATACGTAAACGTGAAAAAAATGCAATTACCGTCCGCAGGCGTTCCGGCGTAAGATGTCAATACGGGATATGGCCACCATGGAGGGCGATGAAAGATTCCACACGTCGTGTCATGCTTTGCACAACATTATCAAGCAGCTGTAGGGGTAATTTATCCCATTCCTCTGTCAGTGCACGGATGAAGGTGTCCTTGTTTATTGGAGGGCATTGGCGACCAGCAAGACTCCTCCCCAAAGCATTCCACACATTTTCAATGGGATTCAGATCTGGAGAACATGATGGCCATACGAGGCGTTGAATATCCTCACTCTCAAGACACACCTGGACAGCGACTGTTCGATGACATGTTGCGTTGTCGTCCATGAAAATGAATCTATCACCGACAGCACCACGGAACATGCAAACATGAGGTAGCAGAACATCATTAATGTATCGTTGGCCAGTCATAGTCCCAGTTGGAAGCACATAGAGGGACGTACGGCCATTGATCATGATGCCAGCCCATACCATGACACTACATGTCGGATATCGGTCCCTTTCCTGTATGTTTGCTGGACAATATGCAGTACCACTATCACGCCAGATCAGTTGTCGTCGACAATCAGACGATAGACTGTATCTACTCTCATCTGAGAAGAGGACAGCAGACCAGTCGTTATCAGTCCAATTGCGATGTTGATGGCACCCTTGCAAACGCGCGGTACGGTGACGTCTGGACAATGGGATGCACACAACAGGACGGCGGGCGTATAGTTCTCCTTCATGCAAACGTCTGGTGACAGTTTTTCGGGAGAACCGCTTGCCAGTAGCAGCCATAAACTGATTTGCTACCTCACTAGCTGTGCTGCGCCGGTGTCTTTTTGTTGATAGCACTATGTACTGATCTTCTGCAGGTGTCGTACTGCGAACACCACGTCCCCCGTGACGTTTGCTACACTCTCCATTTGTTTGAAATGATTTCCAAAGCCTTGAAACAACACTGTGGCTGACGTCGAACTCCCTGGCAACATCTGTTATTTTTCGCCCTTCTTCAATCTTGCCAATAATACGGCCACGCGTAAAATCATCTAGGTGATGTCGGGAAGACATACTGAAAATTGCAAGTTCGTCAATTGATTGTTTCCTTTTCAACTTTGCGTTTGAACAACAACGGTCAATACGCGTCAAATCCTTTATATCTCTTATCAGCGCTATGACGTCACGAACAAGATCGGCAATCCAAAATTTGCATACGCACAACACGTCTTACTGTATCCCGCACTTATGCTAATTTCCACATTTTCCTGCCTTCCATTTTATGGTTGCTATCGTTGCTATTGTCATCCGTCCTTAGCAATTGTCCGGCAGTGTATAAAGAACGTAAGAAAAACAATCGGATATCTCCGACTCTGATGATGAAAAGAAACAGAATAGCCTTTATTGTACAGGATGAGTCAAAAGTCGCAGAACACCCTTGTTTTCCAGGAACGGGAGGGAAAATGAAATATCCCAGCAAAGAATCGGTGAGAGGGATTATCTTTTAGGCTGTTTCCGGAACATGCCCCCTATCTTGAAATCCGCCATATTGGATCAAGGTCAAATTGTTTTAATGGTAAGGGAGTCATGTTGCATATCAAACAAGACCAGAATTTTCTCAGAAATTGATTGCTGTAATCAGATTTGACATAAATGTTGTGGTTCACACGTTATCAACACAGAAAATAACAACCTCTAAAGTGCCCCGTGATACGTAGCTATTTGATGTGTTCAATGAGTTGTCCCTGTTGCTAAACACAAAGCTGAAGGCGCTTGATCCAGTTGCTATGTTCCCGCAACGAGAATATCGGGAGAAATGCGGTTGTAGACCTCCAGGATGCGTTGCTGAAGGTGGCGTTTGTCGCGAATTTTCTCAGCATACACCAGGTGGTACAGACGACCCTACAGATAAAAGCCGAGTGGTATGAGGTCGGGGGATCTTGGTGGCCATTCCCCAGGACCACGCCGGCCAGTCCAATGATGGTTATAGACCTCCAGGATGCGTTGCTGAAGGAGGTGTTTGTCGCGAATTTTCTCAGCATACACCAAGTGTTACAGACGACCCCATATATACCTAGCTGTTACATACACTAGGTGTTGCAGACGACTGCTTATATACCTAGCTGTTACAGACGAAACAGCTAGGTATATAAGCAGTCATCTATCCCTAATTTGCGGACATTGGTCCCATACACGGAAGAAAGACAAAGGCATCAGAAAAACACTCCACTTATGCCTCATATGGGGCTCGTACCCAGGCCTGTGTCGGACGAACAGTCAGAAATCAACGTCATATACACCAATAAGCCATTACTTTATGACCACCTGCCTAATAAGCTGTAGGACCCCCTTCAGGCAACAAAACAGCGGCCACTCGGCAAGGCATCGATTTGATAAGGTGGCGATAGGTATCCTGAAGTATCTGCTACCAGAATGTCAACAGGTCCTCCAGGTCCTCCAGTTCCCGTACATTTCGGGTAGGTGATGATTTAGCACGAACCCGCTTTTCTAAGTCGAACCACAGATGTTCGATTGTGTTCATGACAGGTGAATTTGAAAGCCAGGGCATTAACCGAAAGTCACCACCATGTTCCACGAAGTACTTCTTGACGATTCTGGCAGTCTGGCATGGAGCATTAACCTGTTGGTAATGGCCATCACCAGCAGGGAACACAGTTGCTATGAATGGGTGAACTTGGTCCGCAACGATGTTCTGATACCTGACAGTTGTCAGAGACTGTTCTATTGGGATAATGGGGCCTAAAGTGTCCCAAGAAAACATCGTCAAAACACCGCCACCGCCGTGTTTCCGCCCAACAGTGCATCCAGCTGCCATAGCCTCCGTTGGTAATCTACGTATCCGCGCTCGACAGTCTACGTGATGCACCAGAAATCTTGATTCGTCAGACCAGGGCCGCTTTCTTTCAATCATCCACTGTCAATCTGGAACGATCTTGGCTCCATTTCATGCGTTGTTTGGGATGACGTGCTGCGAGCATGGGGGCTGGGTCTTCGGCTGCGCAGGCTCATGCGCAGAAGGCTGGGATGAACTGCGTGATGTGAGACATTGCCCTGATCTCCACTGTTGTAGCTGCAGATGATTTGTCGCACTGTGGCTCTACAGTCACTGTCGACATTGCGCGACAATCTCCGCTCCCCACTGGCATCAATGAGCTGCTGACAACACACGATTGGACGACGGTTCGTCGTTTGGCTATCTGTGCACCACTTTTGATACGTACTCACAACAGCGGCACATGAACAACGCACAACCCTCGGCGTTTCGGAGATGGTAACTCCGAGGCGCCGTGACATCACAATTTGTCCTTTATCAAACTCCGATACATCGGCAGCATTTTCTATTCTTACTCCGAACACTCTACTAACCGAAAGCCTGTCCTCGGATTATATATACTGCTCTGTGAATTTCACCATTCGGTCTTCGAGCGCGCTCATTTCTCTAGGAGGGGGTGGTCATACGTAAGCACTCATCGGGGTATAACCGCAGAATGGACAGTGGGTTTCACTTTTGATGGCAGATAGGCGGAGTTTTTGCCGTTTGGTTAAAGTTTTCTCTGATCTGGTAGTTCCGAATTAAGGATGGACGACTTTTATGTGGTACTTATGATTCTCGAGGTACGTCATGTCTAAGTCAAAAACAACTTATTCTTTAGAAACTGTATGAAACAAAAAACTATAGCTGTTCTCATGTCAGAGGGTTTAAATACGAGGACTTCTGACAAATCGTCCAAATTGAGCTCAGGTTCGATTTTGGGATGTGACATGGATGTTGTCTTTTTTCCAAAGACAGTTTTCAGACTCGTCGGTTTCAGGCAAGTCGCTCGAGCTAGACGCAAGAATCAAGAATGGGTGTGATGACGAGCGAATATTTACAGTTCTAAAATACTTCATCCCCAGAACGACGCAAGGTCAGGAACTTTAGCTCCTAAATCAGGGACTGGCGACTACTCATAGCCTTACGTGCTCGTGGAGAGCGGTCCCGGAAGATTCGTCCAACGACGATTGGTCCAATGCCGATTCGTCCAGTGGTACGATAGGTCCAATGCGGATTCTTCTAATGGTACGATTGGTCCAACGCCGATTCGTCCAATGGTATCATCGTACCAACGGTAAACTTTTTTATTTTCCAGAAAGGAATAATAATTTAAATTATTCTCCTCTTTATATCCTTTTGAAAGAAAATTTCCAAATATTTGGTAATTGTGAACATTTTACATAAACCTGGTAAAAGGCAAGCATTTTTCAGCTGTTTGCAAACCACCTAGGCCGCGGGCATTTTTTGAAGATTTTAATCTACAACCTAGATATTTAGTAATTGTAAATATGTTATAAAACCTAATAAAAGGCACTCATCCTATCATTTCTCAGGTCTTTACGAGACACCTAGGCCCCGGGCCTTTTTAGAAGATTTTGAGTTACAACTTAGATATTTGGTATTTGTAAATAAAACCTTATAAAAGGCACTCATCCTATCATTTCTCAGGTCTTTACGAGGCACCTAGGCCCCGGGCCTTTTTAGAAGATTTTGAGTCACAACCTAGATATTTGGTATTTGTAAACATTCTATAAAACCTTATAAAAGGCACTCATCCTATCATTTCTCAGGTCTTTACGAGACACCTAGGCTCCGGGCCTTTTTAGAAGATTTTAAGTTACAACCTAGATATTTGGTATTTGTAAACTTTTTATAAAACTTTATAAAAGGCACTCATCGTATCATTTCTGAGGTCTTTGCTAGGCACTTAGGCCCCCGGGCCTATGAATTAATATTTCATGCTTAAATGAAAGCGCAATATTATTAACTTGATTTAATATGTAAACGTTATGAATATGACATCGGTAGAATAAAAAGTCCTAAAAAGGCCTAGGCCATTAGCCTATGAATTAATATTTCGTGCCTAAGTAAAAGCTCAATATTATTAACTTGATTTAATACGTAAACGTTATGAATATGACATCGCTGGAATAAAAACTGTTGAAAAGGCCACTGTCCAAACCCCGACCAGTTGTTTCCATTGGGCAGTTGGCGAAAAACCCCCACTGCATTCTACAAACATGAACGGAAAACTAGTATTTTATATTATTTCATGCAAAAGAGAAACATTGAAGTTGATAGAACAGTTCGTACATCAGTAACTTCATACGGCAGCAAGGACAGTATAACAAGAAAACGCGATTCCAAAAAAAAAAAAAAAAAAAAGTTATCTGTAACCACAATATTACGCATGAAATGTAACATTATTTTACATTCTTTGGACTACCGGTACTTTCGTATAACATCGGAGATAGAATCAGAACAGATGAGACTTTTATAGCACGAGTAGCACTTCGGACAGATAGGACGGAATTGGACCAATCGTCCATTGGACGAATCGGCATTGGACCAATCGTCCCATTGGACGAATCGGCATTGGACCAATCGTCCCATTGGACGAATCGGCATTGGACCAATCGTGCCATTGGACGAATCGTCCCATCGGACGAATCGGCAATGGACCAATCGTCGTTGGACGAATCGTACCAGACCCCATGGAGAGTCACAAGCCTTCCTCTCAAAAGAAGCTTTTGAATTATCAAATAACTCATTTCGATAATGTATGCGTATGAATGCCTCAGAATAAGGGTGAGAATACTTTACTCAATTAAAGTAATAGGGAAAAGAAACCGGCAAGAAAATCGAAAGAGAGAAAGTTTTCGCAAATAAAGCTATCACCATTTTAATGAGGACGCCAAACTGGTATACCTTAGAAAGGTGAAAAGCCGAAGCACTACCTCATTTGCATAGTACAACATTGGATTTGCACGAACTTGGAAAGAAGGATCACTCACTTGCCGTGACCTCAAGAGTCATATAGGCCGCGTTTTTTACTCATTAAACAATAGAAACAAAAATTAGCTTTCCTCAAACACTGCTACTCGCATTTTAAATGGTCACCCTTTATTAAGAAGTTTTTTCTTTTATTCTTGACTGATAAATGGTTTGTGCTTTGATTGATGTAGTAGAGCACCTTGCAAGACTCTCTTGAGCGAGTTGTACTGCACGTGAATAGCTAATTATGAGCAGAGATCTGACCCTGTTTTGCATAACTGGAAGTAATAGTTTATCGCTGCTTGGCATTCGGATATGAAAGTAGTGTCTGCCAAGAATAACCGTTTAGAAATTGTAAGTCTTGAATACATCACGACTCACTTAGCCATGTAAACAGTGCAACAAACCAAAATGTATTCTGAAAAGAATAAATATGCAAACACAAGTAAATTAGGTTAAGTCATTCTTTTCTGCAACACTATTTTATGTGTTTGAGTTAGATATGAAGAAAAATAAGCGAAGGACGTGAGCGCGTAATGTTCTCCAGGAAGCACGCAACGCTTTCCAAAGCAGACAACACAAGAACAATGATTTCGGAGTCCCAAATTTAATGAACATGTTTACACTATAAATTTCACCATTATGGGTTTTACTTAGGAATAAAAAGAAATTACTTACAGTCGAATTTTCGGGTAACACCCCTACCCTTCCTCAAGACTACACTATAGTAGGTACTGCCATTCATTAGATAAATTCCAATCGTTCACATCATTTAATGTTGTACCTCTTCTTTTCTTAACTTCCAGTCCTTCTGAGGAAGGGACTACACTATAATAGGCATTGCCATTCACTAGCTAAATTCCAACCTTTTACATCATTTAATGTTGTACCTCTTTTCTCAATTTCCAGTCCTTCTGAGGAAGGGACTACACTGTATTAGGTATTGCCATTCATTAGCTAAATTCCAACCTTTCACATCATTTAATGTTGTACCTCTTTTCTCAAGTTCCAGTCCTTCTGAGGAAGGGACTACACTGTATTAGGTATTGCCATTCATTAGCTAAATTCCAACCTTTCACATCATTTAATGTTGTACCTCTTTTCTCAATTTCCAGTCCTTCTGAGGAAGGGACTACACTGTATTAGGTATTGCCATTCATTAGCTAAATTCCAACCTTTCACATCATTTAATGTTGTACCTCTTTTCTCAATTTCCAGTCCTTCTGAGGAGGGGACTACACTATAATAGGTATTGTCATTCATTAGCTAAATTCCAATCTTTCACATCATTTAATGTTGTACCTCTTCTTTTCTCAATTTCCAGTCCTTCTGAGGAAAGCACTTTACTGTAGTAAGTACTGCCATTCATTAGCTAAATTCCAACCTTTCACATCATTTATTGTTGTGCCTCTTCTTTTCTCAATTTGTAGTCCTTCTGAGGAAAGGACTACGCTATAGTACTGTAGGTATTGCCATTCATTAGCTAAATTCCAAACGTTCACATAACTTATTCTTGTACCTCTTCTTTTCTCAGTTTCCAGTCCTTCTAAGGAAGGTACCGCACTATAGTGGGTATTGCCATTCATAAGCTAAATTCCAAACTTTCGCATCATTTATTGTTGTACCTCTTCTTTTCTGAATTTCCAGTCCTTCTGAGGAAGGGACTACACTGTAGTAGATGCTGCCATTCATTAGCTAAATTGCAATCTTTCATAACGTTTAATGTTGTACCTATTCTCTCAATTTCCAGTCCTTACAATTTTCTCTTGAAAAAGTGCTGTTCATGTGTCAAAATTTCTAGAGTCCCAAAGCACTTTATGTCCTGTACTTTGAACACATTCGTTTAAATCTGAATAACATATACTAATACAAATAAATAATGTTTTTGAAAAACTGAACAGTAAAAAAAAATTACATCGAATGATTACCCTTGTGTTCTCTTTATGCTATGCATCTTTCGCAAGCGAATATACACTGCTGGCCACCCAAAATGCAACACCGAGAAGGAAGCATCCGATTGGCCTGAAATTCGCAGCATGCGTCGCCTGCGAGAGGACATGCAAACGATTAGCATTGCAGGGCATATGCAAATCATGTGCGCCCGGCACGCCACCGAGAAGCACTATAAGAATGGGGCACAGAAGGCGGGGTGTATGTAGTGGAAGTCTGTTGTGCTGCCGGACCTGTGCGTGGGAAGCTTCCTTATTCCTCGTCGCAGAATACGGCAGTCATTGCAGCACGTTTCGCAGTTCGACAGAGGACGAATAGTTGCTTATCACGGCCTCAGTTTATCGTACTGAGACAACGGCGCCCGTGTGGTATGACATCCAGCCACAGTGAGGCGACTATGGATTTGGTGGGTGCAAGACGGACGGACGAACCGACGTGAGCGATTGCCGCAGCCGCGGCACACCACCGAACGAGAGGACTGGCATGTTGTGTGGCGGGCATTGACGGCTCGCACCGCCACATCACGAACGTTAGCGCAGGAATTAGAGTGTGTTGCGCAACAACCTGTGTCAGCACGTACCGTTCGACGTCGTCTGCAGGAGCGGGGACTTGTCGCACGGCGCCCATTGCTCCGATTAATATTGACGTTACACCAACGGCGAGTGCGGCAGCAGTGGGCCGGTTAACGCCGCACCTGTACTACAGAAATGCACCACATTGTCTTCTCCGACGAATCCTACTTCCGCCTGCAACACCACGATGGCCGGATCCGCTTGTGGCGGCACCGCGGCTAGAGACTGTATGACGCCTGCATTATGCATCGCCATACCGGTCCGTCGCCTAGCGTTATGGTTTAGGGAGCGATTGGATATGACACCCGCACACCTCTGGTACGCATCGCCGGTACACTCAACAGCCACCGCTACATCTCCGACGTTTTGGAGCCTGTTATCCTCTCTAACCTGCAGGACCTGCCAGCGGCCACGTTACAACAGGACAATGCATGCGCGCCCGCACGTGGCACGCATCGTGCAACAATTCTTCACGGCCCACCAGGTGTCACTGCTGCCTGTTCTCCCAATATGTCGTCCATCGAACATGTCTGGTTGCTGATCGGCAACCGAGTGGCCCAGCAAGCACCAACCGCGGCTACGCTTGATGAACTGTGGTGACCTGTGGAAGCAGCCCGGACCGACATACACCAAGCCCACATCCAAAGCCACTTTCGTTCAATGCCGCGGCGTGTAGCGGCCGTTATTATAAGCCATGGGGGCCACACGAACTATTGATGTCTGTGTGTTCCGCAAGTCGCATGGGCCTGTAAGCTCAATCGTTTCATCTTTGTATCTGTTGTTATGTGTCCAGAAAATCTGGCTTTGCTATCTCGTGTCATTCTTGGAGTTGCATTTTGGGTGGCCAGCAGTGTAGCTTCGATTTTTCCCTCTGCACAGAACAGTCCACTAGAGTTTCAAATCTGTTTCAGCTCCTGCGAAAGGTGGTCTGAATAGATTGCAAAACTACTACGAATTCTTGAACAGGAATGTCTTCTAAACGTTTTGACCAGATTAACAGACTTTAACCAAATTCCCTGAAATGAGTCCCAAACTTGGTCACGAAAATGTGTGAAAAGGCGCAGATCTGAGGAAATTCGTGGCATTGAACAGAATAACGTCCAGTGGCAAAATACACTGCCCAGTGAGAAAGACTCCGCCATGAGACTCATAGTGGTAAGGAGAGAATTGTCTAATTACAAAATACACTCGTAGGAGGGGAAAGACGGCCAAAAAAGAGAAATTCGTCCAATGAGAAATTGCACTCGAAGAAAGGAAGACACCGGCGGCAAACTGAAAGTAGTAGACCAAGAAACATCTGATGATAAGATGGACTTCCAGAGTAAGAAAGATTCAATTGGAAAATCCATAATACGTAAAACAAAAAATCCGTTTCCCATGCTAACCATTCGGAAGAAAGACGTCAGTAGAAAAGTTAGTACTTGAGGGCAAAAGGCAATGTTGACAGAAGAAACCAATATCGAGAACAAATCATTTGAAAAATTCCAACGAAGAAATACCGTTAACAAAATGAATCTGTGAATCAAAAGTTCTCATGGGAAAATAGAACAAGGCGGGAGAAAGGGCCATACAAAGGACGAATTCGGGGAGACAAAATCAAGACCCTGACAGAAAATGTAGAGCCAAACCGTAAAAATAAAGGCTGCTGCATGAGTTAAGGACCGTCAAGAAAAATAAGGTCATCAGGAAAACGGTTAACGATTGTAAGGAACAATAAAAAAAGCCTTATCGTTCTGGCAATAATGGAATAACGTGATTAGTAAGGAAGAAATGCCAGTTATAGTGAAACGTACACATGCACAATACACAAGACCTTTGCTAAAGAAATGCGGAATCTTTAACAATACGAGGCGCGTCCAATAATAAGCAATGCCTCCGCGCAAGTGTCTCGCGCATGACTTGTGGCCTAGCAACCAGTCAGATGGCGGATGATTCTTAGTGACATTAACTTCATTTTACTACATCTATTTATTCGTATTTAGCTGTGATTCTTTTTCAGCTGTGTCAATGGTTGCCAAACAACGATCAGGTATAGAGTTATTAACTCGTGTAAATGAACCTCTCAAAGAACATCACGCCAGATTAGAGCGGTGTATATGGCTTTCGAACTTTGGACGTAATCACTCTTCATCGGGTGAGAAAATTCAAGGACAGTGGAGGAATGTCGGCTGTAAAGGATCAGCCGCGGAGTGGGAGGCCGGTAATCTCAACTTGCGATCTGAAAAGACAAAAAGTCAGCTTTTTAGGGGGCAACAAAGTGTGTTGTACTCTTTGCGTACCCCGTCACCAAACGACTGAAATAAAGAAATCAAGATCTGAAACATGTCAAAAGCTGATTGCTTTCTATGAAGAAAATGGAAGTGATTTTTTCGATTCCATTGTGACTGATGTTGAAAGTTGGGGTCACCAATAATACCCATCAATGAAAAACCAATCGCTGGAATACCGACACCCATCTTCTCCTAACTTCAAAACTCAACCCGATGCGTGCATACTCATTGTGTTCTGGTACTAAAGAGGCATCAAATTTATCCGATACGTGCATGCTCACTGTGTTCTGGTACTAAAGAGGCATCAAATTTATCCGACACGTGCACGCACACTGTGTTCTGGTACTAAAGAGGCATCAAATTTATCCGATACGTGCATGCACACTGTGTTCTGGTACTAAAGAGGCATCAAATTTATCCGATACGTGCATGCTCACTGTGTTCTGGTACTAAAGAGGCATCAAATTTATCCGATACGTGCATGCTCACTGTGTTCTGGTACTAAAGAGGCATAAAATTTATCCGATACGTGCATGCTCACTGTGTTTTGGCACTAAAGAGGCATCAAATTTATCCGATACGTGCATGCACACTGTGTTCTGGTACTAAAGAGGCATCAAATTTATCCGATACGTGCATGCTCACTGTGTTCTGGTACTAAAGAGGCATCAAATTTATCCGATACGTGCATGCTCACTGTGTTCTGGTACTAAAGAGGCATCAAATTTATCCGATACGTGCATGCTCACTGTGTTCTGGTACTAAAGAGGCATCAAATTTATCCGATACGTGCATGCTCACTGTGTTCTGGTACTAAAGAGGCATCAAATGTATCTGATACGTGCATGCTCACTGTGTTCTGGTATTAAAGACGCATCAAATTTATCCGATACGTGCATGCTCACTGTGTTCTGGTACTAAAAAGGCATCAAATTTATCCGATACGTGCTCACTGTGTTCTGGTACTAAAGAGGCATCACATGGGGAAACGATAATGATGCATGGGGGAAACGATAATGATTCTGCGACACGACAACGCCAAACCCCACGCTAGTGCTTTCACTTCAAAGGTCATACAGAATATCAGGTTTGAAGTTCTTGAACACCCTGCGGTCCAGATTTGGCGCCGTCCGACTTCTAGTTGTTTTCTGCTCTCATGAGACATCTGAAAGGAATTTAGTTCACCTGTGACGAAGACGATCAAGCAGCTACGATGAAATGGTTCCGAGAACAACCTGGTGATCTTTGCAGGGACAGGTTTAAAAAACGTGTTAAAACCGTTGACGTATCCAGCGTGAGGGGGACTGTGTAGAAAAATAAAACTTGTGAATTAAAGTAGAAATTTTGAACTTTGTTCTTCTTTTGTTTCAATTTGATACCTTGACACTGGGTCTGTATATACAGTAGCGAACAAAAGTATTGAAGCACTTTTTCGACCATATTTTTTTTTTCTGCTGGACCAAATCGGGTCATTTTGGGATATGATATGTGTTGATTCGCGGGTTACAATGCCGCGTAGTTTGTACATTTATTTTGTTCAGAGCGAATTTGTCTTTCGAAATGGGCCATATTCAAGAGTCGCCAATTATTACCTATTTGTTTGCTGCATGTATAAATGTTTTACTTGTGATTTTGTGGGTTTTGTGATGTGTAGTGTGATAATAAGTCAATCTTAGGTGTTCAGAAATTGGTAAAAGGCGAAGACCCCTGTTGGAGCTCGCCAGGCGGCCGTGAACATGATGGAATTCGGAACGCGCGTCACCGACATTGCGAGGGCCCTGAAGATCTGACACCAGTCCATTTCAGCTATCCTGCAACGTTATAAGAAGACTGGGACCGTCGAGAACAGTCCGCGATGTGGTAGGCCTCGTTCCACTACGTTGCGTCAGGATAGACGCATCCTCCGTCGATCTCGTGCTGATCCCACCTTGACTGCCGTGGACATCGCCACCGAATTCCGCGACAGCGACGACCTGAACGACAGCCGAATGACCATCTCCCGTCGTCTCATTGCTGGTGGATTGAATGGAAGACGCCCCGCCAAGAAACCACTCATCGGAGTCAAGAATCGACGAGCCAGAGTCGCGTTCGCGCGCCGTCATCGACACTGGACTGCGGCGGACTGGAGTAAGGTGCTTTTCACCGACGAGAGCAAGTTCAACTTGTTCGGAAGTGATGGCATCGGATACGTACGACGTCCGTGTGGCCAGAGATTCAACCCCCAATTCATTCAGCCGACTGTCAAGTACGCAGGAAGATCGCTCATGGTTTACGGCGCCTTCTCTCGCAATGGAATGGGCCCAATCATCAAGACTGACGGAATAATGATCGGTCAGAGCTACACGAACATGCTCATCAACGATGTCTTCCCATGGGCAAACCAGAACATGCCACCGGGATGGATCATGCAGCCAGACAACGACCCGAAGCACAACTCCAGAGCAGCGAATGCAGCCTTCCAGCAGCAACAGGTCACACCTCTAGACTGGCCAAGCCAATCTCCAGACCTCCACCCCACCGAACACATGTGGGAGGAGCTCGAGAGCTGATGTGCGAAGAAAACTTGCCGGAATAGGGCCCAGAAATTTGACCAGCTGTCTGAATGGGCGCGAATTCCGCAGGTCACCGTCAAGAAGCTAGTGGACTCGATGCCAGCCCGTTGTGCAGCTGTTATTAAGTCTCGCGGTTATCCTACTAAGTATTAGTTATTGTTTTGTCGTTTTCCCGTACTTGTTTTCTGTTATCGTTGTATTAAATAAATGTGATACACACCTACTTTGTTGGTCAATTTGCATGATCTTTGCGATTAAGCTTGGTACCTGATCTGTGTTAAGGTTTCCGACCCATCTGCATATGGGTCATCTTTACAACTGAATAACACATATCGTATCCCAAAATGACCCTATTTGGTCCACACAGAAAACAAATTATGGTCAAAAAAGTGTTTCGCCAAATATTTTTGTTCGCTACTGTAAACATGGAAGCATTACTTTTTCAACACTTTCTGTATACTGTTCGCATTGTTTCAGATTGGTTTGAAGATGCAAGCGTCTAAAAGTCTGACTGGCCAGCCTAGAGTCCCCACGTGAACACTATAGGGAACCTCTGCGACGAATCGGGTCATTTGTGGCATGGAGGGAGATGTAGACCAATAAACAAAGGTCAAATGCTCACCTCTTTGAAGACCGAATGGTGAAACTTATCGGTAGACATTTACACACATCTGATAGAGAAGAATACGAAGATTTGAAGTCATCATACGGGTCAAAGATTTCTGATGAAGAGTATTCTACGAAAACTAGAGGCCGTCATAAGGACCAAAGATTTCAAATGGAGATTATTCAACTAAGACTAGAAGCCGTCATAAGGGCCAAAGATTTCTAATGTAGAGTATTCTATAAGGACTAGAGGCCGTCATAGGGGCCGAAGATTTCTGATGGAAGGTTATCCACGAAGTCTGAAGGCTGTCATAAGAACCGAAGTTTTCTGATGGAGAGTATTCTACGAAGACTGGAGGCCGTCATAAGGACCAAACATTTCTGATGGACAGTATCCAACGAAGGCTAGAGGCCATCATCAGAACCAAAGATTTCTGAAGGAGAGTATTCTACGAAGACTAGCGACCGTTATAAGGACAAACGATTTTTGATGGAGATTATTCTACAAAGAAAAAAGGCCGTCATAAGGGCCAAAGATATAAAGACTACAGGCCGTTATAGGGGCCGATGATTTCTGATGGAAGGTAGTCCACGAAATCTAAAGGCTGTCAAAGGACCAAATATTTCTGATGGAGAGTATCCTACGAAGACCAGAGCCGTCACAAGGACCAAAGATTTCTGCTGGAAAGTATTCTACGAAGACTAGAGGCCGTCATAAGGGTCAAAGATTTCTGATGGAGAGTATTCTATAAAGACTAGATGCCGTCATAGGGGCCGAAGATTTATAATGGAAGGTAGTACGCAAAGTTCAAAGGCTGTCATAAGGACCAAAGATTTCCGATGGAGAGTATTCTACGAAGACTAGAGACCGTCATAAGGACGGACGATTTCTGATGGACAGTATTCTACGAAGGGTAGGGGCCGTCACAATAGCCAAAGATTTCTGATGGACAGTATTCTACGAAGGGTAGGGGCCGTCACAATAGCCAAAGATTTCTGACGGAAAGTATCCTACAAAGACTAGAGGCAGTCATAAGAGCCAAAGATTTCAGCAACAATATCACATTTTATGTAAATACAGATTATGTATAAATATTCGGGCGTTCAGATATTACTAGTAGGGTAGTGAGGAGTTCAGTAGGTTCAAGTCTTATGGGCTAATGGATCTCCAGAAGGTGATTTTTGGTTTGAAAGAACGTATTCTTAGAAAATGAATTATTGGTGCTCAAGACGTGACCTGAAACGCAAAAAAAAAAAAAAAAAAAAAAAAAAACACACATTCGGAACACCAGTTAGTTAGAAAAGTGTTCAAAAGCCTACGTGCCAGGAACGTGTCTTGTTACGACTCGTCGTTTTAAAGACTACAAAGTGATACACCTGTAGTACGAAACTGATATTTCAAAGTACGATATCTTATCTTTAGCAGGAAAAGAAGCAATTTGTTCAATGCCAGGGGAAAAAACAGACTTCTATAATTTATTTAAAGATGTACAGAATGAGAAATAATTAGTCTCCTTTGTGCAAATTACGCCATTTCAGGAACAGTTTGTGTTCACAGTTAGAGCTCCATAATATATCATCAAACGTGCTGGTTTTAAGAAACAGCCATCACCAATAATTAACTGTAAAGTGAATGATTAAATAGGGCAATTATTTCGCTGCCTTAGGGGGAAACGTACATGCACAATTTATCACAGATGCGGAGAAGGAATAAATAATCACTCCGTTTTGGGCCAGTTATGGATTTCCATTATGTCGAGGCTACCTGCGAATAACGTTTATCAAAAGTAATACGCACTCGCGATTATTTACATTACTTGATTTATTGATTGATTTACGGATTTCTAAATTTACATATCAAGGTGCAATAAAAATGATACATAAGTTGTGCTGCCTTGAAGGTGGTTCCACCTAAAATCTCTGCTTTATGTTTCCAAAACATATTTATATATTTCTTCGCGGTGAATGTATTCCCAAGGATGAAAGTTTGCACATCGATAAAACTAAGTTTATGTTATAGCATGTGATACTTAATACTTGATTAATCACAACCATAATTATATTAAAAATCAATCATTTTTCTTTGAGTAATATTCAGACCTATTAACAGATGGCGCGACCTGTACAATGATGACGTCAATAGACAGACAAATGTTGGATTGCTTCATTATGGTTATGTTTTAGCAAATGTTAAGTATCACATGCTATAACATAAACTTACTTTTTTCGATGTGTAAATTTTCATTCTTTTTTTTTTTTTTTTTTTTTTTTCGTTGGAGGTTTAACGACCACCGTGAGCAACTCAATGGGCTATAAGCAGTCGCCCGTCCCTAATTTAGGGTCACTGGTTCCAGGGAAGGGAGAGAGCCAGTGCCATAAGACAAACACAACATCCATGCCTGACCGGGATTCGAACCCGGACCCCTTACGGACGAATGACCAGAGGCCAACGCCTTAGATCACTGCGCCACCGGGGCGGCTTTCATTCTTGGGAATACATTAATTGCGAAGAAAACATGTAAAGGAGTTTTACCATTTTTTTTTTTTTGATTGGAGGTTTAACGACCACCGTGAGCAACTCAGTGGGCTATAAGCAGTCGCCCGTCCCTAATTTAGGGTCACTAGTTCCAGGAAGGGAGAGAGCCAGTGCCATAAGACAAACACAACATCCATGCCTGACCGGGATTCGAACCCGGACCCCTTACGGACGAATGACCAGAGGCCAACGCCTTAGATCACTGCGCCACCGGGGCGGCTTTCATTCTTGGGAATACATTAATTGCGAAGAAAACATGTAAAGGAGTTTTACCATTTTTTTTTTTTTTTGATCGGAGGTTTAACGACCACCGTGAGCAACTCAGTGGGCTATAAGCAGTCGCCCGTCCCTAATTTAGGGTCACTAGTTCCAGGAAGGGAGAGAGCCAGTGCCATAAGACAAACACAACATCCATGCCTGACCGGGATTCGAACCCGGACCCCTTACGGACGAATGACCAGAGGCCAACGCCTTAGATCACTGCGCCACCGGGGCGGCTTTCATTCTTGGGAATACATTAATTGCGAAGAAAACATGTAAAGGAGTTTTACCATTTTTTTTTTTTTTTTGATTGGAGGTTTAACGACCACCGTGAGCAACTCAGTGGGCTATAAGCAGTCGCCCGTCCCTAATTTAGGGTCACTGGTTCCAGGGAAGGGAGAGAGCCAGTGCCGTAAGACAAACACAACATCCATGCCTGACCGGGATTCGAACCCGGACCTCTTACGGACGAATGACCAGAGGCCAACGCCTTAGATCACTGCGCCACCGGGGCGGCTTTCATTCTTGGGAATACATTAATTGCGAAGAAAACATGTAAATGAGTTTTGCCATTGAAAACATAAGGGAGAGATTTTCAGTGGAACCACCGTAATGCATCGATAGATCCTGAAAGCCGCCCCGGTGGCGCAGTGGTCTAAGGCGTTGGCCTCTGATCATTCGTCCGTAAGGGGTCCGGGTTCGAATCCCGGTCAGGCATGGATGTTGTGTTTGTCTTACGGCACTGACTCTCTCCCTTCCCTGGAACCAGTGACTCTAAATTAGGGACGGGCGACTGCATATAGCCCATTGAGTCGCTCACGGTGGTCGTTAAACCTCCAAACAAACAAACAAACAAACAAGATCCTGAAAAAAATGCGATATACTAGATTTTGAACATAGTGAAATAACAGAGTAACGTATGCACTACGTGTCATGACGTAGATGAGGAAAACGTGACGCATTCGTCAAAATTTTTTTTTTTTTTTTGGGTTGGAGGTTTAACGACCACCGTGAGCAACTCAATGGGCTATAAGCAATCGCCCGTCCCTAATTTAGGGTCACTGGTTCCAGGGAAGGGAAAGAGCCAGTGCCGTAAGACAAACACAACATCCATGCCTCACCGGGATTCGAACCCGGACCCCGTTCGGACGAATGATCAGAAGCCATCGCTTAGACCACTGCGCCACCGGGGCGGCCATTCGTCAAATTGACAATGAAGCAGTGATAAGCCTGCCGGACTAATTCAATCTGAAGAACAGCCGGTCTGGTGTAAGAAGATTCTAGCGCAAAATATTCTGTATATAATTTTTAAATTTTTCCTAAAGTACAAGTTGGCCACCAGAGGGCATAAGTTCATTTTTGCGTTTACAGCATCTTTTCAGCAATATCTGTGAGTCCCAAAACTATTTGTGAGCATTTCCTTCCAAAAATACAAGGAGGCATCCTGAAAGTAATTCCTCCTCCTTAATAACTTTTGAAATATCAAACAAAGATCTTCGCTCTTTCCCCGTTTTTAAGTGAGTCACGGAAAAATTATCATTGGCCGCCACCGGGAGTCGAACGCAGGGTCTTCCAGTTACGCGCCGGATATGCTTCCGCTACACCACAGCGGCCTCGAATTCCTCCCGAATCGCACACGCTAACTGCCAAGTCAATTTGGCAGGTTGCTTCTTGGAGCCCCGCACAATGCTGGGGATTCACCAAAGATGGTAAGCAGCAACTGAAGAAATAATTTGAAGGCGAATGAATAATGAATACAGATATTTAACGTGGACCAGGAACATCAAACAAAGATCTTTGCTCTTGCCACATTTTTAAGTGAGTCACGGAAAAATCCTCATTGGCCGCCACCGGGAGTCGAACCCAGGTTATTCCAGTGTGCGGGGCTCCAAGAAGCAACCTGCCAAATTAGCTTGGCAGTTAGCGTGTGTGAGTCTGGAGGAATTCGAGGCCGCTGTGGTGTAGCGGAAGCATATCCGGTGCGTAACTGGAAGACCCTGGGTTCGACTCCCGGTGGCGGCTAATGAGAATTTTTTCCGTGACTCACTTAAAAACGTGGAAAGAGCGAAGATCTTTGTTTGATGTTCCTGGTCCACGTTGATCTGTATTAACTTTTTGAAATTTTGAAGTGATTTTAATGAAACTGCACTGGCATGTACTACGCTATCTTACCAATGTGGGGAAAAATATTATTTTCAGAATCGGAAATAAAGTTCATGAATCATAGAGAAAAGCAGCGAGCCGTAATTGAATTCTTGGGAAAAGAGGGACGTGAGGCTTCAGAAATCCACAGAAGACTTCTGGCGGTGTATGGAGCTGCCACAATCGATATCAGTAATGTCCAAAGATGGATGAAGAGGTTTCGAGAGGAAGGAAGTTCAGTGTCGGACAAGCAACGGAGAGGAAGACCCGTAACTGCAGGGACAGATGCCAACAGGCAACGAGTGAAAAACCTCATCCCAGCTGAACGGCGTGTCACCATGCAGGAGGTGCAACAATTAACAGTGCAACTATGTGCAGCCATTGAAGAAGCTGAAGAAAGCTATCAGAAGGAAAAGACGTGACATTCCACTCCGTAGTGTTGTTTTTACACTATGTAACGTATACTCTAGATTCACTTTTCTTTTGATTTTTACTATCTCTGGTTATTTTATTTTACTATGTAAATTATCTTCTTACTGAACGAGATGTTATTTCACCCGCTGAATGAGATCTGGCAATGAGTGTAAGTCATGACGTGGTGGTAGCCAGTATAAATAGGCGCGTTCAACGATACCTAGAGAGAGCGTTTGTTGTTGTATAGGGAGAGCGTTTGTTGTTGTATAGGAGAGCGTTTGTTGTTGTATAGAGAGAGCGTTTGTTTATGTGAGAGAGCTTTTTGTTGATGTGCGTAGAGTGAGAAGTTGTTGTAGGAAGTGAGCTGTGGTTTATGTGTCAGAGAGCTGTTGTTGTATAAAGAGATCTTCGTTTATGTGAGAGCGAGAAGTTTACCAAATAAAAGATTTTAAGTAAGTACGTCTTTCTCAGTTCATAGTACTGTCAGACCTCTGTCTGGCTGTTAGGTTTATTTCATTAAGTGTTATTAGTAACAACCAGAATAAGACTTTATTCATCTTAATTACTACTACAACATTACTACCAGTTATAAGCTCATTATTATTACTGCATTACTAGCAGGAAAGTTTATTCATGATAATAATTAACAAACAACAACCATTACTAGAAGAAACTAGTAGCAGAAGCATTATATTCATTATAATTAGCTTAGTAGTAAAAGCTAAGTCATTATAATTGGCGCCCGAACTTTTCTCGAACACGAGATCTTGACAATTATTCCCCATGTCTTCACTACCTGAGACAACTTCAATTTTTCACCCTAAATTAAATTTGGGTGGTGATGGTGTTTTTTTTTTTGACAATTTGCAAGAAGCCTGTGGGGCTCACTTTGATATGAGTGATCTACATGTGTACCCAGGCATTCTTCACAATTTCGTAATTCACCAGCTTCCTGTTACTCTGAGTCGCGGGTCGTACCTGAGGGAGTTCAATCCTTTAAGCGAAGCAGAATGCTTGCCCATTTCGTGCCGCATGCAGGAACAATTCATTTCAATGGTTTGGAGGGATCCTTAAAGTTCCTCGAAGATTTGGAAGATCATTTTGATCTATACAATATTCCTGAAGACTGCAAAGTACAAATCGCAGGCACTTGCATGAAGGATACCGCTAAGACCTGGTATCGGCAGTGGAGAGTGTCGAACCCAGATTCTCATTATGAGAATTTCCGTGCAGAATTTTTGGAGGTCCTTCCTTTCGGCCTCAGTCAAGCTAGCCTTGCACAACAACTTTTTTCTCATCAGCAAGGACCCAACGATAGCCCTGTTGCATTTGCGTTGGAAACAACACGCTTATATAACTTATGGGATCCACATGCCAGTCATGTTGACATGTTGGATACCCTATTGCAGCAGCTCGACCCATTTCTACAAGATTTTCTTGAGGTTCGACACCCTGCTACAATTCATGAATGCCTTCGCCTCATACGAACGTATGAAGAGCGACATGGCAAACATGGTTCAACTCACCATGCTCGGGCACCCCGCGAGGCTTATTACGAAAACCCTCAGCTGCATAATAGGCCCAATAACTTTCAGCGCGAGCATACACAAGTGCACGCCCAAGCTTCATACGTTCCACCACATAAAAGAGTGGCAAACCAACCGCGAATTTCTGAACAATCTTCGGGATATCGTACAAATGCACAGTATGCTCGACCCCGTTCGAATCCGCAGCATTCGGAACGTTTTCCTGCTCAGGGCAATGATGATTCTTCTGTCCGTGCTGAGGGAAGAAGTAATAGATACGAAAATGTCAACAGACACGCGGTGTTCCCGACGCAGGTTTCACGCAGTTTTCCTCATCGTGAAAATTTTTCCGATACCCGGCAGGGTCGAGGTTTCAGACCGCATGATAATCCAACCAGGAATCCTTTAAACTTCCAAAGGAAGTAGACCAAGGGTCGGTCCTGCTTCCTGATAAAAAGCATTCTGACCCTCAAACAGTATTAGTGACTGTCCAAACTCCTCGGTTGCCTGATGTATTCTTGACAATCGAAGATATTATTGTCGAGACAAAGTTCGACACTGGTTCTGAAATATCAGCCCTAAATACGAAGTTTTGCACTGACAATTTTCCTGCAATACTCGTTCAGCCTGCGACGCAGTATTTGCGAGGTGCAAATAACGAAATCTTCAGTATCACAGGAACTGTCACATTATCTCTAGGGCTGGGAAAGGCTCGTTTTACGCATTTTTTCCTGCTTATAGACGAACTACCTGTTAAATGTCTAATGGGAATGGACTTTATTCATACGTTTCAAATAACTTTGAATTTCGTACAACATGTGATTTCCTTTCCGGAACCTGTCGAAATGATTCCTACGGTTCCTATGGATATAACGAGTTTGTTATTGAGTAACCAATTGAATGAGAGGCAGCGAAACCAGCTTTCTCTACTTTTGCAGGAAAGCCCTGGTTTATTTTCTGATAAACCTGGTTTCACACAGGTGGTTTATCATGTCATTGACACTGAGGGTTCGAAACCGATTGCGACGAAACCTTACCCTTGTGCTCCCCATAAGAAACAGGAAATGCAACGTCAAATTTCTGAAATGATTAAACAGGGCATAATAAGGGAATCAACAAGCGCCTGGTCTGCTCCGGCCTTTTTGGTTCCAAAGAAACAACCCAATGAATTTCGTTTCCTGACAGATTTCCGCAAGCTCAACCAAGTCACAAAAACGATCAATTATCCATTACCTGTCAAGTCGCATATTTTGCATGACCTGTCATCAACTAAATGGATGTCAACCTTGGATTTGGCGAGTGGATATTGGCAGGTGGCGGTACATCCGGACTCTGTCGATAAAACAGGCTTTGTAACTCCTTTTGGGGCTTATGAATACCTACGTATGCCCTTTGGATTAGCTTCTGCACCTGCTACTTTCCAAAAGCTTATGGATACGGTTCTCAGACCTGTTCTGGGTCCCCATGTGCATGTATATTTGGATGACATTATTATTACATCCGAGACTTTTGACGAGCACCTTTCTCTGCTCAAACAGGTGTTCCAACTCATATACAATGCTGGCTTGACGTTAAAACCTAGTAAATGCCAGATAGCGAGGGACGAGATTGTATATCTGGGGTTGAAAATCACTCCCCACGGCTTATTTACGGATAATGAAAAAATTAGGCCTATTGTTGACTTTCCTCTGCCTAAAAAAGGAAAAGAACTATCACGCTTTCTGGGAATGACCGGATGGTATCAGCAGTTCGTCCCCGCTTATGCTACAATCTGTGAGCCATTGTATGCTTTGAAACGTAAATACAAGAAGTTTGTTTGGACACCTGAGGCTAACGCTGCATTTGAAACACTGAAGTCTGCGTTGACTCAGCCTCTGGTGTTGGCTTTCCCGGATCATACTAAGGAATTTGATATTTATACTGACGCATCCGGAGTTGGTCTTGGTTGCGTTTTGTCACAAGCTGGGCATCCAATAGCTTTTGCGTCTCGTACTTTAGCCAAAGCTGAACGCAATTATTCAGCTACGGAACGTGAATGTCTTGCTGTTGTGTATGCTCTTGACAAATTTCAATGTTATCTTAACGAATTGACAGTTAACATAATTACGGATCATTCTGCCCTTCAGTATTTGAATTCTGCTAAGCACCTATCTCAAAGACTTATGAAGTGGGCTCTGAAGTTACAAGAGAGCAATATCAAAATTTCGTATCAGCCAGGTCATAAGAATCAATTACCGGACGCATTGTCTCGCGTTCCGATTAGTGGGGTCCCCACAGAAACTACTCCTGGATGTCAGCCTTTACTTCTAATAGCTGATATAACATCCAGAGAGCAGATAATGGCAGAATTAATAAATGATCCAGATTTTGGGGATATCTATAATTTTTTGCTTGCGGGTTCGCCCCTTCAAAGTCATCCTTCTCTGGCTGGAAGGTCACAGCATTTTGAAGTCATAGAGGGTCTTCTTTACTATACAAAATCTAGGACTACTAGGGCAGAGTTTCGCCTATGTATTACGCGAACCCTTAGAATGGCCCTTTTAAACGAATTTCATGACAAACCCCTTGCAGGCCATTTAGGTATTCGCAAGACCCATTGTAAATTGCGGGATGTTGCCTATTGGCCTGGCATGTACCAAAGTGTGCTCGCATACGTTCAATCATGTCACTTGTGTCAGATTAATAATTACCGTAATGTAAGACCGGCCGGTCACTTGAAATCTAGTTCAAGTTCTCATGTTTTTGATATTATTTCAATAGATTTATTGGGACCTTATCCTTTATCTGTTAAAAACAAAGCTCGTTACGTTTTAGTATTAACTGATAATTTTTCTAAATGGGTTGAAGTTTTTCTCATTAAAGTCGCTACGGCCGAAGTTATTTGTAATGTATTAGTTAATGAAGTATTCTCTAGATATGGTGCACCTAATAAAGTAGTTTCGGATAATGGTCCACAATTTATTTCTGACATTTTTGAAAGAATGTGTGCGAGACTACACATTAAGCATAAATTCATTTCCCCATATCATCCCCAGAGTAATCCTGCTGAACGAGTAAACCGCACGCTAGTGAAAATGATTGCTACATTTGTCATGGATCATCACGAGCGATGGGATGACCATCTTGAGCTTTTTTCGTTCGCCCTCCGCTCGTCTGTTCACGAATCTACTAAAATTACTCCTGCAGAACTTTTTCTGTGTCGCAAAATTAAGACTCCTTTTGAAAATTTAACGGGGATTATCGACGAACTAAACCAGCGACGAACTCCGCAATCAGTACGAATCATGGCTGAAAAAGCTCGTGTTGCAATGCTAGGAGCCCAAGCGGCTTAAGCAAGATATTATAATACTAGGCGTAGGGAACCAGATCTTGTCGTTGGAGATCTCGCTCTCGTGGAAACGCACTTCCAGTCTTCTGTTTCTCATACTTTAGTGAAGAAATTTGCACCCAGCTACGAAGGTCCATATAGGGTGGCAAATGTGTTTGAAAGTAACATTATTCTTGAAAAACCTGACAATCAATTTCAATACGTACACGTTGCTCAGTGTCGCAAGTATCATGAACGAAATATCGATTTTATAATCAACCCTACTCAACCTTCTGTTCCACAGACTCAAGAGTCTATATCTCACGATCAACCTCCAGAAATTTTGGACGAACCAACAGACATTTTTGAAGAATCTCCAGTGATTTTTTTCTTCACCCTCCCCTCCTCAGGACGGGTTTCCAAACACGCAACCTGATTCTCCCATGAGACGAAGGCTCGAATCAAGTTCTTCAAATACTAGTATCGTTCCTTTCCCTCCAACCATTGCCAAGACTATTGCTGCACCATTTCCTGATAACTCTGCAACACCACAAGCTCCTACTTCCTTGAATACCTCGTCAGAGAGTATTCCTATAGGCAGAAATAAACATCGCCCTGCACGACCACTAAATTACAGCAGCGACTCAGAGGCTTCAGATATTTCGGATTTATCAGTTATGAACAATAATTTGACTATTCCTAAACGTCAGACACCAATTACAAACCGTCCAGCACCACCAAAAGCTGGTCAAAAACGTAGCTTGTCTCCCCAATCTGCTTCGCCGCAACAGCGACGAAGGCAGAGATCCTTGCATCCGCCTGGGTTTCGCCCCTGGAACCTACGCTCAGGGCAAACAGGGCCAATGCCTGCTGCTACTCTCATGCCACGAGGGCGAAAGCGAAAGCAAACGATGTGGCCGGAGCCACGTCCGTCCAAAAGAATGCTGGAAGGACACCACGGGCCCCAGCACAAAGGGACTACATATCAAAAGCCTGGGGGAGCCCGTTCCTGTCAGCCGCTGGGATTTCCGGACCGCCAGACTTCAGCCGTTCCTGACCGACGGACGTCAGCCGTTCCTGACCGTTCCTATCAGCCGCAGGGATTTCCGGACCGACAGATTTCAGCCGTTCCTGACCGACGGATTTCAGCCGTTCCTGACCGTTCCTGTCAGCCGCCGGGATTTCTTGACCGACAGAATACAGATGTTCCAGATCCATTCAAATCCTTGAAACGCTCAACGCCACCTGAATTTACCAGTCCGATTAGGCCTGGAAAACGTTATCGTACTAGAGTTTTTTATGCGTCCTCGAGATAAGTAAGTTCTCGTGGACAGGTTCTTTTCTCCGTTTGTTGTTTTTCCTGCACGACCAGTTGGCGTGTCAGAATTTCTTTTTTCGTGTGGGCCTATGCATTCTTTTTTGTGTATATATGTGTGTTTTTTTTATATTTCTTCTATGTCCATCTACTAATCCAAATTTTTTATATATATCTATGTGCTTAGGGGTAAAATAATAAAATTGTTACTGTTAGGCAGCTCCAGGCAATCTTCGCTGCTGATACAGTTGGTGTGTATTCAACGAATAATGAGAACGTAATTTGAAATTAAAAAAGTGATTCCTGTTAGGCAGAATAAAAGGAAGGTATGCCGATGCAGGTTTGTTTTGTTCAAGTATACAAAGTGTTTCACAGACGAATACAGATTTCTTGATTTTGTCATGCCAAGTTTGAGATTGTACATACTGCTGCCACCAAAACAACAAAACAAAAAAGAGGTCGATAAACGACAATCAACGAAGTGTAAGACTTACACTCCAAAATTGATAGGTTTTTCGAAAAAAAAAAAAAAAAAAATTAAGGGGGAGATGATGTAACGCATACTCTAGATTCACTTTCCTTTTGATTTTTACTATCTCTGGTTATTTTATTTTACTATGTAAATTATCTTCTTACTGAACGAGATGTTATTTCACCCGCTGAATGAGATCTGGCAATGAGTGTAAGTCATGACGTGATGGTAGCCAGTATAAATAGGCGCGTTCAACGATACCTAGAGAGAGCGTTTGTTGTTGCATAGGGAGAGCGTTTGTTGTTGTATAGAGAGAGCGTTTGTTTATGTGAGAGAGCTTTTTGTTGATGTGCGTAGAGTGAGAAGTTGTTGTAGGAAGTGAGCTGTGGTTTATGTGTCAGAGAGCTGTTGTTGTATAAAGAGATCTTCGTTTATGTGAGAGCGAGAAGTTTACCAAATAAAAGAGTTTTAAGTAAGTACGTCTTTCTCAGTTCATAGTACTGTCAGACCTCTGTCTGGCTGTTAGGTTTATTTCATTAAGTGTTATTAGTAACAACCAGAATAAGACTTTATTCATCTTAATTACTACTACAACATTACTACCAGTTATAAGCTTGTTCATTATTATTACTACATTACTAGCAGGAAAGTTTATTCATGATAATAATTAACAAATAACAAGCATTAGAAGAAGCATTAGCTTAGTAGTAGAAGAAGCTGAATTCATTATAATTCAGTAGTTAAAAGCCATATTCATTATAACTATGATAACGCACGTCACCACACCTCAATGGTGACTTCGCAGGATATTACCAAAATGGGTTGGTCGGTGATGTCCGAAGCCCCCTACAGTTCTGATTTGTCTCCCTGAGATTTCTTCCTGTTTGCCCTTTTGAAAAGCGCCCTTCGTGGGGAACGTTTCGACGATGTGACATACGTTAAACTGGCTGTGATCTCATGGGTGAAACGACAGCCCCAGGAATTTTTCCAAAATGGATTTTACCAATGGGTTCAAATATGGCAGAAATGTATAGAAATTGATGGACAATACTTTGAATAGGCTAGCATTATGAACAGTATGTCTAAGTATTTTGCCACCAATTTTCACCTTTTTGCAGCTACAAATAAGAATCTTATGAGAGACAGGGCATTACTTTCAGGATGCCCTTTGTAATGCAAAATTTCTAATGCAAAGGGCGCAAATATTTAATATGGTGTTTTTTCGATATCTCTTCTTCTAAAAGTCCGATTTCAAAAATTCTTTTAACACCAGATACCATTTACCTTTTGGAATACTTTGCCAGCACTCGTGAGTTTTTAGCAGTACAAAGTTCTAACGCTAGGTGGTGTTAGTATGCATTTCTCTGTGCAGCTGTATCTACGCTTCTAACAAACCTCGGAAAATGTCTTTCTTTATTTTATGCCATTCTCTACAGTAAAGACGGGGAAACATGTTATCCTCTTTAAATAATGCACAGTTTTTCCGCTAGGGGAGTAATTGTCAACATATTTTCTCGCTGCTTGCAAAAGACGCATTAAAAACATTCCTTTTCTTTAGCTTTGCTATAAATGATACTTTTCGTCTATTTTCTACTTTTCCATTGTTCAAAATTCTTCCGCTAGGTGGCGTACAATTAGGTCATGTTTTCCTGTGTATCTATTGTTCTAACTGTCCGATATGAAAATACCTTTGTCTCTGATGTCTTCCGTCACCTACGAGAAACCTTTTTTTTTCTGATTGGAGGTTTAACGACCACCGTGAGCAACTCAATGGGCTATAAGCAGTCGCCCTTCCCTAATTCAGGGTCACTGCTTCCAGGAAAGGGAGAGAGCTAGTGCCGTAAGACAAACACAATATCCATGCCTCACCGGGATTCGAACCCGGACCCCTTTCAGATGAGTGATCATTGGCCATCGCTTAGACCACTGCGCCACCGGGGCTGCATATTATCCTCTTTAAATAATGCGCAGTTTCTCCGCTAGCGGCGTAATTGTCAACATCTTTTCTCGCTATTTTTGCTTGCAGAAGGCGCATTAAAAACATTCCTTTTCCTTAGCTTTGCTATAAATGATAAATTTCGCATATTTTCTACTTTTCCATTGTTCAAAATTCTTCCGCTAGGTGGCATAAAATTATATCATGTTTTCCTGTGTATGAATTGTTCTAACTGTTAAATTTGAAAATCCCTTTAACTCTGATGTCTTTTTTCACCTACGACAACCCTTTTTTCTTTTTCTTCTGATTGGAGGTTTAACGACCACCGTGAGCAACTCAATGGGCTATAAGCAGTCGCCCTTCCCTAATTTAGGGTCACTGCTTCCAGGAAAGGGAGAGAGCTAGTGCCGTAAGACAAACACAATATCCATGCCTCACCGGGATTCGAACCCGGACCCCTTTCAGATGAATGATCAGAGGCCATCGCTTAGACTACTGCACCACATGGGTAACGTTTCGTGCATAGTTTGTTAATTTTCGTAACACGCTTTTCAGCCCCTATCGCAGGAAACTAGCTGTTTGTACACTGTGTCCGAATAATGACTGTGCACTGAATGTACGAATTTGCAGTAACGTAATAATAAAGAAATTTTGAATGGAATTACTGTAGAAAAGTGACTAGTCACATGCAAGTGCTCTGTGTCGGTAATGTTCATTTCTTCCCCACCCCGAGGCGCCGGCAGCTGTCATTCGGAGCGAAGGCCATTCCCGAACACTTGGCCGACGGAGGTAGACGTGTCGATTGATCACTCATCTCGGCACAAGCACAATGGTGTTGGGGGTTGAATAGAGAGTGTTTTTGGTCTAACGTGTCTTTCTCCATGACGACAAGTACACGGACGAAGTGCAAAAACAGCTTTGACTTTTTTCTGTTGGGAAGCACTAAAGAGGAAGGTGTACGCAGGTAATCCGCATACACTTGAAGATCTACAGGCTGTAAGAACGACATACATCCAACAAATCACACTACATACCCTCAGAAAGGTCTTCACCAACATGCAGAAGCTTGTGCAGACATGTCTGAACGTCGGTGGGGCCCATTTTCAATACCTCCTGTACACTGTAAAAAATAAGTGGGTGAATTCACGGAAAATTTCTGAAAATACCGTGCGGCAAAGTTACCGGTATAGGTATCCGGGTTTTTCAGAAATTTTCGTTTTCTAAAAGTGTCCATTTGTCTTAACTTCCGTATTTTCACAGATGTTTCGCAGACAGAAATTCCGTTTATTTCATAAAAATCCATTTCAAGTTTTTCCGTATTTAAACTGAAATTCCACAAAATCGACAACCCTGTACAGCATTGAACCCAGATAACCCTTCCGATGAGGTCAGGATTGAACCCCCGTCGTTAGAGCTGGCTGAAGAGGTTACTCGCGCTTTTAGCAACTCTGCCAGAAACGCTCGGCAACCCGACTAACGTACATCGTCAAACGATACAAATTTTGGAGATGACAATCTGTTTTTTGGCGTAAATGTGACAAGGATGGTAAGTTAGATAATATCCGAAAACTTGAAAATTTTCATCGTCCTGGAGCGGGACTCGAATCCGCGTCTCCCAGATAGAGATTAGCATACACGGGCGCTATCTGGGAGACGCGGATTCGAGTCCCGCTCCAGGACGATGAAAATTTTCAAGTTTTCGGATGTTATCTGACTTACTATCTTCTCACATTTACGCCAGAAATCGGAATGTCATCTTCAAAATTTGTATTGTATGGCGTAATCCCGTTTTTCTTTCATGATCGTAAAACGAGTTCAACGACGATGAATTTTTTTTTTTTTTTTTTGTCGTTAATGTGAGTGATTTAGTCATTCTATTTTCTGTTGGAGCTAATTATTTTTCTGAATAGGTCTGTAAATATTGTTCCTGTATAGGAGGACAAATTAAGCATTTTTCATCGTGATTTTTCGAAGCAACAAAATCCTTTGCAATATGATTTTTTCTAAACTGACAACGACTTCAGTTTTCTTTTAAAAGGTGAAATGTACTTTTTATACTATTATTTCACAAAAAAAAAAAATTAAATATAAAATTTACTCTTGATAGCTATAATAGCTTTTGTCTTAAGTTGTCCAAAGACGGATACACAGACATCGTATAATCATCTGTACAATAAGTACCCGGTTTCTTACAGTAACACAATATATAATAAATAGCTGGTGCACCAAATAGGGGCAAGAAGAAGAAATATCCTGTGCCACAATAAAAAAAATCAATGTCATATGCTATCCAAAATATCCGATCTCGCTACGAAACATCAAAATTCGACAGACGATTAAAATTTAAAAATCAATCAAACCTCAAGTATTTTCACCAATCGCTCCTATTACCGGTAATTTCTCGTCATACGGATACGGAAAAAGTGAAAACGGAGATTTTCCGTTAATGTACAAATAGAATTGCGGAATGTTTTCTGAAAATTAAGAATTTTCCGTTAACACATCTGTAAAACGGTAATTTACCGTCACTATGAGAAACATCTATGAAAATGCAAGTGCAAAGATTCCCCTTGTTTGAAAATACAACACACATAAGAATTGGAAAGGGAGTGAGACAAGGTGACACCAAATCTCCGAAGCTCTTTAATGCCGACATTGGAAAATGTCTTTCAATCACTGAACTGGGAAAACAAAGGGATAAAGATTAATGGAGATTATCTAACCCACCTTCGTTTTGCTGATGACGTAGTCATTTTTACAACTACCCCATCAGAGCTGCAGGGTATGATCCAGGAACTTGCTGACAAGAGTAAAGAAGTGGGATTAAAAATGAACTTTCAGAAGACAAACGTGAAGTACAATGCTTTTACAAAAAATGAAGATTTATCGATTAATGGAAAAAAGCTGGACATAACAGATGCGTTCGTTTATCTTGGACACCAGATTTCAAGTGAGGGTCACATTGGTGAAGAAATTAATCGGCGTACAAAACTTGCCTGGAGAGCTTTTGGAAGAAACAGCATAATTTTCAAGAGCCATTATGTCTTAAAAGAAAAGTGTTTGATCAGTGCATCCTTCCATTGCTTACGTATGGTGCAGAGACGTGGACCTTAACTAAAAGAGACATACAAAGGCTGCAGACAACTCAAAGCAGCATGGAGAGGTGCATGCTTGGTGTAACCAGGAGAGATAAGAAGAGGAACTCGTGGATCAAAAAATTGACAAGAGTGGAAGACTTCATGATCAGAGTTAAATGCCTGAAATGGCAATGGGCTGGACACACTGCCAGAAGAACAGACCATCGATGGACAGTCAGAATTTCAGATTGGATTCCAAGGGACCGGAAAAGACCGAGAAACAGACAACATGGGAGATGGGTGGATGAAATTCGAAAGTATGCGGGAGTAACATGGAGGAGACTGGCACAAGACAGACCGTTGTGGAAGAGGCTTGGGGAGACCTTCGTCCAGCAGTGGATTGCTAATGGTTGGCAATGATGGTGATGATGATGATGAGAAAGAAACTGCGGAAAGGTTTCTGAAAATTCAAAATTTTCTCGTGGTTCGAAAAATCAGTGAAATTCAGGTTTATTTCCGTCATTTCACGGAAAGAGTTGTATCGGAAATATGCTTCGTTAATTCACAAAAGAAATGACTTAAACTTGTCCGTAAATTTCAAAAATCTTTTTACAAAGTAAGAACCAGTTCGACATGGTACGTTTTTCAGTGGACAGTTACTTTTTGGACACCCTGTATATCTAGCTGTTTTTATCGACTGTAAAAATCCGTTGATTTTTTTGCACGAGTTTTAGACTATGAATGACTCCGAAATATTTTATTTGTGTCTGAATGGATTCAAACGACCTGCTCTTACAATAAATATTTCAGTGTCATCTTTCTTGTTTCTTTTTTTAACTTTCTTTAAAAGGCACAGCTAAGAATTCCGCGACATTTCTGCCCCACGTTATGCTCTTCAACGCTAAACAGTTTTATTTTCGGGTTATTCACCTCAACGCTGGCAGAAATTTCCACCACCTGATAAAGTTTTTTTTTTTTTTTCAGGAATCCTGCACCACACCCCTCATTAACGACACACAACCAGCTCTCTCTTTGAAAGAATGTACAATGAGCATTTCACATTGGTTCGCCTAAATTACCTTATTAAATCCTGTAAACATTCGCATTTTTCTCCTGAAATTCGCATTTGCAAGTGAAATGCATGATCGTTAATGTGGAAAGGTGTGGCTTTTTTTAATGTTGCACAATGAAGATCCTGGTTTTAATGAACGATGCAGAAATGGCTGTGTCTTTTGTGCATCCGTCTTTTAAGCACTTTCCTTCCCACCAGGTACTCTTTTAATTTCTATTTAAATGTGATCTCTTGGAGTTAATTTGTGGATCGCAGATCATAGGATTTTTTCTTTACTTTCCATACCTACTTAATGACCTCTGTTAGATTTCTTTTAATATCTTCGGCATGGAAAAACATGTTACCAGCAAAATGTCTGAAATAAAGTATCAATGATGGACTGCTTTTTCTATCTCCTTTTCGTTTCTGAAAATGCCCCCTCCCCCTCCGCCAGGGTGCGCGGGAAAGATGGAATGGCGTTGCTGCTGTTTGAACTAGAGGTCGGCTCAGGCCTTAATTTGGAAAGCCGGGCCCGTTTCAAATGTTTTAAGTAAAGCCCGGGCCGTATATTTCTCCTGTTTGCAAGGCCCAGGCTGGACTGTAAAATTTCAACAATTACTAAAACTCGAATTTGACACCAGGTGCACTCGATCATTCGACTCCTGAAGAGTTTTCCGTTTTCTTAATTGCTACACGTATTCTATTACAATAAACGCTAATTCGGAATATTTCTGTGACTCTGTATAAGTCACGTGACGTCTGAGAAAGGGGTGTGTGTGTGGCTTGTATACTTAAATACACTAAAGAGCAATTTAATTAGAGATACCTACCAACTGTGAACTAGTGAGGAAAGCAATTGAAAACAACCAAAGCCTAAAGATAGCAAAGGGACATCTCAGTAAGGGAAGAAAACATATTATGGCACTGAGAAAAGAAGATGGTTCTGTAACAAGAAATAGAGACGAAATTTTGACAAGAGTGAAAGATTTCTACTCCAAATTATATGAAAGGGATGATACATGTACTCCGGACATCATGAAAGGTACCAGTACCAGAGTTCTTCCAGTCCTTCCAGCAGAAGTTGCACATGCAATCAAGAACATGAAGCGGGGAAAAGCTCCAGGAGAAGATGGAATTACTGTAGACATCATACAAGAAGCAAGTGGAGAAATCGAAACAGTACTCGCCCAAATTTTCACTCGATGCCTTAATGAAGGAAAGATTCCTGAGGATTGGAACACCGCTACAATGATTCTGCTACATAAGAAAGGTGACATTGAGGATCTCGGAAACTACAGACCTATCAGCCTCCTATCAGTAGTTTATAAAATCTTCACTAAAGTTCTTTCACACCGCTTGAAGGTAACACTGGACATGGCTCAACCGAGAGAACAAGCTGGATTCAGGAGTGGCTACAGCACAATAGATCATATCCACGTATTGAAAGAACTAATTGAAAGAGCGAGGGAATATGAACTTCCATTGTGCATGGCTTTTATCGATTATGAAAAAGCCTTTGATTCGGTGAAACCATCAGCAGTTACAATGGCTCTGAAAACCTGCGGTATTGAAGATGCATACATTAATATTATTAATAACATCTATGAAAATGCAAGTGCAAAGATTAGGCTGTTTGAAAATACAACACACGTAAAAATTGGAAAGGAGAGTGAGACAAGGTGACACCATATCTCCGAAGCTCTTTAATGCCACATTGGAGGGTGTTTTTCAGTCGCTGAGCTGGGAAAACAAAGGGATAAAGATTAATGGAGATTATCTAACCCACCTTCGTTTTGCTGATGACGTAGTCATTTTTGCAACTGCCCCATCAGAGCTGCAGAGTATGATCCAGGAACTTGCTGACAAGAGTAAAGAAGTGGGATTAAAAATGAACTTTCAGAAGACAAAAGTGATGTTCAATGCTTTTACAAGAAATGAAGATTTATCGATTGATGGAGAAAAGCTGGAGATAACAGACACGTACGTTTATCTTGGACAGCAGATATCAAGTGAGGGTCACATTGATGAAGAAATTAATCGGCGTACAAAACTTGCCTGGAGAGCTTTTGGAAGAAACAGCATAATTTTCAAGAGCAATATGCCATTATGTCTTAAAAGAAAAGTGTTTGATCAATGCATCCTTCCAGTGCTTACGTATGGTGCAGAGACGTGGACCTTAACTAAAAGAGACATACAAAGGCTGCAGACAACTCAAAGTAGCATGGAGAGGTGCATGCTTGGTGTAACCAGGAGAGATAAGAAGAGGAACTCGTGGATCCGAAAAATGACAAGAGTGGAAGACATCATGATCAGAGTTAAATCCCTGAAATGGCAATGGGCTGGACATACTGCCAGAAGGACAGATCATCGATGGACAGCCGAAATTTTTGATTGGATTCCAAGGGACAGGAAAAGACCCAGAAGAAGACCACATGGGAGATGGGTGGATGAAATTCGAAAGTATGCAGGGGTCACATGGAGGAGACTGGCACAAGACAGACCGTTGTGGAGGAAACTTGGGGAGACCTTCGTCCAGCAGTGGATTGATAATGGTTGACAATGATGATGATGATGACCTGTCTAGTAACGTGTAGAACCATCTTTCGTCCTGATGACGGCGGCGATTCGTCTCGGCATGGACTCCACAAGACACCGGAAGCGTTGGGAAGCCATACGGATCCACGACTCCTGAACAAACTCCCACAGTTCACGAAGATTTAATGGAGGATGGGCGGGGGGAGGTCAGGGCCTCGATCATCTCGCTCGATGGCATCCCAGATGTGCTCGATAAGATTGAGGTCAGGCGACCTAGCTGGCCAAGGAAGCTAGGTCATGTCGGTGGAGTGTTCATCCAAACATTCGGATACGATTCAGGAGCTGCATTATTTTGTTGCAAGATGAGGTCCTCAGTGGGATGTTGAAGACGCGCAAACGGGAGCAAATGGTCGTCCAAGATATCCCTGGTAATGTTGACCGGGGAGGGACGATGTCTCACGTACCAGGGGTCCCATTTCAGTCCACGTAAACAGTCCCCAGACGAGAATGCCACCCCCCACCAGCGTGAAGAGTACCCTCCTGCAAGAAGGATCGATCGCTTCATGTGGTTTGCGCCGTACTCGTATCTTGCCATCCGCATGTACCAACGTGAAGCTCGACTCATCAGTCTAGGCAACATTTGTCCACATGTCTAGGGTCCAATGGCGATGTTCCCGCGCCCATGCTAATCTTTGCACCCTGTGATGTGCGGTCAGCAGCGGTACCCTCGTGGAACGATGGCTTCTTTACCCCATAGCGAGGAGATGGTTCTGGATGTTGTAGCTGCTTACACGTTTTTGTGCACCAGAGTTAACTTGCCGAGTGATTTCTTGCACTGTGGCCCGTCTATCCGCTGTTACAATGCGAACTAGCTGACGATGACCCCGCTAGTCCACGGCAGTTGGCCCTTGCAGGGATGGTTTTACCGTATTCGATGCACTCACGGTGCACCCGTGACACAGTGGCTCGTGAAAATCCCAGTGCCTGCAAGAGTTCCGAGATGCAGTGACCCATTCGTCGGACCCCGACAATTTTCCAACGATGAAATGCGCTTAGATCCTTCGTCTTACCCATACTGCATCCGACCCTTACTGATTCCCGTCGCATCACTCCATATATTGTCCGATCGCTGCATACGTCATGTCGTTTCCGTTTACAGGGCAGCCCACAGCGCCACATTTGCATAACGCCAGCTGTCTCTAATTCAATTGCTCTTCAGTGTATATTGCATGTAAACGACAATTTTCCATGCCTTTCTAATTTTCTGGGTTTTTTACTTATCATTGAATACCGCCGGATCCGGAATATTCTTGGAGATAAGGAGGGAGAGGGGTTAATTCGAACAGTACGAAATATCCAGAATTTTGAGCCCGATCGTTCTACTTTACATCGTCTACATGCACATGTTCTTCGGAAGCGATTTTTTTCGCGGAAATCTTTCGCTTTCTTAAACTCCATAATACGTATGGAAGAGTGTTTATCAGCAACACTGAACTGAGCATATGCTAAGGGAAAACAACGACAGACTGCCCAGCTAACCAGGGTCACAGAAGTTTTGAAAAGGCTGGGTTGGGATACCTAAGGGTTCATTTGCCATCTGCTGACGGTCCCTGAGAGTACAAAGAGGGAAAATGCGGAACAGATTTAAATACAGAGAAGTAAGTTTCTCCCAGCCCATTTCTCCCGTGCCATTTAAGACAACTTAAAAGCATTTCACACATCTGAAGAACAAAGTGCCGCCTACCAGAACAATAAAAAAGATCGTCTGTGAGCGGGTGGCTCGGTTTGGAAATGCTACAGTTAATAGCCTGCCCTGAAGCATTAGAGGAGAGTGATAATTGAGAGAAAGGGAGAGAGAGAGAGAGAGAGAGAGAGAGAGAGAGAGAGAGAGAGAGAGAGAGGGACCACATTCAAATTAAAAAACTAAGGGAGCTGACCCCCTCCAATTGTTTTGTAGGAGGGGAGGATGTCGTAAAACTTCTATTTTTTCCATCTGCGGAAATTATTCAATCTTATCCTGCTGTTGTACGTTGTGAAATTTCCAAACGAGAAAGACACCGTACAGCGATTGTTTTGCCAATAAAAATAAACCCTGCTCAACCCGTGTCTGTTTTACATTAAATATTGAAGGCCCGGGCCCCAGCTCGGTTTCCCAATTTAGACATGAGCAAAGGCCCGGCCCGGCGAGCGCGCCTGCTTGGGCCCTAGTGTGAACCGCCACCACAAGTTACTTCAGAGTATTTATTTATTTTATTCTTGGGGGAATTGAACGACCGCCGTGAGCAGCCGTCCATTCCTAATTTAGTTCCACTGGCTTCAGGGAAGGGAAACAAACACAACACCCATGACTCCACGGGATTCGAACCAGGACGCATCTGGGATGAATGGTCAGAAATCAGCGCTCACCGTACTGTTCTACCGGGACGGAACTTCAGCGTATGGAAACATGAACTTTTTAAATTTAAAAAAATGTTGGCACGTTTGAATATTGACCATCCTTGTTTTTTCGGAATTTAACAATCACCTTGAGGAACTCTAGGGGATATAATCAGTCTCCCGTCCTTAATTTAGCGCAGCTTCTTCCACGAAAGGGGAAAATTTAGCACCATTAGACAAATACACCACTCATTTCTTACCCGGCACCTGAACCCGAGCCCATCTCAGACGAATGATCAGAATCTACCGCCTTAAACCGCTTGGACTCCGTTGAGGATAAAATGTTTTGTTGTTTTATTTTTGATTTGTGATTTTTCTACGTGTTATGCGTTTTTGGTGATCCTCGATTCATCTAGATACAGATTGATCCAAAACCTACACTGCTGGCCACTCAAAATGCAACACCAAGAAGGACACGAGATAGCAAAGCCAGATTTACTGGACACATAACAACAGATACAAAGATGAAACGATTGAGCTCACAGGCCCGTGCGATTTGCGGAACACGCAGACATCAATACTTCGTGTGGCCCCCATGGCTGGCATTAACGGCCGCTACACGCCGCGGTATCGAACGAAAGAGGCTTTGGATGTGGGCTTGGGGTATGTCGGTCCGGGCTGCTTCCACAGGTCACCACAGTTCATCAGGCGTAGCCGCGGGTGGTGCTTGCCGGACCACTCGGTTGCCGACCGGCGACCAGGCGTGTCCGATGGGCGACATATCGGGAGAACAGGCAGCAGTGACACCTGGTGGGCCGTGAAGAATTGTTGCACGATGCGTGCTACGTGCGGGCGCGCATTGTCCTTTTGAAGCGTGACTGTTGGCATGTCCTGCAGGTAAGGGAGGACTACAGGCTCCAAAACGTCGGAGATGGTGCGGCGGCTGTTGAGTGCTAATCGTTTGCATGTCCTCTCGCGTGCGACGCATGCTGCGAATTTCGGGCCAATCGGATGCTTCCTTCTTGGTGTTGCATTTTGGGTAGCCAGCAGTATATTATCCTTTATTAGTTGTTTAATCTAGGTTAAAGTTAGTGCTCTCAAGTGTATTGCGATTTTAAATAAAAATTACATTGTATAAACTAGAGGTGGGGAAACTTTTCATGTTGGACGGCCTCATTAAGTTAGTTGTAACCTAATAAGACCACATTCAAGAAACTTCAATTAGATACACTTCAGAATGTAAATTATTTTGCAAAAATCTTACTGTGTATTAACTAACTTCAAAAATGAAAAAAATCGTTAATTCTAAAGTTAACAAACCTTTGAGTGACTAATTAATAGAAAGGAAATGTACACCAATCACACTTAAAATACTACTAGTAATCCGAATTTTTTGGCGTAGAATATAAATTGAAGTTCCCAAGCTTTCGCACATCAACCAGTTGGCTTTTTCAAGGAAGGTAGACAGTTAACTGCAAACTGGATAATAGAACACTTCAACAATTTGAACGAGGTGACTTGAATAGACAATAAATGAATAGGCGCCAATGTGATCAGTCATTCGAAGAAGCGAGGTCACTTTGGTTGGCACGCGGTACCGTGACAGAAAACACAGCATTATTTGAAGAATTGATTCCAAATGCGTGGCAACGCGAGAGAGACGCTATCATTGCAAGCCTCGCTGCAGGTCAAGATTCGCAGAGTTTCGCGAATGGCAGTAGATTTGGGTGCGGAGTATGCAGCTCTATGGTGAAAACACCGAGAACATTATAATCAGATGAATAACATTAATAAGGTCTTCATCTAGCCAGAAGTAAGGTAATTTTATCATGTCTAAGAAGGTGGGGAAGAATAGAACGAAATATTTGCATTAAAGCTACCTGTCGAGAAAATTAAAATGTTGATAAATTTTAAAGAAATATTCACCCTAGAAAAATAGTGCCGCCCCGGTGGCGCAGTGGTCTAAGCGATGGCTTCTGATCATTCGTCCGTAAGGGGTCCGGGTTCGAATCCCGGTGAGGCATGGATGTTGTGTTTGTCTTACGGCACTGGCTCTCTCCCTTCCCTGGAGCCAGTGATCCTAAATTAGGGACGGGCGACTGCTTATATCCCATTGAGTTGCTCGCGGTGGTCGTTAAACCTCCAATCAAAAAAAAAAAATCTTCCAATGGTCTTCGGCACGAGATTAAGTTTACGTAAATCGATGTCTCCAAAGGTCATTTCTGACTCCTGACAAGAAAGCGTTGATTGGCACTGGAATTTGAATATAAAGGCAACTTGCTAGAGAACATATTCAAGCGAAATTTTCCCCCAAGAAAAATTGTTTTAGAAATCGACTTTTAAAAAGTTCAGATACGTACGCTTATCCTAGTAGTAACAGTAACTTCTAATGGTCCTCTGCATGAAATTAAGATTACGTAAATCGATGTCCCCAAACGTCATTTCCGTCTCCGCACAAGAAAGTGTTGTTTGGCACTTGAATTTGAATATAAAGGCAACATGTTAGACAACATATTCAAGTGAAATGTTCACCGTAGAAAAATTGTTTTAGAAATCGACTTTTAAAAAGTGCAAATACCTATGCTGATCCTAGCAATATCAGTAACTTCCAGTAGTTCTTCTCACGGATTAAGATTACGTAAATCGATAACTCCAAACGTCATCTCCGTCTCCGCACAAGTAAGCGTTGTTTGGCGCTGGAATTAATAATATAAAACCGCCAGATCAGCCTGTCTCTCTGGAACGCTTGACGTCACAACAACGTCTGCATTGTTGCGCAATCACTTATTGATAAATTCGTGTGTGCTCTCGAGATGTCAAAATGATTGCCTGCTAAATAATAGCACCCGATCACTTTTAGATGTCAAAGTGATCGCGTGCTAATTTAAAAACATTGGATTAATAATGACTGGAATTCCATTTTTTCGATCTACAAAATTCGAATTAAAAGCTTAATAATACTGCAGGTTGCGTTTGCATATTATTTTAATTTAGCATAATACGAGTATTAATTTGTATGCCTTAATTATTTTTTTTTACTTTTTTAATTTAACTAACTTTCCGAGTTTAGTGCTGATTTTACAAAATATCGATGTACAATATCGATATATCGATTTACACATTTTGCTAAATATCGTTCTATCTAAACGCTCTAATCTACAATAAAAACTGAAATCTTGAGATGTCAAAGTGAGAAAGATTGCATCTAAAATTTAGCAGATGTCGCTCCAATAGCACATTGGCCGACCCGTGGCGCAGCGGTTTAAGCGATGGCCTCTGATCATTCGTCCGAACGGGGTCCGGGTTCGATTCCCGTGAGGCATGGATGTTGTGTTTGTCCTACGGCACTGGTTCTCTCCTAAATTAGGGACGGGCAACTACTTATAGCCCATTGAGTTGCTCACGGTGGTTGTGAAACCTCCAATCGAAAAAAAAAATAGCACATTGCCGAGAATTCACATAGCTCCGATTTGTAATACTAGATGTATTTGTTTTGTAAGTTCGGTAAGAAGTTTCAAACTAACCGTCAAATAGGACAGACTAAAACAAGCCGTGAAGGTAATAACAAGTATGCCTGGGAAAAGGTAATTTAACGCGAAAAATCAAAGCAAAAGTTATTAAGGTAAGTTTACACGAAAACAACTTTCCGAAATTTAGTGCTGATTATATTACAGATTTTGCAAAATATCGATCTCTCTAAACGCTCTAATCTACAATTGTTAAACAACAACAAATGGGCTATAAGTAGTTGCCCGTCCCTAATTTAGGAGAGAACCAGTGCCGTAGGACAAACACAACATCCATGCCTCACGGGAATCGAACCCGGACCCCGTTCGGACGAATGATCAGAGGCCATCGCTTAGACCGCTGCGCCACCGGTCTGCCAATGTGCTATTGGAGCGACATCTGCTAAATTTTAGATGCAATCTTTCTCACTTTGACATCTCAAGATTTCAGTTTTTATTGTAGATTAGAGCGTTTAGATAAAACGATATTTAGCAAAATGTGTAAATCGATATATCGATATTGTACATCGATATTTTGTAAAATCAGCACTAAACTCGGAAAGTTAGTTAAATTAAAAAAGTAAAAAAAATAATTAAGGCATACAAATTAATACTCGTATTATGCTAAATTAAAATAATATGCAAACGCAACCTGCAGTAATATTAAGCTTTTAATTCGAATTTTGTAGATCGAAAAAATGGAATTCCAGTCATTATTAATCCAATGTTTTTAAATTAGCACGCGATCACTTTGACATCTAAAAGTGATCGGGTGCTATTATTTAGCAGGCAATCATTTTGACATCTCGAGAGCACACACGAATTTATCAATAAGTGATTGCGCAACAATGCAGACGTTGTTGTGACGTCAAGCGTTCCAGAGAGACAGGCTGATCTGGGGGTTTTATATTATTAATTCCAGCGCCAAACAACGCTTACTTGTGCGGAGACGGAGATGACGCTTGGAGTTATCGATTTACGTAATCTTAATCCGTGAGAAGAACTACTGGAAGTTACTGATATTGCTAGGATCAGCATAGGTATTTGCACTTTTTAAAAGTCGATTTCTAAAACAATTTTTCTACGGTGAACATTTCACTTGAATGTGTTGTCTAACATGTTGCCTTTATATTCAAATTCAAGTGCCAAACAACACTTTCTTGTGCGGAGACGGAAATGACGTTTGGGGACATCGATTTACGTAATCTTAATTTTATGCAGAGGACCATTAGAAGTTACTGTTACTACTAGGATAAGCGTACGTATCTGAACTTTTTAAAAGTCGATTTCTAAAACAATTTTTCTTGGGGGAAAATTTCGCTTGAATATGTTCTCTAGCAAGTTGCCTTTATATTCAAATTCCAGTGCCAATCAACGCTTTCTTGTCAGGAGTCAGAAATGACCTTTGGAGACATCGATTTCTCTCTAAACGCTCTAATCTACAATTGTTAAACAACAACAAATATTTTACACAGAATGTTATTCATCAACAAGCCGTGAAGACTACTTTGAAAAACAGAAATAAGCAGCAGATAATTTTTAGTTCTAACATGAATAATATCTTGCTATGTAAGTTTTTACTATATTTCCTTACAGAAATCTGGCGTTTATTTGATTTGTTTTCAATCTGCTTCAATTAAAAATTTCACTCTGTCCCAGGACGGGAAACATCCCATATATAGTATTATTTATTTAAAGTTTCAAAAACAACCGGCCTAGGACAGCTATACGCTAGTTTGAATATAAAGGCAACTTGCTTGAGAACGTATTCAAGTGATATGACGACCCACCTGAAAACAAGCTCTCACTCGGAGGTCAGCGCGATGATTTGTATTTTTCTGAGAAAAGGCCGGAAGCTGAGATTCATCGACAACTGCAAGCAATCTATGGTCGTTAAGTAATAAGTTTTCGGAGTTTGCGAAAATGGTAATCAAAATTTTGGAAGACAGCACCTTCCCATCGAACGTATCGACAGTTTCTTTTATATTGTCATCATCAAATAGAAGTCATCGCTTTTTGCACGTTTATAAGTGAGTCATGGAAAAATTCTCATCGGTCGCCACCGGTAATCGAACCCAGGGTCTTCCAGTATACGTTCCAACTCCACGTCAACAACTTTGTATATATTATTCGTTCGCCTTCCAGTTATTTGTTCAGTTGCTGCTGTTCATCTTTGGTGAATCCCCAGCATTGTGCGGGGCTCCAAAGGAAGCAACCTGCCAGTTGGTTGGCAGTTTGTCGTAGGTTGAGTCTGGGGAATTACGAGGCCGCTGTGGTGCAGTGGAAGCATGTCCGGCGCGTACTGGAAGACCCTGTGTTCGATTCCCAGTGGTATCCGATGATAATTTTTCCGTGACTCACTTATAAACGTGGAAAGAGCGATGACTTCTATTTCATGTTTCAACTCCACGTCAACTGCGTATTTTTTATTCTTCCATATTGTTTTTTGCAAATTTCTAATTCAGGTGTATGAACTAATGTGAACAAACAACACGGCAGTTTTCAGCGAACTTGGCTACAAAAAATAAACAATAAAATCTAAAACAGAATTTCCTACTGACATGGAAACACTTACTTTTTTTTCGAGGTACAAAACATAAGCTTGTGTTATTTAGCTTCGCCTTGTAAAAGAATGCTTCTTTTGTTAAAAGAGCAATTTGTGCCCGGGCAGCCCAACCTAGATGGCAAAGCTGATAACCGAAAGAATTCTCATTTGCCATTAAACTTTAAAATTCCGGGTTTTTTTTTTTTTTTTTTTTGTTTTTTTAGTTTCGGATAACCTTGCAGCCCGAGATGGGTGTGTCACAAAACAAAGAAAACGGCCTTCGAAAAATGAGACGTAACTTTGGTTCTCGGGTAGCCGCCCAGCGTATCTGGAACTTGTAGATCGAGCAGGGGGAAAAAAAGGAAGAAAATATTTTGTAAAACAAAACGAAAATTGGGGGAATTAGTATTTGTCTCTAGCGCTGCTGATCTCACTCCATCGGTCAGCTTAAAACTTGACGGAAAGGCAAAATGTGCCTGAATTCAAACAAAATTAAGGCTTTCTTAAATAGGCCACAAAAAATGGGTGCTTCTTTGTCCTAAAATACGTCCATTACCTCGGAAAAGATCACATCATGTCTGATTTATTGCATGCGATTTGAAAAAAATCATAATAAATGAAGGAAATACTGGATTGCACCATTGCGCAATTAAAATTTTGAAGTTGTTTCATCATCATCATTGTCAACCTTTATCAATCCACTGCTGGATAAAGGTCTCCTCAAGTTTCCTCCACAACGGTCTGTCTTGTGCCAGTCTCCTCCATGTCACTCCCGCATGCTTTCGAATTTCATCCACCCATCTTCCATGTGGTCTTCTTCTGGGTCTTTTCCTGTCCCTTGGAATCCAATCTAAAATTTCGGCTGTCCATCGATGGTCTGTCCTTCTGGCAGTATGTCCAGCCCATTGCCATTTCAGGTGTTTAACTCTGATCATGATGTCTTCCACTCTTGTCATTTTTCGGATCCACGAGTTCCTCTTCTTATCTCTCCTGGTTACACCAAGCATGCACCTCTCCATACCTCTTTGAGTTGTCTGCAGCCTTTGTATGTCTCTTTTAGTTAAGGTCCACGTCTCTGCACCATACGTAATCACTGGAAGGATGCATTGATCAAACACTTTTCTTTTAAGACATAATGGCATATTGCTCTTGAAAATTATGCTGTTTCTTCCAAAAGCTCTCCAGGCAAGTTTTGTACGCCGATTAATTTCTTCATCAATGTGACCCTCACTTGATATCTGCTGTCCAAGATAAACGTATGTGTCTGTTATCTCCAGCTCTTCTCCATCACTCGATAAATATTCATTTCTTGTAAAAGCAAATGGACGATGTCATCACTATTTCCACGTTATTTTTTAAACAACGCAAAGCGACTGAAAAATTGTATTCCGGCACTGCTGGGATCGAACCCCAGAACTCTCGATAACTAGTCGAATGCGTTCGAATTTACGCTACAGCGCCAACAATTCTCAGCGCAATGCGCGGTTTATCAGTCAGCATCTGACTACACGAATGCGTATTGATGGTCTCAGCAACTGAGATGTCATCAATACGTATTCGTGTAGTCAGATGCTGACTGATAAACCGCGCATTGCGCTGAGAATTGTTGGCGCTGTAGCGTAAATTCGAACGCACTCGACTAGTTATCGAGAGTTCTGGGGTTCGATCCCAGCAGTGCCGGAATACAATTTTTCAGTCGCTATGCGTTGTTTAAAAAATAACGTGGAAAGAGTGATGACATCGTCCATTTACATTATCTCCACGTATTTGATATATATTAACCATTTCTTGTAAAAGCATTGAACATCACTTTTGTCTTCTGGAAGTTCATTTTTAATTCCACTTCTTTACTCTTGTCAGCAAGTTCTTGGATCATACTCTGCAGCTCTGATGGGGTAGTTGCAAAAATGACTACGTCATCAGCAAAACGAAGGTGAGTTAGATAATCTCCATTAATCTTCATCCATTTGTTTTCCCAGTTCAGTGATTGAAAGACATTTTCCAATGTGGCGATAAAGAGCTTCGGAGATATGGTGTCACCTTGTCTCACTCCCTTTCTAATTTTTATGGGGAGTGAGACAAGGTGTTCATTAGTGTAAATATAACATGACACCCCTGATAATATCCGAAAACTTGAAAATTTCAGATAATATCCGAAAACTTGAAAATTTCGTGGTCCTCGGGCAAAATTTAGTGGTCCGCTCCAGAACGACAGATTTGGTTGTTCTTTGTGGTGTAGTGGTTAGCATAATCTGGCGCATACCGGGAGACGCGGTTTCGATTCCCGCTCCAGGTTGACGAAAAGTTCAAGTTTTCGGATATTATCTGACTTAACATCCATGTCATATTTACACCAATAAACGGATTCACAACTTCATAATCATAATCAGTTACTTCACAAAGCCAAGGGCGTTTTAAGCAAATTTATTGATGATGTGAGAGAAATGACGGATTCTGTACTCACCAGAACGTTGCGCTACTTACTTTCTGGACTGATGGTCATGTAAAGGAAATAATGCTACACTATCTACCAACAAGTAATTGGACACCTGTGATAACAAAGGAAAACGAAGTTTATTCACCTTCAGTAGTTGGTGGAGCCTCCACGAGCGGCGATTACAGCTGCCATTCTTCGGGACGTACTCTCAACCAGGCGTTGTACGACGGCTAGCGATATTTTCTTCCACTCGGCTTGGAGAAGACAGGTCAGTTCCTTCACCGATTTCGGACGGTGGGGGCCACCCCTTAAGTCGACGCGCCAACTCGTCCCAGAGGTGCTCGAGAGGGTTAAGGTCCGGGCTCTGCGCAGGCCAGTGCATTCGATTAACCCCATTGTCACCATACCAAGCCATGTTGGACCTCGCAACATGACAGGTGGCATTGTCATCCTGAAAGTAACATGGGTCCACCCCGTAAAACTGCCACAACGTAGGAAGCGCATGGTCATCCAAAATGGTGCAGTAGGTCTCGGCGTTGACTCTACCAGGATTGCGTCCCGTGACGTACCAGGAAAAACACCCCCATAGCATAATTCCACCGCCGCCGAACTTCACAGTTGGCACAATACATTCCGGCAGGAGGCGTTCTTCAGGCAGACGCCAAACCCAGACCCTGTCATCCGAACGGTAGAGGATGAACCTTGATTCGTCGCTCCAGAGAACCTGTTTCCCTTGTTCAACGGTCCACTGTCGACGTTCTGTGCACCACGTTAGCCGAGCAGCGCTATTGGACTTGGTGATCAAAGTCTTGTGGGCGGCAGTACGTCCATGATAACCGAGCAGATGGGCTTCCTAACAGATGGTATTCATCGAAAGAACACTCCCGGATGCCTGTTGAAACTCCTCGCGGATGTGGCCCATCGATTTGGTGCGGTTCTTCCGGTTTTCTTTGGCCAGCACCCGTCGGTCTCTAACTCCCAGTTTTGTGGGTTCGCCGGGTCGGGGCACATTCCGACAGTCACCTCTCATCTTCCACTTGCCAATCACGTAGGCCACTGTCGATTTTGGGTACTTGAACTCGCTGGATATGTCACGTATGGATCGGCCATTTCTGTGATACCCAACGATTACACCTTTCTCGAAATCAGAGAGCTCCGAACTGCGTGGCATCTTGCATGCCGACTGGTTGCGTTGTTGTTTCCCACACGATATTTAACGGCGGCGGCCGTGACGTGTATCAGAACCGCAGATATCTTCGATTGCAGGGGTGTCCAATTACTTGTTGGTAGATAGTGTATTAGTATTTCCATTTTTCTTTGTAAAATATTGGTTTGAATAAAGGGAATTTATATTACATGATTTAAATAGGTGATACAGCAAGAATTAAAAATCTGGAAAAGCAAGTAGGTTGCATTTACTCATCTGGATACATCCGGGGTAATAGGTTTTTTTTTTTTTATATCGCTCTGCCTCTAACTTTCCGAGGTAATGTAGAAAAACAGCCGTGGTGTCGCAGTGGTATAAGCAATGGTTTCTGGTCATTCGTCCGAGACGGGTCTGGGTTCGAATCCCGGCGAGGCATGGCTGTTGTGTTCCTCTCGCGGCACTTGCTCTCTCCCTTCCCTGGAACCAGTGGTCCTAAATTAGGGAGGGACGAATGCTTATAGCCCAATGAGTTTCTAACGATGGTCGCTAAACCTCCAATAAAAAAATAATAATAATAAAAATACAACAACGGCCGTTCCATAAAAACTGAAAGATTTTTTTTTCGTGTTGGCAACAGTGCGAAAGTGAAAAATAACCACGCAGACGACTAACTGAATTAAGGATGTATCCATGGCAACAGTCATTAGCCGTAGCAGACGATTCTGGTTTTGTTATTGCGCAGTTGATTAAGGCTGTCTTTGAATGAGTGAAAGAGAAATTCTATCCTATATCTGCAATATAAATTCTTTTGTACACATTTTCTCGAAGACTATTGTTTTGTAGTGTTTGAAATTTTGAGCACAAATAAAAACAACCTATAGCTAACATGTGCGACAGTTATTATTCCGAAAAATTATTCGAGTTGTTTTTAAAATTCAACTTGTCTTACTCGAAAGTATTCCAATTTGGACGCTAGATGGCGCGATAAGTTAGCTTAGCAGTGTTTCTGTTTTGGAAGAAACGAAATCTTACATTCCTTTCTGATTTTTTGAATTGTCTAGGCTAAATAGAAATAATTGAATGGGGTCAAAAGTGAGACTGGAATCTTGCCTCCCATAAATCATCTTAAATCCTACTGTACGTTCATTTTTTGAGGAGAAAATGTGTGCTAATTAGCAGAGAACCCCTGAATTTGAGCTATAGAAACTCCGCCTACCTACTAAGCTCCACCCCAAACAACGTTATTGGTTAAAGCGTAACAGCGCATATTTTGTCTTTTAATTGTGTAGCCAACGAGAGACCGCTTCCATTTTGAATATGGCGAGGTTTACAGTCATTCGGTGACGCCAAATTCTGGGACAGTCCCTCAAGACGTAAAAGCTAAGGAGTGATTTTTTGCGCCATCTGTCGCAGAATAGGAACCCTAAATCTCATTCAAAGACAGCCTTAAGTCTGTATTTCGCCATAGAGCTATGGAGGTCGGTGATTCAGGGTTAAGAAGAGAAATGCGTTCTGCGATAACATTTTGCTATCGTTTGGGTAAAGCGGCTCCAGAAACAGTTGATTTAATGAAAGAAGCTTACAAACATAAATGTTTGGGTGAGTCAACGATTTTTAGATGGCACCATAATTTCAAAAAAGGGCGTTTGTCGGCAGAATTCTCTCCTAGGCCTGGTCGACCTGAAAGTGCTGTTACGGAGCGTATTCTTAACACTGTTTGGGCAATCCTGCAAGAAGATCGACGAATGACGTGTGAAGACATCAGCGGCGTCAACTAATATTCCAAAAACGTCGGCATTCCGCATTCTACGCGACAAATTACTGCTGCATAGTGTGCGTTCCAGATCGCGAGCTAGCCGACGATGACCGTCACCTGACGAGAGAACAATTGCTAGAGAAAGTTAAGGGGTGTCATGAGTGGAAACAAGTGATTGCAAAGGATCCAAACTTTCTAAACACAGTAATAACTGCCACGGAAACATGGGTCCGCTATTTCAACCCCCTCACGAGGCGCGCAACGAGTGTCTGGAAACACACAGGCTCGCCTCCTCCAGAAAAAGTCCGCCAAACCAAATCAATTAGGACGATGATGATGATGATAATTGTCTTTGATCATAAAGGTGTATTCTATCGGCATGCCGTTCCTCCACAAATGTCTGTCAATGCTGAGTATTACATTTCAGTCTTTGAAGCGTCTGCGTCGACACATATCGATTAAGTGACAGGAACAGGTCGGCAAGTGGACCCTGTTCCGGTCACTTAATCGATCCCCATGATAACGCCCACCCACATTTGGCTGCCAGTGTTCGACATTTTTCTTACGTTATGCGGTATTGAAATCATGCCACAGCGTGCCTACATTCCTGATCTCGCGCCGTGCGATTTCTGGTTGTTTCCAACAATGAAGGAGAAGTTCCGTAGCGGAATCAAGCTGTACAAGGGTCGCTAAAGCAGCTTCCATAAAATGCCTTCGACACATGCTTTGAAAAGTGGACAGAACGATGTGACCGTTGCATATCATCGGAGGGAAGGTACTTTGAGAAGGAATAACATATATCTTGCTGTACCTATATTTCTTCATTTTGTGTGATTTTACTCTGTGTTTACACTGAAGAGCAATTGAATTAGAGACAGCTGGCGTTATGCAAATGTGGCGCTGCGAGCGGCACTTCAAACGGAAACGACATGCCGTATGCAGCGATCCGAAAATATAAGGAGTGATGCGACGGGAATCAGTAAGAGTCGGAACCAGCATGGGTAAGATGCAGGATCTAAGCGCATTCGATCGTGGGCAAATTGTCGGCGCCCGACGAATGGGTCACTCCATCTCGGAAGTCGTACAGGTACTGGAATTTTCACGAGCCACTGTGTCACGGGTGCACCGTGAGTACATCGAATCCGGTAAAACCATCTTTGCAAGGGCCAACTGCCGTGGACAACAGCGCGTGGATGAGGGGGGGGTCATCGTCGGCTAGCTCGCATTGTAACAGCGGGTAGACGGGCCACAGTGCAAGAAATCACTCGGCAATTTAACGCTGGTGCACAAACACGTGTAAGCAGCCACACCATCCAGAACCATCTCCTCGCTGTGGGGTACAGAAGCCATCGTCCTACGAGGGTACCGCTGCTGACCGCACATCACAGGGTGCAAAGATTAGCATGGAAGCGGGAACATCGCCACTGGACCCTAGACATGTGGGAAAATGTTGCCTGGACTGATGAGTTGAGATTCACGTTGGTACATGCGGATGGCAGGATAGGAGTACGGTGCAAACCACAAGAAGCGATGAATCCTTCTTGCCAGCAGGGTATTCTTTAAGCCGGTGGGGGGTGGCATTCTCGTCTGGGGACAGTTTACGTGGACTGAAATGGGACCCCTAGTACGTATGACATCGTCCCTCACAGGTCAACGTTACCGGGATATCCTGGGCGACCATTTGTTCCCGTTTGTACGTCTTCAACATCCCACTGGGGACCTCATCCTGCAACAAGGCAATGCACAGTGCCATCGCTCCCGAATTGTATCCGAATGGTTATGGGTAAACACTCCACCGACGTGACCTCGCTTCTTTGGCCAGGTAGGTCACCTGACATCAATCCCATCGAGCACATCTGGGATGCCATCGAGAGAGATGTTCCCCTCCATCAAATCTTCGTGAACAGTGGGAGCTTGTTTAGGGATCGTGGATCCGTATGGCTTCCCAACGCTTCCGGTGTCTTGCCGAGTCCATGCCGAGACGAATGGCCTCCGTGATCAGGACAAAAGGTGGTGCTATACGTAACTAGACAGGTATCTCTAATTCAATTGCCCTTCAGTCTATAAAGAACAGCCGTTGTAGTTTTCGAGAGCAATGTCCATGATATTAGTCGGAGAAGGTAAACAGTCTTGTCACTAACCTCCGACAGTGAAAAGGGTTGAATACACTACAGGATTTCAGACACGCGAATTATTGCATTTTGTACAGCATCAAGAAGTTTTAGGGATGATTTGAGTGCAACACCCGAAACGTAAGAACAACAGTTAAAAAGTAATACCCCAGTTTGGCGAACTTGTTTTATGAGTTCCCGAACATTTTTTCTATTTCCACAGAAACATGGTAGCTCTCTTGAAGTGCATTTAGCATCGGAAGAGAGGTGTATATGCTACGGCATATCGGAGAGAAGGACTAGATGTGGAAAGAAATGGAGAAGGATTTTCTTTTTCAGCGACACAAAGAATTATATTTCTTAGCAGCAGAAAGATACACTGACGGAAAAAAAATCCCAACACCACGAAAAAATAGTTGTAGAGGAATGAAATGGCGGCAATACATTTTTATAGGTAACATATTTAATCGATTAAAGTTTCAAGATCACAGCTTAATGTAAGCGCGAGAAGAGCCATTTTAAATGTGAAATGCTGGTACATTAATAACCGGTGTAACCGCCAGAATGTTGAATGCAAGCACGCAAACGTTCATGCATTGTATCGTACAGGTGCTGGTTGTCAGTTTGTGGGATGGAGTTCCATGCCTGTTGCACTTGGTCGGTCAATACAGGGACGGTTAATGCTGGTTGGGGGTGACGCTGGAGTTGTCGTCCAATGATGTCCCATACGTGCTCGATTGGTGAAAGGTCTGGTGATCTAGCAGGTCACGGCAACATGTCGACATTCTGTAGAGCATGTTGGGTTACAACAGCGGTATGCGGGCGAGCGTTATCCTGTTGGAAAACACCCCTGGAATGCTGTTCATGAATGGCAGCACAACAGGTTGAATCACCAGACCGACGTACAACTGTGCCGTCAGGGTGCGTGGGATAACCACGAGAGTGCTCCTGCTGTCATAGGAAATTGCTCCCCAGACCATAACTCCAGGTGTAGGTCCAGTGTGTCTCGGCCACAGACATTCTGGTTGCAGGCGCTCACCTGGCCTCCTTCTAACCAACACACGGCCATCACTGGCACCCAGGCAGAACCGGCTTTCATCAGAAAACACAACAGATCTCCACTCCGTCCTCCAATGAGCTCTAGCTTGACACCACTGACGTTGCAAACGGCAGTACTTTGAAGTAAGTGGAATGCACGCTACAGGGCGTCTGGCTCGGAGCTGTCCTTCAAGTAACCGATTTGTAACAGTTCTTTGTGTCACTGTGGTGGCAACTGCAGCTCGAATTGCTGCCGCAGACGCGGTACGATGCGCTACGGCCATACGCCGTACACGGCGGTCTTCCCTCTCAGTAGTGCCACGTGGCCGGTCGGAACCCGGTCTTCTTGAGGCAGTACCTTCCCTTGACCACCGCTGCCAACAATCATGCACAGTGGCTACATTCCTGCCACGTCGTTCAGCAACATTGCGGAAAGAAACTCCACCTTCTCGTAGCCCTATTACACGACCTCGTTCAAACTCCGTGAGCTGTTGATAATGGCTTCTTCGTCTTCTTAAAGGCATTCTTGTCTAACATCAACAACCTACGTCGAATCTCAACGATAACTAACGCTCACGAACGTTACAGCGCGTATTTACAGCAAACCTGCTTTGCATGTTCCGAGGGGCGCTACTAGCGCCACATGTATGCGCCGAGCGCGAAATTTGCATAGACGTCATCTTACAGATGTACTCTCACCGCCTACCAACTGTCGTTTATCTAACACAACCCCTTCTTGGTGTTGGGATTTTTTCCGTCAGTGTATAAAGTACCAAAAATGTCTTATGCTCTTATATCGCAAATGCAAATTCCAAGAAATCTACACATACAAGTGATTAAAAATATTAAAATGTTATACTTTTACTTTTATTCAGTAATGGACCACGGATGTCAGCATGGGATGGTGTAAAATATTGAGGATGCTAGTAAGGTAAGCCTGTGCTGGAGAAAATCCCCCAAGACATTAGGAGTGATAAAAATGCCCTCTCCTTACTACAAGAGTGTCGCTGATTATTAAGGAATCATTACAGTGGCAGGGAAATTGCTTACACCATTGAAAAAGAATGGTGTAAGCCATTTCCTTGCCATTTGATTTCAGCCCCTTTAAATTATTTAGATTAGCAAGTAGTAGTAAAGAAACAAAAAATAACTAACCGTTTGGATGGCAGTTTGAGGTGTCTCGATTTTTTTTACTTTTTTTATTTTGTCACAGAGAGTAAATCACCACCGTCAGAAAAAAAAACATTCTTGTGTGAACATTTTCTAATAATTTACTATTGTTAAACAATTAGGTAACAAATATTTTGTTGTATTGGAAGCACTAACGTCTCGTTAGCTACACTGAGGCTTATCCAAAGTCGGAATTCGGAAGACTGGATAAAAGCTGAATGCCAGCTTCCAAACTGTGATGATGAACTGCAGTGCAAACATCTCTACTCTATTTTTTTTTTTTTTTGATGGGAGGTTTAACGACTACCGTGAGCAACTCAATATGGGCTATAAGCAGTCGCCCGTCCCTAACTTAGGGTCACTGGTTCCAGGGAAGGGAGAGAGCCAGTGCCGTAAGACAAACACAACATCCATGCCTGACCGGGATTCGAACCCGGACCCCTTTCGGACGAATGATCAGAGGCCATCGCTTAGACCACTGCGCCACCGGGGCGGCCTCTACTCTATGGAATTAAGTTTTTATTGCGGAAGTAGTCCAAGTGCTTGAAGAAATTGTTCCTTCAGCGAGGACTGTTTAATGTTTTATTGAAGGATGATATAAATTTCAGATTGAAGTCCATGTGGATGGGTTTTTTATTATTATTATAGTATTTTCCCTGATTTTCTTAAATTTTTTAAATTAATATCTTCAAATATTCAGCTATAAACGAACACAATTAGACTAAATATAAGGGAAGATTGCCAAAAACCCTACGGGAGGGGGTCGTTCATGGATTGGGGGGGGGGCTAATTACCCCCGAGAAGATGTCTGAATACATCACTGATGGGGAGTTACTACTACCACCTTCTTTCATTCTTTCATTTCTGAGAGAACTGAAAGCACTGACTTCGGCAGGGCAAAGGGAATGATTAGGAATATTTTTTTGTTTTATTTTGTTTGTGGAGGTTTAACGACCACCGTGAGCAACTCAATGATAATAACTAGTCACCCATGTCTAATTTAGGACCACTGGTTTGAGAGAGCCAGTGCGGTAAGGCAAAGGCAACACGCGTGCTTCAACGGGATTCGAACCCAGACACATCTCGGACAATGGTCAGAAGCCTGCGACACCGAACAGTAAAAAAGGAAGAGCATATTTGTTTTTGCTTAATTTTTTTATGCAATTTTAAGGTGGTTCCACCTAAAATTTCTGCCTTGTGTTTCCATTGGTAAAACTTCTTTACATATTTTCTTTGCAATTAATGTATTCCCAAGAATGAAAATTTTCACATCGATAAAACTAACTTTAAGTTATAGCATGGGATAATTAATACTTGCTGAAACATAACCATAATTATATTAAAAATCAATTATTTTTCTTTGAGTAATGTACAAACCTGTTAATAGATGGCACGACATGTACACTGATAACGTCAGTAGGCAAACAAATGTTGGATTACTTAATTATGGTTATGTTTTAGCAAATATAAAGTAGCCCATGCTATAACTTAAAGTTAGTTTTATCGATGTGCAAATTTTTATCCTTGGGAATACATTAATTGCGAAGAAAATATGTAAATAAGTTTTATCATTGGAAACATAAGGCAGAGCTTTTAGGTGAAACCACCTTAAACTGAATTGGTGATTCGGTAAAAAGTCGTTTCATTAATCGTCTAACTCCGACATTTTTTTATTTCCGATTTTAGCGTCAACTGGGGGGGGGGGCAATTTCTAAGGACTACAAGTAAACGTATTTTCTTGATTCTTGGCCACTGATTTCAGGGAAGAGAGACAGCCGGTAAGGTAAGACAAACACGATACCCATGTCCTACCCGGACGAAAGGTAAAAATCCAGTGCCCAGCCTACTGCGTCTTCGTGACGTCTCATCAAATTTCCAAGGTCAACACTGCATTGGGGTTTTGATGCACGGTATTGCCAGGTTTTAGAAACTAATGGTTTTTTGACAAACCTCGTATTTTGGAAATCTGTAAAAGGTAAGTGGCTATGCCTTCTTTCCCCAAGGTTGGCTTTTTGCCCAACAGTCCCACTCACAGAACTGTAACAAGACTGTAAACAAAACAACGGTTACTTTGAACTCCACACAAGTTGAAAACTTAAATTGAAGCTTTTGACTTTCAAATGTTTCCTTTATAAAGGCATAGTGGAAATCGAACAGTGGGAATCGAACATTTTTTCCTTCATAAAGACAGAGTGGGAATCGAACATTTTTTCCTTCATAAGACATAGTGGGAATCGAACATTTTTCCTTCATAAAGACAGAGTGGGAATCGAACATTTTTTCCTTCATAACGACAGAGTGGGAATCGAACATTTTTTCCTTCATTAAGACATAGTAGGAATCGAACACTTTTTCCTTCATACAGACAGAGTGGGAATCGAACAGTGGGAATCGAACAATTTTTCCTTGAAAAAGACAGAGTGGGAATCGAACATTTTTCCTTTATAAAGGTAGAGTGGGAATCTAAAAATTTTTCCTTCATAAAAGCAGAGTGGGAATCTAACATTTTTTCCTTCATAAAGAGAGAGTGGGAATCGAACATTTTTTCCTTCATAACGACAGAGTGGGAATCGAACAATTTTTCCTTCATTAAGACATAGTGGGAATCGAACATTTTTCCTTCATAAAGACATAGTAGGAATCGAACACTTTTCCCTTCATACAGACAGAGTGGGAATCGAACAATTTTTCCTTGAAAAAGACAGAGTGGGAATCGAACATTTTTCCTTCATAAAGGTAGAGTGGGAATCTAACATTTTTTCTTTCATAAAAGCAGAGTGGGAATCTAACATTTTTTCCTTCATAAAGACAGAGTGGGAATCGGACATTTTTTCCTTCATAAAGACATAGCGGGAATCGAACATTTTTTCCTTCATAAGACATAGCAGGAATTGAACATTTTTTTCCTTCATAAAGACAGAGTGGGAATCGAACAATTTTCCTTCATAAAGACAGAGAGGGAATCGAACAAGTTTTTCCTTCATAAAGACAGAGTCTGAATCGAACAATTTTTCCTTCATAAAGACAGAGTGGGAATCGAACATTTTTTCCTTCATTAAGACATAGTGGGAATCGAACATTTTTCCTTCATAAAGACATAGTAGGAATCGAACACTTTTCCCTTCATACAGACAGAGTGGGAATCGAACAATTTTTCCTTGAAAAAGACAGAGTGGGAATCGAACATTTTTCCTTCATAAAGGTAGAGTGGGAATCTAACATTTTTTCTTTCATAAAAGCAGAGTGGGAATCTAACATTTTTTCCTTCATAAAGAGAGAGTGGGAATCTAACATTTTTTCCTTCATAAAGACAGAGTGGGAATCGGACATTTTTTCCTTCATAAAGACATAGCGGGAATCGAACATTTTTTCCTTCATAAGACATAGCAGGAATTGAACATTTTTTTCCTTCATAAAGACAGAGTGGGAATCGAACAGTTTTTCCTTCATAAAGACAGAGTGGGAATCGAACAGTTTTTCCTTCATAAAGACAGAGTCTGAATCGAACAATTTTTCCTTCATAAAGACAGAGAGGGAATCGAACAGTTTTTCCTTCAAAAAGACAGAGTGGGAATCGAACAGTGGCGTATCTTGGATCCAAGACCTGGGCTATCTCGCCCGTCCCCAACAGTACAGTTTTTCTTTAAAATTGTGAAGTTTATTTTTCAGTTGTTAAGTACACTCACGGAAAATGAAATTTGTGCACCAAGAAGGAAACATGGGATTGAGCTGAAATTTTATGGACGTAATGATACAGATTAATGATACACATGATGGCAAAAACAGAGCTGCAGGACAATTACAAACGAATCTGTGGCACGCAGTCTGGTCATCTTCAATAGCGCGTCTCCCCACCTCGTACGGTGAGACATGCTGCAATACGGTCCGGCATGGAGGCGAACAGACGCCTGATGTTGTACTTCTGCAGACTGACCCAGACGTGTTGGACGGTGTGCTCCAAACCCCGGATAGTGCGGCACTGCGGCAGCTTGCGTTTCCACTGGTCCCCCACATGCTCGATAGGGGGCATGTCCGGGGAGCGGGCATGCCATGGAAGTGTTTGAACATGATGTAGGCAGTCCTGGGCAACCCGACCTGTTTGCGGGCGGGCATTATCCTGTTGATATAACACACCTGGAATCACGGCCAGGAATAGGAGCACATGGGGCCGTAAGATCTCATCCACATACTGCTGGCACATCAATGTTCCACGTACCACTACTACAGCTGATTATCTATCGTAGTCAATGGCCCCTGCAGACCATAATGCCTGCAGTGGGGAAGGTGTGGTGGAGCTTGATAGCGAGGTTGGGATTGTGCCGTTCACCCGGTGACCTCCACACCCGAACACGATTATCATCTGCCCCCAAAACGAAGCGGCACTCATTGATAAACATCATATGGTCGCAAGTATGTCACGTCCCGCGTCGCTCCGGCCTGGCACCACTACACACGGAGCCGGTGATGTTCCGCTGTTAATGGCAGCACACGTAACGCCCGCTGGGATCACAGATTTGCTGTCGTGAAGCATTGGGAAATGGTTCGTGTGCCCACGAACCCGATCCACTATACAGGGAGATGTATACATCTGCCTGTATAGTGGACCGGGTCCCCGTATGACCCGTTCGTTCCTAGCGCACGATCCGTCGGTCCTCTCTACCGGTGATCCTCCTTGGCCGTCTGGAGCCGCTCCGCCGTGTGGTAGTGCCGTCACGTGTCCACTGCTCCCAGCACAGTCGGACGGTATGGTCAGAATGATCCACGCGGCGGGTTATACGGCGCACTGACCACCCTGCTGTCTTCAGACCTCTCTCAAAGTCCGTAAGTTGCGTAAATCGACGTCTCTGGCATCCACCAGGTACCCTTGTCACTCTGTACTCTTGCTTGCTTCGGCCGGTGCTTTTCGTTCTCATGGGGCATCGACAACACGCCGGTTTATAAGGCTGCCAGTCCGTGCTTGCAGCGCCACCACAGGGTGTGCGGTCATGCGCACTCGCACCAAACGTGGGTCATTTGCATACCAGCTCGCACTCTGGCTATTTGCAAAGTTTCGCGGTTGTAGCATGTCTTCTTCTAGGTGCGCAAATTTCATTGTCCGTGAGTGTAATAGAAGTAGCATTTTTTCTAAATTTTACGTACGTGCTATTGCTAACATGATACAAAACAATTGTGAGGATTAAAATTTGAACACTTATGTGTACATGAACTCCATTCTTCTTCCCTTTTATGTGGACTTGAGTGTTACGTTTCCATAAAAAATTTCTTCCGTCTAGTTTTTCATATTTAAAAAGAATGTTTTTCTCAATTGACAAATCAGCCAAGTTGCTCGAATGTACATGTCCTTGTGTGGCTCTAAGATATATCTTGTTTCTTGCAGAAAAACTTCTTTCGGCAGTTGCAGTTGTTGATGGAAACTTTAATATTAGGTCTGCTAATTTGCGCACCTCACTAAACATCATGTCAAATTTTTTCAACTTTAGGTAACAAGAAAAGCCTCTTACTTATTTCTTTTTGTACTTATGAAGGGGATAAAAACACCTTCAGTTCATTTTTTAGTCGAGCTGTATCAAAATTTGAAGCATAGAGTTATTTAAGTTCTGACAGTAGATGTTCAGTAAAGCTCTCACAAAATTTATGAAAATAATTCGAGTCCAACAAAGCCACGAATTTCAAGATAGAATATTTCTCATAAAGGCGGGAGAATGCGAGTGTCTAATGTAGTCCTAAATCTTCTCTTCTCAGAGCGAACCGTTGATCAAAGCAATGGCGCATTCACCCGCTCATTCATGTTGTCATGGAAACGCTAGCAGGCTCTAATGTCTTCGAATCAGAACAGCGAAGACTGGTAGAGCTGGTAGCTTCGCGATGACAACATCCTTCTACTAGGAGGAGCCCCGTTGGTCTTTGCTTGTCAGACTGATTCTCTTAGTCAAAAGAAGCGAATCTGCACGTGCATTAAGTGTCGGCCTGTTTCCGTTCAACAGTGCATCCATGTGCCATAGCCCGCCTGTTTCCGTCCAACAGTGTGCATCCATGTGCCATAGCCCGCCTGTTTCCGTCCAACAGTGCATCCATGTACCATAGCCCGCCTGTTTCCGTCAAACAGTTCATCCATGTGCCATAGCCCGCCTGTTTCCGTCCAACAGTGCATCCATGTGCCATAACCTGTCTGGTTACGTTCAACAGTGCATCCATGTGCCATAGCTTGCCTGTTTCCGTCCAACAGTACATCCACGTTCCATAGCCTGCCTCTTTCCGTCCAACAGTGCATCCGTGTGCCATAGCCAGCCTGTTTCCGTCAAACAGTGCATCCATGTGCCACAGCCTGCGTGTTTCCGTCCAACAGTGCATCCACGTGCCATAGCCTGCCTGTTTCCGTCCAACAGTGCATCCATATGCCATAGCCTGCCTGCTTCCATCCAACAGTACATCCACGTTCCATAGCCTGCCTCTTTCCGTTCAACAGTGCATCCATGTGCCATAGCCCGCCTGTTTCCATCCAACAGTGCATCCATGTGCCATAGCCCACCTGTTTCCGTCAAACAGTGCATCCATGTGCCATAGCCAGCCTGTTTCCGTCTAACAGTGCATCCACGTGCCATCCTCTGTGTTTCCGTCCAACAGTGCATCCACGTGCCATAGCCTGCCTGTTTCCATCCAACAGTGCATCCATGTGCCATAGCCTGCTTGCTTCCATCCAACAGTGCATTCATGTGCCATAGCCTGCCTGTTTCCGACCAACGGTGCATCCACGAGCCATAGCCTGCCGGTTTCCGTCCAACAGTGCATCCATGTGCAATAGCCTGCCTGCTTCCGTCCAACAGTGCATCCATGTGCCATAGCCCGCCTGTTTCCGTCCAACGGTGCATCCACGAGCCATAGCCTGCCGGTTTCCGTCCAACAGTGCATCCATGTGCCATAGGTTGCCTATTTCAGTCCAACAGTACATCCACGTTCCATAGCCTGCCTCTTTCCGTTCGACAGTGCAACCATGTGCCATAGCTTGCCTGTTTCCGTCCAACAGTACATCCACGTTCCATAGCCTGCCTCTTTTCGTCCAACAGTGCATCCATGAGCCATAGCCCGCCTGTTTCCGTCCAACAGTGCATCCATGTGCCATAGCCCGCCTGTTTCCGTCAAACAGTTCATCCATGTGCCATAGCTCGCCTGTTTCCGTCCAACAGTGCATCCATGTGGCATAGCCTGCCTGTTTCCGTCCAAAAGTGCATCCATGTGCCATAGCCTGTCTGCTTACGTTCAACAGTGCATCCATGTGCCATAGCTTGCCTGTTTCCGTCGAACAGTACATCCACGTTCCATAGCCTGCCTCTTTCCGTCCAACAGTGCATCCATGTGCCATAGCCCGCCTGTTTCCGTCAAACAGTGCATCCATGTTCCATAGCCATCCTGTTTCCGTCAAACAGTGCATCCACGTGCCATAGCCTGCCTGTTTCCGTCCAACAGTGCATCCATTTGCCATAGCCCGCCTGCTTCCATCCAACAGTGCATTCATGTGCCATAGCCTGCCTGTTTCCGTCCAACGGTGCATCCACGAGCCATAGCCTGCCGGTTTCCGTCCAACAGTGCATCCATGTACCATAGCCTGCCTGTTTCCGTCCAACGGTGCATCCACGAGCCATAGCTTGCCTGTTTCCGTCCAACAGTGCATCCATGTGCCATAACCTGCCTGTTTCCGTCCAACAGTGCATCAACGAGCCATAGCCTGCCTCTTTCCGTCCAATAGTGCATTCATGTGCCATAGCCTGCTTGTTTCCGTCCAACAGTGCATCCACGTGCCATAGCCTGCCTTCTTCCGTCCAACAGTGCATCCATGTGCCATAGCCTCCGTTATTAATCGGCGTATCCGCGCTCGGCCGTCTACGTGACGTACCAGGAATCTTGATTCGTCAGATCAGGCTACTTTCTTCCAATCATGCACGGTCCAATTTCAGTTATCTTGGGACCGTTTCATGCGGTGTTGGCGATGAGGTACAGTGAGCATGGTGACCCTGATGGGTCTTCGGCTACATTGGCCCATGCGCAGAAAGCTGTGATGAACTGTGTGCTGTGACACATTACTCTGATCACCACTGTTGCAGCTGTGGGTGATTTGTCGCACTGTAGCCCTACGGTTGCTGTGAACAATGCGCGACAGTCTCCGCTCACCTCTGGCGTCAATGAGACGACACACGGGGACGACGGTTCGTTTCTTGGCCATCTGCGCACCATTTTTGGCGGCACGTGAACAACCCACAAGTCGGGCCGTTTCAGAGATCGTAGTCCCTAGGCGCAATGTCCTCGAGATTTGTCTTTTATCAAACTCCAATGAATGGACAGCTTTTTCTATCCTGACTCCAAACATTCTACTAACATGAAGCCGGTGCTCGGGTTGTATATACACTGAAGTGCCAGAAAAAATGGGAAAACCAGTCTAATCCTTGGCAGGTCCCCCACTGGAGCGCAGAACTGCAGAAATACGACGGGGCATGGACTCCACTAGCTTCTGAAAATATGCTGTAGGCAATGCACACCATACTTCTTGCAGAGCGTTCCACAATTCGGGTGTACTCCGAGGTCTCGGATTCCTGTGTTCGATAGCGCAATGCATGGCATACCAAATGTATTCTATCACGTTCAAATCTGGGGACTTGGGTGGGAATGGAAACACCCCAAACTCAATTGAATGCTCCTCTAACCATAATTTGTCGTCCCGACACGTGTGGAGGTGCATTGTTATGTTGGAACAGGCCCAACCCATCAGCATGAATACAGGACATGAACGGGCGTACCTCGTCAGAAAGGATGCGCACATAGCGTTGGCCGGTCACAGACGTTTGTAGACGTACCAGGGGTCCCAGTGAAGTCCAGGTAAGCACACCTCATACCATTACGGAACCCCCACCAGCCGGTACAGTTCCCTGTCGACAGGCGGGATCCATGGCTTCATGTGGCTTGCGCCACACGAATCCTTTCATCTGCCCGATACAGTTGGAAACGCGACTTGTCAGACCAGGCTACTTGTTTTCAGTTATCAAGTGTCCAGTGGCGGTGTTGCCGTGCCCTAGCGAGGCGCATAGCTCTGTGTCATGCACCCATCAAGGAGACTCGAGTTGGGCGTCAGCTCCCAAAGCCCATATCGTGCAGGATACGTTGCACAGTCCTGGACGCTGATGATTGTTGAGGCTTCCAGCATTGAATTCCAATGATACCTGCGAGAGTGTCGCGTGAAACGATTCTTGGCAGCCGACGATGGTCACGTTCACCCAATATCTTTTTACGGCCACACTAGTATCATAGGTTGGAGGTTTTGCCGGAATTCTTGTAGTCACGGTACACCCTTGCAATGATCGTCCGTGAAAATCCGAACTTCGTTTCTACCTCCGAAATACTATGGCCCATCTCACGAGCGCCAACTATGACACCGCGTTGAAAATCGCTTAAATCGTTATCACTTGTCATTCTCATGCCGAAAACAGCTCTGACAACTGGCAAGGATGTTTATAGTTTTATATACGCACTGGCGGACGCAACCGAGAACGCGCATAGGTGACGTTGCTATGTATTTTGCATAAGCTCGTCTGAACCAGTTTTTCTGGCACTTCAGTGTATATTCTTCTCTGTGAACTTCACCAGCGCCACTGTTCGGTCTCCAGGCGCACTCATTTCTCTAGGCTGGGAGTGGTCATTATGTAATGACTCATCGGTTTACTGCTGTACAATACTTTCACAAGAACTGAAGATTTGGAAATTGATGAAACAAATCTAGAGGTAATTAATGCATATTACTTCTAGATTTGCTCTTGGACAACAGCTATAAAGCAAGGGCTATATCGAAGAATATAATAGAGGCGTATGAAAAATGGCTGAAAGAATTTTGGAAGAACAATGCAATTATCGTGAGCAATTCACTTTCATATCTTTAAATTATTTAATCAATGTATCCTTCCAGTTCTAACATATGGATCAGAGACATGGGCCTTAACTAAACAAGTTAGTAAAATCATGCAATGCTTTGTTTATGATACGCTTTCCAACATACCAGAAATCATTACTCAAGTTATGTGGATAATGGCTGTGGAATAAATCTCGCTCTTGTGTCCTGACCCTTGAACTCATTTCGATTATATTCAACAGAGCCGGTTCACTATACCTCCGGAACAACATGATAAAGTTTGGTTGCAATAGAAGCAGTTTTACGCAAGTTATGAGAATAATGGCTGTGGAACAAATCTGGCTTTTGTGCAATGACCTTTGACCCCATTTCATTGATATTCAACAGAATCGGTTCACTATACCTCCGGAACAACATGATAAAGTTTTATCGCAATCCAAGCATTTTAGGTAAGTGATGATGCACAAGGGCAATGGAATGAATCCCACTCCAGTGTCCTGACCTTTGACCCCATTTCGCCCATTTTCAATAGGGTTCGTCCCCAGTGGCTTCCTACCACATACTAAAATTTCATCGAAATCGAACCATTTTTATGCAAGTTATGACGCATAAGGGCAATGGAATATATCCTGCTCTTATGCCCTGCCTAACCTTTGACCCGATTTCGCCTATTTTCAATATGGTTCGTGCCCAGGTGGTTCCCTACCACATAATAAAATTTCATCGCAATCGAACCATATTTACGCATGTTATGACGCATAAAGACAATGTAATGGATCCAGCTTTGATGTCCTGACCTTTGATCCCATTTCGCCCATTTTCAATAGGGTTCGTTCCCATGTGGTTCCTTACCACATACTAGAATTTCATCGAAATCGAACAAGTTTTACGCAAGTTATGACGCATAAGAGCAATGGAATGGATCCCGCTCCTATGTCCTGACCTTTGACCCTGCTTCGCCCATTTTCAAAAGGGTTCGTCCCCTGCTACATACTAAAATTTCGTCGAAATCGAACCATTTTCACGTGAGTTATCGTGCGAACGGACGGACGGACGGACAAAGCTGGAGCATATACGCTTCTTCAACGTACAGTTGGAAAGCGTAAAAAGGACATACAGGAGCTGTAAATTACTGAAAGAGGTATATAGGAAGATGCATACTTCGTAAATCCAGGAAAGACAGAAAGAGAAACTCATGGATCAAGAAAATGATTAGACTTGATGACATCACAGTCAAGGAAAAAATATCTGAAAGGGCAATGAGTTGGACACTTGCTAGAAGAACTGACCTCCTTGTTCAACCCAAACACCAAACTGGTCACCAAGGGTCAGAAAAAGACCCAAAAGAAGACCATCTGGCTTATAAGTTTTCGATTGGGGATTTAGCAACAACCGTAAGCAACTCCATGGGCTATAAGTAGTCGCCCGTTCCTAATTTAGGGTCACTTGCTAGGGAGACAGATAGTGGTATGAGATAAACACAACATTCACGATTAATTAATATACACAAGTAACGTGGATTAGGAACATAAAACAGAAGTCATCGCTCTTTCCACGTTCATAAGTGAGTCACGAAAAAACTGTCATCGGCTGCCACCGGGAATCGAACCCAGGGTCTTCCAGTTACGCGCCTGATATGCTTCCACAACACCACAGCGTCCTCGAATTCCTCCAGACTCACACACGCTAACTGCCAAGGCAATTTGTCAGGTTGCTTCTTGGAGCCCCGCACAATGCTGGGAATTCACCAAAGATGGTAAGCAGCAACTGAACAAATAACTAGAAGGCGAATGAATAATTATTACATACATTTGACGTGGACTAGGAACATCAAACAAAGATCTTCGCTCTTTCCTCGTTCATAAGTGAGTCACGGAAAAATTATCATTGGCCGCCACCGGGAGTCGAACCCAGGGTCTTCCAGTTACGCGCCGGATATGCTTCCGCTACACCACAGCGGCCTGGAATTCCTCCAAACTCACACACGCTAACTGCCAAGGCAATTTGGTAGGTTGCTTCTTGGAGCCCCGTACAATGCTGGGGATTCACCAAAGATGGTAAACAGCAACTGAACAAATAACTAGGGGGCGAATGAATAATTTATACACACAATTAACGTGGATTAGGGACATCAAACAGAAGTCATCGCTCTTTCCACGTTTATAAGTGAGTCACGGAAAAGTTGCTGCTTACCACCTTTGATGAATCCCCAGCATTGTGCGGGGTTCCAAGAAGCAACCTGCCATGTGGTTTGACAGTTAGTCGTACGTGAGTCTGGAGGAATTCGAGGCCGCTGTGGTGCAATGGTAGCATGTCCGGCGCGTAATTGAAAGAACATAGGTTCGATTCCCGGTCGGTGGTAGATGAGATTTTTTCGTGACTCACTTATAAACGTGGAAAGAACAATGACTTCTGTTTGATGAAAACATCCATGCCTCGCCGGGATTCGAACCCTGACGAATGATAAAAAGCGAGGGCTTAGACCACTGCGCCACGAGGAAGTCTACACGCTGAATATTTGTTGGTGGATGAAATTCGAAAACATATTAGAGTAACATGGTGGAGACTTGCAAAAAGTGTAAGTTGTGGAAGATACTTTGGGAGACCTTCATCCAGCAGAGGATTGATAATAATTGGTAACGACGATGATGATCGCACATGTATGGAATTTTGAATCCTATGACGTCGTTCCTTTGTAAGTTCCTTTAACTTTGTGCTACTGCACTTCATGAAAAGTAGCTGTATTGCGTGTAAATAAAGAAAACAAAAATAAAAATTTAATTTATATAATTTTACAACTCTTTACTTAGTCTATATACAAATCAGTTTAATAAAAATTGAGACATACTTTGTACTAAAATAAAGAGAGGGTAGATAGATTCATGTACTTATGTAAGTACAATATCTACCAACAAATAATTGGACACCCCTGCAAATCGACGATATCTGTGGTCCTAATACACGTCACGGCCGCCGCCATTAAATATCGTGTGGGAAACAACAACGCAACCAGTCGCATGCAAGGTGCCACGCAGTTCGGAGCTCTCTGATTTCGAGAAAGGTGTAATCGTCGGGTATCACACAAATGGCCGATCCATACGTGACATATCCAGCAAGTTGAAATACCCAAAATCGACAGTGGCTTACGTGATTGGCAAGTGGAAGATGAGAGGTGACTGTGGCCCGCCCTGGCAGATCCACAAAACTGGGAGTTAAAGACCGACGGGTGCTGGCCAGAGAAATTCGGAAGAACTGCACCAAATCGATGGGCCACATCCGTGAGGAGTTTCAACAGGCATCCGGGAGTGTTCTTTTGATGAATACCATCCGTAAGGAAGCCCATCTGCTCGGTTATCATGGACTTGCTGCCGCCCACAAGCCTTTGATCACCAAGTCCAATAGCGCTGCTCGGCTAACGTGGTGCAAAGAACGTCGACAGTGGACCGTTGAACAGTGGAAACAGGTTCTCTGGAGCGACGAATCAAGGTTCATCCTCTACCGTTCGGATGGCAGGGTCTGGGTTTGGCGTCTGCCTGGAGAACGCCTCCTGCCGGAATGTATTGTGCCAACTGTGAAGTTTGGTGGCGGTGGAATTATGCTATGGGGGTGTTTCTCCTGGTATGGCACGGGACCCTTGTTCGCAATTCCTGGTAGACTCAACGCCGAGACCTACAGCAGCATTTTGGATGACCATGCGCTTCCTACGTTATGGCAGTTTTACGGGGTGGACCCATGTTACTTTCAGGATGACAATGCCACCTGTCATGTTGCGAGGTCCACGATGGCTTGGTATGGTGACAATGGGGTTAATCGAATGAACTGGCTTGCGCAGAGCCCAAACCTTAACCCTCTCGAGCACCACTGGGACGAGTTGGAGCGTCGACTTAAGGGTGCCCCCACCGTCCGAAATCGGTGAAGGAACTGACCTGTCTTCTCCAAGCCGAGTGGAAGAAAATACCGCTAGCCGTCGTACAACGCCTGGTTGAGAGTATGCCCCGGAGGGTCGCAGCTGTAATCACCGCTCGTGGAGGCTCCACCAACTATTGAAGGTGAATAAACTTCGTTTTCCTTTGCTATCACAGGTGTTCAATTACTTGTTGGTAGATAATGTAGTATAGCGTATAAGTCAGTACAGTATTTTAAAAATAGGAAGTATTAAATAGAAGAATACCATGTGTAAGTAAAATGTGAGAGAGAAAGAAACTCAGCATATGTATAACGTACGGTGAATATTAATTTTCAAATTCAGAAACCCTCTTCGAAAATTCTTTCTGGCCATAAGCCAATCGGTGTAGTTCAGTTGGGAGAAGAACTTGCTCCAGAGCAAGGAGACGTCGGTATGAATCTTATCACCTGCAAAAAGGGCTTATTTTCACAGTTTAAATAAAAATGCTCAAAGAATTGATTACATTTTTATTAGGTTTACCCCTCTCTGTTTTACAGTAACTAACATTTAAGAGCTCCGCTAGCTTTTGCTCTGGAAAAAAACAACAACACTGGGCTTGAGTCACAATGGCAGCTATAACTTTGTTTTGCTTACAGTGGGATTCGAACTCACACCTTCCATCTCCGGAGCGGCTCTTTTTCCAATTCAAATACACCGGCAGGCTTTCCGCTGTTTCATTTTCCATTTGACCGATACGTCAGAACATACTCCCTGGAGAAAGACGGTGGCACGAAATCGCTCAGTAGTTTTCGGATTAACTGACAGCAACACTTGACGAACATTTCAACTGCAGGAGTATATACTTATTGTTCACGTGCATCGTGTAGAAGAACCATCACGCAATTTCTTCAATCTCCGTTCGTGAGCCAATATAACTTTTCTTTGCCGACAATGGTATTCGAACTCACATCTTCCTATTCCGGTGCGGCTGTTCTTCCTACTAAGTAACGCCGACACACTTTACTGCTTCATTGTCTATTTGACTCATACGATTACGATACACAGATGACAACGTCTGAATCGTGTTTCTCTCAAAATTTCCTAGTTTGTGAGTTCACAGAGGGAGGACGCTCAATTAGCACTTCGTCAATCTTCCGTGTACGGAAGCAACAATGACATCCAAGTGGACTTTATCCTTCAGTCCAAAAAGCTGAAATAGCCTTTGGGGGGGCTAGCGAGTTCAGTGGTGGCTTTATCTACACCACTATAAATGACTCAACACTATCAGCATGAGAATTTATGCACGAACAGAGAAATAATTTGTATTATTATTCGCTATTCTTCTTCTAAGTCTCTTGGCACTAGAGTTGGGCAAAATCGTAATTGAATTAATCGGTAATGCATTACCGCGTAATGGTAATGGGAACAGGAACTTATCATTACCATTACATGGTAATTATCATTACCATTACATGGTAATGATGAACTGGTCATTAGAATTACATGGTAATTATAATGACATGTAGCAGTTACCCATAATAATCGTAATGATTAATGGTTATATATATGTTGGTAATTAACCAATAACTTATGGGTAACAATACAACATGAATAAACCAGCAACCAATACACCCTTACACGTTGTGTAGATTATTTGACAATTGTTCCACACCTCGGACCTTCAATGCGTGTATGTAGGTATTGGAGATTGTACGTCTATGACATGAGCAGTTTCCCCGTCTTCGCCAATGAGTTGCTTATTTCGGTTAGAGAATAGTACAAAAATGAAAGAAAGATCAATGCCGTTGCATGTAATCTTAGTCTTCAACAAAGAACAATTCACTGAAACACACAAAAAAAAACAGTCGGGCAATAACAAATTGTACAAACTTCTAACCCATTCTGGCCGCTTCTAGAACATTCTACATGACACTTCGGTCACTGTCTGCTATGGTACATGGCCGACATTTTTATACATAGCTTTTGGCACCCGTACATTTCTATAAACTATTAGTATGTAATTAATATTTGCAATTGTGTAATTTCATTACCAAATAATTCCATTGCGTTTGAATGGCATTAAATAATTGAATTATATCCTCTTCATTGTAATGCATTACAAAGTAATTCCATTACCTTGTGCAAACCATACTTGGGATTACCTTGTAATGCATTACCTGTTACTGCATTACCTAGTAATGCATTACACGTCAATTGTAATTTGTACTTGCATTACTTTGTAATGCATTCCTGCCCAACTCTGGTTGGCACCCACTGAGGTTATAGGCCTCCCCCAGTTCTTTCCAATTTCCTCGATCCTTTACCCTAGTTCAACATTTAGCATCTCTAAATTTTTGAAGGTCATCTCTTCATCTTGTTGTCTGGCGCCCCCTTCGTCTCTTTCCATCTCTCGGTTGCCATTCTGTTATTAATCATTCATTTGGGGGTAATCTATCCTAAGCTTCGGTCCACCATTTAGCACCTCTAAATTTATGAAGGTCATCTCCTCATCTTGTTGTATGGCGCCCACTTCGTCTCTTTCCATCTCTCGGTTGCCAATCTGTTATTAATCATTCATTTGGGGGTAATCGTTCCTTAGCTTCAGTCCACGATTTAGCACCTCTACATTTCTGAAGGTCATCTCCTCATCTTGTTGTCTGGCGCACCATCCCCTTCGTCTCTTTTCATCTGTCGGTTGCCATTCTGTTATTAATCATTCATTTGATGGTAATCGATCCTTAGCTTCAGTCCACGATTTAGCACCTCTACATTTCTGAAGATCATCTCCTCATCTTGTTCTCTGGCCATCTTGTTCTCTGGCCATCTTGTTCTCTGGCCTTCGTCTCTTTCCATCTCTCGGATGCCATTCTGTTATTAATCGTGTCTATCTTTCATTTTCAGACTTCCAACATGTTCAGCCCGTCAGCACTTTGCTTCTTTTATTATTTTTATAACATTTATTACTCGTGTTCCTGTTCTTTCTCCTATAAGTTCATTTCTAACTCTGTCTGTTCTTGTTATTGCCAACATTCTTCTCCGTAACTTTCTTAGCGATACTCTTATTTATCCACATTGTCCCTCTGTGATACCCCACGTTTCACTTCCATAAGTAAATACGGATTTAATACATGTATTGAAGATTTTTCTTTTTCAAACACAACGGAAGATCGTCGGTTAAATAGTCTTTAAGTCTCCAAAATGCTTTATTACCTTGGATAATTCTTCTATTGGTTCCTCTTCCTTGTCTTTCGTTAAAACTGATTAATTAACCTAAATAAATGTATTCTTATACTTTTTCGATTATTTTTCCTGCTATCAAAATCTTTTCTGTATCTTTTCTGTGTTGTTCATATATTTAGTTTTTGCTGTATTTATTGTCAGAACTTTTTAACACTTTCCATCGATATATCCTCTATCATATTTTGCATTTCACTATTGCTAATTGTAATGATGTCTACGTCATCAGCAAATCTTAAGTGATTTATTCGCTTAACAAAATAGTTATAAACAAACCTGAACTCAGAATTTATTTGTTGACACGATTCAATTGACTGAAGATGACTTTTACATACTTTTCCTTTTGTGTGATTAAACGGCGTCCCCTTACATCTGTCCTTTTTTTAGGTTTAATGCTTATTGTGTCTTGAACTAATCGCATTTGCTCGGTTAATTTACAATTTCTTTCACATATTTTACACGATTCTGAGTATTTCAACGCGGAAATATTTGGACTAACTGCATATTTTCACGCAAGAAACCGTGGCGCGCAGGAGGAAAAAGACTGATTTTTAGACTTATCTGACCTACTTACCGAAGCAGTGATGAGAGATATTCCTTGCGTTCCAAATGATTGAACAAGCACTGCTACTTACGACGAAAAAATGTCTGGCACACTGCCGAATTGAAGATAAACGGTTGTATCAGGAAAAAAAGAAAAGGCTCATATCTTGTATGGGGATTCCCCAAACTTTCTAAATGATTGACTAATATGGTTATAAAAACCTTAATTGCAGATAACGGATCATATCATACTGATTTGATCAAAGTTGTTCCTCTGGTATATTTGGCAAATCTTAGAATTCTTAAACGGAACGTGAACAGGAATTGCTTCCAGCCATGACGCGCAGGACATGTTTGCACGTAATCTGTTCAGCATTACTTTCTTCGGCCACAAATTTCCTACAGAAAGTTTACTTCAGGAAACTAAGAAAGGAAGAAAGATTCTTCATAATACATGAAAAATCGACAGAATATTCAAAGCGAACTGAATTTGCTTGTACCAATTACTGGTCATGCATGCAACACTTCTCAGAAAGCTTTGAAAATTCCATTGTAACGGTTGGCATACCCGACCGGTTATCGGGAGATACGGGGTTCGGTTCCCGCTCCAGTTCGATGAAATTTTCATGTTTTCTTTGAAGTGTTGCATGGATGACGAGAAAGTGATACAAGAAAATTCAGTTTGCTTTGAATATTCAGGAAACATTAAAAAAAATTGATTAAGCTTTTCTGGTACAAAAGCTTTTATATATATATATTTTTTTTTTATGTTTTCGGGTTTAACGTTCGAAATGTATGGATCATGACCAGAGTTGGAAATGGGTTAAAAAATTTGGACCCGAACCCGACCCGGACCAATCTGCTTTGAACTATAATATAAATAGAGCGTTCAAAAAGTCTCTCCGCACTGTAAACAAAAAAGATGACACCGAAGTTTCGGGGGTAATAAGCACGTCTTCTGAATCTGTTCTGACGCAAATTAAATTTATCAAAGCTATTCAAAGTCAATGGAACCGGTATGGAAAACAATAGTATCTGACGGAAGAAAAAGTTTTTCAATCACGTTTTTAATCCCTCAGATATTGCTGTAAACGGAATCGTGAGCTTACGCCCTCTGGTTGCAGACTTGTGCTTTAAGAAAAATATGAATTTATATGAAAAACATTTCGCACCGGAAACGCTCTCCAACACAAAAAGCATTTTTGAAATCGGACTCTTAGAAACAGAGATATCGACAAAAATAAGATGTGACTTTACGTCCCCTGGTGGGAAAACCATGCATTATTTTAGGAAGAAAGTATTCGCAAAAGGTTTTTCAATACGAGCGGTATCGGTCCAAGAAAAGAAAAAATTAGTCGAGTTTTCAGGAGCCCAAATTTTGCTACAAATACATCAGAAGCAGAAATTAATACTTATGCCCCCTGGTGGCCATTCTTTACCAAACATTAGAATTTATATGAAAAACATTTTTTTCACCAGGTGTTGTATGCGATACAGAAAGAATTTTTCAAATCGGAGTTTTAGGAGCAGAAAGAGAGCAGAAAACGCAATCTACCTTTGCGCCCCCTTGAGGAAAGTCTATGATTTACTTGAAAATTTTGAATTTATATGAAAAGCATTTCGCATCGTAAACACTATCCAACAAAGAAGGAATTTTTCAAATCGGAATCTTAGAAGTAGAGATATTGACAAAAATAAGATATACATCTACGCCCGCTGGCGTAGAAACCATGCATTATTTCAAGAAGAAAATGTTCCTGAAAGGTTTGTCGACATGAGTAGTATCGGTTCACAAACGACTTTTTTTCAATCGAGATTTTAGAAGCTTATATTTTGCTGCAAATACATCAGAAGGGTAAATTAAGACTTACGCACCCTGGTGGCCAAACCATTTCTTACAAAAATTAGAAATTATGTTCAAAGTATTTCCCATCAGGAGATGTACCCGCTGCAAAGACTTTTCCAAATCGGAGATTTAGGAGCAGAGATACAGGGGAAACGCAATTTACCTTTACGCCCCCTAGCGAAAAGTCTATGAATTACTTGAAAATTTTAAAATTATATTAAAAACATGTCAAACCGGAAACTATCTAATAAAGAAAGAAGTTTTCAAATCGGACCATTAGAAGCTGAGATATTGACAAAAATAAGATATACATCTACGCCTCCTGGCGGAGAAACCATGGGATATTTGAAGAAGAAAATATTCCGAAAAGGTTTATCGACGTGAGTGGCATCAGTCCACGAAAGAATTTTTTCAATCGAGATTTCAGAAGCTCAGATTTTATGGCAAATACATCAGAAGCAAAAATTAACACTTACGTCCTCTGGTGGCCAAAGTATTCTTTACCAAAAAATAGAAATTATATGCAAAAGATTTTCCATCAGGAGCTGTATCTGCTAAAGATAACATTTTTCAAATTGGAGTTTTTATCGGGGAAAACGTAATTTACTTTTACGCCCCCTAGCAGAAAATCTATGAGTAATTTGAAAAAGCAACTATTCCTAAAATATTCTTCGACATAAATGGAATATCGAAAGATAAAATAATTTTTTCAATCGATGTTTAAAAGCAAATATGTGGAATAAAATGTATTTTTGAATTCGATATCATCTGCATTTTAACGCCCACTAGCGGCGAAATTGTGCATCGTAAAAAAAATGAAATGAAGGATTATCATTCGTATATTTCAAGCTTCCCAATTTAAAAAGAATTTTCCAAATCGGACTAACAGTTGCAGAGATATCGTGTCTACAGACGGACGGACGGACAGATCAATAACATAAGCGAGATCTTTTCTTACCAAAGACGTGCTAAAAATTGCAGGGTCAAATTACAGTAGATACACCGGCACCTGAGTGGCCAGTCAATAAACCGTAATTTTACAGTACCGTACCGTAATGTTCATTAACATGCCTATTGACCGGGAAGTAAAAACGTCTAATGACCGTAATGTTCATTAACATATCTAATGACAAATAAATAATAATACATGTATTATTATTATTTGTCATGGGATATGTTAACATGTATAATGGGAAATAAAAGCGTCTAATGCCGTAATGTTCATTAACATGTCTACTGACCGGCAAATAAAACGTGTTGCCCATAGAGGTGTTTCCAGTCGACTAATTGTACATGAAACAAGAAAGGTGACACCGAATTTTCGGGTGTAATAAGCACGTCTTTTGAATCCGTTCTGACGCAAATTAAATTTATCAAAGCTATTCAAAGTCAATGGAGCCGGTACGAAAAACAATAGTATCTGACGGAAGAAAGAAGTGTTTCAATCGGGTTTTTAATCCCTCAGATATTGCTGTAAACTGAATCGTGAGCTTACGCCCTCTGGTTGCAGACTTGTGCGTTAAGAAAAAAACATGAATTTATATGAGAAACATTTCTCACCGGAAACGCTCTCCAACACCGAAATAATTTTTCAAATCGGACTCTTAGAAACAGAGATATCGACAAAAATAAGATGTGACTTTACGTCCCCTGGTGAGAAAACTTTGCATTATTTTAGGAAGAAAGTATTCGCAAAAGGTTTTTCCGTATGAGCGGTATCGGTCAAAAAAAAAAAAAATTAGTCGAGTTTTCAGGAGCCCAAATTTTGCTACAAATACGTCAGAAGCAGAAATTAACGCTTATGCCCCCTTGTTTGCCAAAGCATTCTTTACCAAACATTAGAAATTATGTGAAAAAAATGTTTTTCATCAGGTCTTGTATGCGATACAGGAAGAATTTTTCAAATCCGAGTTTTAGAAGCAGAAATAACGCAGAAAACGCAATTTACCTTTGTGCCCCCTAGCGGAAAGTCTATGATTTACTTGAAAATTTTGAATTTATAGGAAAAACATTCCGCATCGGAAACACTATCCAACAAAGAAGGAATTTTTCAAATCCGACTCCTAGAAGTAGATTTATTGACAAAAATAAGATATACATCTACGCCCCTGGCGTAGAAACCATGCATTATTTTAAAAAGAAAATGTTCCTAAAAGGTTTGTCGACATGAGTATTATCGGTCTACGAACGACGTTTTTTTCAATCGAGAATTTAGAAGCTCATATTTTGCTGCAAATACATCGGAAGCGGAAATTAAGATGTATGCCTCCTGCTGGCCAAACCATTTTTCACAAAAATTTGAAATTTTGTGCAAACGATTTCCCATCAGAAGCTGTATCCCGTGCAGAAAGAATTTTTCAAATCGGAGATTTAGAAGCAGAGATATAGGGGGAATCGGAATTTACGACTACGCCCCCTAGCGGATAGTCTATGAATATCTTGAAAATTTAGAAATTATATGAAAAACATGTCACACTGAAAACACTGTCCAACAAAGAAGAAAGTTTTCAAATTGGACTTCTAGAAATAGAGATATTGACGAAAATAAGATGTACCTCTGCGCCCCCTGGCGGAGAAGCTGTGGAATATTTTAAGAAGAAAATATTCCGAAAAGGTTTATTGATGTGAGTGGCATCAGTCCACGAAAGAATTTTTTCAATCGATATTTTAGAAGCTCAGATTTTATGGCAAATACATCAGAAGCAAAAATTAACGCTTACGCCGCCTAGTGGCCAAAGTATTCTTTCCTAAAATTTTGAAATTATATGCAATAGATTTTCCATCAAGAGGTACATCCGCTGAAAAAAAAAGTTCAGATCGGAGTTTTAGAAGAAGAGTTATTGGGAAAACTGTAATTTACCTTTACGCCCCCTAGCGGAAAATCTATGCGTAATTTGAAAAAGTAACTATGTCTAAAATACTCTTCGCGATAAGTGGAATCGAAAGGTAAAAGTTTTTTTTCAATCGGATGTTTAGAAGCAAATATGTGGAGGAAAATGTATTTTAGAATTCGACATCATCTACATTTGCGCCCTCTAGCGGCGAAATCGTACATTGTAAAAAAAAATTTCAAATCGGACTAATAGTTGCAGAGATATGGTGGGTACAGACGGACGGATAGACAAACCCATAACATAAGCACGATCTTTTTTTACAAAAGACATGCTAAAAACAAGTATATAACCACTTTAACAAGAACGTTGCCAGATTGTCAAGGTAAAAATACAGTAACAATTCAAACAGTTTAAATACGGTGAACATGTAGTTTATCTACCGAAAATTTATGGTTGACCGCCAGGTGGCGTGCTTACGATTTGTAAACCGCATTTTTTTTACAGTGCGCAGTGGGTAGTTTAGGTTGTATGGAAATCAAGCAAATGTATTATGCAACTTATAATTTGCTCACTTACTTAAAGTATTGAAACTATCGTTCTTCATTTTCAAGGCAACTGTTTTACACATATACGAAATAGTAATACTATTTCGTATATAGAGTTACTAGTGATCCGATGTATTGGCGTAGGAAATATGCAAGGTCTGTCAGGAAAGTAATGAGACCCGGCTCTGGATCGCTCTCCTTCGTCACGAGAGCGTCGGACGGATCTCGTCGCACTACTCCATGACCTTGTTGCTGATTTCTCCTTCACCGATGCTTATAGGCGCCTTCATCCACAAGAGACCTCACACACGTGGCGCTCGTCTGGGAGTCAGCTTCCATCAACTGCACGCTTGGATCGGGTTTACGTTTCCACACCGCTTCTTGCGTCTATTACCGAGTTGCAACATCAACCTACTGCTTCCTCAGACCACTGCACGGTCACCCTCACAGTGTTTGTTGCGGCGTCACTCCCTCGGACTGTTCGTCCGTGGACATTTGACTCCAATCTCCTCACTGATCCTGAATTTTGTGCCTCTGTCCGTTCTTTTCTCGCTGCTCGTCGCGCAGGGTTGCATTCCGCACCCTGTGCACCTTGACGTATTGGCTTCGTGTCAAGCATCAGCTCCTCTTACATATCAAGCAACTTTCCTTCACCATGAAGACTTCTAGTCAGATGCGCCTCGATCACGCCAGGCAGATGCTCACACTGATTGGGTTATCAGATCCGCTTTTTCCAGCATATCAGGCGGAGCTCCAGGCTTTGCTGAAACCTCTTGCGCAGCAAGCACTTTTACGTCTGCGCATTAAACATCTCAATCCGGAGGAATGCACCTATGATTTTCTAACATCAATGGAATCTGCACGTAAGTCTTCTACCTCGCTTCGTCATCTTCGCCTCCCCTCTGGCGAAATCACATCCGATTCGGCAGCGATTTGCTCTCACGTTCGTCAGTTCTATACCACCAAGTTCAGTGAAACTCCTCCCCTTCTCCCTCTGCTCTCCCCCATCTTCTCAATAACCTACCACAAGTTCCGTCTCATCTTGCTCACACCCTGTCTCTTGCACCCACATCCACGGAGGTGTCAGACACCTTCTCTTCCCTTAACCCCCATGCCGCTCCGGGTCCGGACGGCCTCTCTTTTCCTTTTTACCGTGCGTTCTTGCCTCTTTTGTTGCCTTTTCTCCTCTCGCTTTTTCTGCTGCATTTAACTGCTCCCCCCCTCCCGAGGAGTTTCACGGACGCACATGTGGTCCTATTTCCCAAGAAGGGTGACCCTCTTGACTTGGGAAATTGGCGCCCCATTTCTCTTCTCAATCAAGATTATAAACTCTATACTAAGCTTCTTTCCCGTCGACTAAACTCTATCCTCCCTCACATCCTTGCTGACTCTCAAACCTATACTGTTCCTGGCCGTTCTCTTTCCTCCAATGTTCAACTTCTTCGCGATCTCATTCATCTTGCCAAGGCTCATTCTGAACCTCTTGCTCTCCTTTCCTTAGACCTCCGTTCCGCTTTCGATAATATCTCACACGCCTATTTAACACAAACCCTGCTACACTTTGGCTTTCCTCCACAATTTGTCTCCGTTCTTCTCTCCCTCTACCGGGACGCCGTTTTCCATGTCAAGACGGCATCTTTTCTCACAGCACATGTTCCCTTCAAGCGGGGGAGTTCGTCAGGGCTGCCCGCTTTCTGGTCAACTGTTTGCGATTGCCGTCGAGCCTTTTCTACGCTCTCTGCAAACATCTCTTCTAGCACAACTTCCACCACCAGTTGCCAGCTCACGGCATCACTCAGTCATTTACTCTGCTTATGCAGATGACATCACCGTCTGCATTCGTAGCGACTCACAGTTCCAACTGCTTCGTCGTTTGTTCTCCGCATATGCTTCATGTTCTGCAGCTGAACTGAATACTTCTAAGAGCACTGGATTGTGGTGCGGGTCGTGGTCCAATCGCTTGGATGCTCCATGGGGGGCCACATGGTCATCCACTACCCAACGCTTCCTGGGTGTGCACTTAGGCGCACCACAAGCTACATCTAGTGCAACTCGCTCGGAACTCCATCCTCGCCTCCTCCGCACAGCTGCATTCTGGTGTCGTGCGCAGTTCTGTACGTCCTACTACCAGCGTGCAAATCTCACCAGGACATACCTTCTGTCCATCTGCAAGCATTCTTGGATTGCATCTACGACCCCGCTTTTCTGTCTCCAGGAGGTTACACGCTGCCTTACTCGAGTAATGTGGGCGGGTCATCACTGGATTAACGTCCACAAGCTCTGTGCTCCTCCCTCCTATGGTGGTGCTGGCCTACCTGATGTCCCGCTGTGCTACAAAGCAAGCCGAGTGATCAACTTCATTCACCTTTTCACGGCTCCAGTGGCTTCCGCAGTTCAGGTACGTGACGTTCTTGCCTCCTTGCGTAACCCACATTTTTCTTTTCTTTCTTTAGTTCTCATGGATTGCTGTCCTTTCCCCCCTCCAAACTCCCACCTGCATATTCTGAAGCCCTCACTCACCTTCGCTCTCCCCCTCATTCGCTCCCCTCCCTCTTCAACTCTAGAGCTTCTTTCTGAACCCCTCTTCTTCAACTCCTTGTTCATCCCCCATCTCCCCTGTTTTTCATTCCCCTCTTGGCTCCGAGCAGGTGTAGTAACTGTACAAGACCTCACTAACTCGGATCTATCCTGGCGCCCTCTCTCTGGCCTCCCCCTGCTATTCTCTCGTCCCCATCCGCCCCATTTGGTCTATGACTCTCTGCTAACTGCACTTCTTTCGCTTTTCCCTGATCTTGTCTCCCCCACCGGTCTCGTCTCTGTCTTTTCTGCCCCTCTTCCGCTGCCGTTTTTCCTCCGACTCACAAACTCGGTTCTTCCTCTCTCCTCTCTCTCCTCTAAATCTGTTTATCGTTTTCTAGTGCACCTTGCCACCCCTTCACCGCTTTCTATTCTGGAGGTTCCCCCTGCTTCTCTTCCTCTTGTCTGGGCCGCTGCCGCTCACCCTTATCTGCCCCTCTTGAAATTAATACCCACTGGCTCTTTTTGCATAATCGCCTCCCTGTTCCGTATTTTCTCTTTCGCATGTCTCTTCTCTCCTCCCCTCTCTGCTCCTTCTGCGCACAGGAGGCAGACGTTTCTCACGTCTACCTTTACTGTCCCATCCTGATGCCTCTCCTCCACCAGGCTTTCCGGATTGCCAGTCGCTCTTGTTCTCAAGATCTTCCGTTCACTGCCTACAGACATCTTCTTCTGCGGGCTCATCCACCTACAACTCTTCCTTCAGTATGTGCCTATCTTTTCGTGCTGGTTAAACACGTTATTTACGTATACCTTCAACAACTCCGCAGCATTTCCTCGCCGGTCTCTTTACACCAGGCCAGCGCAGCACTTTTTGTGCCATTTTCAAGATCGATTGCTTTCTCGACTCCGCCTGGGTACCAGTCGGCTTCTTCCAGTCGTCGAGAAGCCACCTTCTATGCTACCTGGGCGCCGGCCGCTCCATGGTTTGCGATTGATTCTGGACTGCTACACCTATCAGAACCTAGGACATTCTACACCTCCTTTGCTGAGTTCCGTGGCACCCTGGTGCCCCTCCTCCACTCTACGACTCGTGCAATCCACACTACCGTTGAATTGTGAATGCTAATGCCATCTCAGTGTATTTTCATGCTTACTCGTGTACATTACTTACTTTCACCCCGCCTGTATTATGTTGCTTTGGTGCCCTCGTTAAATAACTTGCACAATTGTGCACGCTGTGTTTTTATCTCATGTATGTAATGTTTTACCTTCACGGCGGTGTTTGTGCTGTTCTTTTTCTAATTGTGTACTATTGTTTCGCCTGTGTTATCCTGTAAATCATGCCCAGCCAATGTCATGTGACACGATGTGTTTCTCTTTGTCACTTCTGCAATTTTTTTATTCAATAAGCTTTGCTTGCAGCATTTTGTTATTCATCCCCATTGTCATTGCAATGTATATACCATCATGTTTTTAACAGTTTTGTATTATTTCCCAGTGAGATGCCCAATACTGTACGTCTCCCTCTTATGTTTTCTTATGATAAATTAGAATAAAGCGATTTTGAAACCTTCAATAACAGACGTTTAATTAAGTTATACTGACATAGCATAACATTCCTCGAAATAACATCCTTGAACATCAATACACCGCTGAAAGCGGTTCTGCCACTCCGCGTAGCTTGTCTGGAAGTCTGGAACAGGGATCGCTTTCAAAGCACTCGTCGCAGCAGTCGGTTTGCGGTACGGGAACGAGTGTGCGGCTGCGGTGCCCAGACTGCAGATGCCGCACACATGATTCTTGAATGTGTTTCTCTTTCAGGTAAGAGAAGAACTTTGGTGCCAGAATTGGCCAAGACGAGGGACCTCTCGATCCTGCTCGCACGCCCAAGAGCGATACAGGGACTCATCGAGTTGGTCAAACACTTCTTAGAGCAGCAGCCGGTCTACCTAATCGAAGGGTGACCGCAGAAGATAGAAGATGACAGTGAATAGGATCCGAATGACTCCGGCCCAGAGTCATCATCACCGCAAAATAGGTCCTAGTCCTGCGGCAATGTAAATAGTTTCTTTTCATTTTCATTTTTGTGTGAGAGGGCTCATTAAAAAAAGTAATCATTTCCCGCTAAATGAGACCCTCAAAATTCTAAAGAGCATATGCCCATTATTTTCAATAAAGGGCAGTAGCCCCAAACATTTCGTTACTTGTGAGAGAGTTCTTTTAACATTACTTTTTGATAGAGTTCTTTAACCCTGTGGAGTCCGCATTTCGACGGTACAGGTAAATGGTCATCAGCTAGTTCTTCTTACGTCCCCTGGCAGAGAAACCATGCATTATTTTAAAAAGAAAATATTCCGAAAATGTTTATCCACTTGAACGGTGTCGGTCCACAAAGAAGTTTTTCAATCGAGATTTTAGAAGCTCAGATTTTGCTGTGCAGCAGAAGCCGAAGTTAACACTTTCACATTTTTCAAATCGGAGTTTTAGAAGCAGAGATATCGGGGAAAACGCAGTTTACTTCCTGCCCCCCTAACGGAAAATCAATGCGTAACATGAAAAATTGACTATACCTAAAATAGTCGTCTATATAAATGGAATCGAAAAGTGAAACATTTTTTTTCAATCGGACGTTTAGAAACAAATGTATGGAATAAAATGCATTTTGAATTCGATATCATGTGCATTTACGACTTCTAGCGGCAAAATTGTGCATCGTAAAAAACGAAAAAAACGAAATAAAGGATCATCATTCGTACATTTCCAGCTTCATAATGCAAAAATAATTTTTCAAATCGGACTATTAGTTGTAGAGATATGGTGTACACAAACGGACAGACATTCGGACGGACGGACGACCGATAACATAAGCACGATCTTTTTTACAAAGGATGTGCTAAACATTTCATTTCATTTATTGCATTTTAGTTGTTACAGACATGGTATTACATAATCATAAATATATAACACAAATAATATATTTTTGTAACAACAGGGAATGAGGAGGGAAAAGGCCTGATAGGCCTGACGTGCCCTCTTCTCCCAAAGCATCAAAATTTTCATGAAAATAAACAAAATTCAAAAGAAACACAAACAAGTGAAGTCCACACAATATCAAACACAGCTAGGGTGGTACTATCAATTAATAAAGGTAATAATACTTTATGAGCTTTTTGTCAGTAAGCAATGCCTGCGTTTTCGTTTAAATATATATTAATATTATTAAGTGATACAATATCAGTAGGAAATGTATTCCATAATGCAGGTCCAGTATAATTAACAAATGATCTAAATCGTTCTGTTAGTGGAAACATGGGGATTATTGTTGTTTTATGTCTCGTGGAATAATCATGACTGTGAGTATTTATTGTAATTAAATCTTGGTAATAACCATATTTAATTCTCAAAAACATTAGTTTACCTATACTATATATATGCAATTGTTGAATAGTTAGTATATTAAAATCATTTGGACTGAGTCTAGCCTGAAAGACTGTATTTGAAAATTGAGTATTTTGTAGTTTAAATTGTAGTAGTCTTATGAATCTATTTTGTAACGACTGAAGTTTTATCATATTGTATAAAGTAGTCGATCCCCAAACATATAATACAATAGATTAGATGAGACTGAATTAAAGTGTAGTATAATAAAATCGTTAATTTTGGGGTTAAATTGGCCACTGCACTACTAATAACCCCTAAATTTCTTGAGATCTTATTAGAAAGGTAGTCAACATGTGAATTTGATTTTAAATCGTGCTGAATGATGATACCAAGATAGTTATGATTTTGAACCACTTCTATAGATGATCAAAGTAAATTAATATTCTGAATTAAGGAGGTGGGGGTTGACGTACTTGAAAAAATCACTACTTTTGTTTTGTTAATATTAATAGCCAGATCATTTTTAGTTAACCAATTAGTGATAGATGTAAAATGGACTTGTAGTTGTCGGACCAATGTCTCAACATCATTTCCATGTATTAATATGGTTGCATCATCTGCATATAAAATGATATCTGAATTGTGTAAACAGGTACAGAAGTCATTAATATAAATATTGAATAATAATGGAGCAAGTACTGAGCAATGAGGGACCCCTGAAATGACTGATTGTAAGTTACATCTGGTATGTTCAATTTCTGTATATTGCTATCGACCAGTGAGATAGTTTATTAATAGATTATGTAATGTACCCCGAATACCAATTGCGTACAATTTTGATAATAATAGGTTATGATTTAAAGTATCAAATGCTTTTGATAAATCGATGAAAAGTCCCAATGTAAATTTATTATTAATAGAATTAGATTGAATTTTGTAAAGGGCTTTTAAGTGTAAAAAGTAATTGTTTCCATCGGATAGCACTGATGATGATAATAATTCTTGTAGTTTCGAATTTTTACTGTGCATACTTTTCCCCTACGATGGTTGCGTAGACTAATTTCAGCATTTTTGCAACGTCAGTATGTTTCTCAAAGACTGCTATTGTGAACTAATAACTAACGTGAATTTTTGTTCTTCTGGAGAGTCAGGAGCCATCCTGGAATAGAACAATCATTCGATACAAGTAATTCCGTCTATGACATGTTAATGCTATCTCTGAGGAACAAAGGCTATTTTATCTTTACTTGCCCTTTTCGTCGTTTTACCTATTGAGTCCTTTGGAATCTGTAATTACATTTAAAGAGATGACTATTATTTTTGTTCTGGAGGACAGTTTCAAATCCTTTTTGTCACGCCTAAATCACTCGATAAATGATTCTTTCTTTTAAATGGTATAATAACTAAACCGGCAGATACGTATTTGTACCTCTTAGATATGTCGTGTTCCATTGTCTGTCTCTCTCCAGTCATTTTTTTCCACCGAGCGCATTGTTCATTATTTTAAAAGGACACGATTTTTGCGTTTCTATCGCTTAGAGGTCACGCTTTTATAGAGATAACCTCGCACACGGTCGTAAAAGGAATTCAACACAGAGTGACGACGATTGAACCAACTCGAATGTGCGCATTTAAATTGCCTAGCATTAAGTTTGTGATGAACAGAAGCTCGTCCTTGGAATAATCCTTCCAATGGGACGTATCATTCAAGAGACAAACAAAAGTCAAGAATGTCACTTAGATACGTAACTTTTTGTGCTAGCATTACAAAACATAAAAGAGCCGAGTATTTATCAAATTTCAATCCAGCTTTTTCTCACGTTATCTTCGATAAATACACTATATTATCAAAAGTATTCGGACATTACCAAACATTTGCTTAAGTGCAAAGAACAGCTGTTCAAGGAGCTGCGCTGTGAGTAGGGAGGTACATAGACTGGCGAAAAGTTAAAAAAACACCAAGAAGGAATTGGCGAACGATCATGAAATTTACATACACAGTGCGTCAACGAATTTTTATGACTGGGTCTGTAAAATGAAATAGAAATAAGAAATTATAATTTTTTTTGGTTTGTTATTCAAAATAAGTCCCACAGGCTTCAATACACTTGTTACAGCGATTTAATAATGATTCGAATGCCTGTTCCAGTTCACTTTGCGGAATTGCCTCCAAAGCACGCGTCGAAGCTGTTTGTATGGTTGACATATCATCAAAATAACACCCTTTTAACGTCATTCTAAGTTTTGGGAACAAAGAAAAGTCGCAGGGTGCTAAATCAGGCGAATACGGTGGATAATTCAACACACAGACGTTATTTTCCGCCAAAAATCTACGAACAAGAAGTGAGGTGTGACTGGGTGCATTATCGTGCAAAAAACACCAACTGTTTTCATCCCGATATTCTGGACGAATGCGACGAATTCTGCCAATCAAACGCCTCAAAACATTTAAATAAAACTCACCAGTAATTGTTTGTCCACTTGGAACAAATTCTTTGTAGACATTACTATTGAAGAATGTAATGAGCGTTGTTTTGATTTTCGATGGAACCTTTCTTGTTTTTTTTTTGTTTTTGTTTTGGCTTGTGGCGAGTTTTTTGACTTCCATTCCGCACTCTGTCGCTTTACTTTAGGATCATATTGAAAACACCATGTTTCATCACCAGTAACAATCGATTTTAAGAAGTTTGGATCATTTTCAGCGGCTGAAATGATGTCTCAGCAATGTGCACTTCTCCTTGATTTTTGTTCATTGGTTAACGTGTGGGGAACAAATTTAGCACAGACTTCTGTTTTGCCCAAATCTTCATGCAGGATGGTTCGAATCGTTTCTTTGTTGATGTTTAAAGACTCTTCCATCATTCTTAGTGCTGCACATTGTTTCTCACGAAATCACGCACTTTTTCAAATAATCTCTCTCAGGTGTCCTAGATGAACTTGGTCTTCCAGTATGCTTATCATCTTCTAGCGTCTCTCTTCCATCCAAAAAAGTTTGTGCCACAGGAAAACATTCGATCTACTTAAACAAAACTCACCGTAAACTTGTTTCATCATTTGGTACGTTTCCGAGGCACTTTTACCAAGTTTTGCTTTAAATTTAATAACAGCCCTTTGTTCCATCTTATAAGTCAACATGAAAAAAATTTTACTTCTCTAATGAACGCCCGTTTCGTTTGAGTTACTTTAACAACTGCGCAGTACTTTTGGCAGAAAGCAAGCAGATGGTCACGGTTTATAACGCATTCGCGATTACACTGGTGGTGCCACCGTAAGCTGAAATCTAGCGCCAGCCTTAAAAAATTTTTGACGCACTGTGTATTATCAAAAGTATTCGCACACTACCAAACATTTGCTTAAGTGCAAAGAACAGTTAATCACAAAGCTGCGCAGTGAGTAGAAAGGTACATATTAGGTGTGCAAATACGTTTTAAAGCATTGTTGTGTAACGTATACCGCTAATTTATATATCCGACATCCCCTCGCGTTGTTATATTGTGACTAACTGGTCTAGAGGGTAAAATGTGACGGAGAGGTTTGCCCACAGTGGTCAAACGCACTTGCACATCCATAGGTAAAAGATGGCAAGCGATAGTGCATTTATTCGACACTGCATTCGTTACGAATTTCATTAAAGAAAAAGTGCTGCAAAAGCATGTGCACCGATCTTTCTGCTCTGGGGGAGAATATTGTATCGAAAAGCACGAGTGAGTTTTGATTTATGCTGTTTAAAGCAGGTGATTTTGATGTTAGTGATCGAGAACGTAGCGGCGCCCCGCAGAAGGTTGCACATGAGGAACTGCAAGCATTGCTGGATGAAGATTCATCTCAAACGCAAAAAAAAATAACCTAGCTGAACAACTGGGGGTAACTCAACAAACCATTTTCAATTTATTTTACGTGCAGTGGAAAAGATTCAGAAGGAAAGGAAATGGGTGCCACACGACCTGAGCCAGAGGAGAAAGTATGAGCGCGTCATGAAGTGTTCGAATGTGTTGAATAAACAACACAGAATGTTTTCCCTGCGGAAAATCGTTACGGGTGATGAAAAGTGGATATGGTACGACAATCCCACACGCAAAAATCACTGGGTAGACCCAGGTGAAACAACGACGTTGACACCGAAACGCAATATTCACTCCAAGAAAGTTCTGCAATGCATCTGGTGGGATATAAAGAGTGTGCTCTATTAAGAACTATTGGAACAGGGCCAAACTGTTACTGCTGATCGCTACAAGCAACAATTGTTGCGATTGAACCAGGAAATCCGTCGGAAACGTCTGTTCACAGGCAAAGGATTGCGTTTCGTGAAATTGCTGCATGACAACGCTTGTCGCGAAATTGGTCAAGGAAACGTTATCGACGCTTGGCTGGGAAGTTTTGGAGCACCCGGCATATAGTCCCGACATAGCCTCTTCAGATTATCATTTGTCCCGATTGATGCAACATGGTTTGTCTGCTGTACGGTTCCGGACATGAGAGGAAGTCCAAAAATGGGTTGACGACTTCATCGCGTCACACGACAAAGTATTTTTCAAGGCTCGAATCCGTCAGCTACCCAACCGAAGGCGGAAGGTGATAGATAATTGCGGCGCATATTTTGATTCGTAAAGGTATTGTTTTTTTGTTGTTTTTTTCTCTCAAATTAAATGTTGCGTTTCCTTAAAACTCTTTAAAGTTTATTTGTACACCTAATGCATAAAGTTGAGATGTTCTGTCGTGTTTTCAATAACTTTGAAGCTGATATGCCGCGTTTTCATACGGAGCATTGCAGCTAAACTAAACATACCACACTCTACGGTAAGTAATGTCGTGATGAGATGGAAGCAGAATTGTGAAACTACTGCCAAAAAAACGTTCTGAAAGGCCGTACAAAGTGACGGAAAGTGACAGGGTAAGAAATGTTAAGACATCCCATTCTTCCTTTGCCCTTTCCATCGCTGATGTATTGGGTCGTTTCATAATTATTGGCCGATGCCGACAAGACGAATTTGCATAGCCGGTTACAAGGGACGCCTCGTAGGAGGAACTACCAAACGCACATTCAAATAGAATCGATTCAGTCCAGTATGATCTTAACTAGCTTGTCATTTTCATGTAGGACTTCCGTCCACAGGTAGTAGAGTTTAGGTCCCAGCCACCTACAGCGAGATCGCCTTTTGGGCAGGACACAGAAACGGAAGGAATGAGAGCAAGTCTAGCGACTTTTGACAGAACAGTTTGTAGTGAGATTAGAGTACAGTAGATGGCGCCACCGTACAAGTACGATATTGCACATAGATGGGTGAGAGAATTTCAGGGAGGACATAGGAAAGGATACCCATTTAACCAGTGGGTCCAGCCTGGGGGCCGTCACTTTACGTGCTCGTCCGATGCACGGCGGATATTCAGCGATTGTTAGTAAAACACACCATCTCTGTAAGATCAGCCCAGGCTTGAACCTGGGGACCCAGCATCGATAGTCTGAAACACTAACCACTAAGCCATCCGCGGCTTGTCGGTTCAGTCCACGTGTGTAAAACAGTATTTAAGACAGATATTAGCAGTTGCGGACGTGATGGAGCAATCCGACTTGAGATCAGTGATTTTGCACGAATTCAAAGTTGACCGGAATGTGTCCGAAACGGTCGCAAATGTCAACAAAGCGTGGGGTGTCCGAACGACGAGTGACAGAACTGCCCGTAGACTGTTTTCCAACTTCCATGACCGTGATGTTGCCATCGATCATGAGCCAGGAGCCAGTCGTCCGGTTCTGTGCGACACTGTACATTTAAAGCGGAAAGTGGAAGGAAAAACCAACATTTACAGTACATGAGCTGAGTGCCGAACTTGTCGTATCATCAGCGACAGTTTCCAGACAACTGGCAGCTATGGGCAAGATTAAAAAACTGGATACCTGGGTTCCACACGAACTCACCGAACAGCGGCAGATATGGCGTCTGGAAACATGCATTGCCCACCAAAAACGTGAGGCTAGTGCCCCCTTTCTGCATCGGATCCTTACGGTTGATGAAAAATGGGTGCTTTATGACAACAGGAAGCGAACAGCGCAGTGACTTGATAAAGGGGAACCACCCAAACACATGTCCAAACCCGAGCTGCACCGACAGAAGGTTCTGATCTTTGTGTGGTGGACTGCCAAGACTGTGGTTCATTATGAGTTTTTTGCCGCGAGGTCAAACAATTACAACGGACGTGTGCTGCCGTCAGCCGAACGAATGTCACCAGAAATTATGCAGCAAACCACCATCGCTCGCCAATCGTTTGGGTCCCATACTGCTTCAGGATGGCGCACGACCGCATTTGTCTATTGGAAGCATGCGAAAAATCAACGCCTTCTAATACGATGTCCTCTCTCACTCTGTTTATTCACCTGACTTGGCCCCCTCCGACTTTCACATGTTTCGCCATTTGAAATACTTCTTGAGGGGCAAACGGTTCGCTAACAACGATGTTGTGATTTCCGCCGTTAGAGATTCCTCTGACCACTGTGATGCCAGTTTCTACCACCGTGGCATTTGTGCACTGAAAACACTTTGGGTAACAGTATATTGCTGCCGAGGGCAGAAATTTTTGGAATAAAATGCATTTCGTCGTCTGTTACTGCTGTTTGTTTCTTCGTGTCCGAATCGGCCAATAATTATGAAACGACCCAATAGTAGGAAATGCTTGTAATGTCTCGATTAGTACCATAAATGCGCAGAGAGTTGCACAGTGTGGGTTATTATGGTAGAGCACGTCACTCTCGTATCACTCTTTCAATATCATGAGCTTGTTTGGATTTGGCGACAGCCCGGCGAACGATCTTCACCCAACTGTGATTTTTTTTAATTTTTTTACGCTTTGAAACCGTAGGTTGAAGAAACGTATATGCTCCAGCTTTGTCCGTTTGTATGCCTGTTTGTCTGTCTGTCTGCACGATAACGTGCGTAAAATGGTTCGATATTGATGAAATTTTAGTATGTCGTAGGGGAGTACACGATACGAACTGGGATGAAATCATGCAAATTCCTAATCCTGATGTGGCTTATAGTTTATTTTAAATGACTTTGAAGAGATTGTACAATAAGGCTTTTCCATTTAAAAGAACCACGTCTAAATCCAAAGAAGAGCGGAAACCTTGGCTAACAAGGCACTGTCTTAATCAGATAAATAAAAAAAATAAACTATTCACAAATTCTTAAAATCAAGGTCACAAATTGATTACACTGCTGGACAATTGCTAAGGACGGATCATAAACGGCTATATAGCGCATAAAAAAGTAAGTGTGGTTGGATGCCAAGTGAAATAAAATAATGTCTGAATGCCAGGACATTACAAGAAAGACAATTTATTTTGCTCTGAAATCCAGAAGGCTTTGGAACGTGTTCAAGGGACAAACAGGCCATTTTGTGCAGAATACGTAAACGTGAAAAAAATGCAATTACCGTCCGCAGGCGTTCCGGCGTAAGATGTCAATACGGTATATGGCCACCATGGAGGGCGATGCAAGATTCCACACGTCGTGTCATGCTTTGCACAACATTATCAAGCAGCTGTTGGGGTAATTTATCCCATTCCTCTGTCAGTGCACGGATGGGGGTGTCCTTGTTTATTGGTGGGCATTGGCGACCAGCAAGACTCCTCCCCAAAGCATCCCACACATTTTCAATGGGATTCAGATCTGGAGAACGTGCTGGCCATACGAGGCGTTGAATATCCTCGCTCTCAAGACACTCCTGGACAGCGACTGTTCGATGACATGTTGCGTTGTTGTCCATGAAAATGAATCTATCACCAACAGCACCACGGAACATGCGAACATGAGGTAGCAGAACATCATTTATGTATCGTTGGCCAGTCATAGTCCCAGTTGGAAGCACACAGAGGGACGTACGGCCATTGATCATGATGCCAGCCCATACCATGAAACTACATGTCGGATATCGGTCCCTTTCCTGTGTGTTTGCTGGACAATATGCAGTTCCACTATCACGCCAGATCAGTTGTCGTCGACAATCAGACGATAGACTGTATCTACTCTCATCTGAGAAGAGGACAGCAGACCAGTCGTTATCAGTCCAATTGCGATGTTGATGGCACCATTGCAAACGGGCGGTACGGTGACGTCTGGACAATGGGATGCACACAACAGGACGGCGGGCGTGTAGTCCTCCTTCATGCAAACGTCTGGCGACAGTTTTTCGGGAGATCCGCTTGCCAGTAGCAGCCATAAACTGATTTGCTACCTCACTAGCTGTGCTGCGCCGGTGTCTTTTTGTTGATAGCACTATGTACCGATCTTCTGCAGGTATCGTACTGCGAACACGACCTCCCCCGTGACGTTTGCTACACTCTCCATTTGTTTGAAATGATTTCCAAAGCCTTGAAACAACACTGTGGCTGACGTCGAACTCCCTGGCAACATCTGTTATTTTTCGCCCTTCTTCAATCTTGCCAATAATACGGCCACGCGTAAAATCATCTAGGTGATGTCGGGAAGACATACTGAAAATTGCAAGTTTGTCAATTGATTCTTTCCCTTTCAACTTTGCGTTTGAACAACAACGGTCAATACGCGTCAAATCATTTATATCTCTTATCAGCGCTATGACGTCACGAACAAGTTCGGCAATCCAAAATTTGCATACGCACAACACGTCTTACTGTATTCCGCACTTATGCTAATTTCCACATTTTCCTGCCTTCCATTTTATGGTTGCTATCGTTGCTATTGTCGTCCGTCCTTAGCAATTGTCCGGCAGTGTATAATATGTTTTTTAAATTTAGAAATAATCTTAATTCCTACATTAGAAAATTAAAAAGAGATTATTATTTTCATATTTTTTCTAAAAATAATCCTAAAGTAACATGGAACCACTTAAACATATTATTAGGCCGTAGGAATGTATCAAAAACTTCGATTCACCTCACTTGCGGTAACATCGAAATTACTGATCAAACTGAAATTGCTAATCAATTTAATAATCATTTTACTGCATCACCACAACGTATAATACAACAACTTCCTAAGCTAAACAATCAACAATTACTTGATTACTCCAACTCATGTACTTTAAATTCAATGCATACCTTGGAAAATACTAGAACCGAATTAATCTACCAACTGCAGAATATTAACATAAATACAGGACCAGGTCCAGATGATATTCTTCCCAAAATTTTAAAAACTATAACTTTCTACATTGTTACTCCCCTTTTATATATTTTTAATTTCATTCTAGCTACAGGTATTTTCCCAGATTCGTTAAAAATTGCAAAAATTACCCCGGTCTTTAAAAAGGGTTCTCTGGCAGATATTAATAATTATCGAACTATAGCTAAATTATCCATATTGCTCAAATTTTTGAAAAATTACTATTTGTTAGATTATTTGCCTATATTGAGAAGTATAAAATTTTGCACAAAAATCAATTTGGCTTTTTGCCAAATTCCTCAACAGAAATTGCCCTTTTACACTTAAAAGATAAAATTCAATCTAATTCTATTAATAATGAATTTACATTGGGACTTTTCATTGATTTATCAAAAGCATTTGATACTTTAAATCATAACCTATTATTATCAAAATAGTACGCAATTGGTATTCGGGGTACATTACATAATCTATTTATAAACTATCTCACTGGTTGGTAGCAATATACAGAATTTGAACATACCAGATCTAACTTACAATCAGTCATTTCAGGGGTCCCTCATGGCTCGGTACTTGCTCCATTATTATTCAATATTTATATTAATGACTTCTGTACCTGTTTACACAATTCAGATATCATTTTATATGCAGATGATGCAACAATATTAATACATGCAAATGATGTTGAGACATTGGTGCGACAACTACAAGTCCATTTTACATCTATCACTAATGGTTAACTAAAAATGATCTGGCTATTTATATTAACAAAACAAAAGTAATGATTTTTCAAGTTAATTCAGAATATTAATTTACTTGGATCATCTATAGAAGTGGTTCAAAGTCATAACTATCTTGGTATCATCATTCAGCACGATTTAAAATCAAATACACATGTTGACTACCTTTCTAATAAGATCTCAAGAAATTTAGGGGTTATTAGTAGTGCAGTGGTCAATTTAACCCCAATATTAATGATTTTATTGTACTACACTTTAATTCGATCTCATCTAATCTATTGTATTATATGTTTGGGGATCGACTACTTTATACAATATGAAAAAACTTCAGTCGTTACAAAATAGATTCATAAGACTATTACAATTTAAACTACAATATACTCAATTTTCAAATACAGTCTTTCAGGCTAGACTCAGTCCAAATGATTTTAATATACTAACTATTCAACTATTGCATATCTATAGTATAGGTAAACTAATGTTTTTGAGAATTAAAAATGGTTACTACCAAGATTTAATTACAATAAGTACTCACAGTCATGATTATTCCACGAGACAAAAAACAACACTAATCCCCATGTTTCCACTAACAGAACGATTTAGATCATTTCTTAATTATACTGGTCCTGCATTATGGAATACATTTCCTACTGATATTGTATCACTTAATAATATTAATATATATTTAAACGAAAACGCAGGCATTGCTTACTGAGCAAAAGCTCATAATGTGCTACATATTACCTTTATTAATTGATAGTACCATCCTAGCTGTGTTTGATATTGTGTGGACTTGACTTGTTTATGTTTCTTTTGAATTTTTGGTTTGTATCTTCATGAAAATTTTGATGCTTTGGGAAAAGAGAGCGCGTCAGGCCTATCAGGCCTTTTCCCTCCTCATTCCGTGTTGTTACAAAAATATAGTATTTGTGTTATATATTTATGATTATGTAATACCATGTCTGTAGCAACTAAAATGCAATAAACAAAATAAAAATGAAACACCTGGGGACGAACCCATTTGAAAATGGAAGAAATGGGGTCAAAGGTCAGGATATAGGAGAGGGATCCATTCCATTGCCCTTATGAGTCACAACTTGCGTAAAAATGGTTTGATTTCAATAAAATGTTTAGGGGACCAACCGTATTGAAAATGGACGAAATGGGGTCAAAGGTCAGGCATAGGAGCGGGGTGTATTCCATTGCCCTTATGCGTCATAACGTGCGTAGATATAGTTCGATTTCGATGAAATTGTTGTATGTGGTAGGGGACCACATGGGGAAGAATCCTATTGAAAATGGGCGCAATGGGGTCAAAGGTCAAGACATATGAGCGCGATCCATTCCATTGCCCTTATGCGTCAAAACCTATGCAAAAATGCTTCGATTGCGACAAAACTTCAGCAGGTTGTTCCGGAGGTATACTGAACCAGTTCTGTTGATTATTATCGAAATGGGGTCAAAGTTTAGGGCAGAGAAGCGATATTTATGCCACAGCGATTATCCTCATAACTTGAATAAAAATGTTTCTATTACGACAAAACTTTAGTATGTTGTTCCGGAGGTATACTGAACCAATTCCGTTTACGGTCGAGTTGAGGTATGCTTTACCAAGATCATCTTGGTGAGTTTTCTGCTGCAGAGAGCCGGGGACCACATATCATCCCTCTCATATCCGTGAAAGAGACACGTAAGGCGGAGGTAATGTGCTTGTATGGGGAGGCATCCCTTTGGACAGACGTACCGATTTCTACCGGCTTCCAGGTGGCAACTTGAACGCTCGGAGGTGTAGAGATGATATCCTGGACGTCTTTGTCCTGTCACATTCAGGTGTAATTAACGATACATTCATACCGGAATCCGATAATTCTCGACCACACACAGCGCGACTGGTACAGCAATACCTTGAAGAAATGTCAATTATCCATATGAAGTGCCGAGCACGCTCTTCTAACCTTAATCCAATCGAGCATGTGTGAGACACTCTAGATACCCGTGTTGCTGTTCTCCTTTTCCTTCCCGAATCCTATAAGGGCTTCAAACTGCTTTACTGAAACAATGGGCATTGCTACCTATGGATCACATAGACAATTAACAGCATGGAACATCCCTGTTGAGTCTATATTGCTTTTCAGGGTGACGACACTACATATTGAGACACTTTTTAATTTAATTTTTGGAACACTGATTTATGTTTTTTTAATAACAAATACAAAATTTAAATGTATAAAATGCTCTTCCGATTTTCTGCAACATATCATCATCATTGTCAACCATTATCAATCCACTGCTGGACGAAGGTCACCCCAAGTTTCCTCCGCAACGGTCTGCTTTGTGCCAGTCTCCTCTATGTCACTCCTGCATACTTTCGAATTTCATCCACCCATCTCCCATGTGGTCTTCTTCTGGGTCTTTTCCTGTTCCTTGGAATCCAATCTAAAATGTCGGCTGTCCATCGATGGTCTGTCCTTCTGGAAGTATGTCCAGCCCATTGCCATTTCAGGGATTTAACTCTGATCATGATGTCTTCCACTCTTGTCATTTTTCGGATCCACGAGTTCCTCTTCTTATCTCTCCTGGTTACACCAAGCATGCACCTCTCCATGCTGCTTTGAGTTGTCTGCAGCCTTTATGATACAAGAAAGATATTCACCAAATTTCATTCAAATTGGTTGCATATTTTTTGAGTTATAAGAATTTTTCAGTTTGTTCCTTAATTTATGGAAACCAGTGTACTTTGTGTGGCCTTCATCCAATTGTGGATTGATAATGGTTGGTAGTGACGATGATAAAGTTGGCACCCAAAAAAGGAGACTTACCTTAAGTCAGTCGGTATTATTATTTTCTTTATAACAATGCTAAAGCACTGCGCCTGCTGTTTTTAGCATTACGTGTGACACTTTTGATTCCGAAAATATCGCCTCCTTGAATCAAGCATTCCGGAGACAGAATTTAAAGCTGAATTTGTAGACTTGTTAAAAGAATTTATCAAATTAATATCAAATTCATCTTTTAAATGAATACTAGAGATAGGTGTGATGGACATCATCCTCGCAGAGTATAACAGGCCCATGTGATACAGTAGATAGGCGGATAGTAGAGCTTCTGTGAAAATCCCCCAAAGACATCGCTCTTCCTACGTTTTAGCATAATTTCTTATGTTTGGTAATGAATGGTTTGGCCACCAGGGGTCAAAAGACGTGCTTATTACACCCGAAAATTCGGTGTCATCTTTCTTGTTTGTTTTTTTTATGAGCAAAAAAATCGCTGTACGGTGCTTTTCTCGTTTGGAAAATTCGCAACGTACAGCAGCAGGATAAGATTGAATAATTTCCGCCGTTGGAAAAAATTGAAGTTTTACGACATCCTCCCCTCCTACAAAACAATTGGAGTGGGTCAGCTCCCTTAGTTTTTCAATGTGAATGTGGTCCTTTCTCTCTCTCTCTTTCTCAACTTTCACCCTCCTTACATGCTTCAGGGCAGGCTATTAACTGCAGCATTTCTAAATCGAGCCACCCGCTCACAGGCGATCTTTTTATTGTTCTGGTCGGCGGCCATTCGTTCTCTAGATGTGTGAGAAGCTTTTAAGTTGTCTTAAATGGCACGGGAGAAATGGGCTGGGAGAAACTTAGTTCTCTGTATAAATCTGTACCGTATTTTCCCCATTTGTACTCTCAGCTTTTCAAAGCTTCTGTGACACTGGTTAGCTGGGCCAGTCTGTCGTTGTTTTCCCTTAGCATATGCTCAGTTTAATATTGCTGATAAATACTCTTCCATATTTATTAGGGAGTTTAAGAAAGCGAAAAAATCGCTTCCGGAGAATATGTGCTTGTAGACAATGTAAAGGGGAGAAGCGATATTTGGAAATATTGTAAATTACTGTCCCGATCTGCAACTAGTCGGCTGGAAAACGTTGTGCAGTTCACGAAATGCAAAACCTTTTTTTATTACGATAGCACAAAATCTGGAACATCGCATCTCAAGCGGCACGAATGTGACCCCCCCCCACACACACACACACACACTAGATTCATGATTCATATTGGGTTCCAGCGATATTATATGCCATTAGAGATAGGTGCAGTTTATAAAGCCATAAAATCTTCTCTCATTAGAACGATTTTTTTTTTTTTTTGATTGGAGGTTTAACGACCACCGTGATCAACTCAATGGGCTATAAGCAGTCGCCCGTCCCTAATTTAGGGTCACTGGTTCCAGGGAAGGGAGAGAGCCAGTGCCGTAAGACAAACACAACATCCATGCCTCACCGGGATTCGAACCCGGACCCCGTTCAGACGAATGATCAGAAGCCATCGCTTAGACCACTGCGCCACCGGGGCGGCTTAGAACGATTACCTCATAATTCTGGATATTTCGTACTTTTCGAAATACCACCGCCCCCGCCCCCCAATCCTTATCTCCAAGGATATTTCCGGGTCCGGCGGTAGAGAATGATAATTTGAAAACCCAGTAAAATTTGAAAGGCATGGAAATTGTCCTTTTCATGCAATATTTTTGAGTATACAAGCCCCCCCCCCCCATCCTCGGACGTCACGTGACTTTTACAGAGTCTCGGAAACTTTATGAATGAACGTTTATGGTAATAGAATGCGTGTAGCAATTAAGAAAACGAAAACTCTTCAGGGGTCGAATGACCGAGTGCACTAGGTGTCAAATTCGTGTTTTAGTAATTGTTGAAATTTTACGGGGCGGCCCGGGGCGGCGGGGCGGCCCGGGCCTTGGAAACAGAAGAAATATACGGGACGGGTTTTAATTAAAAAATTTGAAACGGGCCGGGTACCGGCTGGACCTTGGACGAGCGGGCTTCGACCGGGCCGGGCTTTCCAAATTAAGGCACGTGCAGATCTCTTAGGCATTGCTCGAGGAACTCTCATTTGAGTTTTGAGCCATCCAGTTGACCCCAAGGGCTCCTGATTTAAACGCTGTGGAAGCTCTCAGTGATGTCGTTAGGAGCCGTGGATGGCTTAGTGGTTAGTGAGTTAGACTGTCAATGTAAGGTCAAAGTTAGACTGTCAATGCAAGGAACCGGCATTCACATTTAGCGAATCTGGAGGTTAAGAATCTTATCTTGTGTTGCCGGTTGCTAAAAATGCCGAATGCCGGTTGCTTCGACTAGCGAATCCTGTGATGGTTAAATTCAAATTGATCGGAAACTTGAAACTTGGTCGTTCTGGGTGGTGTAGTAGTTAGCATACCCGGGCGTTTTCCGGGAGACGCGGGTTCGAGTCCCGCTCCAGGACGATGAAAATTTTCAAGTTTTCGGATATTATCTGACTTACCATACTTGTCATATTTACGCCAAAAATGGGATTGTCATCTTCAAAATTTGTATTATATGGCGTAATCCCGTATTTCTTTCATGTTTTTCAATATTTGGAGGGAATCTTTTGACAGTTAAATAACATTTTACTCAACTGCTTTGAATAAAATCATTTAAAAAGGGTGCTCTCCTAATTTTGTTGAGCAGTGTACATTTCGAAATATCATTTTCAGAAAAAGTAAATATCTTGTGCTATAGCACGTTTAATAAAGGTGTTACTTACGTGGGGTAGTGACGAACTCCTTTACAAACAGTTCTCCCCGTTTCAGGACAGAACTGCTGTCCAGGAAGGAACTTGTGCTTTGACTGTGGCTTTGGGTAAGAGTAATCAGTGTAGTAGTAACTGCTGCTTGTGTAGGTTCTCCACCTCTGTGGACTTGGGTTGGACGTCAGAACAGGCATCCACAGCAATAAAGCAAACGCTTGCACCATCTGTATGGAGAAAACGAAAATGTACTTTTATTGATATGTCAAGAAGAGCTTAATTCAATAAATGAAATCCTTGAGACAAATTACGAGATACACTGAAAGGACAATATACACCGAAGAGCAATTGAATTAAAGACAGCTGGCGTTATGCAAATGTGGCACGCTCTGGGCGTACCTGTAAACGGAAACGACATGACGTATGCAGCGATCCGACAATATAAGAAGTGATGCGACGGCAATCAGTAAGAGTCGGACGCAGTATGGGTAAGACGAAGGATCTAAGCACATTTGATTGTGGGCAAATTGTCGGGGCCCGGCGAATGAGTCACTTCATCTCGGAAATCGTGAAGGCACTGGGATTTTCACGAGCCACTGTGTCACGGGTGCACCGTGAGCATATCGAATCCGGTAAAACCATCCCTGCAAGGGCCAACTGCCGTGGACAACAGCGTGTGGATGCGCGGGGTCATCGTCGGCTAGCTCGCATTGTAACAGCGGATAGATGGGCCACAGTGCAAGAAATCACTTGGCAATTTAACGCTGGTGCACACAAAAACGTGTAAGCAGCCACACCATCCGGAACCATCTCCTCGCTATGGGGTACAGAAGCCATCGTCCCACGAGGGTACCGCTGCTGACCGCACATTACTGGGTGCAAAGATTAGCATGGGCGTGGGAACATCGCCACTGGACCCTAGACATTTGGGAAAATGTTGCCTGGACTGATGATTCGAGACTCACGTTGGTACATGCGGATAGCAGGATACGAGTACAGTGCAAACCACATGGAGCGATGGGTCCTTCTTGCCAGCAGGGTGCTCTTCAAGCTGGAGGGGTGGCATTCTCATCTGGGGACTTTTTACATGGACTGAAATGGGACCCCTGGTACGTGTGATATCGTCCCTCACAGGTCAACGTTACCGGGATATCATGCACGACCATTTGCTCCCGTTTGTGTGACTTCAACATCCCACTGGGGACCTCATCCTGCAACAAGATAATGCACCGTGTCATCGCTCTTGAATTGTATCCGAATGGTTGGATGAACACTCCACCGACGTGACCTCGCTTCCTTGGCCAGCTAGGTCATCTGACCTCAATCCCATCGAGCACATCTGGGATGCCATCGAGAGAGAGATGTTCGAGGCTCTAACTTCCCCTCTATCAAATCTTCGTGAACTGTGGGAGCTTGTTCAGAGGTCGTGGATCCGTATGGCTTCTCAACGCTTTCGGTGCCTTGTCGAGTCCATGCCGAGACGAATCGCCGCCGTCATCAGGGCGAAAGGTGGTGCTACACGTTATTAGACAGGTATCTCCAATTCAATTGCTGTTCAGTGCATCATATACACTAGGACAAGCTAACAACGGTTACCGATAACTCGGGTACAGTTGGCAAATTTTGAGCAAAGCTGTTGCAAAATCTAAGCTCATTAATGCGTCTGTTACAGCAAATTCTAAACAAGTTAGTAAAATCATGCAATGCATTGATTATGATACGCTTTCCAACATACTAGAAATCATAAAATGGCTGTGGAATAAATCTCCCTCCTACGCCCTGACCTTTGATCCCATTTCGATGATATTCAACAGAACCGGTTTGGTATACCTCCGAAATAACATGATAAAGTTTTGTCGCAATCGAAGCAATTTTACGGCAGTTATGATGCATTAGGGCTATGGAATAGACCCCGTTTCTGTGTCCTAACCTTTGACCCATTTCGCCTATTTTCAATAGGATTCGTCCCCAGGCGCAGGCCCCTACAACATACTAACATTTCATCCAAATCGAATCTTTTTTACGTAAGTTATGACGCATAATGGCGATGGAAGTGATTCCGCTCCTATGTCCTGACCTTTGACTCTCATTTCGCCAATTTTCAATAGGGTTTGTCCCCAGGTGATCCTCTATCACATACTAATATTTAATCGAAATCGAACCTTTTTTACGTTAGTTATGACGCATAAGAGCAGTGGAATTGATCCCGCTCCTATGTCCTCACCTTTGACCCCATTTCGTTCACTTTCAATAAGGTTCCTTCCCAGGTGATTCCCTTCCACATACTAAAATTTTATCGAAATCGAACAATTTTTACGCGAGTTATCGTGCAAGCGAACATACGCACACAACGCTTGACGTAATGACGCAGATGGGAATCGCGGCCATCTGCTAGCAAAAGTGTGACGTCATAAAACTTTAATAGGATCCACACATTTGTTTGACTGCTGACGTCATGAAAATGCAGGTCGCGCCATCTTTTTTCTTCCCAATTAATGCGTTCCCAAGGATGAAAATTTGAACATCGGTTAAAATAGCTTCATTTTATAACTAGGAATACCTAATATTTTCTAAAACATAACCATAATTATGCAATCCAACATTTGTTTGTCTACCGACGTCATCAAAGTACAGGTCGCGCCATTCTTTTTCTGGTTTCAACACCACCAAAGGAAAAGTTATTGCTTTTTAATATAATTATGGTTATGTTTTAGAAAATATTAGGTATTCCAAGTTATAATATAAAGTAATTTTAATCGATGTTCAAATTTTCATCCTTGGGAACACATTAGTTGTGAAGGAAATGTGTACAAAAGTTTTTCCATTGGAAGTATAGGAAGCAAAATTACTTGACGTCCACCTTAATAATATGGAATAAAGGCGATGGAATGGATCGCAATCCTATGTCCTGACCTTTGACCCCATTTCGTCCATTTTCAATAGGGTTCGTCCCCAGGTAGTCCCCTACCACATACTGAAATTTCATCGAAATCGAACCATTTTTACGTACGTTATGGCGCATAAAGGTAATGGAATGCATCCCGCTCTTATGTCCTGACCTTTGACCCCAATTCAGCCATTTTGAATAGGGTTCGTCTCCAGGTGGTTCCCTACCACATTGTAAAATTTCATTGAAATCGAACCATATGTACGCAAGTTATGACGTATAAGTACAATGGAATGGATCCTGCTCCTGCGTCGTGACCTTTGACCCCATTTTCAATAGGGTTCGTTCCCAGATGATCCCCTACCACATACTAAAATTTCATCGAAATCGAACCATTTTTACGCCACTTATCGTGCGGATGGACGGATAAAGCTGGAGCATATATGCTTCTTTAACAACTACGGTTGGAAAGCGTAAAAAACGAACGCGTAAAACTTATGTCTCCTAGAACAAAAGTACGAAACATTCTAAAAAGGAAATGCCTAAAATTTTTCATGAATTACTTTCATTCACGTCTTCACTTTGGTTGTGATCAGGTTGCATGTAAACAAAGCGGAAAGACACACTCAGATCGGGAGCCACGTTTTTCATTTTCTATCGCGAAAGCCTCAATCCCATACAGCTCTTGTGGGACTATTTGAATCGACAGGTTCGACGTGCCGACCTACAACCACGTCATCTCTTGGACGTCCGTTCTCTTCTGCAGTCCTAATGAGCACGTGTGCCTCGGGCAACTTTCCATGGCCTAATTGCGTCCATGCCACGCCGTTTCGCCGCTGTCATCTGAGTCAAGGGTGGTTATTCCCATTATTAGGTAGGTGGTCATATTCTGGTACAACTGAGTCATTTTCTGGTCATACTCTGGTATGACTGAGTCATATTCTGCTCATATTCTGTTACCACTGAATCATATTCTGCTCATATTCTGGTACGACTGGATCATATTCTGGTACTACTGGATCATATTCTGGTCATATTCTGTTACGACTGAGTCATATTCTGTTACGACTGAGTCATATTATGGTCATATTCTGGTACGACTGAGTCATATTATGGTCATATTCTGGTACGACTTAGTCATATTCTGCTCATATTCTGGTACCACTGAGTCATATTCTGCTCATATTCTGGTATGACTGAGTCATATTCTGGTACGACTGGGTCATATTCTGCTCATATTCTGGTATGACTGAGTCATATTCTGGTAACGACTGGATCATATTCTGGTCATATTCTGCTCAGATTCTGGTATGACTGGATCATATTCTGGTACGACTGGATCATATTCTGGTACGACTGAGTCATATTCTGTTACGACTGAGTCATATTCTGTTACGACTGAGTCATATTCTGTTACGACTGAGTCATATTCTGGTACGACTGAGTCATATTCTGGTCACATTCTGGTACGACTGAGTCATATTCTGGTACGACTGAGTCATATTCTGGCCATATTCTGGTACGACTGAGTCATATTCTGGTCATATTCTGGTACGACTTCCAAGCCAAAAGCCGGAACTCAGTCTTCGGCGGCTGGAATATATCTGACCCAGATATCGGCCAGTGCAACATGAAGGTACATGATGCTAAGAATCACCAGAGGTATGGAAATACACTATACTGCCAAAAGTCACCGGACACCCTTTCAAAAGCAAATAAACTGATAATCTCGTTGCTAAGATGCGCGGTACAGTTGCAAACGGTATACAAACAAACCTGCAGCTGACCGCGATCATATCGCACTCTCAGGTTGAGCGAAAATGTCGCTGAACAGACTTTGAGAAAAGGAAGATTGTTGGGAGTTATATTAGTGGGTTGCCCATAAGAGAAACCGAAGGCGCTTAAACATACCTAAGTAAACTGTTTCGGATGCACTGAATAAGTGGAAGACACATGGCAGGCCTGAAGCAGCAAAACGTACCTGCAGACCAAAGAAAATAAGTGATAGGGACGTCGAAACCTCAGGAGAGTCGTTACAGCTAATCGACGGAGTACTGCACAACACTTTAGTGTACAGGTGTGTAAAAATGCTGCAACCTCAGTATGTACACATACCATTCGCAGAGAATTTCATTCCATGGGTTACCGTTGTCGTGCGGCTGTTTATAATCCTTTCGTCTCCACTTGGAATGCTACTCGTCGTTTAGCATGGTGTAAAGAACATTTATCGTGGACCGTAGATCAATGGAAACGGGTCCTATGGACTGATAAATTCAGATACACGTTTCATTAGTATGATGGTCTTGTGTGGGTATGGCGGCAGCTGGGGGAACGCTATTTACCACAGTATACTGTTTCTACGTTCAAGTTTGGAGCTGGAAGTGTACTCGTGTGGTGGTGTTTTTCGTGGTATGTTCCCGGCACATTGGTTATGGTGGAAAAACCTATTAACCAGCATGTCTAACTCAATATTCTGGACAATTATGCCCTACCAACTCTGTGGCAATACTATGGAACCGAGCCTTATTGGTACCAGCAGGGTAATGCATCAAGGCATAGAGCAAAGACTTTTACAGCATGGGTTGACGATAATTCTGCTTCATGTGTGAACTGTCCAGCGCAGAGCCCTGATCTTTATCCCATAGAGCACCTATGGGATGAATTAGAGTGATGCATAAGAAGTTTGGAACCAATGCTTACTACTAAGCAAAAGTTAGCGGCAGCATTATGTAGTGAATGGAAGCACATACCTATCGCTGTGTTCCAAAACCTTGTCGAAGCCATGACTCAAAGGGTCAGTGCATGCATTAAAGCCAAAGGAGGACCGACACCGTACTAATGTATGTCAAAAAATGTTATGTTGTGTTTCTCTTCTAGGTGTCCGGTGACTTTGTCAATATCATCATCATCATCGTCAACCATTATCAATCCACTGCTGGACGAAGGTCTCCCCAAGTTTCATCCACAACGGTCTGTCTTGTGCCAGTGTCCTCCACGTCACTCCCGCATACTTTCGAATTTCATCCACCCATCTCCCATGTGGTCTTCTTCTGGGTCATTTCCTGTCCCTTGTAATCCAATCTAAAATTTTGGCGGTCCATCGATGGTCTGCCCTTCTGGCAGTATGTCCAGCCCATTGCCATTTCAGAGATTTAACTCTGATCATGATGTCTTCTACTCTTGTCATTTTTCGGATCCACGAGTTCCTCTTCATATCTCTCCTGGTTACACCAACCATGCACCTCTCATTGCTACTTTGAGTTGTCTGCAGTCTTTGTATATCTCTTTCAGTTAAGGTCCACGTCTCTGCACCATACGTAAGCACTGGAAGGATGCATTGATCAAACGCTTTTCTTTTAAGACATAATGGCATATTGCTCTTGAAAATTATGCTGTTTCTTCCAAAAGCTCTCCAGGCAAGTTTTGTACGCAGATTAATTTCTTCATTAATGTGACCCTCACTTGATATCTGCTGTCCAAGATAAACGTACGTATCTGTTATCTCCAGCTTTTCTCCATCAATCGATAAATCTTCATTTCTTGTAAAAGCATTGAACATCACTTTTGTCTTCTGAAAGTTCATTTTTAATCCCACTTCTGTACTCTTGTCAACAAGTTCCTGGATCATACTCTGCAGCTCTGATGGGGTAGTTGCAAAAATGACTACGTCATCAGCAAAACGAAGGCGGGTTAGATAATCTCCATTAATCTTTATCCCTTTGTTTTCCCAGTTCAGAGATTGAAAGACATTTTAAAATGTGGCATTAAAGAGCTTCGGAGATACGGTGTCAATATACTTTGTCAATATAGTGTATATTAAATACGTATACAAATTTTCGTTGTCATGTATGTATTTCACGGTGATTGCAACCCAAAGAAAACAAAATTCCCTGTCTAATTCCTTAAAACGGAGATATGTCAACAGTTAAGTGGACTCAGTAATGTGATAACAAGAGCATTCCATTTTGTAAAGTACACACAGTGTAGTAATTGAAGTTACAAAGATATAGCATAAAAGAGAGGCGAAGTGAATGTTTGTTTTCACTTCGTATCCCAGATTTCTCAATTGTCAATCAGGTTTTCCAGGTCATTTCCGCTATGTGGATGATACAGGAGTTACCACAGACACGCCCATCGCATGCACGTTTTTAAAATCGCTTTCACATTTTTATCTTTGTCCATTCATTCAGTGTGCACAGAACTGGGGGCGTGTTTTGCAAAGACAATAGCTTCAGGTCGGAGATCTGAATGACATAACAGTGCGTCAAAGATTTCAGCCTACAGTGGCGCCACCAGTGTAATCGCGAATGCGTTATAAACCGTGACCATCTGCTTGCTTTCTGCCAAAAGTACTGCGCAGTTGTTAAAGTAACTCCAACGAAATGGCCGTTCATTAGAGAAATAAAATTTTTTTCATGTTGAATTATTAAGATGGAACAAAGGGCTGTTATTAAATTTAACGCAAAACTTGGTAAAAGTGCCTCGGAAACGTACCAAATGATGAAACAAGGTTACGGTGAGTTTTGTTTAAGTAGATCAAATGTTTTCCTGTGGCACAAACGTTTTTTGGACGGAAGAGAGACGCTAGAAAATGATAAGCATACCGGAAGACCAAGTTCATCTAGGACACCTGAGATTATTGAAAAAGTGCGTGATTTCGTGGCAAACAATCGATGTGCGTCACTAAGAATGACAGAAGAGTCTTTAAACGTCAACAAAGAAACGATTCGAACCATCTTGCATGAAGATTTGGGCAAAACAAAAGTCTGTGCTAAATTTGTTCCACACACGTTAACCAATGAACAAAAATCAAGGAGAAGTGCACATTGCAGAGACATCATTTCAGCCGCTGAAAATGATCCATACTTCTTAAAATCGATTGTTACAGGTGATGAAACATGGCGTTTTCAATATGATTCTAAAACAAAGCGACAAAGTGCGGAATGGAAGTAAAAAAACTCGCCACAAGCCAAAAAAAATAAGAAAAGTTCCATCGAAAATCAAAACAATGCTCATTACATTCTTCGATAGTAAGGGTATTATTCACAAAGAATTTGCTCCAAGTGAACAAACAATTACTGGTGATTTTTGATTAAATGTTTTGAAGCGTTTGATGGGCAGAATTCGTCGCATTCGTCCAGAAAATTGGGATCAAAACAGTTGGTATTTGTTGCACGATAATGCACCCAGTCACACCCCACTTCTTGTTCGTAGATTTTTGGCGAAAAATAACGTCTGTGTGTTGAATCATCCACCGTATTCGCCTGATTTAGCACCCTGCGACTTTTCTTTGTTCCCAAAACTTACAATGACGTTAAAAATTTATAATATTTCGACCATACAAACAGCTTCGACGTGTGCTTTGGAGGCAATTCCGCAAAAGTGAACTGGAACAGGCATTCGAATCATTATTAAATCGCTGTAACAAGTATATTGAAGCCGGAGGGACTTATTTTGAATAACAAACCAAAACAAATTATAATTTCTTGTTTCTATTTCATTTTACAGACCCAGTCTTAAAAATTCTTTGCCACACACACTGTGTATTGGCTGTCGACTAGCACGTTCATCCTTTTCAACCAAAATGACGACAGTCAACATTGCATTCATCCTAACCAAACAACAGCAACTTGTTTCGTGTTCTTATAAAGACATGAATCGTCTTGCTGGAACACAACGCCAGTCCTATTCGCTGAAACAGGACGGTTTTTTCTGGATTGCAGCCTGTACAAACGTCCAGCTGTAAGCTGTACTTATCGCTATTTATCGTCCAGAACAAACACATACACAGACTTCTCACACATCCTTTTATGTAGCTGCCTCATCTATTAGGTGTACAAATAAGTTTTAAAGCATTTTAGGACAACGCAGCATGTAATTTGAGAGAAAACAACAATACCTTTACGAATCAAAATATGCGCCATCATTATCTATCACCTTCCTCCATCGGTTGGGTAGCTGACGTTTTCCAGCCATGAAGAACACTTCGTCGTGTGACGCGATGAAGTCGTCAACCCATTTTTGCACTTCGTCACATGTTTTGAACCATGCAGCAGACAAACCGTGTTGCATCGATCGGAACAAATCATAGTCTAAAGGGGCTATGTCGGGACTATATGCCGGTTGCTCCAAAACATCCCAGCCAGGCGTCAATAACGTTTTCTTGACCAATTTCGCGACAAGCGTTGTCATGCAGTAATTTCACGGGACGCAATCCTTTGCTTGTGAATAGACGTTTCCGACAGATTTCGTGGTTCAATCGCAGCAATTGTTGCTTGTAGCGATCATCAGTAACAGTTTGACCCTGTTTCAATAGTCCTTAATACAGCACACCCTCCATATCTCACTAGATGCACAGCAGAACTTTCTTGGAGTGAACACTGCGTTTCGGTGTCGAAGTCGTTGCATCACTGGAGTCTACCCAGTGTTTTTTGCTTTTGGAATTGACTTACCATATCCACTTTTCATCACCCGTAACGATTTTCCGCCGGAAAGACTTTCTGTGTTGTTTACTCATTAGATTCAAACACTTCATGACACGCTCATCCTTGTTCCTCTGGCTCAGGTCATGTGATCCACATTTTCCTCCCTTCTGAATCTTTCCCATCGCTCGTAAACGATTGGAAATGGTTTGTTGAGTTACCCAATTTGTTCAACTAGTTCTTTTTGCGTTTGAAACGAATCTTCATCCAGCAATGCTTGCAGTTCCTCATGTGCAACCTTCTGTGGGACGCCGGTACGTTCTCGATCGCTAACATCAAGATCACGTGCTTTAAACCGTCTAAATCAAAACTCATACGTGCTTTTCGATACAATATTCTCCCTCAGAACAGAACAGATCGATGCCCATGCTTTGGCAGCACTTTTGCCGGATATGTAAATTAGCAGTATACGTCACACAAAAAAACGCTTTAAAACTTATTTGTACACCTAATACATGTAGTAACGGCTGCACGTGGCGATCAATCATCAACAAGCTATGCAAAGTACTTCCTGGACAACCCAATATCAATACCGAGTTAGTCTCCTCTTTGCTATTTTCAAACCCTCCACTCATCAGGCTTTCTACAAGATTGAGGTCCGTTGCTATGGGAATTACCTTTTATTTTTCAATAAGAAAGGAATTATTGCTGCAACATGGAAGCTAATTCCCGTAGCAAAGAACCTAAATCTTGTGAATTATCGTTAGGAAAAATCAAGGGAATTATCGTTACAACGGGAATCACCGAACGTTTTGCAACAAGTCAGGTCGGTCACCGATTTCGGACGGTTCGTTCTGGCTTGCAGTCAGCGATCCTGTTCACTCCAAGGATGTTCTATGGAGTTGATATCGGGGTTCTGTGCAGGACAATCAAGTTCTTATACACCTATCTCATTAAACCATTCTTATGCGGAACTCGCCTTGTGTATGGGGGCATTTGTTTGGCGGTAAAGGAAAGGTACTTCACTGAATTGTTGCCATATTGTTGGGAGCACAGAATTATAGAGAATGTCATTATAGGCCGCAGTGTTTAGATTCATGGGTATTGGGACAAGGGTCCGTCCCAGACCATAAAAGACAGCCCCAGAACATGACGCCTTCTCCACCAAACTGTCATCTACCACACCAAGACTCCTCCGCCAAACTGCCTGATGGTGAAGAGTAATTCATCACTCTAGAGAACGTATTTATTTCCAGTGCTCCGAAGTCTAATGCCCCCGAGTTTTACACACTGTATCAAACAAGTGCAGTGGTGGGGATCAAACCGACGTCATTTGGGTTGGCGCAACAGGAAGCGCGTGTCTTAACCATTGAAATAGAGAGACTAAGAAACCACACTCACGTTCAACGTAAAACTCTAATTGCATGATGACGATGGTTTTTTTTTTTTTTTTTTTTTTTTTTTTTGGCGTTAATGCGAGTGAATTATTCATTTCATTTTCTGTTGGACCTTACTCTGTAATAAATTGGTACTTAGAAATAAGCAAAATATACTCATTTTTGAGTACATTCTGGGCTTATAATAGCTCCGAGTGCTTCTGTCTCATATTTGGAAAAGACACGTACTCATGTTTGAGTGCACACAGGGAATCAATTGTGGCCGCCCCGGTGGCGCAGTGGTCTAAGGCGTTGGCCTCTGATCATTCGTCCGTAAGGGGTCCGGGTTCGAATCCTGGTCAGGCATGGATGTTGTGTTTGTCTTACGGCACTGACTCTCTCCCTTCCCTGGAACCAGTGATTCTAAATTAGGGACGGGCGACTGCTTACAGCCCATTGAGTTGCTCATGGTGGTCGTTAAACCTCCAATCAAAAAAAAATCAATTGTGAGTATATCTATTATATTAAATATATGTACTAAAAACAATCCATATACACTGACGGAAAAAAATCCCAACACCAAGAAGGGGTTGTGTTAGATAAACGACAGTTGGTAGGCGGTGAGAGTACATCTGTGAGATGACGTCAATGCAAATTTCGCGCTCGGCGCATACGTGTGGCGCTAGTAGCGCCCCTCGGAACATGCAAAGCAGGTTTGCTGTAAATAGGCGCTGTAACGTTCGTGAGCGTTAGTTATCGTTGAGATTCGACGTAGTGTGTTGATGTTAGTCAAGAATGTCTTTAAGAAGACGAAGAAGCCATTATCAACAGCCCACGGAGTTTGAACGAGGTCCTGTAATAGGGCTACGAGAAGGTGGATTTTCGTTCCGCAATATTGCACAACGATTTGGCCGGAATGTAGCCACTGTGTATGATTGTTGGCAGCGGTGGTCAAGGGAAGGTACTGCCTCAAGAAGACCGGGTTCCGGCCGGCCACGTGGCACTACTGAGAGGGAAGACCGCCTTGTACGGTGTATGGCCGTGGCGCATCGTACCGCGTCTGCTGCAGCAATTCAACCTACAGTTGCCACCACAGTGACACAACGAACTGTTACAAATCGGTTACTTGACGCCCTGTAGCGTGCATTCTACTTACTCCAAACCACTGCCGTTTGCGACGTCAGTGGTGTCAAGCTAGAGCTCATTGGAGGACGGAGTGGAGATCTGTTGTGTTTTCTGTTAAAAGCCGGTTCTGCCTGGGTGCCAGTGATGGCCGTGTGTTGGTTAGAAGGAGGCCAGGTGAGCGCCTGCAACCAACCTGTCTGCGGCCGAGACACACTGGACCTACACCTGGAGTTATGGTCTGAGGAGCAATTTCCTATGACAGCAGGAGCACTCTCGTGGTTATCCCATGCACCCTGACGGCACAGTTGTTGAGGTCTGGTGATTCAACCTGTTGTGCTGCCATTCATGAACAGCATTCCAGGGGGTGTTTTCCAACAGGATAACGCTCGCCCGCATACCGCTGTTGTAACCCAACATGCTCTACAGAGTGTCGACACGTTGCCGTGGTCTGCTAGATCACCAGACCTTTCACCAATCGAGCACGTATGGGACATCATTGGACGACAACTCCAGCGTCACCCCCAACCAGCATTAACCGTCCCTGTATTGACCGACCAAGTGCAACAGGCATGGAACTCCATCCTACAAACTAACATGCAGCACCTGTATGACACAATGCATGAACGTTTGCGTGCTTGCATTCAACATTCTGGTTACACCGGTTAAATAATGTACCAGCATTTCAAATTTAAAATGGCTCTTCTCGCGCTTACATTGATCTGTGATCTTGAAACCTTAATCGATTAAATATGTTACCTATACAAATGTATTGCCGCCATTTCTTTCCTCTACAACTATTTTTTCGTGGTGTTGGGATTTTTTTTTCGTCAGTGTATTTCAAAAATATGTACTAAAAACAATCCATATATTTCAAATATATGTACTACAAACAATCCATATATTTCAAATATATGTACTAAAAACAATCCATATATTTCAAATATATGTACTAAAAACAATCCATATATTTCAAATATATGTACTAAAAACAATCCATATATTTCAAATATATGTGCTCCAGTTTAATTCAGTTTGTGTGCCCTTTCGGGCAGCGCACAGAAACTGAAGGAAGTTACAGCGAATCTTGCGATTCTAACAGGAAAGTTTATAACTGAGAGAGAGCACACTAGATGGCGCCACCGTACGATTTTGCACATAGAAGGCAGAGAGAAATTAGGGAGGGGGGGCTTAGGAACATTAACTGGGGGATTCCTACCCCGAGGCCGTCACTAAACGTTCTCGTCCGATGCACGGTGGATATTCAGCGATTGTTAGAAATTCACGCTACCAGCCTAGGTTTGAACCTGGGGTCCCTGTATCAGTAGTCTGAATCTCTAACCACTAAGCCATCCGTGGCTCGATTTCAAATTTCAGATCAGATCAGGCCATATGTAGATGATTTTAGGAAGGGAGTTTCTGATCCCAGGTCTTAAACAACCCTTAGAAATAGGAAACTAGGAGAGTTGGGCTAGAGTGCCCGATAGGAAAGTGACACAGAAGCGAGGTAGAAGACGCCCTTACTTACTACCGGGGAGCCAGTACCTGTGGCCCGAGGGCTTAACGTGCCCACAATGCTCTTGTAGATCAGATCAGATCATATGTAGCGGATTTTAGGAAGGGAGTATCTGACCCCAGGTCTTAAACAACCCTTAGAAATAGGAAGCTAGGAGATTTGGGCTAAAGAGCCCGATAGGAAAGTGACACGGAAGTGAGGTAGAAGACGCCCTTATTTGCTACCGGGGGCCAGTACCTGTGGCCCGAGGGCTTAACGCGCCCACAATGCTCTTGTAGATCAGATCAGATCATATGTAGAGGATTTTAGGAAGGGAATGTCTGACCCTAGGTCTTAAACAACCCTTAGAAATAGGAAGCTAGGAGATTTGGGCTAGAGTGCCCGATAGGAAAGTGACGCGGAAGCGAGGTAGAAGACGCCCTTATTTACTACCGGGGGCCAGTACCTGTGGCCCGAGGGCTTAACGTGCCCACAATGCTCTTTTAGATCAGATCAGATCATATGTAGAGGATTTTAGGATGGGAGTGTCTGACCCCAGGTCTTAGACAACCCTTAGAAATAGGAAGCTAGGAGATTTGGGCTAGAGTGCCCGATAGGAAAGTGACACGGAAGCGAGCTAGAAGACGCCCTTATTTACTACCGGGGGCCAGTACCTGTGGCCCGAGGGCTTAACGTCCCCACAATGCTCTTGTAGATCAGATCAGATCATATGTAGAGGATTTTAGGAAGGGAGTGTCTGACCCCAGGTCTTTGACAACCCTTAGAAATAGGAAGCTAGGAGATTTGGGCTAGAGTGCCCGATAGGAAAGTGACACGGAAGCGAGGTAGAAGACGCCTTTATTTACTACCGGGGGGCCAGTACCTGTGGCCCGAGGGCTTAACGTGCCCACAATGCTCTTGTAGATCAGATCAGATCATATGTAGAGGATTTTAGGAAGGGAGTGTCTGACCACAGGTCTTAAACAACCCTTAGAAATAGGAAGCTAGGAGATTTGGGCTAGAGTGCCCGATAGGAAAGTCACACGGAAGCGAGGTAGAAGACGCCCTTATTTACTACCGGGGGCCAGTACCTGTGGCCCGAGGGTTTAACGTGCCCACAATGCTCTTGTAGATCAGATCAGATCATATGTAGAGGATTTTAGGAAGGGAGTGTCTGACCCTAGGTCTTAAACAACCCTTAGAAATAGGAAGCTAGGAGGTTTGGGCTAGAGTGCCCGATAGGAAAGTGACACGGAAGCGAGGTAGAAGACGCCCTTATTTACTACCGGGGGCCAGTTCCTGTGGCCCGAGGGCTTAACGTGCCCACAATGCTCTTGTAGATCAGATCAGATCATATGTAGAGGATTTTAGGAAGGGAATGTCTGACCCTAGGTCTTAAACAACCCTTAGAAATAGGAAGCTAGGAGATTTGGGCTAGAGTGCCCGATAGGAAAGTGACACGGAAGCGAGGTAGAAGACGCCCTTATTTACTACCGGGGGCCAGTACCTGTGGCCCGAGGGCTTAACATGGCTTAACGTGCCCACAATGCTCTTGTAGATCAGATCAGATCATATGTAGAGGATTTTAGGAAGGGAATGTCTGACCCTAGGTCTTAAACAACCCTTAGAAATAGGAAGCTAGGAGATTTGGGCTAGAGTGACCGATAGGAAAGTGACACAGAAGCGAGGTAGAAGACGCCCTTATTTGCTACCGGGGGCCAGTACCTGTGGCCCGAGGGCTTAACGTGCCCACAATGCTCTTGTAGATCAGATCAGATCATATGTAGAGGATTTTAGGAAGGGAATGTCTGACCCTAGGTCTTAAACAACCCTTAGAAATAGGAAGCTAGGAGATTTGGGCTAGAGTGCCCGATAGGAAAGTGACACGGAAGCGAGGTAGAAGACGCCCTTAATTACTACCGGGGGGCCAGCACCTGTGGCCCGAGGGCTTAACGTGCCCACAATGCTCTTGTAGATCAGATCAGATCATATGTAGAGGATTTTAGGAAGGGAGTGTCTGACCCTAGGTCTTAAACAACCCTTAGAAATAGGAAGCTAGGAGATTTGGGCTAGAGTGCCCGATAGGAAAGTGACACAGAAGCGAGGTAGAAGACGCCCTTATTTGCTACCGGGGGCCAGTACCTGTGGCCCGAGGGCTTAACGTGCCCACAATGCTCTTGTAGATCAGATCAGATCATATGTAGAGGATTTTAGGAAGGGAGTGTCTGACCCCAGGTCTTAGACAACCCTTAGAAATAGGAAGCTAGGAGATTTGGGCTAGAGTGCCCGATAGGAAAGTGACACGGAAGCGAGATAGAAGACGCCCTTATTTACTACCGGGGGGCCAGTACCTGTGGCCCGAGGGCTTAACGTCCCCACAATGCTCTTGTAGATCAGATCAGATCATATGTAGAGGATTTTAGGAAGGGAGTGTCTGACCCCAGGTCTTAGACAACCCTTAGAAATAGGAAGCTAGGAGATTTGGGCTAGAGTGCCCGATAGGAAAGTGACACGGAAGCGAGGTAGAAGACGCCCTTATTTACTACCGGGGGGCCAGTTCCTGTGGCCCGAGGGCTTAACGTGCCCACAATGCTCTTGTAGATCAGATCAGATCATATGTAGAGGATTTTAGGAAGGGAATGTCTGACCCTAGGTCTTAAACAACCCTTAGAAATAGGAAGCTAGGAGATTTGGGCTAGAGTGCCCGATAGGAAAGTGACGCGGAAGCGAGGTAGAAGACGCCCTTATTTACTACCGGGGTGCCAGTACCTGTGGCCCGAGGGCTTAACATGGCTTAACGTGCCCACAATGCTCTTGTAGATCAGATCAGATCATATGTAGAGGATTTTAGGAAGGGAATGTCTGACCCTAGGTCTTAAACAACCCTTAGAAATAGGAAGCTAGGAGATTTGGGCTAGAGTGACCGATAGGAAAGTGACACAGAAGCGAGGTAGAAGACGCCCTTATTTGCTACCGGGGGGCAGTACCTGTGGCCCGAGGGCTTAACGTGCCCACAATGCTCTTGTAGATCAGATCAGATCATATGTAGAGGATTTTAGGAAGGGAATGTCTGACCCTAGGTCTTAAACAACCCTTAGAAATAGGAAGCTAGGAGATTTGGGCTAGAGTGCCCGATAGGAAAGTGACGCGGAAGCGAGGTAGAAGACGCCCTTATTTACTACCGGGGGGCCAGTACCTGTGGCCCGAGGGCTTAACGTGCCCACAATGCTCTTGTAGATCAGATCAGATCATATGTAGAGGATTTTAGGAAGGGAGTGTCTGACCCTAGGTCTTAAACAACCCTTAGAAATAGGAAGCTAGGAGATTTGGGCTAGAGTGCCCGATAGGAAAGTGACACAGAAGCGAGGTAGAAGACGCCCTTATTTGCTACCAGGGGCCAGTACCTGTGGCCCGAGGGCTTAACGTGCCCACAATGCTCTTGTAGATCAGATCAGATCATATGTAGATGATTTTAGGAAGGGAATGTCTGACCCTAGGTCTTAAACAACCCTTAGAAATAGGAACCAAGGAGATTTGGGCTAGAGTGCCAGATAGGAAAGTGACGCGGAAGCGAGGTAGAAGACGCCCTTATTTACTACCGGGGGGCCAGTACCTGTGGCCCGAGGGCTTAACGTGCCCACAATGCTGTTTTAGATCAGATCAGATCATATGTAGAGGATTTTAGGATGGGAGTGTCTGACCCCAGGTCTTAGACAACCCTTAGAAATAGGAAGCTAGGAGATTTGGGCTAGAGTGCCCGATAGGAAAGTGACACGGAAGCGAGCTAGAAGACGCCCTTATTTACTACCGGGGGGCCAGTACCTGTGGCCCGAGGGCTTAACGTCCCCACAATGCTCTTGTAGATCAGATCAGATCATATGTAGAGGATTTTAGGAAGGGAGTGTCTGACCCCAGGTCTTAGACAACCCTTAGAAATAGGAAGCTAGGAGATTTGGGCTAGAGTGCCCGATAGGAAAGTGACACGGAAGCGAGGTAGAAGACGCCTTTATTTACTACCGGGGGGCCAGTACCTGTGGCCCGAGGGCTTAACGTGCCCACAATGCTCTTGTAGATCAGATCAGATCATATGTAGAGGATTTTAGGAAGGGAGTGTCTGACCACAGGTCTTAAACAACCCTTAGAAATAGGAAGCTAGGAGATTTGGGCTAGAGTGCCCGATAGGAAAGTCACACGGAAGCGAGGTAGAAGACGCCCTTATTTACTACCGGGGGCCAGTACCTGTGGCCCGATGGTTTAACGTGCCCACAATGCTCTTGTAGATCAGATCAGATCATATGTAGAGGATTTTAGGAAGGGAGTGTCTGACCCTAGGTCTTAAACGACCCTTAGAAATAGGAAGCTAGGAGGTTTGGGCTAGAGTGCCCGATAGGAAAGTGACACGGAAGCGAGGTAGAAGACGCCCTTATTTACTACCGGGGGCCAGTTCCTGTGGCCCGAGGGCTTAACGTGCCCACAATGCTCTTGTAGATCAGATCAGATCATATGAAGAGGATTTTAGGAAGGGAGTGTCTGACCCCAGGTCTTAGACAACCCTTAGAAATAGGAAGCTAGGAGATTTGGGCTAAAGTGCCCGATAGGAAAGTGACACGGAAGCGAGGTAGAAGACGCCCTTATTTACTACCGGGGGCCAGTACCTGTGGCCCGAGGGTTTAATGTGCCCAGAATGCTCTTGTAGATCAGATCAGATCATATGTAGTGGATTTTAGGAAGGGAGTGTCTGACCCTAGGTCTTAAACAACCCTTAGAAATAGGAAGCTAGGAGATTTGGGCTAGAGTGCCCGATAGGAAAGTGACACGGAAGCCAGGAAGAAGACGCCCTTATTTACTACCGGGGGCCAGTACCTGTGGCCTGAGGGCTTAACGTGCCCACAATGCTCTTGTAGATCAGATCAGATCATATGTAGAGGATTTTAGGAAGGGAGTGTCTGACCCCAGGTCTTAGACAACCCTTAGAAATAGGTAGCTAGGAGATTTGGGCTAGAGTGCCCGATAGGAAAGTCACACGGAAGCGAGGTAGAAGACGCCCTTATTTACTACCGGGGGCCAGTACCTGTGGCCTGAGGGCTTAACGTGCCCACAATGCTCTTGTAGATAAGATCAGATCATATGTAGAGGATTTTAGGAAGGGAGTGTCTGACCCCAGGTCTTAGACAACCCTTAGAAATAGGAAGCTAGGAGATTTGGGCTAGAGTGCCCTATAGGAAAGTCACACGGAAGCGAGGTACAATACGCATTTTATTTACTACCGGGGGCCAGTACCTGTGGCCCGAGGGCTTAACGTGCCCACAATGCTCTTGTAGATCAGGTCAGATCATATGTAAAGGATTTTAGGATGGGAGTGTCTGACCCTAGGTCTTAAACAACCCTTAGAAATAGGAAGCTAGGAGATTTGGGCTAGAGTGCCCGATAGGAAAGTGACACGGAAGCGAGGTAGAAGACGCCCTTATTTACTACCGGGGAGGCCAGTACCTGTGGCCCGAGGGCTTAACGTGCCCACAATACTCTTGTAGATCAGATCAGATCATATGTAGAGGATTTTAGGAAGGGAGTGTCTGACCCCAGGTCTTAAACAACCCTTAGAGATAGGAGGCTAGGAGATTTGGGCTAAAGTGCCCGATAGGAAAGTCACACGGAAGCGAGGTAGAAGACGCCCTTATTTACTACCGGGGGGCAGTACCTGTGGCCCGATGGCTTAACGTGCCCACAATGCTCTTGTAGATCAGATCAGATCATATGTAGAGGATTGTAGGAAGGGAGTGTCTGACCCCAGGTCTTAGACAACCCTTAGAAATAGGAAGCTAGGAGATTTGGGCTAGAGTGCCCGATATGAAAGTCACACGGAAGCGAGGTAGAAGACGCCCTTATTTACTACCGGGGGCCAGTACCTGTGGCCCGAGGGCTTAACGTGCCCACAATGCTCTTGTAGATCAGATCAGATCATATGTAGAGGATTTTAGGAAGGGAGTGTCTGACCCCAGGTCTTAGACAACCCTTAGAAATAGGTAGCTAGGAGATTTGGGCTAGATTGCCCGATAGGAAAGTCACACGGAAGCGAGGTAGAAGACGCCCTTATTTACTACCGGGGGCCAGTACCTGTGGCCCGAGGGCTTAACGTGCCCACAATGCTCTTGTAGATCAGATCAGATCATATGTAGAAGGTTTTAGGAAGGGAGTGTCTGACCCCAGGTCTTAGACAACCCTTAGAAATAGGAAGCTAGGAGATTTGGGCTAAAGTGCCCGATAGGAAAGTTACACGGAAGCGAGGTAGAAGACGCCCTTATTTACTATCGGGGGGCAGTACCTGTGGCCCTAGGGCTTAACGTGCCCACAATGCTCTTGTAGATCAGATCAGATCATATGTAGAAGGTTTTAGGAAGGGAGTGTCTGACCCCAGGTCTTAGACAACCCTTAGAAATAGGAAGCTAGGAGATTTGGGCTAGAGTGCCCGATAGGAAAGTGACACGGAAGCGAGGTAGAAGACGCCCTTATTTACTACCGGGGGGCCAGTACCTGTGTCCCGAGGGCTTAACGTGCCCACAATGCTCTTGTAGATCAGATCAGATCATATATAGAGGATTTTAGGAAGGGAGTGTCTGACCCCAGGTCTTAGACAACCCTTAGAAATAGGAAGCTAGGAGATTTGGGCTAGAGTGCCCGATAGGAAAGTCACACGGAAGCGAGGTAGAAGACGCCCTTATTTACTACCGGGGGGCCAGTACCTGTGGCCCGAGGGCTTAACGTGCCCACAATGCTCTTGTAGATCAGATCAGATCATATATAGAGGATTTTAGGAAGGGATTGTCTGACCCCAGGTCTTAGACAACCCTTAGATATAGGAAGCTAGGAGATTTGGGCTAGAGTGCCCGATAGGAAAGTGACACGGAAGCGAGGTAGAAGACGCCCTTATTTACTACCGGGGGGCCAGTACCTGTGGCCCGAGGGCTTAACGTGCCCACAATGCTCTTGTAGATCAGATCAGATCATATATAGAGGATTTTAGGAAGGGAGTGTCTGACCCCAGGTCTTAGACAACCCTTAGAAATAGGAAGCTAGGAGATTTGGGCTAGAGTGCCCGATAGGAAAGTCACACGGAAGCGAGGTAGAAGACGCCCTTATTTACTACCGGGGGGCCAGTACCTGTGGCCCGAGGGCTTAACGTGCCCACAATGCTCTTGTAGATCAGATCAGATCATATGTAGAGGATTTTAGGAAGGGAGTGTCTGACCCCAGGTCTTAAACAACCCTTAGAAATAGGAAACTAGGAGAGTTGGGCTAGAGTGCCCGATAGGAAAGTCACACGGAAGCGAGGTAGAAGACGCCCTTATTTACTACCGGGGGGCCAGTACCTGTGGCCCGAGGGCTTAACGTGCCCACAATGCTCTTGTAGATCGGATCAGATCATATATAGAGGATTTTAGGAAGGGAGTGTCTGACCCTAGGTCTTAAACAACCCTTAGAAATAGGAAACTAGGAGAGCTGGGCTAGAGTGCCCGATAGGAAAGTCACACGGAAGCGAGGTAGAAGACGCCCTTATTTACTACCGGGGGGCCAGTACCTGTGGCCCGAGGGCTTAACGTGCCCACAATGCTCTTGTAGATCAGATCAGATCATATGTAGAGGATTTTAGGAAGGGAGTGTCTGACCCCAGGTCTTAAACAACCCTTAGAAATAGGAAGCTAGGAGATTTGTGCTAGAGTACCCGATAGGAAAGTGACACGGAAGCGAGGTAGAAGACGCCCTTATTTACTACCGGGGGTCAGTACCTGTGGCCTGAGGGCTTAACGTGCCCACAATGCTCTTGTAGATCAGATCAGATCATATGTAGAGGATTTTAGGAAGGGAGTGTCTGACCCCAGGTCTTAAACAACCCTTAGAAATAGGAAGCTAGGAGATTTGTGCTAGAGTGCCCGATAGGAAAGTGACACGGAAGCGAGGTAGAAGACGCCCTTATTTACTACCGGGGGTCAGTACCTGTGGCCCGAGGGCTTAACGTGCCCACAATGTTCTTGTAGATCAGATCAGATCATATGTACAGGATTTTAGGAAGGGAGTGTCTGACCCCAGGTTTTAAACAACCCTTAGAAATAGGAAACTAGGAGAGTTGGGCTAGAGTGCCTGATAGGAAAGTGACACGGAAGCGAGGTAGAAGACGCCCTTATTTACTACCCGGGGTCCGACGGCTTAGCGTGCCCATCCGACGCACGGCGGATATTTAGTTGTTCGAACGTTCGCACCTGCTGGTATCGAACCCGAGGGCTCCTGCAAGGCAGTCACGAACGCTGACCACTAGGCCATCAGCGGCCCGATTTCAAATTTGGAATACGTGTACTCCATGCATACTCATTTATTCATAGAATCAACTGGAAGTATATTATTCGATGGGACATCAGGGATAATGGATGTACTCGTTGTCACATGCTGGGAAAATGGACCAAACAATTTTATGACAAATATAGTGATGATGAGACAATATATTAATTATGAGATCGCCACAAATATAGTTAATGTAAAAACGTACACAAAGATACTTTATGCATAATTAAGTTACGTGTGATCAGTGACTTTGTTGAACTAATTATTTACGTGTGTCACTTTAAACATTTATTAAACAATTTCTCTTGAAGTCTATAATATCTCAAATGAAGTAATACGAGATTATATTTATATTTATTGACGCAGTTATTTGTAAGTACGTATGATTACTTATATTTGTACCCATTTGTTGTACTTCAAAAAAAGCGTAGTGTTACAGGGCTTGGAGCTGAATTCTATAACAGCACCCTGTGTGGAGGATTCGCTTGTGCTTCCTTTGCCGTAAGTTCGGTATCGGTGGTTTAATCCGTAATTATTCCAACTGGAGCAGATAAAAACAATACAAACCGTAGAAAAGTGAATCGACTGAAGCTAAATTTTGCAGTGAGGAAAACGTTTATTCAGATCATACGGGGAATGTCACCAAGCTTCTGTCCTTTTCGTGCTTTCATTCTTTCCGTTCTCCCTCAGTATTCTACACCGCCGAAAATCCTTCTCTCTCTTTCCTGGCCACTCAAAAACTATTCCTTCCTCCGTCCCTTTCGACCCGAAGCATACTGCCCCTCCTGCGAAAACTATCTTCCTTCGTCGACCCCTGCCACCGCGTTCCCTCCGGCTACACCCTAAGATGTCTCTTCTCCGAAAAACGGAAGATTCCCTAATTGCCATCTGCTGCGTCGCGTGGGAAAGGAAATACTCATTTGCCTTTCGTCCAAATGGCGGGAATTGAAAGGAAATGATTCCAATTCAGTATCACAAAAATGGCTACAGAATCTCGCTTCTGATAAATATGGAAGCCCCGGTTACAGTAGGTTCAGGTTCTCATTTTTAAGCAGATTTTTTAAACAGTGTATTATTCCTTCAATAGGTTCGTAATAAGTCTATTTTTTCTGTAGGAAGACAATGTACATAAAAAAATTACACAATGAAATGTAATTTTTTTCAACGTGATAGTTTGAAGCAACAGAATATTTTAGAACTTGAGAATTCCTTAAACTAACAATGTCTTTCAATTATCTTTAAGAAAAGGTGAAATGTATCGTTTTATTTCACAAAACTCTTAAATATAAAATTTACTCTTGATAGCGAAAATGGCATTTATCTTAAGAATTCCGCAGACTTACACAAAGACATCGTGCAATCACATGTACAAAAATTTAAGTACCTGTTTTCATACGGTAACATAGTACGCAATAGCTGGATCACAAAATGGGGAGAAGGGAAGGAATATCCGATGCCACAATGACCAAAATTTCACGAGTATGCAATAGCTGCATCACAAAATGGGGAGAAGAGAAGCAACATATGATGCCACAATGACCAAAATTTCATGAGCATGCAATAGCTGGATCACAAAATGGGGAGAAGAGAAGCAACATATGATGCCACAATGACCAAAATTTCATGAATATGCAATAGCTGGTTCACAAAATGGGGGAGAGGGAAAGGAATGTCCGATGCCACAATAACCAAAATTTCATGAGTATGCAATAGCTGGATCACAAAATAGGGGAGAGGGGAAGGAATGTCCGATGCCACAATGACCAAAATTTCATGAGCATGCAGTAGCTGGATCACAAAATGGGGGAGAAGCGAACGAATATCCGATGCCACAATAACCAAAATTTCATGAGTATGCAATAGCTGGATCGCAAAAAGGGAGAGAGGGAAAGAACAATCTGATGCCACAATAACCAAAATTTCATGAATATGCAATAGCTGGATCGCAAAAAGGGAGAGAGGGAAAGAACTATCGGATGCCACAATAACCAAAATTTCATGAATATGCAATAGCTGGATCACAAAATGGGGAAGAGGGAAAGGAATAGCCGATGCCACAATAACCAAAATTTCATGAGTATGCAATAGCTAGATCGCAAAATAGGGGAGACGGGAAGGAATATCCGATGCCACAATGACCAAAATTTCATGAGCATGCAATAGCTGGATCACAAAATGGGGGAGAAGCGAACGAATATCCGATGCCACAATGACCAAAATTTCATGAGTATGCAATAGCTGGATCACAAAATAAGGGAGAGGGGAAGGAATATCCGATGCCACAATGACCAAAATTTCATGAGCATGCAATAGCTGGATCACAAAATGGGGGAGAAGCGAACGAATATCCGATGCCACAATAACCAAAATTTCATGAGTATGCAATAGCTGGATCACAAAATAGGGGAGAGGGGAAAGAATATCCGATGCCACAATGACCAAAATTTCATGAGTATGCAATAGCTGGATCGCAAAAAGGAGAGAGGGAAAGAACTATCCGATGCCACAATAACCAAAATTTCATGAATGTGCAATAGCTGGATCACAAAAAGGGGGTGAGGGAAAGGACTATCCGATGCCACAATAACCAAAATTTCATGAGCAAGCAATAGCTGGATCGCAAAAAGGGAGAGAGGGAAAGAACTATCCGATGCCACAATAACCAAAATTTCATGAGCATGCAATAGCTGGATCACAAAATGGGGGAGAGGGGAAGGAATATCCGATGCCACAATAACCAAAATTTCATGAGTATGCAATAGCTGGATCACAAAATAGGGGAGAGGGAAAGAATATCCGATGCCACAATGACCAAAATTTCATGAGTATGCAATAGCTGGATCGCAAAAAGGGAGAGAGGGAAAGAACTATCCGATGCCACAATAACCAAAATTTCATGAATGTGCAATAGCTGGATCACAAAAAGGGGGTGAGGGAAAGGACTATCCGATGCCACAATAACCAAAATTTCATGAGCAAGCAATAGCTGGATCGCAAAAAGGGAGAGAGGGAAAGAACTATCCGATGCCACAATAACCGCAATTTCATGAGTTGCAATAGCTGGATCACAAAATGGGGGAGAAGGGAAAGAATAGCCGATGCCACAATAACCAAAATTTCATGAGTATGTAATAGCTGGATCACAAAATGGGGCAGAGGGAAGGAATATCCGATTGCACAGTAACCAAAATTTCATGAGTATGCAATAGCTGGATCACAAAATGGGGGACAGGGAAAGGACTATCCGATGCCACAATAACCAAAATTTCATGAGTATGCAATAGCTGGATCACAAAAGGGGTGAAGGAAAGGACTATCCGATGCCACAATAACCGCAATTTCATCAGTATGCAGTATCCAATATCCGGTCTCGTTACAGAATTTTAAAATCAGATCCTTGGAAAGAGGATTGAAAATTAACAATTAATAAGGCCTTAAGAGCATTCCTTCGTATCACTCCCACTACCGGAAATTTCTGGTCTTATCGAAACGAAAAAGTGAGAACGGAGTTTTTTCGTTAATGCGACGGCAGTCCCTTAAAAACAGAGAGTAACATCCCACAAAATGAAAAATATAGGTACCGCAAGATTCACTATATTGACAAAAATTACTGGACACCCCTTCAAAAGCAAATAAACGGGTCCGCTGCGTTGTTAAGATGCGCGGCACAGCTGCAAACGGTATCAAAACAAGCCTACAGCTGACCCCGATCATATCGCACTGTCAGAATGAGCGCAAATGTCGCGGCAGGAGAGAACTGACTTTAGAATGGAAAGATTGTTGGGTGTAATACTAGTGGGTTGAGCATAAGAGAAACCAAAGGCCGTTTAAACATACCCAACTCAACTGTTTTGGATGTACTGAATAAGTGAAAGACACATGGTGTGCCTGAAGCAGCAAAACGCACCGGCAGACCAAAGAAAATCAGTGATAGAGGACGTCGAAGCCTCAGGAGAGAAGTTACAGTTAATCCACGGAGACTTCCAAGTACAGGTGAATGCAAATGCTGGAACCTCGGTATGTACACGTACCATTCGCAGAGAACTTCATTCCATGGGTTGCCGTGCTCGTGCCGTTGCTCATAAGCCTTTCATCTCCACTCGGAATGCTACTCCTCGTTTAGCATGGTGTAAAGAACATTTATCGTGGACCGTAGATCAATGGAAACGGGTTATATGGACTGAAGGATCCAGATACACGATCCATCAGTCTGATGGCCGTGTGTGGGTACGGAGGCTGCCGAGGGAACGCTATTTACCACACTGTACTTTTCCTACGGTCAAGTTTGTAGCTGGAAGTGTATTCGTGTGCGGGTGTTTTTCGTGGTATGATCGCGACCCATTGGTTATCATGGACAAACCTGTTACCCAACACGTCTACATCGATATTCTGGACAATTATGCCCTACCAACTCAGTGGCAGTACCATGGAACCGGGCCTTGTTGGTACCAGCAGAATAATGCACCGAATCATAAAGCAAGGACTGTTACGGCGTGGTTTCACGAGAATTCCGTATCGTGTGTTGTGGACTGGCCAGCACGGAGCCATGATCTGAATCCCATAGAGCACCTATAGATGAATTAGAGCGCCGCGTAAGAAGTTTGGAACCAAGGCCTACTACTAAGCAACAGTTAGCTGCAGCATTATGTACTGAATGTGAGCGCATACCTGTCGCTGTGTTCCAAAACCTTGTGGAAAGCACTCGAAGGGTCAGTACATGCATTAAGTCCAAAGGCGGACGGACACCGTATGTCAATAAATGTTATGTTGTGTTTCTCTTCTAGGTGTCCGGTGACTTTTGTCAGTGTAGTGCATACGTTATTCTTTCTGAAAGTACCCTCCTATTACCACCCCCTACTCGATGTGAGGGCGAACCATCTGCTGCGTCCTATTCGCTGCAGTGGGATTATTTATTAAAAAGACCGTTAATTTTCGCAACTCTTTACTCTCTATTATCTTCCGCCTATGGGTGTCTACCGTGAAGTTGGGTTCCCTAATGGAGGGTCTCCAAGTTCAGGGTTGACGGGTGCATTGCGTTGTGTTTCATATGGGAGAACATGGGAAACCCATATTCCTCCATATGCCGCTTGAAATTTAATAAACTCATGTCAGATTTGGACCTTTTATTTTCCTGCGACTGGGTTTGCTAAATGTTAAAAGTTATTTTCTTCTTAAAATCTTGGAGTTGTTACTCTACCAAAACTTTACGATTGTTCTACTTAATTATTCAGGTTAAAATAAACAAAGATTCACTTATTTTGAATTTTCAAAGATTTGAGAAACTCGGGTAAATTTCATTATAAAATACAGAATTTATTTTCATTTGTGTTTCCTTAAAATCTATTACACTGATCGGTGGAGATTTCTATTAATTTAAACCAAAATATATTTTAAGTTCATTATGCTTTTTGATATTCGCAATCATATTTTAAAGTTCACCTTCCGCAAAATATAAGACACATTATGTTATTCAGCACTTGCAAGAGATTAAAATTATCTTTTCTACCGAGGATGTATAGGAGACAAAATCATGATCATGCTAACGAGATATTGGGAATTATGAAATTTTTCTCACCAAATTCTTTTCTTTTCATCTATTTCGTTGTCGTCCGGTATTACTTATAGGTATAAAGTCTATGGTTGGGACCTCATCCGGTCCTGCTGAATGCACACTGCCCGCATAAGATCACTCGATGCTTCACCCAAAATTTGCGTAAAAACCTCTCAGGGAAAACATCATACTTCCCTTCACCTGGAAATCATCTTGCTCAATTTTGAGCGTCCTCCCAGGAAAAGTCCTAACTTAATTTTCTCTGCGATATTCTGCCCAGGATTCATCTAGAGTCCATCTTTCCTCTCTGCGTTCACCCAGAAATAGCAGTCATCATTCCATCCCGTGTTCTCTCCAAATCCTCTCCGCCTAAAAAAAAAAACTTTTTCTCTCGTCTATGTTTAAGGGGTTCGGGGTGTTCCTGTCCTACCCAAATGGTTCTCCCCTTATTGGTTGGGCCGCTTTTCCTCGCTTCGGCATTGGTTTACATCCCTGTATGGGAATCCCTCCGATTCGTTGGCAAAGGCTTGAGAACATCGAGTTTTCTTGAAGATGAATATTCCTTTATCTTGTCAACTGCTCCGCGGGATGTCCGCGCTGCCTTAGAATTTTCACGTACGCTTCCTGTATGACTCTTTCTGTTGGTGTCAACCAGTTACGCCCACTACGAGAAATATGCCCTGTTCGTTGCCCGCTAGCGTGCGTAAAACGTGACTTCGTTAATAGCGAAAGGTCCAGTAAATTGGCCCCCACCTGTGATTGCGAGCATTTCATTCTCGTAGCGTTGCTTGCTAAAACCTCCGAGTTTTCTCTTTACTAACCTAGGGGTGTGTTTCGTGCGTATTCTTACTGGAATTTCCGGAGAGCTCGGGGAACACAAAATAAAATAAAAAAAACAATTCAAAAGAATGATGAAAAAAAAATAAGGAATTTCCTCCTCAAGAAAGAAATCTGCTCAGCCAGGTCTTAGAAAAATTATGAAATAGGTATTATAATTATCCTCTTAGAACGCCTGTCCACATTATGCTTCTCGGATTTTCTTTCCCAATTCCCGCGCTCTCTAAATTGTTTACTTGGTAACTACTCTTCCTCGTTTAACTATTTCCTCGTACTATGCGATACCGTAGGAATTATTTGGTGAATATATTGCTTTCCCACACTTACTAATTTGTAGGCCCCCTTTCCGAAATTCATACCTACGAAATCATGGTCCTCCAATGTTACACGATATTCCGGAGGACATACGGGTAACATTATCTCCCTCTCCCATAGGGTTGAAGAGCTTTGTCCCCCAAAGTTAGGTGCTGTGGATTCCTTCCTCTCTTGCAAGGCTGCTCGTTTTCGCTCATTTCAACATGCGATGAATTACAATTATTTGCGAAAACTTATGCACACATATGATACATAATGTAATTATAAGCACATACAATAAGCATAAAACTACGAGTAAGATTATTATAACAATGTTCAATAAATATTAAATTCCTCCACCGAATCTAATTCTAAGTTTGACATTGACAGATAACATATGCACTGTATATATATATATATATATATGAATTCTTTCCGATAGTGACAGATTTCTTCAGCCGCCGTCTTCTCGGCGACACACAATATTTGCTCGGGTACGCGCCTCCGTTGGGCGATATGGTTTCGGTTTTGGGCGTTCCCATCTCTTAAGCACTCAGCTAGTTTCTCAGAGTTCCTTTGGAGATCAGCCTCCCAGACGGGAGTGATGTAGGCTAACACCATCTCCACGTTCAGTTCATAAGGGTGCCGTACCATTACGCCGAGGAATAGTTCCCGGTAACATTTACCGCCTGCAGCAAGTGATGACCGACGAAGCGATAAACAAAATTATTATTACCGCAGCGGCTCCGGCTGCGATTATTTTGAAAGCTCCGAACAGGGAAGTGCCGAAGGCGTTGAACAGTAGCCCACTGCTCCATTCGGGTGGGCCTGCTGGTTGCCAGTATGCGCTGGAGATATTAGGATAAGTCAGCTGAACTGAAGGTTGTTCTAAGCAAAAGTCTAAAGTGGTACAAGCGGTAACGGTTCGGGCCTTTAAGCAGAGTTTTTCGCTGTGGCACTTAGCGTCCGTCTTTAGATTTATCTTGATCGTTCGTCTTTCCGTCTGTAGTTTTACCGAACGAGAGTGCACCGTGAGTTTTTCGAAGTGAACGTCCACAATCCCGGCTGCGCACGATGAGAAAGCTTCGATCTCTACCGTAGCCAAGGGCTCGCATGCAAAACAGCCTGTTACCTTGATTTCTGCCTCCGTGAATTTTGGGCAGACAGTTCTGGTTTCGATCGAGTACTTGTACTTCTGGAATTGAAGATTTACCACTATAGGGGCTGAGTGTAACAGTTCCGAAACAAGTTGGCCATTTCCGTCAACCTTCAGTTGATGCCATGCTGATGCCATTGGTAAGGCGCTCTTTTTTGTTCTATCATACTCAGTAAATACGACTGTTGTCGGTGGCATTTCATAGAGTCCTCATAATAGCTACAAGAAAACATGCTTTCGTCGAAGATAAAATTTTTCGACATCGATTCGTTGCTCTGCGTATCGCCGATATGTCCTTTCATCGGTCGTGAAGGTAAGCTTGCCCTTTCAATATAACTCTCTTGAGGGTTTCCCACTCGAGAGATCAGATGGGTGTTCACGATTTGTGTAGGCTGGTCCAGTGATCCGACTACTTGCACTGTGATGCCCGTAGAGGTCGTGGCTTGGTTCTTAACCGTCAGAGTCTCTACGGTGTCGTTGTTGTGCTGTTGAATTAGTAGCTGATAACTACACTGCATCGATACTATTCTGCGTACGTCGTATGCTCGCAGGAAATCTGCTTCCAGCCATATTCGAAAGAAATGGCAATGTTGCGAGTCAATGATCCAGCATGACGTGGACCCACTGTCGGACGGCTGACAGCCTGTGATGCCGGGCCAGTCTAGCGATTGTTTTGTCAGTGCGTCAAATTGTTTTGATCGCACACATCCTTTTCCCCAATTGCAAGTCTCGTGATTTGCACAAACCAATTGGCTGAGATAACGCATTGTAGTCACGTGCGTAAAATAGTCTCTCGTCGTGTGCCAGATACAGTTTGCCTGCTGGTAGGTTACTTTCAAGGAAAAAAGTGTATGGTCATTTTCCTGGTCCGTAAACCATATGCATTGTTCATGCCCCAAATTCATTAGGGTTACCTGCGCATTAGTAGTTAGACGGCAGTTGTGCTCTACCTCTGAGTCCGTGCACTCCTTCACCTTTGATGCAACAATCGAATGTGCGTTACATTCCGCGGAAGTTCCGTTTACCAACAGAAATAAGCTCAAAAGTACCAGTCCGTGTAAAGGCGGTTGCGCCGCTGGACGGGCAACTTGCCTCTCCAAATATTCGTGCATCTGATTTACTCCGTTACGTAAAGCATTTCCTGTTAGGGCTCCTGTCTTTACTGCCACAAACGTTGTTCCTCTGAGGAATCTATATGACTTCCAAAGAATTGTTCCGACTCCATACAACAGCTTCCAGATGCTAATTACTACTTTCCTGGCATATAGAAAGGTTACCGCTGAAATTAAAACTAGCACAATATACACTACATAAGTGACTGCGTGGGGTAAACACTTTAGCTGTCGTAGCATCTCACGACACAGTATGCACTGTAGGGGTCTACACGTTGTTCTACCTACGATTTGCAAAGCACCCCTTAGGGTTTTTCCATCCGTGGTAACGAAAATCAAAGTTAGTTCCGCAGAAAGCTCTAGTAGTTCCGGTGGCAATGATGTCTGATACGGAGCGTTCCTTAAAGTGATAACCCGCTCCATACCTCGAACTCGAATCACCAGGGTTCCTGGAAGTGAGCTGGTGATGATTGGGTCGTTGTATGATACTTTGATATTTTCCCTTTGAAATACTGCCTCTTCGTCAGACAGCAAATGTCTCTGGTGACGGCGCCGAGGTAAAATATTAGTGCGCGGTTTTCCAACGCACTCTGTGAAAGAGATCAGCGCTGGGTTCGAAATCCGTAGTCCTTCCGCTTCATGTATCAGTGTAGATACTGCTGGCGTCAGGCGGCAGTTGCACGTAGTGACGGATTTATTCACACAGCTCGCCAGTGCACAATATTCGCTCGTTCCACTGCACGGTGCATCGGCTGTGCAGGCACAGTGTAAACCGTCTCTTGTGCACTCCATTAATGAAAGGGCTCCTTGTGGGTTCGGTTCCTGCTGAACGAAGAAATTTCTCGGTTCGATAAGCTCATGGTTGTGCGTAATGAATGTCCTCCAGGCTTTCACGCACTCGTCGCATGAATGTGCATGACAAGCACTCCGCGGCATTCCTAGTTTCAAAAGTTCGGCACGAGATGCTACAGTGCACTGATATTTATCTCCCTTCAAATGACAAAGTTCGTGATTAGCAGCTACTCCGCTAACTGTCCAGATTACTAAGGAGAACGCAATCACGTTCATCTTGTCCATTTTATTGACGAAATGTCACTTTCTTCAAATATCTTAAAAGTGGTAATGGTTCTGTCGACACTTGTCGGCCATAATTATCTCAAAACAAACATACACATGAAATCACTCCTTATCACCTCGGTATTTCTCTTGCACATGCATTATATACGCTTTACATTAAGAACTAGTAATATTTCCTTCGAAAAGCTCGTTTCACTCTGACCTACGAGAAGTGAGGGGTTTTTATGTGCATATTTATTTATATATATATATATTTTTTTCGAAATTCCGAAGCGCATTCCATCCCAGGCTTCCCTTTTCTCTAATTGTATTTTTTTTTTCTTCCTACTTGTAGGTTTTCTCCAACAACAACAACAACAACAAAAATAAAAAAAATCTCATCACTCGTGTTTCTTAAGCTTACTAAATTATAATTAAATAACGGTTATTTACTTCCCATGTATCTATTCTGCAGCTATTATTTCCATTCGCTGGTGCGTCTACTACTTCTAAAAGAAAAAATTATTAATTTCCCTTTTCGTGTTTGTCGTATTGTCTACCAGATATTACCCGCGTATAGTCGCTTATTTCCCTTTTACGTTGTCTAACTTAATCGTTAGTTCTTTGCTGAACTATTTCTTGCCATTTTATCTTTCGTACTTTAATCCCTTTTTTTTTTTTTCTCTCTCTTTTTCCTCGCGTATTACAATTGTATTCTCATTCCTGGCTATTTCTGATTTCACGACCAGATGCTTTTCTCGTGTATTCGCAGGTGTGCGGCGACCATTTAAGGAACGCCGATGATTTCGGAAAATAGGGGATTTCCTCGAAAATGCTTGCGAGAGTCCCCTTTGGGCGATGTCACCCCTGCAAATTCGTCGCTCCAAAAATTTTGGGTCGTTCCTGTGTTGACCGTCTCTCACGGCTCGAAATCTGAAACACCTGCGCTGATGCCTGTGGGTGTAAGTGAGCGCACAATAGCGTAGCCTCTTGCATGTTTTGCTTACATCGGAGGCTTCTTGTTTAGCCTATGTAGAAGCATCCACTTAGTATTCTGTTACCTGGGGCTAAAACTACCCCTCTAATTTCTGCAGGTCAGTGCTCAGTTCGCTGACGGATTTCATTGAAACAACACGCTTCTTTTCGTCTGGTGAACTTGTCATTCAAATTTCCTCTTCTGCTTTATCTCTTTTTTTTTTTTTTTTTTTTTTTTTTTATTGGTATCGTTGCACCATGTCTGCACGTATTAATCCTCATCTCACCTCGTCGCATTTTTCGCATGCTCGACGCCAGTTGTGGTTTGGGAGAATCTGCAACTGCTCCTCGTGTGCTGCGGTGGTAGAGGATGGGGAGCTGGGCCTGGTGAATTTGTCATTCACATTTCCTCTTCTGCTTTACTCAACCTCTAACCTCACGATGTACCTAGTGCATTTCTACCTCGATTTCATTTCTATACTTTTCCTTCCGTTATACTTGCCTTCCTTATCAATTAAAACTGAATTTTCCTACTATCCACAAAACAAAACAAAAAAAATATAGTACCTTTGGATATTTCACTTCAAGGTAAGTGCTTTTTACTGTCATTTCGATAGGTTATGGTTAGGCTATGTTAGGTGACGTTTAGGCTACGCGTCGATCATGTTTGTTGCTACTTTCTTATACCATGTTTTGTTTCAGGTTCGCGTATTTTAATTGCTTTGAATACCTGCCATGGATGCTAATTTTGAACCACTGCATTATCCGATACGCTGCTAATCTCATTGCATTCCGTCGGTGTTTCCGCACGGCTATTTCTCCGCAGAAGGTGCTTACGTTTTTTTTTTTTTTTTCTCTAGTGATATATTACTCCGGCCTATGCTTCTGCTACAGAAAGTTTTGAGAGAAAAAAAAATATTTTTTTTTTTTTTCGTCGTGCTGTGCTCCCGTTTATAGTTTCCATCCTTTGAAATGCTCGGCCTTTGCTGTACAAATTATTTTACTGAGCGTTCCCGTTCTTTTACCGATAAATTTTCCTTCTTTGCATTCTTGCTTCAAGATGGCGGCCCAAGATGGCGTCTTCCCATTCTTCCTTTTGCTCCTTGCCAGCCAGTTTGAGTACGGGGTTTCTCAAACTGGAAACACGGTCCGTCCGTTCCTCTACTCTTGCAAGCCCCGTGCATGAGCGACGTCATTCTGCCTACGATTACCTTCGCTTATCCTCCTACTGCCTATCATTAATAAAATTTGAGCGGAAAATTATTATTTTTCCTCCTTTTTTTTTTTTCCTCTTCCTACAAAATATTTTTTTTTTTTTTTTTTTTTTTTTTTTAAAAGGAATGATTGCTACCGTTCAGTCTTTCCTCTGAAATAAAAACATTGCTTCCTCCACAGGTTTTTTTTTTTTTTCTCTGCTGGGCGCTTAATCCCGGGCCCATTCTTCCTCTTTTTTTTTTTTTTTTCTTACGTAATGTATTTTTCCTTACTTAATATTAATTTTCCCCTTATCGTAGCAAAAAAAAACTTTAAATCTAGTTTTCCGTGGTTCGCGAACTCAAAACTGGAAAGATTGCGATGCACGTACTAGGCTGCGGTCCTGCTATGAATATTATTAATTACTTCCTGCATATTCTTCCATGTTTATACACCATTTTCTAGCTAGACTCTTTTACGAATTATTTTCGATTACTGATCAGATCGCAAAATTTGTTTTTTATTTTTTTCTTTTTTTCACCTATCAAATTTATTTTCTGCTAAACGTTTACCGTGAAAATTCAGGGATCTTCCCACTTATTCCGCATCGCTGTTTCCTTTTTTTTTTTTTTTTTTTTTTCACAACACACACAATTTTTTTTTCTTCGCCCAGCGTTCTTCCTACTTCCTCGGCTTAAACCAATGATTCCTGAGGTTTCGCCACGATTTTCCTCCACTGTGGATAAAGATTATTGACGGGTGCTCCTTCTGGTGTTCCTGCGCTTAGGTTTTCTTGAATGCGCTGCGACAAATAGCGGTCGGCTAAATCGAACCAAGAGGTTCCCTCTGGATTACTGGGTTGACTGAGACTTTTCAACATTCTATTTACAAAGCTAGTATCTTCCGGCTGCTCAAGTCTTTCGGTCGAGTCGCTGACCACAATTTCCTTTGGGTACGTGCGATTCAGGCCTATTTCCAAAGTGTTGGGCCCTTGTGAATTTGCTGTGGGGTGTATTGCTGCTGTCAGCTGAATTCTGTCCTGCGAACGTAGTAGATATGGATCTCTAATAACCCTTTGGCGCGTTGCTTCTTGTGTTTGTCGGCTGCTACTTTCCTGATAGGAATCCTGTGACGGCATGGTCTCCTCCGTTGGTTCCGCGATTGCCTGTGTGCGCCTCGGCTCTTCAACATGTTGCGAGGGCAGCGGTACTTCCCTGCTTGTCTCCCTTCGCGCTGAACTCGACGTAGCGGGCGGCGAATTTATCGGTACTCCGATGTTGGGCGGTTGACTTACGGGCGGCATTGCTCTACTGCTTGTCGGTTGCGGCATGACTACTCTGGGAAAATCGACCCAATCCAGATAGTCGTAGTCCTGTGTGCTCTCCGATCCGTCGTCAGAGAAATCCTGCGATTGTCTGGGTACTTGTACCTCTATATTGTCCTGTACCGGTGACTCTGCTATAAGCTGGGGTAGGCGTTCAGTCCGCTTAAAGACTCGATTTTTATGCACGGTCTGATATTTGTTCGGATTTTCGACTGACCTCAACTGAACATTTACTGGGGTGGGGAACGAAACTATCTCCCAATCTCCGCAGTTAGTTCGAGCTAGCTTACGCGATAAATGTGGGTGTGAAAAAGGGGTGTGCAAAAATACTCTGTCGCCTAAATGTAGATTCTTTTCCGCAGCGTGCCTGTCTGCATACTTCTCTTGTTTCGCCGCAGCTTCTTGCAAATTTCCGTATACAATTGGTTGAATTTTCGCTAATCTGGTCTTCTTATTGAAGTGAATGGGGCGATTTGTGAGGTTAGCTATCAATACGGGTATGATGCCTGATTTGTCCAGCGTGTTTACTGAACGACCCAAGCGTACTTTTCCCTGGGCGTATCTTTCTAACGGCTGTACTAGCACTTGGTTAACCTGACATCCCGAAAATTTCCCACATCGGATCCGAATAACCCTTTCCGAATACGGTGGGATGAGTTCCTTATGGACGGTCCTTCCTATCTTGGTTACGTCGGGGTTAATGGGATTGGTCCTTTCCGCTGAAGGTACGGACAAGGCCTGGGTTCGAATTTTCGACTGACGTGCTTTTCCTTTAAAATTTCTTTTCCGGTTATTCCTTCCTCTACCGTACTCTGCCGTAGCTAAATTTGCTCTGCTTTCCCGTTTCAAAATTCCTTTTCCTGCGTCGAATACGTATCCGTGCTCCTTCAATAGATCCCAGCCTAAGATTAGAGAATAATCTTGATGCAACTTCCGCTGAGTAACGTGATAGGGATGTAAAATGGTTTCTCCTCCGATTTCTACCGGTATCTCATAGCACTGAGATGTAGGTAAAGTGTTTCCAGTAATGCCTTTCACTAAAACTGCTGATCCTAAGTCACGTATACGAATCTTTCCCTTTATCTCCTTTAATAGTGAAGCACAAAAGATTGAGATACAAGCTCCGCTGTCGATGAGTGCAAACGCGTGAGTATCTCCTATCCTAACTTTCACCAACGGGAGTGCTCCATCACCTCGGACGTAACAATTTGTTAAAGTAACTCCACGGACCTTATTATAATTCCGGCCAAGGGCGGTCCCCTTATCTTGACCCGAAATTAGTTTAAAGGACGCGAATTTTGTCTGGAATACCTATTGCAATCTCTTCCTGGTGCATCCTCTTCGAAACGAACGCGGTTTTCTCTTCTGTTTCCTAAGTTCCTTGGATTCTGTGGGACGTGAGCGTCCTCTCGGTAAGTGGCGCTGTAGTTCCTGTAGGAGCGATACTGATTACCGCGGCTGTCGCCAGGGGAGAAGTTATTCTGCTGTCGCGGGTACGAAGGGTTGGGTGCCCTGTCCCATGAACCTCTTTCAGCTTGCTGCGATGGTTGCGTATAAGCTGCTCCTTCCCGATTGTTCCGATAACAAAATCGCTTGATATGGCCAAAATCGCCGCAGTTATAGCAGATGGCCGAAGTAATGTCTACGTCGGGTAAATTTCCCCTAGATTGATAATTAGTGCTTTGGAAATTTCTCATGCGATTTGCGTGCGTCCGATGCGAATTCTCTGCTTGCCTTAGCCTTTCCCTCAAATGACCTGCCTCACTTTTCAGAGCGTTCACCTGCATCTCATGAGTTGCTAGCTGCTTCGCCATCATAGAACACAAGTCAGCTATCTGGTCCGTTGAATTGCTCTGTTGCCCTTGTGAAGTCCCTGGGATCGAACTCGATTCCTGCTGTGCATCGTAAGCGTTAACGTCCCGGTCTAATAAGAGATTGTGAGACTCTTCGGCCAGCGCTCTCTGAACTGCTGCCTGAAAATTTTCCGGGGCGAAGGATAAAACCGTGCGCCTCAATTTGGGGTTTAATCCATTCAAAAACTGCGACATTTTAGTGCTGTCTACCAGTCCTCGCACTTGCTCATTTTCTAAATCCATCGTCTCCATGTAGGAATAAGCTAAGCCGTTAAGACGAGCTACATACTCGGCCACCCGTTCTCCTGGTTTTTGTCGGCAAGTCGTAAATTTCTGCATTCTCACGGTAACCGGTTGCAATGCGTCGAATCTTTGTACTATCGCCTGCTTAAATCGTTCGTACTCGGTCTCCCTCCTAATATCGACGGCCTCCGAAAGAAAGTGACTGGCAGCTCCTTTGAATTTTGCTTTAGCTGATAAAATTTTAACGGCGTCGTTCCATCCTGACAGTTCGGCGGTGCTCTCCAACGTTTCGAAAAATTGACGTGCGGTCAGATTTTCATCCGATCCGCTGAATGTGGGGATATACGCCAACATTCCCGCCATTATTGGTACGTTCTGCGGGGCTACTACACAATTTTCTGACACGGCTTCCCCTTCTAGAGTGCCCTGAAGATCGTTCTCCTGGTTCTGTTGATCAACTATGCAATTTTCCGAAACAAAATTCTGTTCACCGTTGCTCTGTTCTCCGTTCTGTTGGTTAGCCATATATTTATTCTTTAACCTTACAAACTTAAATTCCCACGGCTCCTAACTATATGCTTCGTAATCTCGTAAAGTCACATAAAATTAGAAAAATTCCGGTGAAGCTACCACGTAAAAATAAAAATTCACTCTAACGTAACTCGCTGCTTCGATTTTGCTAACCCACTTGACTTATGATCAGAAAACAATTGTCTACGAATAAAACGATTAACGTTCCTAGCTTACTCATAAATTGCATTCGGCTTTCAATTTAACTGTACCTAACTCGCGACACACTAAACAAAATTCCCTCAAAATATGCACATATATAACCAGCACTTCACACTAAGATATGAAATAAATTTGAACGTCTTAAATATATATATAAATACACTAGAAACATTTGAGATCAAATTATGCACTTGTAACAAAATTAATACGATAACCACTTTTTCAAGAAATTAGAACCACACCTCAAATACTTATGCTGACTTCCTAAATTCATTAAATTTTAGTATACTAGCAATAACCTCTGTCTACTTCCCTTGGTGGATGCAATCCCACATTTAAAGCACAATAAATCACACTTCCATAAACACTATTTTCATTTCAAAAATTTGTTCCAGCATTATCCAATTATTACTCCTACCAATTCTTCTTGCACTAGTCCTTTTTATTACTCTTTCCCAAATATTAATCCACTTAACTACTCTCTGTCTACACTCCCAAGTACCTCTACACATTTAAATGCACAATAAAACACACACTTAGATATTACATTCCCTTTTAGTCTTCCAAAACAAATCAAGATTACTGCTTAACCTTCTATTAGCTCCTATATCTTGCAGAAAAAAAAATTAATTCCTCTTATCAATAATTAACCTGCCTATTCCTTCTTAAATTATCAGTTTCTTATCAATGCATCAACACACATAATAAAATCACACTTCAATAATAATGCACTTTTGATTTTAAAATATATATCACCACAACTTCTCATCACTACTCTTCTATCAGTGCCTCACCGTTAAATTATACATTCCCCAAGTTATCAATGAACCTATTATTCCTCCTAGTTACCGATTTAAAATCACAACACTCAAATGCACAAATAAACAACACATCAAAAATAATTTCACTTTGATTTGCAAGGAATTTTCCCTTGATTTTCAACGATAAATCAAAATTATTCATGAATTACACTTGTATAAATTTATTTTCTCCGTACTATTAATTTTCATGTATTTTCTGTAAGATTTCATCTATTCATTTGCTAAATTAGCAGTATCACTCTTATTTGTTTTTCTGCCTATTTCCTTAGAAATTTAAATTTATTTCAGCATAATCTGATTTCCTGCAACTTATTTACTTGCATTTCACCTTCACTATTTTTTTTTGAAGTTAAAATCTTGCTACAATTTCCTTAATTTTTCTATAAAACCTGCATCTTGTTACTCAGAATTGAAGGGGAGATAATAGAAACACATCGCATTATTCTGCTAATTCTGTATACTTGATTAATTATCCTGACCACCGAAAACAAATATTCTTTTTTTTAAACCACAGGATCAAAGAAATCCTGGTCCTAGCACAAATTTTATATTAATTAACCAAAGAACTGAAAAATCCTGGTCACACGGCACCAGTTTTATATTACCACCCCCTACTCGATGTGAGGGCGAACCATCTGCTGCGTCCTATTCGCTGCAGTGGGATTATTTATTAAAAAGACCGTTAATTTTCGCAACTCTTTACTCTCTATTATCTTCCGCCTATGGGTGTCTACCGTGAAGTTGGGTTCCCTAATGGAGGGTCTCCAAGTTCAGGGTTGACGGGTGCATTGCGTTGTGTTTCATATGGGAGAACATGGGAAACCCATATTCCTCCATATGCCGCTTGAAATTTAATAAACTCATGTCAGATTTGGACCTTTTATTTTCCTGCGACTGGGTTTGCTAAATGTTAAAAGTTATTTTCTTCTTAAAATCTTGGAGTTGTTACTCTACCAAAACTTTACGATTGTTCTACTTAATTATTCAGGTTAAAATAAACAAAGATTCACTTATTTTGAATTTTCAAAGATTTGAGAAACTCGGGTAAATTTCATTATAAAATACAGAATTTATTTTCATTTGTGTTTCCTTAAAATCTATTACACTGATCGGTGGAGATTTCTATTAATTTAAACCAAAATATATTTTAAGTTCATTATGCTTTTTGATATTCGCAATCATATTTTAAAGTTCACCTTCCGCAAAATATAAGACACATTATGTTATTCAGCACTTGCAAGAGATTAAAATTATCTTTTCTACCGAGGATGTATAGGAGACAAAATCATGATCATGCTAACGAGATATTGGGAATTATGAAATTTTTCTCACCAAATTCTTTTCTTTTCATCTATTTCGTTGTCGTCCGGTATTACTTATAGGTATAAAGTCTATGGTTGGGACCTCATCCGGTCCTGCTGAATGCACACTGCCCGCATAAGATCACTCGATGCTTCACCCAAAATTTGCGTAAAAACCTCTCAGGGAAAACATCATACTTCCCTTCACCTGGAAATCATCTTGCTCAATTTTGAGCGTCCTCCCAGGAAAAGTCCTAACTTAATTTTCTCTGCGATATTCTGCCCAGGATTCATCTAGAGTCCATCTTTCCTCTCTGCGTTCACCCAGAAATAGCAGTCATCATTCCATCCCGTGTTCTCTCCAAATCCTCTCCGCCTAAAAAAAAAACTTTTTCTCTCGTCTATGTTTAAGGGGTTCGGGGGTGTTCCTGTCCTACCCAAATGGTTCTCCCCTTATTGGTTGGGCCGCTTTTCCTCGCTTCGGCATTGGTTTACATCCCTGTATGGGAATCCCTCCGATTCGTTGGCAAAGGCTTGAGAACATCGAGTTTTCTTGAAGATGAATATTCCTTTATCTTGTCAACTGCTCCGCGGGATGTCCGCGCTGCCTTAGAATTTTCACGTACGCTTCCTGTATGACTCTTTCTGTTGGTGTCAACCAGTTACGCCCACTACGAGAAATATGCCCTGTTCGTTGCCCGCTAGCGTGCGTAAAACGTGACTTCGTTAATAGCGAAAGGTCCAGTAAATTGGCCCCCACCTGTGATTGCGAGCATTTCATTCTCGTAGCGTTGCTTGCTAAAACCTCCGAGTTTTCTCTTTACTAACCTAGGGGTGTGTTTCGTGCGTATTCTTACTGGAATTTCCGGAGAGCTCGGGGAACACAAAATAAAATAAAAAAAACAATTCAAAAGAATGATGAAAAAAAAATAAGGAATTTCCTCCTCAAGAAAGAAATCTGCTCAGCCAGGTCTTAGAAAAATTATGAAATAGGTATTATAATTATCCTCTTAGAACGCCTGTCCACATTATGCTTCTCGGATTTTCTTTCCCAATTCCCGCGCTCTCTAAATTGTTTACTTGGTAACTACTCTTCCTCGTTTAACTATTTCCTCGTACTATGCGATACCGTAGGAATTATTTGGTGAATATATTGCTTTCCCACACTTACTAATTTGTAGGCCCCCTTTCCGAAATTCATACCTACGAAATCATGGTCCTCCAATGTTACACGATATTCCGGAGGACATACGGGTAACACTCCCTAGGATGATATGCAACGGTCCCATCGTTCAGTCCACTTTTCAAAGCATGTGGGGAAGGCATTTTGTCGAAGCTGCTTTAGCAACAATATAGTCAGCTTCTGTGTTGAATGTTGCACCACGGAACTTCTCCGTCATTGTTGGACACAACCAGAAATCGCACGGGGGCGAGATCAGGACTAAAGGCAGGCTGTGGCATGATTTCAATACCGCATTTCGTAAGAGACTGTTGAACACAGGCAGCCACATGCGGGCGAGCGTTATCATGGTGTAGGATCCACTTGCCCACCAGTTCCGGTCGCTTAATTGACATGTGTCTTCGCAGACGCTTCAAGACTGAAATGTAATACTCAGCATAATTTGTGGAGGAGTGGCATGCTGATAGACTACACCTTTATGAACAAAGAAAATTATCATCATTACCTTCCCAGCTGATTTGGTTTGGCGGACTTTTTTCCGAGGAGGCGAGCCTGTGTGTTTCCAGACACTCCTTGCGCGCTTCGTGAGGGGATCGAAATATTGGACCCATGTTTCATCGGCAGTTATTACTGTGTTTAGAAAGTGTGTATCTTTTGGAATCATTCGTTTCCTCTCATGACACACCTGAACTCTGGATAACAATTGTTCTCTCGTCAGGTGATGAGGTACCCATTTGTAACGCACACGATGCAGCAGTAATTTGTCGCGTAGAATGCGGAATGCCGACGTTTTTGAAATATTAGTTGACGCCGCTATGTCTTCACACGCCATTCGTCGATCTCTTTTGCAGATTTCCCAAACAGTGTTAACAGTACGCTCCGTAACAACGCTTTCAGGTCTGCCAGAACTAGGAGCGAGTTCTGCCGACAAACGCCCTTTTTTGAAATCATGGTGCCATCTAAAAATCGTTGACTCTCCCAAACATTTATCTTTGTTAGCTTTTTTCATGAAATCAACTGTTTCTGGAGCCGTTTTACCCAAACGATAGCAAAATGTTATCGCAGAACGCATACTTCAGCAGAGTCGTATACTTCTTAACTCTGAATCACTCACCTCCATAGCTGTATGGCGAAATGCAGACGTACCTTAAACAACTGCGCAATAACCAAAACCAGAATCAACTGCCACGGCTAATAACTGTTGCCATAGATTTTTCCTTAATCCAGTTAGTCGTCTGCGTGGTTACTTTTCCCCTTAGCACTCTCAAAAAAAATTAGCCTCAGTTTTTTTGGAACGGCCTTTGTAGATGCAAAGATGATCCGTATTTTTAACTTCGATGCATTCATGCATTTATTTACTAAATCAGGGCTTAATTTCACATTCAAATAAGTTTTGCGAAGTATAGTTTCCGATATAGAGCATACCGCTTTCTCATCTTTTCTCTGATCTACTTTCATCTGGAACAAATACTTTAGGCGATACTGTTCATCTTCAAAGAAAAGAGAGAAAAGAACCAGCTAATGACATCTCTTGACGATTGACTACTTATGTATAATGCGCAACATAAATTCAGCATCGCGTGCGGGCCAAGTCTTTTCCTACGGGCACATATGCGCACTTCTTATTTTCTTCTGACGAGAAACAAAGCCCACTAACATGAGGTGTAAAAGGACATTCTGTAGTCGAATGAACTTCGAGGTTCTTGAACGATGTAAACATCAAAAAGCGAGTATTTTTCATCAGCCGGTTATTAGTTTATGACTTCAGAAACTCTTTGGTTGTTCTTGTACGACCTTTAACCTACGCAATCCATCACGGCACGCACCAGAAGAACAACACACATACCCACTACAGAAGCTGCTTTTTGCGTGGAACAGGATACGACATACGACTATTAATCACACGTCACAGGCCCGACAGTTTACTTACCAGCAGCAGGCTTTAAATGCATTCTTCCTTTTTCATGCAATTCTCAGTCAAGAAACGTAGATCGAAAAGACAAGGCGGTCTTTAAGGCGAACTAATTTATTGCCAAAACCTGATAGGGTAAAGCGATCGTCGGCTGCTTCTCGTGTCTTTAAAGTAGATCAAACTTTACGTTCGTTGAAAGTAAAACAAACTGGATTTTCCGATGGCAGAGTAATACTAAACAAACTGGATTTTCCGATGGCAGAGTAATACTAAACAAACTGGATTTTCCGATGGCAGAGTAATACTAAACAAACTGGATTTTCCGATGGCAGAGTAATACTATTGGCCTGAGTTCGGCATGCTCCGGATGAGGCATGCGCAGTGTACCCGTTCCACGTCAGCGGCTCTGCCCTCTCTGTGAATTCAGTGGCCCAAATTTTGGGAAAAGCCACCCTTTCTAGCCTTAGATGCTCAGCAGAGTCGTATATTCGAGGTCTAGCTAGGCTAACTGCGAAGCACAGAGAATGCGAAAAATAAAAGTCAATCAGATATACACAAAAGTCAATTATCGACGATATTAACGTAGAGTAGTGGCCAAAATTGTGGAAACCTTTTGGAAAATATGTATTTTTGCGGTTTGATGGCTCATAACATCATGTTTTTTTGGAGTAATACGATAAAATTATATATCAGTGGAAAGATACTTCCATCAGAAAAGTAATGCAATAAAGTTTGTTCAATTATATGTAATCTGTGAAAAGTTGTAGGCCGCCCCGGTGGCGCAGTGGTCTAAGGCGATGGCCTCTGATCATTCGTCCGAAAGAGGTCCGGGTTCGAATTCCTGTGAGGCATGGATGTTGTGTTTGTCTTACGGCACTGGCTCTCTCCCTTCCCTGGAACCAGTGACCCTAAATTAGATACGGGCGACTGCTTATAGCCCATTGAATTGCTCACGGTGGTTGTTAAACCTTCAATAAAAAAAAAAAAAAAGTTATAGCCAAATAACCAGAAAAAAGGAAGCACAACTTGCTTAGGTTGATATGAAGTAGCTTTTCTTTATTGGAATGTAGCCAATGAGCATGAGTGTTTAGAGAGCCAATCAGGTGTCATCTTGTTTTGGCAATGAGCCAATCAGGTCACAGTAGGATTCAGCTATTGATGTCATGTATTGGAGCTGAGAGGAGGACATTTGTCAGTGTGTTATGTGATTGCTATCAAGTTGGTTGGGGGTTTTGCGTGTGTTCTATTTTTTTTTTTTTTTTTTTTTTTTGATTGGAGGTTTAACGACCACCGTGAGCAACTCAATGGGCTATAAGCAGTCGCCCGTCCCTAATTTAGGGTCACTGGTTCCAGGGAAGGGAGAGAGCCAGTGCCGTAAGACAAACACAACATCCATGCCTCACCGGGATTCGAACTCGGACCCCTTACGGACGAATGATCATAGGCCAGCGCCTTAGACCACTGCGCCATCGGGGCGGCGTGTGTTCTTTCATTTAGTGAGCTTGTTAAACGTAATAATATTCAAGAAATGGTGCAAAGATTTGACTGGTCACCCAGAAAGCGATGTAAAACAGTACTATTAAGTGAACAAGGCTTCAGTTACAAAGAAATTAAAAGAAAAATTGGTGAAAACTTAACCAAAGGTGGCATTTCTAAATTTTTGAATAGATATAAGGAGACTCGGTCACTACAAAACCAGACTGGTAAAGGCAGGAAAAGGTGCACAACAGCAAGTGATGATAGAAGAATTAAGAGACTGTGCCTAGGTGATAGAAGAAAATCATCTGGGTGTATACAAGATGAAATGGCGCAATGCAATGTGAAGTTGAGTGCAAGGACTGTTCCGCGCAGACTGCAGGAATTTGGTCTAAATGCTAGAATTCCACGAAAAAGGCCATTTTTATCTCTCAAACAAAGGTTGAAAAGATTAATATGGCCTAAAAACCATGTTAACTGGACAGCGGAACAATGGGGCAGTGTTATTTAGAGAGATGAGACCAACATCTCTCTGTTTGGTAGCGATGGCATAAAATACGTAAGGAGAAGAATCGGAGAAGATTTGCATCCTGATTGCATTACATATACCGTGAAACACCCAGTTAGTGTTTTGATCTGGGGTTGTATGACATCAAAAGGTGTGGGAAGAATTTGCGTGATGAATGGGAATATAAATGGCCAAAAATACATTAATGAAATACTTGAGCCCAAACTGAAGCCTTCCTCACGTGATCTTTTTCCAAGATAATGAAGCATTTATATTTCAACAGGATTCAGCTCCATGTCATGTTGCTGCTGTGTGCAAAAGTTGGTTCCAAGAAAATCATATTCCACTGCTGGAATGGCCTGGGAATAGCCCGAACCTTAACCCCGTCGAAAATCTATGGAGCTGAGAAAAGAAACTTGTTGGTCGGAAGCATCCCAGCAATAAAACCCAATTAATAGAAGCAATAATTCAATCTTGGCTTCACAATATAACAGCTGCAGAACTACAAAACTTGGTTCACTCCATGGGAAGGCGTTGTAAGGCCGCGATTAACGCTAAAGCTTACCCAACTAAGTGTCAACTGACATGATGCGAATTTTTGTAGGCCTATATCTCATTTTTTCTATGAGTTTCATTTTTCTCCTTTATAGCTGCTGTTCTAATACAAAATCCTTCATAAAAGTTATTGCATTACATTCTTGGTGAAATTATCTTTGCATTGATATATAATTTTATGGTATTACTCCAAACAAAAGTGGTGTTATGAGCCATCAAACTTCAAAATTACACTATTTCCAAAAGGTTTCCACAATTTTGGCCATTACTGTACGTCGAGGCTTTCGATACGATCGCCAGCTAGCGTTTCCATGACAACATGAATGAGCGCGTGAAGGCTGAATGGGCAACGATTCGCTCAGAAAAGAGAAGACAAACCTAAGGACTACACCACTGCGCATGCCCCGGGCAGTAGCATCACACGTTTCGCGAGAGTTGTTTCAGTTGTGTTAGCTGTCAATGAATTAAAATCAGTGATACTATATCTTAAACTCGTGGATTTGTTCGATTCAAACTGTTCTGATAAATTTTGTGAACGATTTACTGGAAAATTCACTGTCAGAGCTTGAAGAACCTATGCTTCAAATTTTAATATAGTTCGACTAAAAAATGAACTGAAGGTGTTCCATCCCCTTGATGAATACAAAAAGAAATCAGTAAGAGACATTACCTGTTTTATGAAATTGAATAAATTGGACATTGTGTTTAATGAGGTGTATAAATTAGAAAACCTAATATAAAAATTTCCATCAACAACTGCAAATGCCGAAAGAAGATTTTCTGCATTAAAAAAATCAAGATATACACTATCTACCAACAAGTAATTGGACACCGCTGCAATCGACGATATCTGCGGTCCTGATACACTTCACGGCCGCCGCCGTTAAATATTGTGGGGGAAATAACAACGCAACCAGTCGCATGCAACATGCCACGCAGTTCGTAGCTCTCTGATTTCGAGAAAGGTGTAATCGTCGGGTATCACGAGAAATGGCCGATCCATGCGTGACATATCCATCTAGTTGAAGTACCTAAAATCGACAGTGGCCTACGTGATTGGCAAGTGGAAGATGAGAGGTGACTGTCGGAATGTGCCCCGATCCGGCAGACCCACAAAACTGGTAGTTAGAGACCGACGGGTGCTGGCCAGAGAAATTCGGAAGAACCGCACCAAATCGATAGGCCACATCCGCGAGGAGATTCAACAAGCATCCGGGAGTGTTCTTTCGATGAATACCATCCGTAAGGACGCCCATCTGCTCGGTTATCATGGACGTGCTGCCGCCCACAAGCCTTTGATCACCAAGTCCAATAGCGCTGCTCGGCTAACGTGGTGCAAAGAGCGTCGACAGTGGACCGTTGAACAGTGGAAACAGGTTCTCTGGAGCGACGAATCAAGGTTCACCCTCTACCGTTCGGATGGCAGGGTCTCGGGTTTGGCGTCTGCCTGGAGAACCCCTCCTGCCGAAATGTAGTGTGCCAACTGTGAAGTTCGGCGGCGGTGGAATTATGCTATGTGGGTGTTTCTCCTGGTATGGAACGGGACCCTTGGTTGCACTTCCTGGTAGACTCAACGCCTAGACCTACTGCACCATTTTGGATGACCATGCGCTTCCTACGTTGTGGCAGTTTTACGGGGTGGCGTCTGCCTGGAGAACCCCTCCTGCCGAAATGTATTGTGCCAACTGTGAAGTTCGGCGGCGGTGGAATTATGCTATGTGGGTGTTTCTCCTGGTATGGAACGGGACCCTTGGTTGCACTTCCTGGTAGACTCAACGCCTAGACCTACTGCACCATTTTGGATGACCATGCGCTTCCTACGTTGTGGCAGTTTTACGGGGTGGACCCATGCTACTTTCAGGATGACAATGCCACCTGTCATGTTGCGAGGTGCACGATGGCTTGGTATGGTGACAATGGGGTTAATCGAATGGACTGGCCGGACCTTAACCCTGTCGAGCACCTCTGGGACGAGTTGGAGCGTCGACTTAAGGGGTGCCCCCACCGTCCGAAATCGGTGAAGGAACTGACCTGACTTCTCCAAGCCGAGTGGAAGAAAATACCGCTAGCCGTCGTACAACGCCTGGTTGAGAGTATGCCCCGGAGGGTCACAGCTGTAATCGCCGCTCGTGGAGGCTCCACCAACTATTGAAGGTGAATAAACTTCGTTTTCCTTTGCTATCACAGGTGTCCAATTACTTGTTGGTAGATAATGTAGCTTTCTGTACTTGCACGTATTATTCATGTCTGCTAAGCCCCCTCGGTTGTTGAGTGGTCTGAGGCGCGGACGTTGGATAATTCGTCACAGAAAGGTCTTTTCTTTGTGGGGGGGGATTGGAGATTTAACGACCATCGTGAGCAGTTTAATGGGCTATTAGCAGTCGCCTGTCCCTAATTTAGGCCCACTGATTCCAGGGAAGGGAGAGAGCCAGTGCCGAAATACAATGCCTCACGGGATTCGAACCCGGACACCCAGATAGGTTTGACCGGGTTCGACTCGATGGTGTGTTTATTTGATGACACTGGTCCTTTGCCTTCCCTGGATCCAGTGGCTATAAATTGGGTTGAAAAACTACTGTGGAATTTTGGAAGGATGTTACATTTCAACGCGTAATATGAATCAGAAACATGCACCGATGATCCTTTACATTATTACCACCTACCTAATAAGCTGCCGGACTCCCTTCCGCCCGCAAAACAGCGGCTACACGGCGAGACACCGATTTGATAAGGTGGCGGATAGGTATCCTGGGGTATCTGGTACCATAATGTCAGCAGCAAGTCTCCCAGTTCCCACAGATTTTGAGGTGGTGCTGATTTAGCGCGAATCCGCTTTTTCAAGTAGAACCAATAATGTGTCGATTGGGTTCATGTCAGCCAAATTTCGAGCCCAGGGCATTAATAGAAAGTCATTTGCAGGTTCCTGGAACCACTCTTTGACGATTCTGGTAGCGTGGCATGGCGCATTATCCTGTTGATAATAGCCATCACCAAGAACGAACACAGTTTGCCATGAATGGGTGAACTTGGTCCGCAACGATGTTCAGATACCTGACAGTTGTCAGGCAATGTGCTATTGGGATCATGAGGCATAAAGTGTCCCAACATCTCCCACAGAACAACACCGCCGCCGGTTGCCTGTTTCCGCCCAACAGTGCATCCAGGCGCAATAACCTCCGTTGATAATCGGTGTATCCACGCTCGGCCGTCTACGTGATGCACCAGGAATCTTGATTCGTCAGACCGTGCCACTTTCTTCCAATCATGCACGGTCAAAGCTCGATGATCTTGGGCCCATTTCATGCATTGTTGGCGATGACGCGCAGTGAGCATGGTATGGTGTCCCGGCTGGGTCTTCGGTTAAGCAGGCCCATACGTAGAAGGCTGTCATGAACTGTGTGCTGTGACACATTCCCCTGATCACCACTGTTGTAGCTGCTCATGATTTGTCGCACTGTGACCCTGCGGTTGCTGAAAACAGTGCGCGACAGTCTCCGCTGTCCCCACTTTTGATACGTACTCACTGCAGTGGTGGCACGTGAACAACCCACAAAGCGCGCCGTTTCCGAGATCGTAGTTCCGAGGCGTCGTGTCATCACAATTTGTCTTTTACCAAACTCCGATAAATCGGCAGCTTTTCCCATTCTGACTCCGAACACTCCACTAACCGAAAGCCGTTTCTCGGGACTTCACCTGCGCCACCGTTCGGTCTCCAGGCGCGCTCATTTTTCAAGGATGGGGGTAGTTATAATGGAATGGCTCGTCGGTGTATATTGACACAACATCAAAGGCTGGCTGACACAAATTAGGCACGGGAGGCTTTTTGAACATCAAATCTCTCACACGAATCAAATCCCTTGAAGCATTTCGAAACAGCAACTCTTAGAGCTTCCGCATACGTCATTTACATAACGAACTGCGTTCAGATTGCCAAACTCAAATTCTCAGAGAGAGAAAATGTAGCGTTCAAATGGAAAAACGCTTAACAAAGAATAAGCTAAAATTTCAATTACACAAGAACTAAAAAGAAAGGTCGAATTAGAATTTACGTCATGTCGCCCTGGTTACTCAGAGATCTGAGTGCTGGCTTCTGACCGTTTGAGCGAGATGGGTCCAGGTTCCAATCCCGGTGAGGCATGGATGTTGTGTTTGTCTTACGGCACTGGCTCTCTCCCTTCCCTGGAACCAGTGACCCTAACTTAGGGACGGGCGACTGCTTATAATAGCCCATTGAGTTGCTCCCGGTGGTCGTTAAAAATCCAATCAAAAAAAAAAAATTTAATAACATGTGCATTTACACCATCTAGTGGCGAGGTTATACAACCAACCGAAAAAGACGAAAATATATATGAATGTCGTTCTCAAAGTTTTGGGTTTTGACGAAAAAACGAATACAGTGAAACCCTGATTTTACGTCCCCGCATTTAATGTTTTTGCGTTTCGACATATTTCCCGTGTTATACGTTTTTTTTTTTTTTTTTTTTTTGATTGGAGGTTTAACGACCACCGTGAGCAACTCAATGGGCTATAAGCAGTCGCCCGTCCCTAATTTAGGGTCACTGGTTCCAGGGAAGGGAGAGAGCCAGTGCCGTAACACAAACACAACATCCATGCCTGACCGGGATTCTTTTTTTTTTTTTTTTTTTTTTTTTGATTGGAGGTTTAACGACCATCGTGAGCAACTCAATGGGCTATAAGCAGTCGCCCGTCCCTAATTTAGGGTCACTGGTTCCAGGGAAGGGAGAGAGCCAGTGCCGTCAGACAAACACAACATTCATGCCTCACCGGGATTCGAACCCGGACCCCTTTCGGACGAATGATCAGAGGCCAGCGCTTAGACCACTGCGCCACCGGGGCGGCACCGGGATTCGAACCCGGACCTGTTACGGACGAATGATCAGAGGCCAACCCCTTAGACCACTGCGCCACCGGGGCGGCGTTATACGTTTTTACAATCGCACGTTTTCCCGCATCGAACGTCGTTTAAAATATTTGGTGGCAAACCTGATTTTTTGTCTAATTTCGCATCTTTATTTGTTTTTAAGATTGCTTTAAACCGGTTCTTCCCCTTCCTGCCGCATTCCTCAGCAGAAATTGACGACCAGGTTGCTTTAAACCGGTTGGTCCTGCCCAAAATTTGTCGAAAGAACGTGGCGACCAGTTGGGGAAGTGCCGCATTCCTCACACTGTACATATCTTAGCAACTTTGCTGGAGCGCCTCGTCTAGTGCCGTAAATTCCCGTGTTGAATGGGCCTCCGTCTCAGCTTGGCAAGAACGGTTTGAGGTTCTGAGTACAATTCGGTCAGTTTGATCTCCGTTTATTAAATCTTGCTTTGTAGATATGAGAGTGATGATGTCGAGTAAGAAGCGCAGATGTCTTTCCTTGGCTAAAAAAGCCTCCATTATACAAAAAGATAGTGAATTTCATTCAGAGTTATGCATTATAAGGTAATGCACTAACAGGTAATGCATTACAAAGTAATGAAAGTACAGATTACAATTAACGTGTGATGCTTTACAAGGTAATGCACTAACGGGTAATGCATTACAAAGTAATGGAAGTACAGATTACAATTAACGTGTTATGCATTACAAGGTAATGCACTAACAGGTAATGCATTCCAAAGTAACGGAAGTACAGATTACAATTAACGTGTAATACATTACAAGGTAATGCAGTAACAGGTAATGCATTACAAAGTAATGGAAGTGGAAGTACAGATTACAATTAACGTGTAATGCATTACAAAGTAATGGAAGTACAGATTACAATTAACGTGTAATGCATTACAAGGTAATGCAGTAACAGGTAATGCATTACAAAGTAATGGAAGCACAGATTACAATTAACGTATTACAAGGTAATGCAGTAACAGGTAGTGCATTACAAAGTAATGGAAGTCCAGATTACAAGTAACGTGTAATGCATTACAGGGTAATGCAGTACCAGATAATGCATTACAAAGTAATGGAAGTACAGATCACAATTAGCGTGTTATGCATTACTAGGTAATGCAGTAACAGGTAATCCCAAGTATGGTTTGCACAAGGTAATGGAATTAATCTGTAATGCATTGCAATGAAGAGGACATAATTCAATTATTTAATAGTGGCATTCAAACGCAATGGAATTATTTGGTAATGACATTACACAATTTTCAAATAATAATCGCATGCTAATAGTTTATAGAAATGTACGTGTGCCAAAAGCTATGTCTAGAAAAGTTGGCCATGTACCTTAGCAGACAGAGACCGAAGTATCGTGTAGAATGTTCTAGAAGCGGCAAAAATGGGTTAGACGTTTGTAGAATGTTCCAGAATGATGGGAAGTTGGAGAGCTTTATATAAATCAAGAATATTCGAGAAGGTTCAGGTCCTGTCGTGAAGTATATACTGTATAAAGGAGTCAGTCGCTCGCTATTCCAATGTTCGTATCGGACAATTAATAAACTACAGCACTTGAGAAGTACGGCAATATTTTAACACTTCAGAAGTACTCCATATTTTGTAGCAATCATACCTTCCATTTCAAGTGATGTAGTGTCTCAGAGTGATTTCCATTGGCGTTTAATGCACAATTTGTTATTTTTTGACTGTTATTTTTGTGTGCCCCAGTGAACTATTCTTTGTTGAAGACTAAAATCACATGCAACAAACAGCATTGATTTTTCTTTCATTTTTGTACTATTCTCTAACCGAAATAAATATCCCATTCGTACTTACTTCATATGTATTATTTCGTTCAAATCACTTTACTTGCAGTGAAGACGGGGCAACCAACTACTCATGTCATAACACGTACAGTATCCAATACCGACATACACGCATTTGAGGTCCGAGGGGTAGAACAATTGTCAAATAACCTACACAACGTGTAAGGGTGTATTGGTTGCTGGTGTATTCACGCTGTATTGTTACCCATAAGTTATTGGTTAATTACCGACATATAGTTAACCATTAACCATTACCATTATAATGGATAACTGCTACATGTCATTACAATTACCATGTAATTATAATGGCCAGTTCATCATTACCATGAAATGGCAATGCTAAGTTCTTGTTCCCATTACCATTACGCTCTAATGCATTACCGATTAATTCAGTTACAATTTTTCCCAACTCTGATTTCATGGAACTAAAGTTCAACTAGACAAGTCTCTTGGTTTACCATTTCAACACTGATAACAATTTTAAAACAGAGTCAGTCAAAATTACTTCGGAAAGGTAAGAGGTCATTGTGCTAAGAAGAGAAGTAAATTTTCGATTTTTTCCAAACCAACATCTCATAATGTATAAGTACGTACGTAGCTACAATGCATGTTTTAGTTCTTACATAAATATGTCCACAATATATACATACACTCCCGGCCGCCCAAAATGCAACACCAAGAAGGACACGAGATAGCAAAGCCAGATTTACTGGACACATAACAACAGATACAAAGATGAAACGATTGAGCTTACAGGCCCGTGCGATTTGCGGAACATGCAGACATCAATAGTTCTTGTGGCCCTAATGGCTGGCAATTACGGCCGCTACACGCCGCGGCATCGAACAAAAGAGGCTTTTGATGTGGGCTTGGGGTATGTCGGTCCAGGCTGCTTCCACACGTTGCCACAGTTCATCAGGCGTAGCAGCGGGTGTGCTTTCCGGGCCACTCGGTGGCCGATCAGCGACCAGACGTGTTCGATGGGCGACATATCGGGACAACAGACGGGCCACGGCAGCAGTGACACCTAGTAGGCCCTAAAGAATTGTTGAATGATGCGTGCCACGTACGTGCGCGCATTGTCCTGTTGAAACGTGGCCGCTAGCGCTGGCAGGTCCTGCAGGTAAGGGAGGACTACAGGCTCCAAAACGTAGGAGATGTAGAGATGGCTATTGAGTGTACCGGCGATGCCTACCAGAGGGGTGCGGGTGTCATATCCAATTGCGCCCCAAACCATAACGCCAGGCGACGGACCGGTATGGCGATGCATAATGCAGGCGTTATACAGTCTCTCGCCACGGTGCCTCCACACGCGAATCCGACCATCGTGGTGTTGCAGGCAGAAGCAGGATTCGTCGGAGAAGACAATGTCGTGCAATTCCGTAGTCCAGGTGCGGCGTTCAACGGCCCGCTGCCGCCGCACTCACCGGTGGTGTAACGTCAATGGTAATCGGAGCAATGGGCGCCGTGCGGCAAGTCCCCGCTCCTGCAGACGACGTCGAACGGTACGTGCTGACACAGGTTGTTGCGCAACACACCCTAATTCCTGCGCTAACGTTCTTGATGTGGCCGTGCGAACCGTCAATGCCCGCCGCACAGCATGCCGGTTCTCTCGTTCGGTGGTGTGCCGCGGCTGCGGCAATCGCTCACGTCGGTCCGTCCGTCCCTCTTGCACCCACCGAATGCATACTCGCCTCACTGTGGCTGGTTGTCGTTCCACACAGGCGCCGATGTCTCGGTACGATAAACTGCTGTCGCGATAAGCCACTATTCGTCCTCTGTCGAACTTCGAAACGTGCTGGAAAGACTGCCATATTCTACTACTTACACTTCCACTACTTACACCCCGCCTTCTGTGCACCCTTCTTTTAATGCTTCTCGGTGGCGTGCCGGGCGCACTTGATTTGCATATGTCCTGCAATGCTAATCGTTTGCATGTCATCTCGCGGGCAACGCATGTCGCGAATTTCAGGCCAATCGGATGCTTCCTTCTTGGTGTTGCATTTTGGGTGGCCATCAGTGCACTATGTACTAGTATAATACTACTACCGTACATTGGTTTCTACTTTTTGTACACATTATGTATGGCTGTAAAGTTCATTTTGCCGCCCCGGTGGCGCAGTGGTCTAAGCGATGGTCTCTGGTCATGCGTCTGAAAGGGGTCTGGGTTCGAATCCCGGAGAGGCATGGCTTATGTGTTCTTCTTACGACACTGGCTCTCTCCCTTTCCTGGAAGAAGTGACCCTAAATTAGAGACGGGCGACTGCTTACAGCCCATTCAATTGCTCACGGTGGTCGTTAAACCTCCAATAATAAAAAAAAAAAAAGTTTACACGACCTCGGTTTTACGTTTTCTGATCTGATATGATCATATGTAGAGGATTTTAGGTTTTAGGAAGGGAGTGTCTGACCCAGGTCTTAAACAACCCTTAGAAATAGGAAGTTTGCAGATTTGGGATAGAGTGCCCGATAGGAAACTTGACACGGAAGCGAGGTAGAAAAGGGTAAGAAGACGCCCTTATTTATTACCGGGGGGTCAACTGACCGGTGTCCGACAGCTTAACGTGCCCATCCGACGCACGGCGGATATTTAGTGGTTCGAGCGTACGTACCTGGCTGGGATCGAACCTGAGGTTTCTCCGTGGCAGTCACAAACGTTGATCACTAGGCCACCCGCGGCCCCGGTTTTACGATTTCCCCTCATCGCGCGACTCTTTATGTTGGTCCCCCAAAAAGTGTAAAATCGAGGTTCCCCTGTATTTCAAATCGGACTAATAGATGCCGAAATAAGGTATCCACATATACCTACGGTTTTTTTTTTTTTTTTTTACAAATGACGTGCTAAAAACACATAACCGCGTTGTCTGAGTTGTAACAAAAGTTTTTTTAACTCCAGGAACAGGATATAATCGTAACTCTAAGACAGCAAATACGCATGTCAGAATAACGACTTGCACAAAACGGTTCGACCAAACAAAAGCACTAAACAGAAACCCATCTACGATGTAAATGCTTCTTTTTCTCTACCAGTGTAATTTCACAAATAAATATATATATATATTTAATATACATTTGCGGATGATATCACAGTTCTGATTACGGATGTAGATATAAATGACGCAAAAATAAAAGATAATAAATTTACTGAAAAATTGATGGTATGGCTAGACACAAATTTTTTGTTTTTAAATATAGAAAAAACTAAAATTACAATTTTTAAAAAGGGAAATGGAGAGGTTGTTAAGCCACCATCTATTTGTGTGGAAAATTATACCCTTGAAACAGTAGATAATAATAAATATTTGGGAATAATAATTGAGGAATATGGAATATAAATATTCGAAATACTGTAAACAAAATTTCTGGAATATTGGGTTTAATTACGAGAATTTCAAATAATTTAACAATAAAAACATTAAAAATGTTGTATTACAGTCTGATTTATCTATGTTTGACTTATTGTTTATTAGTATGGGGGCAAACTACTTAGACTAATTCATATAAATTACAATCATTACAAAATAGGATGGTCAAAATTCTAAATAATTTTAGGAGAATTAATTTGAATATAGGGATACGGATGAATTATTATGAATTTCTAGATATTGAGAAATTATGGCAATATAGATTATTAGGATATATGTATAAAATAAGAAAAGAGAATAGGTATAAAGATTTAATTCAGCTGAACGCTATGAATCACGACTATCAAACAATAGACAGAAATGCATTTTTGTTAGCAGTGAATAACACTTTAACACAACAAAGATTTATTGATTACCAGGGTTTTATGTTATGGAATAACCTACCTTGTCAACTAACACATATTAATGATTACAAATATTTTCGAAAGCAACTAAAAAAATATTTGCTAACAAACTACAGTATAAAATTCCATGCTAAAATTTGTTTATCAGACCACATAATGCGTAAATGTTATATGTGCAAGACGTTTGACTTGACTACTTACTTTAAGAGAATTGGGATTCACTCAGGCTATATATCATCATCATCATCATCATCATTGTCAACCATTATCAATCCACTGCTGGACGAAGGTCTCCCCAAGTTTCCTCCACAACGGTCTGTCTTGTGCCAGTCTCCTCCATGTCACCCCTGCATACTTTCGAATTTCATCCACCCATCTCCCATGTGGTCTTCTTCTGGGTCTTTTTCTGTCCCTTGGAATCCAATCTAAAATTTCGGCTGTCCATCGATGATCTGTCCTTCTGGCAGTATGTCCAGCCCATTGCCATTTCAGGGATTTAACTCTGATCATGATGTCTTCCACTCTTGTCATTTTTCGGATCCACGAGTTCCTCTTCTTATCTCTCCTGGTTACACGAAGCATGCACCTCTCCATGCTTCTTTGAGTTGTCTGCAGTCTTTGTATATCTCTTTTAGTTAAGGTCCACGTCTCTGCACCATACGTAAGCACTGGAAGGATGCATTGATCAAACACTTTTCTTTTAAGACATAATGGCATATTGCTCTTGAAAATTATGCTGTTTCTTCCAAAAGCTCTCCAGGCAAGTTTTGTACGCCGATTAATTTCTTCATCAATGTGACCCTCACTTGATATCTGGTGTCCAAGATAAACGTACGTGTCTGTTATCTCCAGCTTTTCTCCATCAATCAATAAATCTTCATTTCTTGTAAAAGCATTGAACATCACTTTTGTCTTCTGAAAGTTCATTTTTAATCCCACTTCTTTACTCTTGTCAGCAAGTTCCTGGATCATACTCTGCAGCTCTGATGGGGTAGTTGCAAAAATGACTACGTCATCAGCAAAACGAAGGTGGGTTAGATAATCTCCATTAATCTTTATCCCTTTGTTTTCCAAGCTCAGTGACTGAAAAACACCCTCCAATGTGGCATTAAAGAGCTTCGGAGATATGGTGTCACCTTGTCTCACTCCCTTTCCAATTTTTATGTGTGTTGTATTTTCAAACAGCCGAATCTTTGCACTTGCATTTTCATAGATGTTATTAATAATATTAATGTATGCATCTTCAATACCGCAGGTTTTCAGAGCCATTGTAACTGCTGATGGTTTCACCGAATCAAAGGCTTTTTCATAATCGATAAAAGCCATGCACAATGGAAGTTCATATTCCCTCGCTCTTTCAATTAGTTCTCTCAGTACGTGGATATGATCTATTGTGCTGTAGCCACTCCTGAATCCAGCTTGTTCTCTCGGTTGAGCCATGTCCAGTGTTACCTTCAAGCGGTGTGAAAGAACTTTAGTGAAGATTTTATAAACTACTGATAGGAGGCTGATAGGTCTGTAGTTTCCGAGATCCTCAATGTCACCTTTCTTATGTAGCAGGATCATTGTAGCGGTGTTCCAATCCTCAGGAATCTCTCCTTCATTAAGGCATCGAGTGAAAATTTGGGCGAGTACTGTTTCGATTTCTCCACTTGCTTCTTGTATGATGTCTACAGTAATTCCATCTTCTCCTGGAGCTTTTCCCCGCTTCATGTTCTTGATTGCATGTGCAACTTCTGCTGGAAGGACTGGAGGAACTCTGGTACTGGTATCTTTCATGATGTCTGGAGTGCATGTATCATCCCTTTCATATAATTTGGAGTAGAAATCTTTCACTCTTGTCAAAATTTCGCCTCTATTTCTTGTTACAGAACCATCTTCTTTTCTCAGTGCCATAATCTGTTTTCTTCCCTTACTGAGATGTCCCTTTGCTATCTTTAGGCTTTGGTTGTTTTCAATTGCTTTCCTCACTAGTTCACAGTTGAATTTTCTTACGTCTTCAGTGATACTTTTTCTTACTGTCTTGCATAGCTCTATATATTCCACTTTGGAAGTCACATCTTCTTTAGTTGTCCTCATCTGTCTTCTTTTTTGCATCAACATTTTCGTTTTTCCTGATAATTTGTTTACATGCAACTTGTTCTTAGACCCAGCTAATTTTGTTGCTGTTTCCATAAGAGCTTTGGTTACTTTTCTGTTAACTTCAGAGATGTCCACTTCTTCCGATGTTAGGCCTTCTAAAGCAGAGAACCTGTTCTTCAGTTCCAACTTGAAGGTATTATGGTGTTTTTTAAGGTTGGTTATATATATATATATATTTCCTGTTCGGTTGGGCCGTGTGTGGCCGAGTGGGCAACGTTCGTGACTGCCACGGGAGGGCCCTCAGGTTCGATCCCAGGCAGGTACGAACGCTCGATCCACTAAATACCCGCCGTGCGTCGGATGGGCACGTTAAGCCGTCGGTCCTCGGATAGTGGCCCCCCGGTAATAAATAAGGGCGTCTTCCTTCCCCTTTCTACTTCGCTTCCGTGTCACTTTCCTATCGGGCGCTTTAGCCCAAATCTCCTAGTTTCCTATTTCTAAGGGTTGTTAAAGACCTGAGGTCAGACACTCCCTTCCTAAAATCCTCTACATCATGATCATTCCTGTTTTGTGATTACACTGTACATAAGTATTCATATTATATATATTGTTGTTTTTTCTTAATATTATATTTTATGCAATTAATTTTGGAATGAAACTAGGTCAAATGTAATCCCACAACGAAATAAATGAAACGAATTACGAAGGCGAAGCTATTAAGTTTTTCTTCCACAATGGAGTTTAAGATTGAGGCATGAAAGGGTCGTATTGACAGCAATGGCATATTAATCTTTTGCGATCCCTAATTTCCTTTTTGCTACGGCTAAAAGAAATGCAGACGCCCATCATTTTACATAACTCACTAATTTAAACTGGACGGGCCTGAGGATTAGAAAAAAAACCGTATGCGATTAAAAAACCGATAACTATTTCTGTTAGTAAAGAAAACGCGTCTTGTCTCTCTGGGTTTGCTGTCTAGAACGTTTTTTTGTCGTTGTTCAGAGGACACATAACAGCATTCCTTTTTGTAAAAATAAAAACGAACTTGCCTTTAGTGCATCGTCTTGCATTCATGTTGAGAAGCTCATAAACTGTGAGATAAAAGTTCCTGAACCCATTGAGTTACGCATTGAAATGGCGGGGACGAAAATGGCGTCGGAAATCCTAACAGGCAGCACGTTTCGAAGGCTCTTCATTCGTTCGGTGATGGAAAACGTGTTGAAAGAAAGACCATCTGTCGAGTCGAAAATGTCGTTAAAAAGGCAAGTCAGGAAATGAAGGAGTAGAAAAAAAGGTGCTCTGTTCTGACGGCAAACAGACTGTGCCTTGTGTTACTGAGAACCGCATTCTTTTATATACGTGAACTCGCTCTGACCTGATCTGCTGTGTACTAAGAAGTTAAACATGCTGTACTAAGATTGAACTCCTATTCGTACGACTATGAGTTGCTTATGGTTAATACGAAGTCATTACAGTTTTGAGAATGAAGAGAAAATCCCACACAAGTTTATAAAGAACCATTTTATATTTAATCACCTACAGTCGAACCCAGGGCCTGATTTACGCATAGGCACGCAAGGCACATGCCTAGGGCCCTCAAATTGAAAGGGCCCCAAAATCTTGGTTAAAAAAAACAAAAAACTTTCCCTTTTTCAAAATATTTATACGTGGGGTAGATGTGATGCGGAATAACTATATGTAAATCGCTGGCAAAACACAAGCAAGCACTGGCAATATAATATCTGATATTTCTAGTTAATATCAGTAACATTTTCCAGATAATTTGGGGAGGGTTTTTGTGTGAGAATAAACAAAAAATTGTCGTGCTGTGTAATAAAAACTAGCAGTATGTGTATGTTTGTAATTATGGTTTACTAAGATCAACTATATACTTCAATTTCAAATACTGCATGGTTCTGAAGCAATTTTTAAACATTTTGACATTTTAGCTCCCAAAAGTTATGTTTGAAAAATATTTGGGCTTAATTCGGGCAGGGTTTGAATCCCCCCAAACCTCTCTCTTAAATACACCCCTGGTTAATATGGTAATAGTATAGTTTAGACACACCTGGCAAAAAATCCAATGTCCAATTGAATTTTACCCGTCATATGGCTTTGTCACACACAACTGTTTCATCGATGAAGGTTCAAGTCTTTTCAAATGCAAATCAGTTGGACAGCATAAAAATCGAGGAGAAAACAATATTTTTACCAGGTACTACCGTAATTTAATGTCAGTCTTATAAATGTATTGTGTTTATTAAATTATTACGCTGGATTGTAATACAGTCGCCCAAAATGGTTACCACTACCTACTCGACTTCGTAAAGTAAATATCGAGTGGAGGGCCTCGTTTTGGGTTGTGCCTAGGGCCCAATTCTGTGTAAGTCGTGCCCTAGTCGAACCCGGAATAAAAATTCGTTCTCGGATATAGATTTCCATGGCGATCTATTCGAGTGAAGTTTTAACCGAGGTTAACTTAAAACGCAAAACTCTACCAGCCACAAAACCGCTTAAAAAAAGTTCTTACTTTGAATACCTTGTTCATCAAAATTAATGATTATATGATAGCTTTGAAGTATTAGGTGTACAAATAAATTTTAAAGCGTTTCAACTCAACGCAACATGTAATTTGATAGAAAACAATAGCGCCTTTACGAATCAAAATATGCGCCGTCATTACCCGTCACCTTCCGCCATCGGTTGGACAGTTGACAGATCCCAGCCATGAAAAATACTTCGTCTTGTGACACGATGAAGTCGTCAACCCATTTTTGCACTTCGTCACATGCCCGGAACCGTACAGCAGACAAACCAGGTTGCATCGGTCGGAACAAATAATAGACTGAAGGGGCTATGTCGGGATTATACGCAAGGTGCTCCAAAACTTCCCAGCCAAGCGTCAATAACGTTTCTTTGGCGGATTTCCCGACATACCGCCTAGAGTTGTCATGCAGTAATTTTACGGGACGCATTCCTTTGCCTGTGAATGGAAGTTTCCAACAGATTCCCTGGTTCAGTTGCAGCAATTGTTGCTTGTAGCGAGCACCAGTAACAGTTTGGCCCTGTTCCATAATATAGCACACCGTTCATACCGCACCAGATGCACAGCAGAACTTTCTTGGAGTGAATATTGCGTATCTGTGTCGAAGTCGTGGCTTCCATCGGAGTCTACCCAGTATTTTTTGCTTTGGGGACTGTCGTAGTATATCCACTTCTCATCGCTCGTGACGATTTTTCACAGCAAAGACTTTCTGTGTTGTTTATTCAACAGATTCGAACATTTCATGACGCGCTCATCTTTGTTCCTCTGGCTCAGGCCATGTGGCACCCATTTTCCTTCCTTCTGAATCTTTCCCATTGCGCGTAAACGATTGGAAATGGTTTTTTGAGTCACCCCCAAATGTTCAGCTAGTTCTTTTTGCGTTTGAGACGAATCTTCATCCAGCAATGCTAGCCGTTCCTCATGTGCAACCTTCTGCGGGACGCCGCTACGTTCTCGATCGCTAGCATCAAAATCACCTGCTTTAAACCGTCTAAACCAAAACTCACACGTGCTTTTCGATACAATATTCTCCCCCAGAATAGAAAGATCGATGCATATGCTTTGGCAGCACTTTTTCCTTGATGAAATTCGTAACGAATGCAGTGTCGAATAAATGCATTATCGCTTGCCATCTTTCACCTACCGATGTGCAAGTGCGTTTGACTGTCGGGCAAACTTGTTTTTCCAGAACTTACTTTTCAAAGAGCTGTGGAAATGACACTTTCACGATTTTTTACTCTGGGATCAAATATTCACGCTGCTAAAATAGCTTTACGTTTTAAAGAATAGGTTGGATGGAGGAACCCTTTGTACACTGGAGAGCAATTGAATTAGAGATACCTGTCTAGTAACGTGTAGCACCACCTTTCGCCCTGATGACGGCGGCAATTTTTCTCGGCATGGACTCGACAAGACACCGGAAGCGTTGAGAAGCCATACGGATCCACGACCCTTGAACAAGATCCCACAGTTCACGAAGATTTGACGGAGGGAGTCAGAGCTTCGAGCATCTCTCTCGATTGCATCCCAGATGTGTTCGATGGAATTGAGGTCAGGTGACCTAGCTGGCCAAGGAAGCGAGGTCACATCTGTGGAGTGTTCATCCAACCATTCGGATACAATTCGGGAGCTGCATTGTCTTGTTGCAGGATGAGGTCCCCAGTGGGATGTTGAAGACGCACAAACGAGAGCAAATGGTCGTCCAGGATATCCCGGTAACGTTGGTCTGTGAGGGATGATGTCACACGAACAAGAGGTTCCATTTCAGCCCACGTAAACAGCGCCAAGACGAGAATGCCATCCTCACCAGCTTGAAGAATACCCTGCTGGCAAGAAAGATCCATCGCTTCATGTGGTATGCGCCGTAATCGTATCCTGCCATCCGCATGTACCAACGTAAATCTCGACTCATCAGTCCAGGCAACATTTTTCCACATGTCTGTGGTCCAGTGGCGATGTTCACGCGCCCATGCTAATCTTTGCACCCTGTGATGTGCGGTCAGCAGCGGTACCCTCGTGGAACGATGGTACCGCTGCTGACTGCACCATCCAGAACCATCTCCTCCCCATAGCGAGGAGATGGTTCTGGATGGTGTGGCTGCTTACACGTTTTTGTGCACCAGCGTTAAATTGCTGAGTGATTTCTTGCACTGTGGCCCGTCTATCCGCTGTTACAATACGAGCTAGCCGACGATGACCCCGCTCATCCACACGCTCTTGTCCACAGCAATTGGCTCTTGCAGGGATGGTTTTACGGATTCGATGTACTCACGGTGCACCCATGACACAGAGGCTCGTGAAAATTCCAGTGCCTGCATGACTTCCAAGATGGAGTGACCCATTCGTCGGGCCCCGACAATTTGCCCACGATCAAATGCGCTTAGATCCTTCGTCTTACCCATAATGCGTCCGACTCTTACTGATTCCTGTCGCAACACTCCTTATATTGTCGGATAGCTGCATACGCCATGTCGTTTCCGTTTACAGGGCCGCCCACAGCGCCACATTTGCATAACGCCAGCTGTCTCTAATTCAATTGCTCTTCAGTGTATTTCAGCACGTTACAATCTATCACGGCAGTTGCATGATTACTTCCTGGAGTTTCAATTGCTTTGGGGGGGGTAACGACCACTGTAACCAACTCAACGGGCTATACGAGATGTTATCAAAAGTATACAGACTGGTTACACAAGTTCGGAAGAGCGTGACGCAGTAAGAAGTGGCAAGTGGCTTGCATAGGTTGACCTTGGCAACTACTACGCATGTGCAAAGATACATACTTGTACAAAGTCTATTGAGATGATTATATAAGTCGTGCAGACAAGTTCGTAAGTGGTATAAACGTTTTAACGATGGGCATCAAAGTGCTGAGAGTGATGAACGCTCTGGGAGTCCCACAACGAGTAAAAGCGAAAACAATGTCGAACTTGTGCGCACCGCTGAGCGAGAAAATCGCCGACTCATTATTCGGGAGTTATATGAAGACTTCAACATGAGTTTCGATTCAGTTCAGACGATTTTTAAGGACGACTTGAGTATGAGACGCGTCTCAGAAAAATTTGCGTCAAAACTATTCTCAACTGAGCAAAAATAGCCCCGTGTTTCAGTGCCAGTGACCTGATTCAGCTCCACGAAAACGAACGAGACCTTTTTTACGCTTTCCAACCGTAGGTTGAAGAAGTGTATACGCTCCAGCTTTGTCCGTCTGCCTGTCTGTCCGTCCGTCCGTCCTTCCGTCTGTCGGCAGGATAACTCGCGTAAAAATGGTTCGATTTCGATGAAATTTTTAGTATGTGGTAGGGGATAAACTGCGGACGAACGCTATTGAAAATGGACGAAATGCGGTCTAAAGTCAGGACATAGGAGCGGGATCCATTCCATCGCCCTTACGTGCCATAACATGTAAAAATGCTTCTATTGCGATAAAACTTTAGTATGTTGTTCCGGAGGTATACTGAACCGGTTGTGTTGAATATCATCAAAATGCGGTCAAGGTCAGGGCACAGGAGCGTGAAGTACTCCACAGCCATTATCCACATAACTTGAATAATGAGTTCTGGTGTGTTGGAAAGCGTATCATAATCAATGCATTGCATGATTTTACTAACTTGTCAAATACTATCGTAACTGGTGATGAATCGTGAGTTTATGGGTATTACCCCGAACCTAAGGTCTTCACAGTGGAAGACCCAAAAAAGTGAAAGAGTCGCAGCCATGTCAAGACGATGCCGACTGGTTTTGTTTTTTTTTCAGTCATGAGGAAATTGTGCATCACGAATACACTCCATCAGGTCAGACAAACAACAAGGAATAGTGCTATCCAGTTTTGCGGCGTTTCGGGGACGCAGTTCGTCTCAAAGGGCCGGCACTTCATGAGAGTGGGGAGTGGCAACTCATCCATGGCAATGCGCCTGCCCGTGCATGGCAACTTGTGCGGCAGTTTCTTGCTAAGCACAACATTTTACAGGTCCGACAGCAAAACTATTCGCCAGAGCTCGCACCCTGCGACTTTGTCTCTTCCGAAAATCAAATACCACTTGAAAGGAAACAAGTTAGTAAAATCATACATTGCATTGATTATGATACGCTTTCCAACATACCGGAAATAATTACTCAAGTTATGAGAACAATGGCTATGGAATAAATCTCGGTCCTGTGCCCTGACCTTTGATCCCATTTCGATGATATTCAACAGATCAGGTTCAGTATACCTCCGAAATAACATGATAAAGTTTGGTCGCAATCGAAGTATTTTTACGTAAGTTATGATGCATAAGGGCTATGGAATAGATCCCGCTCCTGTGTCTTGACCTTTGACCCCATTTCGCCCATTTTCAATATGATTCGTCCCCAGGGAGGCTCCTACAACATACTAACATTTCATTTCAATCGAAGCATTTTTACGCACGTTATGACGCATAATAGCGATGGAAGTGATTCCGCTCCTATGTCCTGACCTTTGACCTCATCTAGCCCATTTTCAATAGGGTTTGTCTCCAGGTGGTCCCCTACGACATACTAAAATTTTAACGAAATCGAAACATTTCAACGCACGTTATGACGCATAAGGGCAATGGAATGCATCCCGCTCCTATGTCCTGGCCTTTGACCCAACTTCACCCATTTTCAATAGGGTTCATTCCTAGGTAGTCCCCTACGAAATACTAAAATTTCATCGATATCGAACCATATGTACGCAAGTTATGACGCATAAGAGCAATGGAATGCATCGCCCTCCTATGTCCTGACCTTTAACCCCACGTCACCCATTTTCCATAGGGTTCCTTCCCAAGTGGTCCCCTACCACATACAAAACTTTCATCGACTTCGAACCATATTTACGCAAGTTATGACGCATAAGGGTAATGGAATAGATCCCGCTCCTATGTCCTGACCTTTGACCCCATTTCTTCCATTTTCCATAGGGTTTGTCTCCAGGTGGTCCCCTACCACATACTAAAATTTCGTTGAAATCGAACCATTTTACGCGAGTTATCGTGCGGACAGACGGACGGACAAAGCTGGAGCATATACGCTTCTTCAACCTACGGTTGGAAAGCGTAAAAAGATTTCAAGATATTGAGGAGATACAACAGAATGTGAGGAAGCAGCTGGTCCCTGTTTCAGAAGATGATTTCAAAAAATGCTTCGAGCAGTGGAAACAGCTCTGGGCTAAGTGGGTGGCTTCAGAAGGGGACTAATTCCAAGACCATTAAGTTTCAAATCTGTAAGACTTGTGCTTGTCTTCTCTCTCTATATAAAACAGACTGCGTATGTGTCTTTCAGTCAGATTTCACATAGAATTAGGCGACCTAGAGCGACGAAATTTGCTATGAAAGTTCCTGTAGACATCTTCTGGTGCACCTCGAAGCGCTTTAATTTGAATTTGATTTTTAGTTATTTAATGTTACGCGTTTCTACCCGATCTGAGTGTGTCTTTCCGCTTTGTTGACATCAACCTGATCACACCGAACATTAAGGCGTGCAGAAAAGTAGTTCACCATAAATTTTAGGCGTTTCTTTTTTAGAATTCCGTTACAGAGTCGGAAATGGGGAAAATCTATGCATCTTTGCTCCGAATGGAAGGACTGTTAATATTGTTTATCCCGAGGCTCTACAAGAATAAGGTACTTTTCATCTCAATCAATTCCAATTGCATAAGCCTTCTGCTTTCAAACTTTTTGAATTATTTACATTGGACATGACAACTACTAAATAATTCAAATACATTGTTTTATCCTGATATTCTATTCCGGGAAGTTGTACTACAAAGTTGTATAAACCTTGATTTACGAGTCTTAATTTAATTGCCGATATAGCTTTTACTTCATACTAACACTAGCCCGTCAACGACGGGTACAACAGGCTAGTTTTTAATAAATGCAGTATGACTTACTTTCAGATCACACCTTATAAGAAGTCGACCGACCCTAATTTTTTTTTTTTTTTTTTTTATTTTGGTTCGAGGTTTAACGACCAGCGTGAGCAACTCAATGGGCTATAAGCAGTCGCCCTTCCCTAATTTAGCGACACTGGCTCCAAGGAAGGGAAGAGCCAGTGCCGTAAAACAAACACAACATCCATGCCTGACCGGGATTCGAACCCGGACCCCTTTCGGACGAATGATCAGAGGCCATCGCTTAGACCACTGCGCCACCGGGGCGGCCGAACCTAATTTTTTTTTTTTTTTTTTTTTTTTTTTTTTTTTGATTGGAGGTTTAACGACCACCGTAAGCAAAGCAATGGGCTATAAGCAGTCGCCCGTCCCTAATTTAGGGACACTGGTTCCAGGAAAGGGAGAGAGCCAGCGCCGTAAGACAAACACAACATCCATGCCTGACGGGATTCGAACCCGGACCCCTTTCGGACGAATGATCAGAGGCCATCGCTTAGACCACTGCGCCACCGGGGCGGCCGAACCTAATTTTTTTTTTTTTTTTTTTTGATTGGAGGTTTAACGACCACCGTGAGCAACTCAATGGGTTATAAGCAGTCGCCCGTCCCTAATTTAGGGTCACTGGTTCCAGGAAAGGGAGAGAGCCAGCGCCGTAAGACAAACACAACATCCATGCCTGACGGGATTCGAACCCGGACCCCTTTCGGACGAATGATCAGAGGCCATCGCTTAGACCACTGCGCCACCGGGGCGGCCGAACCTAATTTTTTTTTTTTTTTTTTTTTTTGATTGGAGGTTTAACGACCACCGTGAGCAACGCAATGGGCTATAAGCAGTCGCCCGTCCCTAATTTAGGGACACTGGTTCCAGGAAAGGGAGAGAGCCAACGCCGTAAGACAAACACAACATCCATGCCTGACGGGATTCGAACCCGGACCCCTTTCGGACGAATGATCAGAGGCCATCGCTTAGACCACTGCGCCACCGGGGCGGCCGAACCTAATGTTTTTTTTTTTTTTTTTTTTTTTTTTTGATTGGAGGTTTAACGACCACCGTGAGCAACTCAATGGGCTATAAGCAGTCGCCCGTCTCTAATTTAGGGTCACTGATTCCAGGGAAGGGAGAGAGCCAGTGCCGTAAGACAAACACAACATCCATGCCTGAACGGAATTCGAACCCGGACCCCTTTCGGACGAATGATCAGAGACCATCGCTTAGACCACTGCTCCACCGGGGCGGCCGACCCTAATTTAGAGCCACTTTATCTAGGGAAGAGTGAAAGCTAGTGCCGTAAGACAAAAACCCAATCCATGCTTCGTCGAGGGTTCGAACTCTGACACATCTCGGACGGATGATTAAAAGCCAACATTTCTCATTAAATATTGTATGTTTTTTATTTAACAGAGTGAATAGGACCTGCATTTTCGCCCCGTTGCGGCTAAATTCTTCACCAGAAAAAAAAAATGGCAAGACTCTTCGTCCTCATACACTGGTTTCCATAAATTCAGCAACAAACCAAAAAATCGCGATAATTGGGCAAAATATCATTGAAATTCCACGAAATTTGCATATGTTACGAGCGAAGGCATGCAGCATCGATATGCGGAAGGTAAATGAGTGGCGCTGACAGCGTTTTATCCAAATGCGCAAGAGCTTAAAACCAGCTGTTTCGGTTGGAGTCTCCAATTCATGAACGGCGGTGAATGACAAGATTTCGAGAAAGCGATTTTGTTGACATGGCTTCGAGAAGTCATTTACCAGAGGAGTTACGCTACAGAGCGATAGGCCGACTCGAAGCAGGGCAACTGCAGGCTGATGTCGCAAGATGGCTAAACGTCGATCGTTCTTTGGTTCCGAGGATGTGACAGCAATTCCAAGCCACGGGACCAGCTTCCCTAAGGTACAGCGAAGCTAGGCCAAGGGTAACGACCTCTGTGGATGACGGGCGTTTGCGGCTTTCATCACCGTGGAACAGGAAGGCTACACCTACTCATCTCAGATCTGTGATTGCGTCAGCGACCAGACGGACGGCATCAGCTTCGACGGTACGCAAAACGTCACATTCAGGAGGACCGTATGCTCGACGACCGGTATTATACGTGCCCCTCACTCTCCGCCACCGGAGGGAACGTTTCAATTGAGCATGAATGTAAGTCAACTGGACTCAAAATCAGTGGAACTCCGTTCTATATACTGATTTATAGAGTGAGTTTCGCCGAGTTTACATCTGGAGAGAGGTCGGTACTCGCTATCTTCCCTCTAATATAAGTTTACATCTGGAGAGAGGACGGCACTCGCTATCTTCCCTCTGATATAAGTTTACATCTGGAGAGAGGCCGGTACTCACTATCTTCCCTCTAATATAAGTTAACATCTGGAGAGAGGCCGGTACTTGCTATCTTCCCTCTAATATAAGTTTACATCTGGAGAGAGGCAGGTACTCGCTATCTTCCCTCTAATATAAGTTTACATCTGGAGAGAGGCCGGTACTCACTATCTTCCCTCTAATATAAGTTAACATCTGGAGAGAGGCCGGTACTGGCTATCTTCCCTCTAATATAAGTTTCCATCTGGAGAGAAGCCGGTACTCGCTATCTTCCCTCTAATATAAGTTTCCATCTGGAGAGAGGCCGGTACTCGCTATCTTCCCTCTAATATAAGTTTACATCTGGAGAGAGGCCGGTACTCACTATCTTCCCTCTAATATAAGTTTACATCTGGAGAGAGGCCGGTACTAGCTATCTTCCCTCTAATATAAGTTTGCATCTGGAGAGAGGCCGGTACTCGCTATCTTCCCTCAAATATAAGTTTACATCTGGAGAGAGGCCGGTACTCACTATCTTCCCTCTAATATAAGTTTACATCTGGAGAGAGGCCGGTACTGGCTATCTTCCCTCTAATATAAGTTTCCATCTGGAGAGAAGCCGGTACTCGCTATCTTCCCTCTAATATAAGTTTACATCTGGAGAGATGCCGGTACTCACTATCTTCCCTCTAATATAAGTTTACATCTGGAGAGAGGCCGGTACTGGCTATCTTCCCTCTAATATAAGTTTACATCTGGAGAGAGGCCGGTACTCGCTATCTTCCCTCTAATATAAGTTTCCATCTGGAGAGAAGGCGGTACTCGCTATCTTCCCACTAATATAAGTTTACATCTGGAGAGAGGCCGGTACTCACTATCTTCCCTCTAATATAAGTTTACATCTGGAGAGAGGCCGGTACTCGCTATCTTTTTTTTTTTTTTTTTTTTTTTTTTTGGTTCGAGGTTTAACGACCAGCGTGAGCAACTCAATGGGCTATAAGCAGTCGCCCTTCCCTAATTTAGGGACACTGGCTCCAAGGAAGGGAAGAGCCAGTGCCGTAAAACAAACACAACATCCATGCCTGACCGGGATTCAAACCCGGACCCCTTTCGGACGAATGATCAGAGGCCATCGCTTAGACCACTGCGCCACCGGGGCGGCCGAACCTAATTTTTTTTTTTTTTTTTTTTTTTTTTTTTTTTGATTGGAGGTTTAACGACCACCGTGAGCAACGCAATGGGCTATAAGCAGTCGCCCGTCCCTAATTTAGGGACAATGGTTCCAGGAAAGGGAGAGAGCCAGCGCCGTAAGACAAACACAACATCCATGCCTGACGGGATTCGAACCCGGACCCCTTTCGGACGAATGATCAGAGGCCATCGCTTAGACCACTGCGCCACCGGGGCGGCCGAACCTAATTTTTTTTTTTTTTTTTTTTTTTTTGATTGGAGGTTTAACGACCACCGTGAGCAACTCAATGGGCTATAAGCAGTCGCCCGTCTCTAATTTAGGGTCACTGATTCCAGGGAAGGGAGAGAGCCAGTGCCGTAAGACAAACACAACATCCATGCCTGAACGGAATTCGAACCCGGACCCCTTTCGGACGAATGATCAGAGACCATCGCTTAGACCACTGCTCCACCGGGGCGGCCGACCCTAATTTAGAGCCACTTTATCTAGGGAAGAGTGAAAGCTAGTGCCGTAAGACAAAAACCCAATCCATGCTTCGTCGAGGGTTCGAACTCTGACACATCTCGGACGGATGATTAAAAGCCAACATTTCTCATTAAATATTGTATGTTTTTTATTTAACAGAGTGAATAGGACCTGCATTTTCGCCCCGTTGCGGCTAAATTCTTCACCAGAAAAAAAAATGGCAAGACTCTTCGTCCTCATACACTGGTTTCCATAAATTCAGCAACAAACCAAAAAATCGCGATAATTGGGCAAAATATCATTGAAATTCCACGAAATTTGCATATGTTACGAGCGAAGGCATGCAGCATCGATATGCGGAAGGTAAATGAGTGGCGCTGACAGCGTTTTATCCAAATGCGCAAGAGCTTAAAACCAGCTGTTTCGGTTGGAGTCTCCAATTCATGAACGGCGGTGAATGACAAGATTTCGAGAAAGCGATTTTGTTGACATGGCTTCGAGAAGTCATTTACCAGAGGAGTTACGCTACAGAGCGATAGGCCGACTCGAAGCAGGGCAACTGCAGGCTGATGTCGCAAGATGGTTAAACGTCGATCGTTCTTTGGTTCCGAGGATGTGACAGCAATTCCAAGCCACGGGACCAGCTTCCCTAAGTAAGGTACAGCGAAGCTAGGCCAAGGGTAACGACCTCTGTGGATGACGGGCGTTTGCGGCTTTCATCACCGTGGAACAGGAAGGCTACACCTACTCATCTCAGATCTGTGATTGCGTCAGCGACCAGACGGACGGCATCAGCTTCGACGGTACGCAAAACGTCACATTCAGGAGGACCGTATGCTCGACGACCGGTATTATACGTGCCCCTCACTCTCCGCCACCGGAGGGAACGTTTCAATTGAGCACGAATGTAAGTCAACTGGACTCAAAATCAGTGGAACTCCGTTCTATATACTGATTTATAGAGTGAGTTTCACCGAGTTTACATCTGGAGAGAGGCCGGTACTCGCTATCTTCCCTCTAATATAAGTTTACATCTGGAGAGAGGCCGGTACTCGCTACCTTCCCTCTAATATAAGTTTACATCTGGAGAGAGGCCGGTACTCACTATCTTCCCTCTAATATAAGTTAACATCTGGAGAGAGGCCGGTACTGGCTATCTTCCCTCTAATATAAGTTTCCATCTGGAGAGAAGCCGGTACTCGCTATCTTCCCTCTAATATAAGTTTCCATCTGGAGAGAGGCCGGTACTCGCTATCTTCCCTCTAATATAAGTTTACATCTGGAGAGAGGCCGGTACTCACTATCTTCCCTCTAATATAAGTTTACATCTGGAGAGAGGCCGGTACTAGCTATCTTCCCTCTAATATAAGTTTACATCTGGAGAGAGGCCGGTACTCGCTATCTTCCCTCAAATATAAGTTTACATCTGGAGAGAGGCCGGTACTCACTATCTTCCCTCTAATATAAGTTTACATCTGGAGAGAGGCCGGTACTGGCTATCTTCCCTCTAATATAAGTTTCCATCTGGAGAGAAGCCGGTACTCGCTATCTTCCCTCTAATATAAGTTTACATCTGGAGAGATGCCGGTACTCACTATCTTCCCTCTAATATAAGTTTACATCTGGAGAGAGGCCGGTACTGGCTATCTTCCCTCTAATATAAGTTTACATCTGGAGAGAGGCCGGTACTCGCTATCTTCCCTCTAATATAAGTTTCCATCTGGAGAGAAGGCGGTACTCGCTATCTCCCCACTAAAGAAGTTTACATCTGGAGAGAGGCCGGTACTCACTATCTTCCCTCTAATATAAGTTTACATCTGGAGAGAGGCCGGTACTCGCTATCTTCCCTCTAATATAAGTTTACATCTGGAGAGAGGCCGGCACTCGCTATCTTCCCACTAATAGAAGTTTACATCTGGAGAGAGGCCGGTACTCACTATCTTCCCTCTAATATAAGTTTACATCTGGAGAGAGGCCGGCACTCGCTATCTTCCCTCTGATATAAGTTTACATCTGGAGAGAGGCCGGTACTCACTATCTTCCCTCTAATATAAGTTTACATCTAGAGAGAGGCCGGTACTTGCTATCTTCCCTCTAATATAAGTTTACATCTGGAGGAGAGAGGCCGGTACTGGCTATCTTCCCTTTAATACAAGTTTACATCTGGAGAGAGGCCGGCACTAGCTATCTTCCCTCTAATATAACTTTACATCTGGAGGGAGGCCGGTACTCGCTATCTTCCCTTTAATATACGTTTACATCTGGAGAAAGGCCGGTACTAGCTATCTTCCCACTAATAGAAGTTTACATCTGGAGAGAGGCCGGTACTGGCTATCTTCCCTCTAATACAAGTTTACATCTGGAGAGAGGCCGGTACTAGCTATCATCCCTCTAATATAACTTTACATCTGGAGAGAGGTCGGTACACGCTATCTTCCCTCTAATATAAGTTTACATCTGGAGAAAGGCCGGTACTCGCTATCTTCCCACTAATAGAAGTTTACATCTGGAGAGAGGCCGGTACTCGCTATAATCCCTCTAATATAAGTTTACATCTGGAGAGAGGCCGGTACTAGCTATCTTCCCTCTAATATAACTTTACATCTGGAGAGAGGCCGGTACTCGCTATCTTCCCTCTAATATAAGTTTACATCTGGAGAGAGGCCAGTACTAGCTATCTTCCTTCTAATATAACTTTACATCTGGAGAGAGGCCGGTACTCGCTATCTTCCCTCTAATATAAGTTTACATCTGGAGAGAAGCCGGTACTCGCTATCTTCCCACTAATATAAGTTTACATCTGGAGAGAGTCCAGTACTCGCTATCTTCCCACTAATAGAAGTTTACGTCTGGAGAGAGGCCGGTACTCACTATCTTTCCTCTAATATAAGTTTACATCTGGAGAGAGGCCGGTACTCGCTATCTTCCCTCTAATATAAGTTTACATCTGGAGAGAGGCCGGTACTCACTATCTTCCCTCTAATATGAGTTTACATCTGGAGAGAGGCCGGTACTAGCTATCTTCCCTCTAATATAAGTTTACATCTGGAGAGAGGCCGGTACTCGCTATCTTCCCTCTAATATGAGTTTACATCTGGAGAGAGGCCGGTACTCGCTATCTTCCATCTAATATACCCAGGAAAGAGCCACCTATGGTGGTGGTGGTGTTCTGGTGTGGGAATACATATTGTTAGGCGGTCCTACTGAGCTCTGTGTGTGCAACCACACGAAAACCTCCATGCTCAGAGGTATACAGACGACATCCTCAACCTTTCTGTTCGTCCGCATGCGGCCGCAATTGGCGATACATTTATAGTGCAGGCGGATAACACCCGCCCTCACAGAGCTAACCTGGTGCACCAGTACCTGGAACAAGAGACTATAGTCCGTATGGAGTGGGCAGTACCAAAACCCCCTGGAGAGAAAGCCCCAGCGCGTGAACTACTAAGGGGTAGGACGTCACGGTCAAAGGGCCATCGCAATTCCGCTCTCCAGAGAGGTCAAAGGGCAAACGTAAGGGGAATGACGAAATTAGCTTCGCGTTCATGCGGCATTGATCAGTATTGAGCTTTTGGTAGTCATGATCATGATCATATGTAGACGAATTTAGGAAGGGAGTGTCTGACCTCAGGTCTTAAACAACCCTTAGAAATAGGAAGCTAGGAGATTTGGGCTAGAGTGCCCCATAGGAAAGTGACACGGAAGCGAAGTAGAAAGGGGGAGGAACACGCCCTTATTTATTACCGGGGGCAGTACCCGGGGTCCGACGGCTTAACGTGCCCATCCGACGCACGCCGGATATTTAGTGGATCGAGCGTTCGTACCTGTCAGGGATCGAACCTGAGGTCCTTTCCGTGGCAGTCATGAACGTTGCCCGCTAGGCCACCCGCAGCTAAAAGTTGTGCACGCGAGTAAGCATTTTTATACATCATGCCTGGAAAACATTGGGCCGCCCCGGTGGCGCAGTGGTCTAAGGCGTTGGCCTCTGATCATTCGTCCGTAAGGGGTCCGGGTTCGAATCCCGGTCAGGCATGGATGTTGTGTTTGTCTTACGGCACTGGCTCTCTCCCTTCCCTGGAACCAGTGACCCTAAATTAGGGACGGGCGACTGCTTATAGCCCATTGAGTTGCTCACGGTGGTCGTTAAACCTCCAATAAAAAAAAACAAAAAAAACATTGAGTGTCCTTATATAGATCTAATTACAAAGCACATCCAAAAGCCACTGTTTTCAGCTTTTCTGAAGGTGAAAGCTTTCGAAGAAAGCGGTTTTCTTCCGTACCAATGAAGAATTTTGTACCCACCATGAATTCAAAAGTTAGTTAAGCCTTATTGTTCTCGTGACAGCATTTTCTGCTTTCGTTGTACATACAATTATAATTTAGGGATTTGTTAGTCGTTTTTTTTTATTGACGGAGTAAAATTCAATAAATAATGAGCTTCTGATTATAAGCTTATTATTGTAATCTTTTGATGTTGATAAGGACAAAATCAGGAGCGGAATGCTGGAGTCAGTCTGCCCACTAGCTTTGACGTCACAGGCCAGTTCGAAGGATTTTTTAATCTTCAGGGGTTCTGGCAGTACGCTCTCCTCATGTGAATCCCATTGAACATATCTGGGATGCTCTCGGAAGGCGTGGTTACTGGCCTCCAGCCCCTCTCCGAACCCTACTGGGAATCGGCACTGCTGTGCTCGAGCAATTGACGCAGATACCCACGGAACAGCTCGACACCATAATTAACAGCACGAAACATCGCTGTCAGGCATGTATTGCTGTCCGGGGTAACCACATCCCGTACTGAAGTACCTTTTCCTATTTCATCTTGATACCTATATTTCTGTATTTTCATATTTGCTTCAGTCATGCAAAATGTAAAGGCTTTGTGTCACATGTTTATACGTTTGTTTGGTTTTTGTCGTTGCATTTGTTCTGATAAAGCTTACCACCAAATTTCATCGGAATCGGTTGCATACTTTTTGAGTTATCACATTTGTTGCTTAATTTATGGAAAACAGTTTAGTTGAAGCTTTCAATCGCAAAATGAGCTTTTTAAATTGGACTAGCCACACCGGTGACGTAGTGGTCTAAGCGATGGCCTATGATCATTCGTGCGAACGAGGTCCGGGTTCAAATCCCGTTGAAGCATGGATGTTGTGTTTGCCTTAAGGCACTAGCTCTCTCCCTTCCCTAAAACCAGTGACCTTAAATTAGGGACGGGTGACTGCTTATAGCCCATTGAGTTACTCACGGTGGTCGTTAATCCTCCAATCGCCGCCCCAGAGGCGCAGTGGTCTAAGCGATGGCTTATGGTCATTCGTCCGAAAAGGGCCCGGGTTCGAATCCCGGTGAGGCATGAATGTTCTGTTTATCTTATGGCACTGGCTCTCTTTTCCCTGGAGCCTGTGGCCCTAAATTAGGGGCGGGCGACTGCTTATAGTCAATTAAGTTGTTCACTGTGGTCGTAAAACCTCCAATCGCCGCCCCTGTGGCGCAGTGGTCTAAGCGATGGTTTCTGATCATTCCTCCGAACGGGGTCCGGGTTCAAATCCCAGTGAGGCATGGATGTTGTGTTTGTCTTACGGTACTGGCTCTCTCCCTTCTCTGGAACCAGTGACCCTAAAATAGGCGGCGACTGCTTATAGCCCATTGAGTTGCTTACTGTGGTCGTTAAACCTCCAATCGCCACCCGGTGGTGCAGTGGACTAAGTGATGGCCTATGATCATTCGTGCGAACGGGGTCCGGGTTCAAATCCCGTTGAAGCATAGATGTTGTGTTTGCCTTACGGCACTAGCTCTCTCCCTTCCCTAAAACCAGTGACCTTAAATTAGGGACGGGTGACTGCTTATATAGCCCATTGAGTTGCTCACGGTGGTCGTTAAACCTCCAATCGCCACCCGGTGGTGCAGTGGTCTAAGTGATGGCCTCTGATCATTCGTCCGAATGGAGTCCGGCTTCTAATCCTGTGAAGCATGGATGTTGTGTTTGTCTTACGGAACTGGTTCTCTCTCCCTTCTCTGGAACCAGTGACCCTAAATTAGGCGGCGACTGCTTATAGCCCATTGAGTTGCTCACTGTGGTCGTTAAACCTCCAATCGCCACCCGGTGGTGCAGTGGTCTAAGTGATGGCCTCTGATCATTCGTCCGAATGGAGTCCGGCTTCGAATCCCGTGAAGCATGGATGTTGTGTTTGTCTTATGGAACTGGTTCTCTCTCCCTTCTCTGGAACCAGTGACCCTAAATTAGGCGGCGACTGCTTATAGCTCATTGTGTTGTTCACGGTGGTCGTTAAACCTCCAATCTCCGCCCCGGTGGTACAGTGGTCTAAGCGATGGCTTCTGATCATTCGTCCGAAAGGGGTCCGGGTTCGAATAGCGGTGAGGCATGGATGTTGTGTTTGTCTTACGGCACTGGCTCCCTCCCTCCCCTGGAACCTGTGACCCTAAATTAGGGAAGGGTGACTGCTTATAGTCCATTGAGTTGCTGACGCTGGTCATTAAACCTCCAATCGCCACCCCGGTGCCGCAGTGGTCTAAGCGATGGCCTCTGATCATTCGTCCGAACGGGGTTCGGGTTTGAATCCCGGTGAGGCATGGATGTTGTGTTTGTCTTACGGCACTGGCTCTCTCCCTTTCCTGGAGTCAGGGGCCTTAAATTTTGGACGGGAGACTGCTTATAGCCCATTGAGTTGCTCACGGTGGTCGTTAAACCTCCAATAAAAAAAAAAACAAAAAACATAAAACCCTCCGATCAAGAAAAATAAAATTGGACTAATTAGTGGAAATGTAAGGTATTGGAAGACAGACGGACGCCGCGTGGTCATGTGCCCGTACTTTTTCTCAAGAGATATGCTACAAAAATTGAAACCATAAAACGTTTGCAATCGACTGTTATGAAAAAATTTGAAATGAAAGTAGAAAAACTGAAATTACTTTTCGGCTTACCAGTACATTAAATGAGCCCGACACACGTTAATACAAGCAACAATAACTAAAATGCTTTCATTCGCAAGATATCATATTGTTGTGAGAAAAGTCAATTAATCAAATGTTTGCCTATAGGCTGCTTAGATGAATAGTCTTGCATGGGAAAGTGCCATCGTCCTTGAATGTAAATTAATTGTGGAATTAAATGGCCACCAGCTGAAAATTCTTTTAGATACTTTTAAACACCTGCGTCGTTTGTTAAGCTTATAGTTTCCATAAGGGAGTACAAAAATTAATTGCCATCCCGTAGATTACCTCCAAGTTGAAAGGTTATTAAATCCTTTCATCAGAGAATAACTGTGTTTTTAATTAGCTTCGTGCTTTCTCTTTTTAATTATTATCCATATGAGGAAAGCAGAATGAGCAAAGCTAGGAAAATACCTATTCCAAGATTTTGGTTGCTGTATAAGATGCAGCATTTAGTGGGCCCTTATATGATTTTTATAGATATGGAGGAAGTCTAAGATTTTGTACTAAACTGTGGTAAACACAATTACCAGAAAAAAAAATGCGCAATCACACCAAACGTGTATTATTTGCATATAAGCACGCACTCTAGCTATTTGCAAAGTTTCGCGGTTGCCGCATGTTGTCTTCTAGGTGCGCAGATTTCATTGTACGTGAATGTATTTAAATAAAAGTAATAATAAAAATTATGTGTCCCTGAAATTATAAAACATTAGAACTATTTTATGGTACTTGGTAACAGAATAAAAGGAATTAGAAACACACTATCTACCAACAAGTAATTGGACACACTTGCAATCGACGATATCTGCGGTCCTGATACACGTCACGGCCGCCGCCGTTAAATATCTTGTGGGGGAACAACAACGCAACCAGTCGCATGCAAGATGTCACGCTGCTCACTGATTTCGAGAAAGGTGTAATCGTCGGGTATCAAAGAAATGGCCTATCCATACGTGACATTTCCAGCGAGTTGAAGTACCCAAAATCGACAGTGGCCTACGTGATTGGCAAGTGGAAGATGAGAGGTGACTGTCGGAATGTGCTCCGACCCGGCAGACCCACGAAACTGGGAGTTAGAGACCGACGGGCGCTGGCCAGAGAAATTCAGAAGAACCGCACCAAATCGATGGGCCACATCCGGGAGGAGTTTGAATAGGCATCCTGGAGTGTTCTTTTGATGAATACCATCCGTAAGGAAGCCCATCTGCTCGGTTATCATGGATGTGCTGCCGCCCACAAGCCTTTGATCACCAAGTCCAATAGCGCTGCTCGGCTAACGTGGTGCAAAGAACGTCGACAGTGGACCGTTGAACAGTGGAAACAGGTTCTCTGGAGCGACGAATCAAGGTTCGCCCTCTGCTGTTCGGATGGCAGGGTCTGGGTTTGGCGTCTGCCTGGAGAACGCCTCCTGCCGGAATGTATTGTGCTAACTGTGAAGTTCGGCGGCAGTGGAATTATCCTATTGGTGTGTTTCTCCTGGTATGGCAAAGGACCCTTGGTCGCAATTCCTGGTAGACTCAACGCCGAGACCTACTGCACCATTTTGGATGACCATGCGCTTCCTACGTTGTGGCAATTTTAAGGGGTGGACCCATGTTACTTTCGGGATGACAATGCCACCTGTCATTTTGCGAGGTCCACCATGGCTTGGTATGGTGACAATGGGGTTAATCGAATGGACCAGCCTGCGCAGAGCCCAGACCCTAACCCTATCGAGCAGCTCTGGGATGAGTTGGAGCGTCGACTTAACGGGTGCTCCCCCCACCCCCCGTCCGAAATCAGTGAAGGAACTGACCTGTCTTCTCCAAGCCGAGTGGAAGAAAATACCGCTAGCCGTCGTACAACGCCTGGTTGAGAGTATGCCCCGGAGGGTCGCAGCTGTAATCGCAGCTTGTGGAGGCTCCACCAATTATTGAAGGTGAATAAACTTCGTTTTCCTTTGCTATCACAGGTGTCCAATTACTTGTTGGTAGATAGTGTAATTTACTGCAGATCATTTTATATGAATTAGATAAAAATACACACACACACACACACACACACACACACACACACACACACACACACACACACACACATACATACACAAACGGAATATTCATTATTCTGTCTTTCGTCCTAACTCTTAACATCAGTTTTCACTCTGTGGCCTCTGCCATATCAGCTCTTTGGCCTCTGCCATATCAGCTCTGTGGCCTCTGCCATATCAGCTCTGTGGCCTCTGCCATATCAGCTCTGCGGCCTCTGCCATATCAGCTGTGTGGCCTCTGCCATATCAGCTGTGTGGCCTCTGCCATATCAGCTCTGTGGCCTCTGCCATATCAGCTCTGTGGCCTCTGCCATATCAGCTCTGTGGCCTCTGCCATATCAGCTCTGCGGCCTCTGCCATATCAGCTCTGTGGCCTCTGCCATATCAGCTCTGCGGCCTCTGCCATATCAGCTCTGTGGCCTCTGCCATATCAGCTCTGTGGCCTCTGCCATATCAGCTCTGCGGCCTCTGCCATATCAGCTCTGTGGCCTCTGCCATATCAGCTCTGCGGCCTCTGCCATATCAGCTCTGTGGCCTCTGCCATATCAGCTCTGTGGCCTCTGCCATATCAGCTCTGCGGCCTCTGCCATATCAGCTCTGTGGCCTCTGCCATATCAGCTCTGTGGCCTCTGCCATATCAGCTCTGTGGCCTCTGCCATATCAGCTCTGCGGCCTCTGCCCTGAGTTCCCACGCGTCCTCCCTCACATGTCCACAATTTTCTCACGTCTGGCGCTGGCCTCCTCTGCTGCGTCCTCTGTCGGCGTAGTCCCAACAGACCTGCCCGGATTAGTTGTGGGCAATGCTGCAAAAGGCACGGCTGACATTACCTCGGAAAACCCTACTGCATCTAGTAGAGTCAAAACCTCGGCGTGAATAGGCTGTTATTCCAACTAGAGAAGGTTTCAAAATCGCTTTATTCTAATTTATCATAAGAAAACATAAGAGGGAGACGTACAGTATTGGGCGTCTCACTGGGAAATAATACAAAACTGTTAAAACATGATGGTATATACACTGCAATGACAATGGGGATGAATAACAAATGCTGAAAGCAAAGCTTATTGAATAAAAATGGCAGAAGTGACAGAGAGAAACACATCGTGTCACATGACATTGGCTGGGCATGATTTTCAGGATAACACAGGCGAAACAATAGCACACAATTAGAAAAAGAACAGCACAAACACTGCCGTGAAGGTAAAACATTACATACATGAGATAAAAACACAGCATGCACAATTGCGCAAGTTATTTAACGAGGGCACCAAAGCAACATAATACAGGCGGGGTGAAAGTAAGTAATGTACACGAGTAAGCATGAAAATACACTGAGATGGCATTAGCATTCACAATTCAACGGTAGTGTGGATTGCACGAGTCGTAGAGTGGAGGAGGGGCACCAGGGTGCCACGGAATTCAGCAAAGGAGGTGTAGAATGTCCTAGGGTACTGATAGGTGCAGCAGTCCAGAATCAACCGCAAACCATGGAGCGGCCGGCGCCCAGGTAGCATAGAAGGTGGCTTCTCGACGACTGGAAGAAGCCGACTGGTACTCCAGGCGGAGTCGAGAAAGCAATCGATCTTGAAAATGGCACAAAAGTGCTGCGCTGGCCTGGTGTAAAGAGACCGGCGAGGAAACGCTGCGGAGTTGTTGAAGGTATGCGTAAATAACGTGTTTAACCAGCACGAAAAGATAGGCACATACTGACGGAAGAGGCGTAGGTGGATGAGCCCGCAGAAGAAGATGTCTGTAGGCAGTGAACGGAAGATCTTGAGAACAAGAGCTACTGGCAATCCGAAAAGCCTGGTGGATTAGAGGCATCAGGATGGGACAGTAAAGGTAGACGTGAGAAACGTCTGCCTCCTGTGCGCAGAAGGAGCAGAGAGGGGAGGAGAGAAGAGACATGCGAAAGAGAAAATACGGAACAGGGAGGCGATTATGCAAAAAGAGCCAGTGGGTATTAATTTCAAGAGGGGCAGATAAGGGTGAGCGGGCAGCGGCCCAGACAAGAGGAAACACCTGCGTCGTTTGTTAATTCGCACTAGAGAAGGACCAACACGCTTTGCGTATTGAAACCAAAGGGCGCCCCCAGGATTTTGACAAAACAAGGAATGAGGAGGGAGGGGGAGGCGAAAAATATTGTCTTTGATTTCAATACGCACGCGCCCATACATCCATTCAGAATTTTTATAGACTGGACATTTTTACTTCGTCGGTCGAGCTCCTTAGTCGGAAATTACAACGGAAGTTTGGCACTGGACCATTTTAGATGTAGATTTGAAATTTTCCGGACGACGTTCACGTGCAGCAAGCAGCTCTCAAACCAGAAGCCACGTTAGCACTTTATTTTTCGTCCACCACTTTGTCCGTACATCCGTCAGTTTTTTACACTTTCCAACCGTAGGTTGAAGAAGCGTATATGCTGCAGCTTTGCCCGTCTGTCTGTCGGTCAGTCAGCACAATAACTCGCGTAAAAATGTGTTCGATTTTGATGAAATTTTAGTGTGTGGTAGGGAACAACCTGGGAAGGAACCTATTGAAAATGGACGAAATGGGATCTAAGGTCAGGACATAGGAGCGGGATCCATTCCATCGCCCTTATGCGTCATAACTTGCGTAAAAACGCTTCGATTGCGACAAAACTTCATCATGTTTTTCAGGAGATGTACGGAACCGATTCTGTTTAATATACTCTAAATGGGGTCAAAGGTCAGGGCACAGGAGCGAGGTTTATTCCACAGCCATTATCCTCATAACTTGACTAAAAATGTTTCTATTGTGACAAACCTTTAGTATGTTGTTCCGAAGGTATATACTGAACCAATTCTATTTAATATCATAAAAATGGGTTCAGACGTCAGGGCACTGAAGTGAGACTTATTTCACAGGCATTATCCTTATAACTTGACTAAAAATGTTTGTATCGTGACAAAACTGTAATATGTTATTCCGAAGGTGTACTGAACTGATTCCATTTAAAATCATAAAAATGGAGTCAAAGGTCACGGCACAGGAGCGAGATTTATTCCACGGCCCTAATCCTCATAACTCGACTAAAAATGCTTCTATTGCGACAAAACTTTAGTATGTTGTTCCGGAGGTATAGTGAATCAATTCTGTTTAATTTCATTCAAATGCGGTCACAGCTCAGGGCACAGGAGCGAGATTTATTCCACAGCCATTATCCTCATAACTTGAGTAATGATTTCTGTTATGTTGGAAAGCGCATCAGAATCAATGCATTGCATGATTTTACTAACCTATTGATAAATATCTTGGCTATCGGGAACCATTTGAGAGAAATATTAAGTTTTCTGAATGACTTTTAAGGACTGCTGCTATGTGTTTGTCCGTGTCTCCTACACTTTAGATTAATATCTCCGGCGCAGTTCGAATGGAATATTCCTGGATAACGTTCACGGACCTAACGCATTTCACCCCATGTAAGCACTTTGCAGGTTTGTAAGTACATCTGTCTTTCTGTCTAGACGCTACGATTAATATCTAAAGAACTGTTTCAGGTGGTTTTTGTATTGTTCATAAAGAAGTGTAATAATAAAATTAGATTTCTTACAGCACAGAATCATGCCCCTTTTCTTTTTGTCTCACTTTGTCCAGTACGTTTCAACACACGACTTCAATCTTAGGGTCATTTCTGGACCCGTTGGACCACTCCCTGTCGGTGAGCCACAGAATTTCTTGTCGAATCTTAAACTAAAATGTTCTTTGCGGCCGTTGATGACCTTGTGGTCAACGTTCATGACTGCCACGGACAAGTTTCATCATCGATCCCTAGCAGGTACGAACTGTCCAATCGCTAAATATCTGCCGTGCGTCGGATGGGCACGTTAAGCCGTCGGACCCCAGGTACTGGCTCCTTGGTTATAAATTAACGCGTCTTTCTTACCCTTTTTACGTCGCTTCCGTGTGACTTTCCCGTCGGACACTCTAGCCTATATCTCCTAGCCTCTTACTTCTAGGGGTTATTTAAGAGCAAGGAACACACTCTCCCTTCCTGAAATTTTCTACGCAAATCATCAACAAGTTACCATCGTGCCATCGCAAGTCCAAAATATAATATAAGCCGTCTGAGCACGAGATAAAATATTTTATTGAGTTCTAAAACCACATGAAAAATAAAAGTGACACTAAAACCCACGAGATCTTTCGGAACCCCAAGAAGGAACTCTATGAACTCTATGAAAAATAAAAGTGACACTAGAACTCACGAGATCTTTCGGAACTCCAAGAAGAAGCTCTATGAACGCTATGAAAAATAAAAGTGACACTTAAAACCCACGAGCCGTCTGAGCACGAGATAAGATATTTTTATTGAGTTATAAAACCACATGCAAATTAAAAGTGACACTAAAACCCACGAGATCTTTCGGAACTCCAAGAAGGAACTTTATGAACTCTATAAAAACAAAAAGTGATACTAAAACCCACGAGATCTTTCGGAACTCCAAGAATTAACTGTATGAAATATATGAAAAATAAAAGTGACACTAAAACCCACGAGATCTTTCGGAACTCTAAGAAGGAACTGTGTGAAATCTATGAAAAATAAAAGGGACACTTAAAAGCTCACGAACCGTCTGAGCACGAGATGCGATATTTTTGTTGAGTTCTAAATCCGCATGAAAAATAAAAGTGACACTAAAACCCACGAGATCTTTCGGAACTCCAAAAAATAACTGTATGAAATCTATGAAAAATAACAGGGACACTTAAAACCCCACGAGCCGTCTGAGCACGAAATAAAATATTTTTATTAGGTTCTAAAACCACATGAAAAATAAAAGTGACACTAAAACCCTCCAAGAAGGAACTCTATGAACTCAATGAAAAATAAAAGTGACACTAAAACCCACGAGATCTTTCGAAACTCCAAGAAGAAGCTCTATGAAAGCTATGAAAAATAAAAGTGACACTTAAAATCCACGAGCCGTCTGAGCACGAGATAAGATATTTTTATTGAGTTATAAAACCACATGCAAAATAAAAGTGACACTAAAACCCACGAGATCTTTCGGAACTCCAAGAAGGAACTGTATAAAATCTATGAAAAATAAAAGGGACACTTAAAAACTCACGAGCCGTCTGAGCACGAGATAAGATATTTTTATTGAGTTCTAAAACCACATGAAAAATAAAAGTGACACTAAAACCCAGGAGATCTTTCGGAACTCCAAGAAATAACTGTATGAAATCTATGAAAAATAACAGGGACACTTAAAAACTCACGAGCCGTCTGAGCACGAAATAAAATATTTTTATTGGGTTCTAAAACCACATGAAAAATAAATGTGACACTAAAACCCTCCAAGAAGGAACTCTATGAACTCAATAAAAAATAAAAGTGACACTAAAACCCACGAGATCTTTCGAAACTCCAAGAAGGAACTGAATGAACTCTATGAAAAGTAAAAGTGACACTAAAACCCACGAGATCTTTCGGAACTCCAAGAAGGAACTCTATGAACTCTATGAAAAATAAAAATGACACTAAAACCCACGAGATCTTTCGGAACTCCAAGAAGGAACTCTATATACTCAATGAAAAATAAAAGTGACACTAAAACCCACGAGATCTTTTGCAACTCTTGGAGTTCCGAAAGATCTAGTGGGTTTTAGTGTCACTTTATTTTTCATGTGATTTTAAAAGTCAACAAATATATTTGATCTCATGCTCAGATGGCTTATGTTGTTTTTCGACTTTCTACGTAAAATCTGTAAAATTTCTGAACTTCACTATAATGCCCTTTCCAAAGAAACTAACATCCGTCCCGCTAACAAGCAAGTAATCAGAATTTACCAATTCTGTTAGATAAGAAAAGTATCGAAATTAATTACTATTTGAAATTCAAGCAAACTATGAATCAAAGATGCATTGAAATCCCGTCAGCAAGTGCCACTCATGCAGAAAACTCCCCACGAAAAGTAAAAACTCTATCTTCCTAGGATTGGAATTAACTGTAAATTAATTTGCAAGATGATTCTAACAAAGAAAATGTTATTTCGAAAGATGTTGGTCTCTCAATGGGAATTCCATATGGGTGGTCCTCAGTTTATGCAAATGAACGGGTTTCACGTCTTAGTGACACCTTATTCCTCAAACAAATGCTAATTCTTTGAACTAAGCGGATCAGGGCCTTGGTTGGCTGACGAGACCCCCTATGGGTTTAAAAGATGAGAGATTGATATAAATAGGTTTAGACTCACCAAGGAGCACCTGCTTATTCATAAACTCTCGGACTTGGAAACAGCGCAGCTGGTCTGGCAAATTGAACACATCTCCCACCCGAGGGAAGGCCAATGGCCTATACATTGCTCCACCCTGAAGATGGAGGTAAGGTCATTCCGACGGTGAAATTACCAGTCCTTCCTACTCCACCAAGAGCAGGAACCTATTGCCGTTGACTCCAACTACTTCGTGTATTCAGCTGCATCTTATTTATAAAGTTAATTTAGCTTTGTTTCCACGCGTTTCCTGCCCGTGTTGTCACTACATATTCCAGAGATCACCGCGGGCATCATATTTCCATGAATTATGATTCCTCTCGAGATTCGCGATGAAAACTGGTAACATAATTTTAACCATAACAACTACAGAGAACAGGAAGTTTACACAAATACGGATTCCCATAAATATTTTCGCCTTAAAGGGTTGGCAATCAATCTAATGACTATAGTCCCTCGATTAAAACGAATTTGTTTATGTGTGTTTGGAGGTTCTTTTTCTTTCTTTTTCTTTTTTGATTGGAGATTTAACGACCACCGTGAGCAACTCAATGGGCTATAAGCAGTCGCCCGTCCCTAATTTAGGGTCACTGGTTCCAGGGAAGGGAGAGAGAGCCAGTGCCATAAGACAAACACAACATCCAAGCCTCACCGGGATTCGAATCCGGACCCCTTTCGGACGAATGATCAGAGGCCATCGCTTAGATCACTGCGACACCAGGAAGGCGTTTGGAGATTTAACGACCACCGTGAGCAACTCAATGGGCTATAAGCAGTCACCCGTCCCTAATTTGGGGTCACTGGTTCCAGGGAAGGGAGAGAGAGCCAGTGCCATAAGACAAACACAACATCCAAACCTCACCGGGATTCGAATCCGGACCCCTTTCGGACGAATGATCAGAGGCCATCGCTTAGACCACTGCGACACCAGGGTGGCGTTTGAAGGTTCAACAGCCACCGTGATCAAGTCAATGTACTACAGCCGCCCGGGTGGCGCAGTGGTCTAAGCGTTAGATTTTGAGCAGCGGTACGCTCGTGGGACGATGGCTTCTGCACCCCATAGCGAGGAGATGGTTCTGGATGGTGTGGCTGCCTACACGTGAAATGAACGGAGTATTGATCTGAAGCCAGATACAAGGCCTACTAAACGATCCGTGGGAGCATTGGAACAGCACCTTCATATCACTAACACACTCTCGTATCTGTTCAAAGCATAGCATACAATTCGGCACCTGCTCGAAGAACCTCCTATCATCAGTTAAAAAGGATCGAGCAACAACAGATATTATGAACAAATGGGGTGTGTATAATATTCCACGGCTGGACCCCTCAACAGGAGAACATGTTAACAACTACGTAGGCTCGACACGAAGAAGTTTGGGTATCCGTGTCCAGGAACACAAATACGATATCCGAATCAACAGCAATAATACAGCTTTATCAAGGAATGTGGTAAACGGAATTCTACAACCAGACTGGGAAAACATACTACTACTGGACCCTCCAGCATACACAGTGCGGCAAAGAATTTTTAAGACTGGCGCTAGATTTAAGCCTACGGTGGCGCCACCAGTGTAATCGCGAATGCGTTATAAACCGTGACCATCTGCTTGCTTTCTGCCAAAAGTACAGCGCAGTTGTTTAAGTAACTCAAACGAAACGGGCATTCATTAGAGAAGTAAAAATTTTTTCATGTTGAATTATTAAGATGGAACAAAGGGCTGTTATTAAATTTAACGCAAAACTTGGTAAAACTGCCTCGGAAACGTACCAAATGATGAAACAAGTTTACGGTGAGTTTTGTTTAAGTAGATCAAATGTTATCCTGTGGCACAAACGTTTTTTGGACGGAAGAGATACGCTAGAAGATGATAAGCATGCCGGAAGACCAAGTTCATCTAAGTCACCTAAGTTTATTAAAAAAAAGTGCGTGATTTCGTGGCAAACAATCGATGTGCGTCACTAAGAATGATGGAAGGGTCTTTAAACATCAACAAAGAAACGATTCGAACCATCCTGCATGAAGATTTGGGCAAAACAAAAGTCTGTGCTAAATTTGTTCCACACACGTTAACCAATGAACAAAAATCAAGGAGAAGTGCACATTGCAGAGACATCATTTCAGCGGCTGAAAATGATCCAAACTTCGTAAAATCGATTGTTACAGGTGATGAAACATGGTGTTTCCAATATGATCCTAAAACAAAGCGACAAAGTGCGGAATGGAAGTCAAAAAACTCGCCGCAAGCCAAAAAAAACAAGAAAAGTTCCATCGAAAATCAGAACAATGCTCATTACATTCTTCGATAGTAAGGGTATTATCCACAAAAATTTTTTTCCAAGTGGACAAACAATTACTTGTGACTTTTATTTAAATGTTTTGAGGCGTTTGATGGGCAGAATTCGTCGCATTCGTCCAGAATATCGAGATGAAAACAGTTGGTGTTTGTTGCACGATAATGCACCCAGTAACACCGCACTTCTTGTTCGTAGATTTTTGGCGAAAAATAACGTCTGTGTGTTGAATCATCCACCGTATTCGCCTGATTTAGCACCCTGCGAATTTTCTTTGTTCCCAAAACTTAAAATGACGTTAAAAGGGTGCTATTTTGATGATATTGAGACCATACAAACAGCTTCGTCGCGTGCTTTGGAGGCAATTCCGCAAAGTGAACTGGAAGAGGTATTCGAATCATTATTAAATCGCTGTAACAAGTGTATTGAAGCCAGAGGGACTTATTTTGAACAAGAAACCAAAACAAATATATAACTTCTTGTTTCTATTTCATTTTACAGACCCAGTCTTAAAAATTCTTTGACGCACTGTGTATATACATTCCCTGCATTTTGTTGAACGTATGTACATCGAAGCTTTACGGAACAAATGCTGTAATGACTACTTGCCTGTGGACATATCAAGAATTTGGAAAGAGCGTATTACCAACCTGAACTTTAAATTATAGTAATATACATTTACAATTCCAACATTGTATAAAATTGATCATAACTTTGTATTTGTAACGAACCCTTGTATTAATATGTTAAACTAATAACTTGTGAAATTATACCCGTTACACTGTTATAATGGCAACGGTCATGACCCATGCGACGTCGAATGACCTTATACACATAATGCAGCGGTTTTTTTGGGGTTTTTTTTTTAATTGAATGTTTAACGACCACCGTGAGCAACTCAATGGGCTATAAGCAGTCGCCCGTCCCTAATTTAGGGTCACTGGTTCCAGGGAAGGGAGAGAGCCAGTGCCGTAAGACAAACACAACATCCATGCCTCACCGGGATTCGAACCCGGACCCCGTTCGGACGAATGATCAGAGGCCAACGCCTTAGACCACTGCGCCACCGGGGCGGCTAATGCAGCGTTGCACTACTATATAAAGGAGTACTGCATTGCCTCTGTTCCACCTGATGATGGGGTAAATGTTACCTCGAAAGTGCTAGTGGGGTATTTTAACTGTAAATATCTTTCGCATTTTATTAAATATCGCACATACACTCACTTCCAAAAGTTAAGCACGTAGCAGTAAGATGTGCAAAAATGGAGAAGCACTGCTTGGATTGACACGAAATGCGGCAGGAACGTAGGAAATATGTTTATTAATGAATCAAAAACAAAGAAATACAGACAGAGATGAAAATGATATTGAATTTTCAGAAATTATAAGATGACGTCCAATCGGAGTCATTTACAAAGTGAGTAATAAAGTCACAACAAACAACAAAAGCCGACATTAATAGAGTATGTGAGCACCCCTCATTTGCATACAAAGTTTACAACGTCTGACCATGCTTTTTAGGAGGTGATGAACCACCGCAGAGTCCAGTAATCGCCATCCCTCCTGTAGAGCAGTTTCCAAAGCTGTGAGAGTGTTTGGGAGCGGGAGACGTGAACACACAGCACGGCCGAGGGCATCCCAAAGATTTTCAACGGGATTATGGTCGGCCGAGTACGCCGGCCACTCCATACGTGCAATCCCCCTCACTCTTCAAGTAGTCGTCGACGATGGCAGCTCTATGAGGACGCGCATTATCGTCCATTAAAACGAAGGCAGGACCGACTGCTGCAGCGTACAATCGCACAGTGGGATCTAGGACTTCATCCCGATACCGTACATCCGTCACAGAACCCCGTCTGTAGATGTGGAGGTCGGTGCGATATCCCAACGAAATACCTGCCCAGATCATAATGCTTCCACCTCGGAATGCATGATGTTCGGTGATGTTCTGGGGTCGATTGCGTGTGCCTTCTTCCCTCCACACCCGTACACGCTTGTCATCGGGTTGCAGGGCAAATCTGGACTCATCCGTGAACATAACGTTGCCCCAATCAGACACAGTCCAATTGACATGTTGGCGACACCACTTTAATCGTGCCCCTATGGATTGGACGGAGAGAGGAACACAAACCCGTGGTACCCGGGCGTACAGTCCTTTCATGTGTAGCCTTCGACGCACCGTAGTGGCAGATATCGTCTTACCAATGGCCGCCGTAACCATAGATGTCACACGTGTGGACGTCGCTCTTCGATTCCGCTTGGCTACAACAGCAATATATCAGTCTTCCGCGTGGGTCGTAACCCTTGGGCGACCGGCCACAGGTTTGCGCACAACTGTTTGGCTAGTTAAAAATTGTTTCCATAAAAGTGAAATGGCGGAATGATTCACGCCGAAGAAACCAGCAACATCTGTGATTGACTGTCGTGCTTCAATGCGACCGACGGCACTCCAGTGCTCAGAATCATCCAGTCGTCTTCTGGAAGCCATAAAATCAAGTCTATCTTCAAAACAAATCCTCCGACAGTTCTCAACACCTTGTGGCAGCACTTGCATGCAACTCCTGTACTCCTCAAGAGTGCTGGCTTCTTATACGACTGCCTGTTTTGCATATTTCTCGGCAAGACACCGTGATTCGCTGTTATCTACCACATTTGTATACTTCCATCTACCGCTGCGGCGAATTGCAGCCTCTCCAATTCCGATTGGCTTCCGGAAATTAACTCCTCCCTCTGCGTGCTTAACTTTTGTAAGTGAGTGTAGAAGGCGCGGTATTGATTTCATAGTCATACACATTTATCTTCTTCTTCTTTTTTATTTTTTTTTATTTTGCTTTGAGGTAAATGACCACCATCAACAACGCTTAAGGCTATAAGCAGTCGCTTGTCCTTAACTTGAGGCCACTGGTTCCAGGGAAGGGAGAGTAGCAATGCCATGTGACGCTGCACTCCTCTTATACGTCATCGAAGACCCGGTGGCGCAGTGGGCTAAGCGATGGCTTATGATCGTTCGTCGGAAAGGGGTCCGGGTTCGAATCCTGGTGAGGCATGAATGTTGTGTTTGTCTTACGTCCCTGGAACTCTCCCTTTCCTGGAACCAGTGACCCTAAATTAGCTACGGGCGACTGCTTATAGCCCAATGAGTTGCTCACGGTTATCGTCAAACCCTCAATCAAAAAAAAAAGAACAAAAGAAAAAAACCGGTATCACCTCAGATCATGTATGCTTCCTGAAGGAAAGTAAAATGAAGGTACTATCAGCTTTCTAATAGTTGTGACGTATATATCTTTTCGATTTTCCTTTACAATTTTACCTATATAAATTATTTTGCCTCTTAAGGTGCGTCGCATAAATATAGAGATAGCCGACTTTGCGTCATGAACGCAATGCGAATACAGGTAGGAAGCCGAAGTGGTACCTAATTAGACATAACCCTACAACAAACGTTTCGATCCGTGGAGATAACCGGATTGTGTGAAAAGAGCACCACAAAGTGAAATAGTGTAATTTTAGGTGTCTCATAAATATAAAGACAACTATGTAAAGTAGCCACATGCAAATGAGATTTACAAATTAGCATGCTGTACGCACGCGCACAGGCCGTAATTCGGTCCAGCCTACAAAAGACAGCGAACCTGCCGTCAGACATTCATTTGCCGAAATGCCACGCAACAGTCAACTTTCTGGTGAGGAGGGGCAGAAGATTTGGAGACGCCGCCCCGGTGGCGCAGTGGTCTAAGGCGCTGGCCTCTGATCATTCGTCCGGTCAGGCATGGATGTTGTGTTTGTCTTACGGCACTGGCTCTCTCCATTCCCTGGAACTAGTGACCCTAAATTAGGGACGGGCGACTGTTTATAGCCCATTGAGTTGCTCACGGTGGTCGTTAAACCTCCAATCAAAAAAAAAAAAAAAAAAAAGATTTGGAGACTGAGAGCAAATGGATTGCCTGCAGCGAAAATTTGTAAAGCCATGGGGAGGAGTAGGGCAGTCATTTATAAGACTATCGAAACGCGGTGCGTTAACTGCCACAAAACGGCCTGGAAGTCCTCGAATAACAACCAAACGAGATGATCGTGCCATCATGCGTTTAGTTTCATCCCAAAGGTTATCACTACGTCAAGTTTCTCGGACTGTTGGTGTCACCGTCTCAAAGGACACAGTTCATCGACGAATCGAGGAAAGTCGCAACATTGTGCTCCGTAAAATGCGCCGTCTGCCACACCTCAGGTGGCGCCACAAGGAAGTTGATTGTTATGGGCAAGCAGCCACATGCACTGGACCGACGAGTGGATCACAACTATTTTCTCCAATGAAAAGAAGTTCAACCCGGACGGCCCTAACTGTTGGAACTGCTACTGGCATAATTTACGACGCGAGCCACGCACCTTCTACAGCAGACAGAAAGGAGGGGGACATGTAATGGTCTGGGGAACTTTTGCGTTTAATGGGACAACGGATGTCGCTTTTCTGCAAAGGCATAAAAAACTCTAAAACGTATCAGGACATACTGAGCAGCCGCCTTCTACCGTTTGCCGAAACTCTAGAGGGCGTTGATTATCTGTTCCAGCAAGACAATGCTTCTATCCATCGGTCTGCATCAACGAAAAGCTGGTTTAACACTCATCATGTGACCGTAATGGATTGGCCAGCACTCAGTCCAGATCTGAACCCTATCGAGAACTTCTGTGGTATCCTAGCTCGTGATGTGTATGCCAGTGGACGGCAGTTCTGAAGTGTGGTGGCATTGAAAGAGCAGATTGGAACGAAGCTGGTCCGCACTCCGTCCAGAACACTTACGTCACTTGGTGGACAACATGCCCAATCGGGTTTTCAGTGTTACTCGGAACAACCGTTCCACTATTCGTACCGGAGGTGCACATAACTAGTAAGTCTTTATATTTTTGAGACAACGTATTTCTGTTTCTTCTTGTAGGCCTACTTGGCGATGGACTTGTTATGTTTCCGACAAACTATTGTGCAGCTGCGTGTCCTATGCTATTTTTGCTATAAATATGAGGTGTACATTTCAGCTCGTTGTTTTTTCTTTTTTATTGGAGAATTGTTCTGTCTCTATATTTATGCGACGCACTATAGTTGGATTTTCTTTCTGAACGGCAGATCAGAACTTCAAAATTTCTACTCAAGTTTTGGCGATACCTCACCGATAGTTAAAAGGTAAATAAAAAAGCATGTTCTCGGGTGGGGGGGGAGTACAAATGAAGAGGTAAGCTTTTCCTGGTTGCTTTTCCTAAAGGAAAGGGGACTTCTTTTTAATTTTTATCTTTTTTTTGTTAAGCAAAAATTTTTAAGGTAGACTTGTAGCGCCGTTGTTTACGTTTTACTATACTTCTTAACTTTTGTTAATTTGAATCCTCTATCCTCACCCACTAATTTTTCTTTTTCTGGTGCTCAGAGCTTCGTACCAGCACCTTTCTTTGAGCCCGCTTTTAAAATTTCAATCTTTTATATTTGGGTATGATTTTTTCTCTTTTATTTAAAACCCAAATTATTGGAATTGGAATTGAAAAGTAGGGCAGTAGACGATCAGACCACAAGATACATATATGACGAATGTTAATTTTTATTCCACGATATGTGATATCTTTTTAATTGCTAGTACATTACGACGAGTGTTTCGCAGTAGATTGTTTTTACCTAGTTATATGAGAAGCTGTATATCGACAACTGAAAAAGATAAAAAGAGATCTTGGAGTTTTTCAGTAATTTGTTTCTCAGTTGAATGAATCTTGTCTGTTAGTGTATTGATAGCTCAGTACTTGAATGCTCTTTAAAATGCAAATTCCAGTTATCCTTTACCTTTTTTGCTCGCAAAAATTTTTGCCAATCGTCTTGCATCCCCCAATTTTCTTTTTTTTTCAAAATAATTTGAAAAAAAAAATTCAAAAATTAAAACGTTGAAATTATATTAAATACTTTTGTCGAAAATTTAGGTATCATACTTTACTTTTAAATGAATTTAGAAAACCCTCGAACGAATTTTAAAAATGAAAACCATTCGGACAGCAAATATTTATGAACGAATTTAGATACTATCCAAAGGACATTAAAAATTAAAACCATTCAAATAACAAATCATATATAAAAAAATTTAGATAGAGTTTCGACGGTGTTCTAAAAACAAAAATTTGATTTAATATTCCCGTTGCTTATTTGAGGATCATTCTTTATTTACAAACGAATTTAGATAGTCTCGAAAGAGCTTTGAGGGTTAAATCCTTTCCAATTTGATTAGATATTTTTGTCGCTTATTTGAGAGTCAGTCTTTATTTATAAACGAATTCAGATAGAGTTTCGAAAGAACTATATGCCTACGATCTTCAATTTATAAAATAAAATCATCGCGTTCAAGATAAAAAATTTCTTTTGAAGAACTGAACAATTGCGGAAAGTTAAATATCACTTGAAACACTACCAGTATTTCTTTTAAAATGCTTGATTGCAACTATCTACAAAATTAAAATTTCATTTAGAAAAGTTATGCTTTATTGGACTATTTTTTCATTATTAAAACAGCAGCCTCATTATCTGCGGGTTTAGGAATGTAATTATACATTAACTTGATGAACAAGACTCAAATAGTGGGCAAACATTGAGCTAGGATATCTTACTCTCCACGAAACTATAATGAAAAAGAATATTATCTTTTTCTGCTTTACACTGAAGAGCGATTGAATTAGAGACAGCTGGCACTATGCAAATGTAGCGCTGTGGACGGCCCTGTAAACGGAAACGACATAACGTATGCAGCGATCCGACAATACAAGGAGTGATGCGACGGGAATAAGTAAGAGTCGGACGCAGTATGGGTAAGACGAAGGATCTAAGCGCATTTGATCTTGGGCAAATTGTCGGGGCCCGACGAATGGGTCACTACATCTCGGAAGTCGTGCGGGCACTGGGATTTTTACGAGCCACTGTGTCACGGCTGCACCGTGAGCACATCGAATCCGGTAAAACCATCCCTGCAAGGGCCAACTGCCGTGGACAACAGCGTGTGGATGAGTGGGTTCATCGTCGGCTAGGTCGCATTGTAACAGCGGATAGACGGGTCACAGTGCAAGAAATCACTCGGCAATTGAACGCTGATGCACAAAAGCGTGTAAGCAGCCATACCATACAGAACCATCTCCTCACTATGGGGTACAGAAGCCATCGTCCCACGAGGGTACCGCTGCTGACCGCACATCACAGGGTGCAAAGATTACCATGGGCGCGGGAACATCGCCACTGGACTCTAGACATGTGGAAAAATGTTGCCTCGGCTGATGAGTCGAGATTCACGTTGGTACATGCGGATGGCAGGACACGAGTACGGCGCAAACCACATGAAGCGATGGAACCTTCTTGCCAGCAGGGTACTCTTCAAGCTCGTGGGAGTGGCATTCTCGTCTGGGGACTGTTTACGTGGACTGAAATGGGACCCCTGGTACGTGTGACATCATCCCTCACAGGTCAACGTTACCGGGATATCCTGGAAGACCATTTGCTCCCGTTTGTGCGTGTTCAACATCCCACTGGGGACCTCATCCTGCAACAAGACAATGCACTGTTCCATCGCTCCCGAATTGTATCCGAATGGTTGGATGAACAGTCCACCGACGTGACCTCGCTTCGTTGGCCAGCTAGGTCACCTGACTTCAATCCCATCGAGCACGTCTGGGTGCCTTCGAGAGAGATGTTCGAGGCTCTGACCCCCTCCGTCAAATCTTCGTGAACTGTGGGAGCTTGTTCAGGGGTCGTGGATCCGTATGGCTTCCCAACGCTTCCGGTGTCTTGTAGAGTCCATGCCGAGAAGAATCGCCGCCGTCATCAGGGCGAAAGGTGGTGCTACACGTTACTAGACAGGTGTCTCTAACTCAATTGCTCTTCAGTGTATATTTATATGAAGGATTTTTGGCGAAGAGATCAAACCAAGCGAAAGAAATAAGCTGTTATCACCTCTCTCATCTTCTTTTTTCCCTATTTTTGGAGATAGGGGGCTTTGATATCCATCCTGAACAACTGTAAGGGATATATGGAGCCGCCTGACCCAAATTTAGGGCCAGTGCTTCTAAGGAAGAGACACAATCATCGCTGTATCTGACAGTCAAACCAGCCATATATCTTCCGGGACTAGAACCCAACTCGAACGACGAATCCGAAGCCAGCGCATCAGACCACTCGTTCACCCTGGCAGCTGTCATGCCTTCTACTCTAATGACAAAAACAATCGCTTTAGCTGATCTTTCATTTATCTTAGTTTTCATTCATACGCATATTTAACACAACTGAACAGCCCCGATTGCGCAGTGCTCTAAGCGCTGGCTTCAGAGCATTCATCAGAGACAGGTCCAGGTTCGAATCACGGTGAGGCATGGATATTGTGTTTTTCTTACGGAACTGGTTCCCTTCCCTCACTGGAACCAGTGGCCCTAAATTAGGGACGGACACCTCCCCCAAAAAAATGATGGAAAGTTAGCCAAACTGCACAACATCCAACTATTCCGCTCAAATATGACGCCCTCATTTTGATCCACACTAAATTTCATTGATGTGAAATATGAAAGGAAAGTCGGCTGGTTAAAAAACTTAAATCCCGTTTTTTTTTTCAGTAATTTCATAAATTTAACTGTGTTTAGAACAAAGAAGAGGATTTGAAAAGCTTTCCGGCCCCAACCCGTAGTTTCTTCAGAGGAAAGGTACTGAAATGATGCACTGTAAAAATAAGTGATATGAAATGAAGGAAAATTTCTGAAAATAACGTGCAGAAAAGTTGCTGGTAAGAGTCTGTCTTTTAACGGAACTTCGATTTTTAAAAAGTTCCCTTTTTTCTAACCCGTATTTTCACAGATTTTCCGTAGTCAGTAATTACATTCATTTCAGAAAAGTCCGTTTCAAGTTTTTCCGTATTTTGATAAGAATTTCGCAAATTACAACAAGCTGAATTTTTCATTTCAGAAAAGTCTGTTTCAAGTTTTTCCGTATTTAGACAAGAAATTCGCAAAATACAACAAACTGAATTGTTCATTTCAGAAAAGTCCGTTTCAAGTTTTTTTCTTATTTAGACAAGAATTTCGCCAAATACAACAAGCTGAATTGCTCATTTCAGAAAAGTCCGTTTCAAGTTTTTCCGTATTTTGATAAGAATTTCGCAAATTACAACAAGCTGAATTTTTCATTTCAGAAAAGTCTGTTTCAAGTTTTTCCGTATTTAGACAAGAAATTCGCAAAATACAACAAGCTGAATTGTTCATTTCAGAAAAGTCCGTTTCAAGTTTTTTTCGTATTTAGACAAGAATTGCGCAAAATATAACAAGCTGAATTGTTCATTTCAGAAAAGTCCGTTTCAAGTTTTTCCGTATTTAGACAAGAATTTCTCAAAATACGACAAGCTGAATTCTTCATTTCAGAAAAGTCCGTCTCAAATTTTTTCTTATTTAGACAAGAATTTCGCAAAACACAACAAGCTGAATTCTTCATTTCAGAAAAGTTCGTTTCAAGTTTTTCCGTATTTAGACAAGAAATTCGCAAAATACAACAAACTGAATTGTTCATTTCAGAAAAGTCCGTTTCAAGTTTTTTCTTATTTAGACAAGAATTTCGCCAAATACAACAAGCTGAATTGCTCATTTCAGAAAAGTCCGTTTCAAGTTTTTCCGTATTTTGATAAGAATTTCGCAAATTACAACAAGCTGAATTTTTCATTTCAGAAAAGTCTGTTTCAAGTTTTTCCGTATTTAGACAAGAAATTCGCAAAATACAACAAGCTGAATTGTTCATTTCAGAAAAGTCCGTTTCAAGTTTTTTTCGTATTTAGACAAGAATTGCGCAATATATAACAAGCTGAATTGTTCATTTCAGAAAAGTCCGTTTCAAGTTTTTCCGTATTTAGACAAGAATTTCTCAAAATACGACAAGCTGAATTCTTCATTTCAGAAAAGTCCGTCTCAAATTTTTTCTTATTTAGACAAGAATTTCGCAAAACACAACAAGCTGAATTCTTCATTTCAGAAAAGTTCGTTTCAAGTTTTTTCGCATTTAGACAAGAATTGCGCAAAATATAACAAGCTGAATTGTTCATTTCAGAAAAGTCCGTTTCAAGTTTTTCCGTATTTAGACAACAATTTCGCCAAATATAACAAGCTGAATTCTTCATTTCAGAAAAGTCCGTTACAAGTTTTTCCGTATTTAGACAAGAATTCGCAAAATATAACAAGCTGAATTGTTCATTTCAGAAAAGTCCGTTTCAAGTTTTTCCGTATTTAAACAAGAATTGCGCCAAATATAACAAGCTGAATTGTTCATTTCAGAAAATTCCGTTTCAAGTTTGTCCGTATTTAGACAAGAATTTCACCAAATATAACAAGCTGAATTGTTCATTTCAGAAAAGTCCGCTACAAGTTTTTCCGTATTTAGAAAAGAATTCGCAAATTATAATAAACTGAATTATTCATTTCAGAAAAGTTCGTTTCAAGTTTTTCCGTATTTAGACAAGAATTTCGCAAAATACAACACGCTGAATTGTTCATTTCAGAAAAGTCCGTTTCAAGTTTTTTTCTTATTTAGACAAGAATTTTCCAAAATACAACAAGCTGAATTGTTCATTTCAGAAAATTCCGTTTCAAGTTTGTCCGTATTTAGACAAGAATTTCACCAAATATAACAAGCTGAATTGTTCAGTTCAGAAAAGTCCGTTACAAGTTTTTCCGTATTTAGAAATGAATTCGCAAATTATAATAAACTGAATTATTCATTTCAGAAAAGTCCGTTTCAAGTTTTTTCGCATTTACACAAGAATTGCGCAAAATATAACAAGCTGAATTGTTCATTTCAGAAAAGTCCGTTTCAAGTTTTTCCGTATTTAGACAACAATTTCGCCAAATATAACAAGCTGAATTCTTCATTTCAGAAAAGTCCGTTACAAGTTTTTCCGTATTTAGACAAGAATTCGCAAAATATAACAAGCTGAATTGTTCATTTCAGAAAAGTCCGTTTCAAGTTTTTCCGTATTTAAACAAGAGTTGCGCCAAATATAACAAGCTGAATTGTTCATTTCAGAAAATTCCGTTTCAAGTTTGTCCGTATTTAGACAAGAATTTCACCAAATATAACAAGCTGAATTGTTCATTTCAGAAAAGTCCGCTACAAGTTTTTCCGTATTTAGAAAAGAATTCGCAAATTATAATAAACTGAATTATTCATTTCAGAAAAGTTCGTTTCAAGTTTTTCCGTATTTAGACAAGAATTTCGCAAAATACAACACGCTGAACTTTTCAGCCCTTACTCCAGAAAACCCTTTGGCGCCAGTGATCGAATCCAGCTGTTTGGGTTGAAGCCGAGTGTCTTAACCACTGAGCTAGAAAGCTCAGGGCAAAACTAATTGGGCGACGATGATTTTTTTTCATTAAATCGAGGGATTTAGCCATTTTATTTTCTATTGGAGCTGTTTCTTTTTTTTTTTTTAATACGTTTGTAGTAATTTTGTGTTTTCTGTAAAAGGTCTTATTACAAATTACGTACTTTTTTCTTCGTGATTTTTCGAAGCAGCAGAATGATTCGGAGTTTGAAGTCTTTTTTTCAATTGACAATAACTTTCAATAATTTTTTTTAGAAGGTGCAATATTCTGCTTTATAATATTATTTCACAATACTTCTAAATAAAAATTTACTCTCGATAGTTATAATAGTTTTTATCTTAAAGATTCCACAGACTAATACATAGATATTGTACAATCACCTGTACAATAAATTCAGTGCCACGTTTCTTAGGGTAACTCAATAAACATTATATTGACAAAAGTCACCTGACCCCTAGAAGAAAAACACAACATAGCATATATTGACATACATTAGTACGTCGTCGGTCCACCTTTGGTCTTAATGCATGCACTGACCCTTCGATACATGCTTTCGACAAGGTTCTGGAACACAGCGATAGGTATGCGCTTCATTCAGTATATGATGATGGCGCTAACTGTTGCTTAGTAGTAGGCCTTGGTTCCAAACTTCTTATGCGGTGCTCTAATTCATCCCATAGGTGCTCTACGGGATTAAAATCAGAGCTCTGTGCTGGCCAGTTCACACACGATACGGAATTATCGTCAAACCATGCCGTAACAGTCCTTGTTTTATGGCTCGGTGCATTATTTAGTTGGTACCAACAAGACTCATTTCCATAGTATTGCCACAGAGTTGGTGAGGCATAATTGTCCGGAATATCGAGATAGACGTGCTGGTTAACAGGTTTGTCGACGATGACCAAGGGACCATATTTAGGAAGTTGAGTTTTTTCATAACTTAATTATGAAAAAAACTGTACTTCCTAATTTCCTTCTTTTTAATTAAGAGGTCAATTAACAATAATTCAAAAAAAATTATCTCTTCCTTTATTACGCACACACGTACGGAATTTCCTGATCCAATATGCATATATTTTTTAATTTATCTATTACTCAGTTACCAGAAATTTTAAATGAAAATGTTTGCCTCTATCCACATTAAAGTTCCAAATATCCTTGTGCTGCCCTGGTGGCCAAGTGGTCCGAGGTGAGGGCTTCTTTCTGACCATTAGGCCGAGAAGGTCTCGGGTTCAAGTCCCGAGAAAAGCATGGGAGGTATGTTTATCTTCATTCCCTTGGACTAGTGGCCCCAAATGTAAGACAGGACACTTCTTTATAGCCCTTAGAGTTGCTCGTGGTGATAGTTTTACCCCGAAAAAAAGTTATTTATTTCGGCTAATTCTTTCTTAATTTCACTCTCAATAATAATGATAATAATTTTTATTTATTTATGCTGTTACATGACAATATTAAGTTACAATAAATTTTGCATACAAAGGCTGTTAATTGAACAGCAAAGGGAACAAGAGAAAAGGCCTCTTAGGAGTCATGACAAGCCCTAGAATTCTTGAGTGATATTCTTGAGTGATTAGAAAATTCCATCAAATTGTAAGACAAGCGAGTTTGACCATAGTAGATGAATCCAATTCAGAATAATAAATTTAGAAATGACTTTATATTTTTAGAAATTAATTAGTATTAGTGTTCGGATTTAATTAAGAAAAGTATATTTTATTTTCTAACTCAGTAAGTGTTTCTTAAGTGTTTTTTTAAAGAGATTTTGGTCATTGATATTTGTTAAGTGTACAGGTAATGAATTCCAATAATCCGGTCCAGAATAATTGCAATGGAAGAGTTGATTTATTGTTAAGATTCGGAAATCATTAGGATGAACTGGTGGGTGCAAATATGGATGTATGTGTGTTGTCATAGCAGTACTTCGTTTTGAAAGTTGGTTTATTAATCTAATGTGTTTATTTTGTAATACCTGTAATTTATTTAAGTTTGTTTTAGTTGTTTTACCCTAGGATAAAAAGCAATAGTTAATGTGAGTCTGAATTAATGAGTGATGCAGGAGAATTAGCGTTTTAACTGAGAGAGTTGTTAATAGTTTACCAATGAGTCCAATATTTCTATGTGTTTATTCCAACGCAAGTCAGGGGTAAAAATCACTCACAAGTAATTAACGTGTGATACGATATCAATTATTTTATTTTCCAATAATAAATTCATGGTATGGCCCCGTCAAAATCTCTGTCTAGTAAAGACCATAGTCTTAGTTTTAGGAATTTTACTTATCAGTTCATTAGTAGTTAGCCAATTTGAGTAAAGATGTAAATAATTGTTAGCTTTAGTAATAATGTCATTGATAAAATGGTAAAACAAATTTTAGAATTTTTTCCACCTATAGTAGAAAAAGTTTAAATGGATAATAATTTGAATCTTAAGTTACTAAAAAAACTGCAATCACTCCAAGGAAGAATTTTTTCCACCTATAGTAGAAAAATTTTAAATGGATAATAATTTGAATCTTAAGTTACTAAAACAACTGCAATCACTCCAAGGAAGAATTTTTCCACCTATAGTAGAAAAATTTTAAATGGATAAAAATTTGAATCTTAAGTTACTAAAACAACTGCAATCACTCATAGGAAGAATTTTTTCCACCCATAGTAGAAAAATTTTAAATGGATAAAAATTTGAATCTTAAATTACTAAAACAACTGCAATCACTCCTAAGAAGAATTTTTTCCACCTATAGTAGAAAAAATTTTAAATGGATAAAAATTTGAATCTTAAGTTACTAAAACAACTGCAATCACTCCTAGGAAGAATTTTTTCCACCTATAGTAGAAAAATTTTAAATGGATAAAAATTTTAATCTTAAGTTACTAAAACAACTGCAATCACTTCTAGGAAGAATTTTTTCCACCTATAGTAGAAAAATTTTAAATGGATAAAAATTTTAATCTTAAGTTACTAAAACAACTGCAATCACTCCTAGGAAGAATGTTTTCCACCTATAGTAGAAAAATTTTAAATGGATAAAAATTTGAATCTTAAGTTACGAAAACAACTGCAATCACTCATAGGAAGAATTTTTTCCACCCATAGTAGAAAAATTTTAAATGGATAAAAATTTGAATCTTAAAAGTTACTAAAACAACTGCAATCACTCCTAGGAAGAATTTTTTCCACCTATAGTAGAAAAATTTTAAATGGATAAAAATTTGAATCTTAAGTTACTAAAACAACTGCAATCACTCCTAGGAAGAATTTTTGCCACCTATAGTAGAAAAATTTTAAATGGATAAAAATTTGAATCTTAAGTTACGAAAACAACGGCAATCACTCCCACGAAGAATTTGCTTTACCTATAGTAGAAAAATTTTAAATGGATAAAAATTTGAATCTTATGTTACTAAAATAACTGCAATCACTCCTACGAAGAATTTTTGCTTTACCTATAGTAGAAAAATTTTAAATGGATAAAAATGTGAATCTTAAGTTACTAAAACAACTGCAGTCACTCCTAGGAAGAATTTGTTCCACCTATAGTAGAAAAATTTTAAATTGATAAAAATTTGAATCTTAAGTTACTAAAACAACTGCAATCACTCCTAGGAAGAATTTTTTCCACCTATAGTAGAAAAATTTTAAATGGATAAAAATTTGAATCTTAAGTTACTAAAACAACTGCAATTACTCCTAGAAAGAATTTTTTCCACCTATAGTAGAAAAATTTTAAATGGATAAAAATTTGAATCTTAAGTTACTAAAACAACTGCAATCACTCCTAGGAAGAATTTTTACTTACCATAGAAAAATAGAACGATGCTGTTGTTATACCAAACATCAGCTAGCGTAAGTCAATAAATAGTGGTTGCGAAATGAATAAATCTCTTCTTCTTTTATGAAAGATTGCATCGAAGAAAAGTAGGGGGGAGAAATGTTGTGATTCCCACGTTGTGATTGGGGTGGAAGCTGATGGTAGTAAAGAGACCGAATACAGAGATTTAGTAGGAAGGCGACATTATTTATCAACAAAGTTAAGAGCGACAGTGATGGAACAAGCACTTCCGACGTGCGGTTGACATATCGAGATCTGCTGGGATATGAATTATTGTAACCAGCAAAAGAAATAAATGACTGATAAGCCTTCGCCCGACCAGTTCTGCCGCTTCGGGCAAAACGCCCACTTGTTCCGGTGTGCAAGTCTATCAGCAGCAGATGATGAATGAGAAAGACCTGTCTTCTGCAACGAATGATATTCGGAGACGCAATTGGTCAAACATTAAGCAAACACCGAAGCGAGATTTGATTGGTGGTGCATCTTCATTAAGAATTCTTGAGTGATTAGAAATCCGATCCTTTAATTCTTATAAAAGCTATGAATTGTATGCAAATTTAAGGCTCATCCAGAGTCACTATTCAATACTTTTGCACATGATTTGTAGATTTACAAACAGAAGAACAAAGGAGATATGTCTGTTTGATGCAAGTCCCACTTCAGAGAGAGAGAAAGGGGAGCACACTTCTGTTCTTATTTTTTTATCTTTCTTTGTCACGCCTGACGTTGTTGTGCCAGACAAGAGGAACATGATTTAAAAAATGCATCAATAAAGGGCACCGAGAAGAAAGAGAAAAGGCCACTTCCTTCTTTTCCCCTTTCTACTGTTTGTACTGTCTTTCTATCTGTTCCCTTTACCTTTTAAACTAGCTCGTTTTCTATCATTCTTTCTTTTCTTTCTTCCGATAATTCTTCATGAAGGAAAGTGGCATGCGAGGCAACACCCGCAACAGTACCATTGAGGAACAAGTACTTGCAAAGCTATTGTGATGCTTTCAGTTTCACCCGAAAATTATATTTTTTCACGTGTAGCGAAGTAACAGATATTTATAGTCTACCAAACTTTGGCAAGGGAAGAATATTTCTTCTGAAATATCCTAGATGTTTTTCACAGGTCATGAAAGCAGTTCGAAGAATTTCTGAGTAAGAAAGATGCAGCAAGATCTGGAGAAAGTTGCATCAGAAAGAATCCAAACGATTTTCACAATTCATAATACACTGGCGCGCAAAAATTAAGGACGAGACGGTTTTTTCGAATGTAACGTCGTGCAGAAGTGCTCCACATCAACTCAAATCATACCATAAGATCCCCAAGATGTACGAATATGGGACAAATTAGTAAAACCGTCCAAACAAGGAATCCAAAGGATACAAATGCACTTTATTGAAAAGGTGGCTTCGAGCACTACTGGACAGAAGACAGAAACGTCCATGTTGTAAAGTACGACTTCCACGCACAAAAGCGCGGAAGGATACATTGGGTTGTAAAGTACGACTTCCACGCACAAAAGCGCGGAAGGATACATTGACATTTAATGAATTGAGCGTGTGTTGAGTGATGAGGAGAGTTGCGAGAGAGATATCGAAGGAGGAGGACATGGCGAGCTTTGGCTAAGACAACAAGTTCAGTTTGTAACGCGAAGTGTATTCCAATTTATGTTTTTGTGTAAAGTAATAAATGTTTTGTGTTGTGATCGAGTGTCTGTGATGTTACAATGTGACAGGCGGCTGCCAAGAAAAATCCAGTCTTTAGTAGGGGATATGATCACCACTGACTGCGTTGCAGGATTTACAACGTCTGTCCATGCTGAGGACGACGAGGTTGTGAAGGAGCTGTTGATGCATCGCGGCCCATTCCTCTTGTAACGCCAATCGCAGCAGTGGAATCGTTGCTGGCGGGTGGTGACGTGCTGCCAAGCTTCTCCCGAGAAGGTCCCACACGTGTTCGATTGAATTTAGGTCAGGGGGCCTTGCGGGCCAATCCATGCATTGAATATCTTCACTCTCCAACAGCTCTGCGACAGCCACTGTACGATGAGGTGTAGCGTTGTCGTCCATGAAGAGGAACTCAGGACCCACAGCACCTCTAAACAGACGCACGTGAGGCAGGAGAAACTCGGTACAATAAAGGACACCAGTGATTGAACCTCCTTGGAAGATGTGGAGGTCAGTACGGCTACCAAGCATGACCCCGCCCTAAACGAGTACTCCGCCACCTCCGAACTGATCCCTTTCGATGATGTTGGAGGTGTGATTGCGTGTTCCCTGCTCTCCAGATGCGTATACGTCCAGAATCGCTCGTCAGACTAAATCGGATCACATCGGTAAAGAAAACTTGATCCCATTGCTGATGTGTCCAGTTCTTGTTTTCATGGCCTCACAGAAACCGCCGTCTCCGATGAGCAGGCGATATAATTGCACACACCGTACTGGTCGTCGTGCAAATAGACCACCTTTGTGCATACTCCTGGCTACGGTAAAACGCGATAACGGACGTCCAGTTGCTTGCGATTTCTCCTGCTGTCTGTCTCTTCTCGCCTGTAGGACAATATACCGGTCGTCCGCCGCCGTGGTTGCTCGTGGACGATCACTGCTAAACTCTCGGACAGCTGTTCTTGTCGTTTGAAATGCTCTCCAAGCTCGAGAAACGATGCTGTCAGCGATCCCGAACTCTTCGGCCACACTAGTCACACTTCGACCTTCTTCCAACTTCCCAATGACGCGACTTTTTCATTATTTTTATTTTTTTTTTGATTGGAGGTTTAACGACCACCGTGAGCAACTCAATGGGCTATAAGCAGTCGCCCGTCCCTAATTTAGGGTCACTGGTACCAGGGAAGGGAGAGAGCCAGTGCCGTAAGACAAACACAACATCCATGCCTCACCGGGATTCGAACCCGGACCCCTTTCGGGCGAATGATCAGAGGCCAACGCCTTAGACCACTGCGCCACCGGGGCGGCTGACGCGACTTCGGATAAAGTCATCCAGATGGCGTCTACTGGATTGCCTGTTGGCCATATCACACGGTGCCAGCAACTGGACGTCGTTCAAACCGATGTACACCGTGCAATAGCTTTCACCGAATTGATGAGCGTACACCGCCCGTGTGCGTTATACCCTTCCGACACTCCACCCACCCACCCACCCCTCCCCCTACGTCATGCTGCATATATGCGCATGCCCTCCTGAGTGGTTTTTTGGTCCGTTCTGCCTGCTCGTTCCGCTGTTATACTAATTTCTCCTCTTCGTCCTTAATTTTTGCACACCAGTGTATTAGTTGCATAACTTCAAAGGAAGAAAGTTGCAGTAAGAACTGAAGAAAATTTTATCAGAAAAACCAGACCGTTTCTCACAAAGCATAGAAGTAGTTGAAAGAACTCTGGAGTAAGAAAAATGGACATTTTTCATGACATATAACGACAGTTGCACGAACTTCGTGGTAAGAAAGATACTACTGTCATAGAAGAAATTTTCATCAGAAAGAACCTGAGCAACTTTCTCAAATATAATGATAGTCGCAAGAGCTTTTGAACAAGAAAGACGCCGCCCTGGTGGGACAGTGATCTAAGAGATGGCCTCTGATCATTTGTCCGAAAGAGGTCTGGGTTCGAATCCCGGTGAGGCATGGACGTTGTGTTTGTTTTACGGCACTGGCTCTCTCCCTTCTCTAGAACCAGTGAACCCAAATTAGAGACGGGCGAATGCTTATAGTCCGTGGAGTTGCTCACGGTGTTCGTTAAACCTCCAATTCAAAAAAAAACAAAAAAAAAAAAACAAGAAAGACGCAGCAGGAGCAAGAGAAAGTTTCATAAGGAGGAACCTGGGTAACTTCTGCAAACATAATGACCGTTTTCAAGAACTTTGGAACATGAAGAACAAAGCAGGAGTAAAAAACCTTTCCCTGAGAAGAAACCTGGATATTTTCCTATACGAAAGATGCAGAAACATCTGAAGAAATTTTCATCAGGAAGAACCTGGATATTTTTCGAGGCATAGAAGCAGTTGAAAGAACTTCGGAGTAAGAAAGATGTAGAATGATCAGTGAGATATAAAAATAATTGAAAGAATTTTGGAGAAAGAAAGATGAAGAAACATTAGTAGAATTTTTCGTTTTCAGAAGTAACCTTAACATTTTCTCACAAGGCAGGATTAATTAAAAGAACTTTAGAATAAGAAAGATGTAGCAAAATCAGGAAAACTTTTCATCAGAAAGAACCTGAGTTCAAATATAATTATCGTTGCAAGAACTTTAGAACAAGAAAGACACAGCAGGGACAAGAGAAATTTCAGTTGGAAGGAACCTGGACATTTTTCGCAAAACATAGAAATAGTTAAAGGAACATTGAAGTAAAAAAAATGCAGAAACATTTGGAGAAATTTTCGTCAGAAGGAACTTTGACATTTTTCAAAGCATAACAGCAGTTGAAAGAACTTTGGAGTAAGACAGATGGGGACACAGAAGTCGCTGAAAGAACTTTGGCGCAAGAAAGATGGAGAAAGATCAGTTGAACGTAGAAGTCGCTGGAAGAACTTTGGAGTAAGAAAGATGGAGAAAGATCAGTATATAACGTAATGTGTCTTTTCGCTGTAACTTAATCCTTACGTCAGTAATTACGTTCTGTGTGCTAAAGTCAATGTAATATTAGCAGGTACTCATACGCACTACAAGAAGGAGGTCAATTCTAGTACTTACAAATAGGTTGATTTTGCTTGCATGGTTCTTACCCACCACTCACATCCGGTTTATTGGTGTACTTAATACAGTATCACTAATTCAATATTCAATCGTAGTATGGCAGCACGTCTGTCATCAATGACATTAATCCCCATAGACAACCGCTGCATTGCCTTTTTTCTATGCTTTCCAACCGTAGGTTGAAGAAGCGTATATGCTCCAGATTTGTCCGTACGTCTATCTGTCTGTCCGTTCACACGATTAACTCATGTAAAAATGGTTCGATGTCCATGAAATTTTAGTATATGGTAGGGGACCACATGGAGACGACGTTTATTGAAAACAGGCGAAATGGTGTCAAAGGCCAGGACATAGGAGCGGGATCCATTCCATTGCCCTTATGCGTCTTAACTTGAATAAAAATGGTCCGATTTTGATGAAATTTTAGTATGTGGTAAGGGACCACATGGGGACAAACCCTACTGAAAATAGGCGAAATGGGGTCATAGGTCAGGCCATAGGAGCGGGATCCACTCCATTGCCCCTATGCGTTCTAACTTACGTAAAAATGCTTCGATTGCAACAAAACGTTATCATGTTGTTCCGAATGTATACTGAACAGGTTCTGTTGAATATTATCGAAATGGAGTCAAAGGTCAGGACACAGGGACGATATTTATTCCACGGCTATTATCCTCATAACTTGACTAAAAATGCTTCTATTGCGACAAAACTCTAGTATGTTGTTCCGCAGGTATACCGAAATAATTCTGTTCAATATCATCGAAATGGGGTCAAAGGTCAGGACAAAGGAGCGGGATCCATTCCATTGCCCTTATGCGTCATAACTTGAATAAAAATGGTTCGATTTTCATGAAATTTTAGTATGTGGTAAAGGACCACATGGAAATTTTTAGTATGTGGTAGGGGACAGCCTGCGGACAAATTCTATTTAAAATGGATGCAGTGGGGTCAAAGGTCACAGCATAGGAGTGGGATCCATTCCATTGTCCTTATGCATCCTAACTTGCGTAAAAATGGTTCGATTTCGATGAATTTTAGTATGTGGTAGAGGACCACCTGGGGACAAACCCTACTGAAAATGGGCGTAATGGGGTCAACGTTCAGGACATAGCAGCGGGATCCATTCTATTGCCCTTACGCGTCATAACTTACGTAAACATGCTTCGATTGCGACAAAACGTTATCATGTTGTTCCGGAAGTATACTGAACCGGTTCTGGTGTATATCATCGAAATGGAGTCAAAGGTCAGGGCACAGGAGATTTATTCCACAGCAATTATCCTCATAACTTGAATAATAACTTGGGTAATGAGTTCTGGCATATTGGAAACCGTATCAATGCACTGCATGATTTTACTAACTTGTTGGAAAGAGAAAGAGGTGGCAAGGAGCGAGTTCTGTTGAATAGGGTGGCTACTGGACCTGTGCAATGCGGTGCTTAGCAAGAAACCGCTGCACAAGTGGGGATGAATGGGCAGTTGCGCTGTCATGGCGGAGTTGCATCTCGCCGCTCTCATGCAAAACCCGCCTCTTGCAACGAACTGCGTCCTCCAAGCTATGTAAAACATGACAGCAGTCCTTCTTGTGGATTGTGAGGCCTGATGGAGAGTATTCGTTATGCACAATTCGCTCATCGCTGAAAAAAAGCTGTTAGCATCATCTTGACATTGCTGCGGCTCTGTCGTACTGTTTTGAGTTTTCCAATCTGAAAACTGGGCTTTAATTTTGGGGTCATACCTATTTTACTACCAGTTATGATAGTTTTGTAAAGGTTTTCGTACTTTTCGGTGCACTCATGCAGATCACTAGCAGCTGAAACACGAACCTGTTTTGATTCAGCGGTTAGCAATTTCGGCACAAATTTGGCTGAGACGAGTCTCATACCCAAATCGAATCGACTGAACTCAAGCGAAATTAATGTTGAAGTCTTCATACGTAGTGCGATCAAAAGGTTCCGAGACTAGGTACGTAGCGCGCCAACAGATGGCAGTACGTGGATGGGCAACAGCGGTCGAGGGCTGTGACCTTCATGAGGCATTGCGCCGAGAGGCGTCGTTCTGTGAACATAGGGAGCTGTGCTACACGACGTTTGGTGACCACAGCTGCGATTTTGGTATGGACTGCAAACTAGAGCAGCGAGAGAACATCGAATTCTGCGTCAAACCCGGCAAATCTGGAACGGAAACGCGTGAAATGTTGCGGCAGGCTTATGGCAATGAAGCAATGAGTCGTGCGAGGTGTTTTGAATGGCACTCGCGATTCAAGAGCGGCAGTACGGCACCGGATGACGACGAGATGTCAGAGCGACCGTCCACGAGCGAAACTCCCGAAAATACGGACAAAATTAGGGAACTGGTGCATGAGGATCGTCGGAGAAGCATTCAAGATATTTCTTTCACCGTCAATGTGTCATACGGCGAAGTTCTGCGGCGTCTTAGGGAGGATAATCGCCGCGAATGACCTGAAATGAGGCGCAGGGGCGATTTCCTGCTGCATCACGACAATGCAGCAGCTCACAGAGTGTTAGCAACACGCCAGTTTTGCAGCCGCAACAGCATGACTACCCTTTCTCACCCGTCTTACTCGCCGGATTTGGCCCCACTGCGCCTTATTTCTCTTCCCGGAGATGAAGTTGAAGCTCAAGGGTCACCGTTTTGAAACCGTGGACGAGATCCAGTGCCAATCGCAGACGGTGCTTCACAAGATTCGCGAACAGGACTTCTAGAGAGCGTTCCAACAGTGGCAAAAACGCTGGCAGCGGTGTATCGCTGACCAAGGAGATCACTTTGAGGGAGATCATAGCCAGACTTTAGTAACGTAAGTACTTTGTTTTATATCAGCCTAGTCTCGGAACTTTTTGATCGGACATCGTATAACTCACGAATACTGATTCGGCCATTTTCCAGCACAGATATACGCACAATTTCGACATTTTTTTCACTGATAGCGTCATTAAATATTCGTGCAGAGAAGCATACTTAGACAGGCAGCCAACACTCATAGCAAAATGAATTGTATTAAATCAAACTGGCTTAAAAACACACTTAATTCGTGCATATTTTTATTATGCTTGTATATCATCATCATCATCATTGCCAACCATTATCAATCCCCTGCTGGACGAAGGTCTCCCCAAGTTTCCTTCACAACGGTCTGTCTTGTGCCAGTCTCCTCCATGTCACTCCCTCATACTTTCGAATTTCATCCACCCATTTCCCATGTGGTCTTCTTCCTGTCCCTTGGAATCCAGTCTAAAATTTCGGTTCTCCATCGATGGTCTGTCCTTCTGGCAGTATGTCCAGCCCATTGCCATTTCAAGGATTTAACTCTGATCATGATGTCTTCCACTCTTGTCATTTTTCGGATCCACGAGTTCCTCTTCTTATCTCTCCTGGTTACACCGAGCATGCACCTCTCCATGCTGCTTTGAGTTGTCTGCAGCCTTTGTATGTCTCTTTTTATTAAGGTCCACGTCTCTGCACCATACGTAAGCACTGGAAGGATGCATTGATCAAACACTTTTCTTTTAAGACATAGTGGCATATTGCTCTTGAAAATTATGCTGTTTCTTCCAAAAGCTCTCCAGGCAAGTTTTGTACGCCGATTAATTTTTTCATCAATGTGACCTTCACTTGATATCTGCTGTCCAAGATAAACCTACGTGTCTGTTATCTCCAGCTTTTCTCCATCAATCGATAAATCTTCATTTCTTGTAAAAGCATTGAACATCACTTTTGTCTTCTGAAAGTTCATTTGTAATCCCACTTCTTTACTCTTGTCAGCAAGTTCCTGGATCATATACTCTGCAGCTCTGATGGGGTAGTTGCAAAAATGACTACGTCATCAGCAAAACGAAGGTGAGTTAGATAATCTCCATTAATCTTTATCCTTTTGTTTTCCCAGTTCAGTGATTGAAAGACATTTTCCAATGTGGCATTAAAGAGCTTGGAAGATATAGTGTCACCTTGTCTCACTCCCTTTCCAATTTTTATGTGTACTGTGTTCTCAAACAGCCGAATCTTTGCACTTGCATTTCCATAGATGTTATTAATAATATTAATGTATGCATCATCGACACCGCAGGATTTCAAAGCCATTGTAACTGCTGATGGTTTCACTGAATCAAAGGCCTTTTCATAATCGATATATACAAGTTAAAATGATGAAGATTTAAAAAGCATGAGACCCTTCAGATCCACTATGTACCCAACCTCAGATGAATGAAACGACGACCAGTGATAGAATCATATAAATATAAAAGTATACTAGGCACGTGACTTAGCGCATGTGCAAATTGGACTGCGTCGTAGATACATTGGACAGACTAGTAATTATTTTTTTTTTTATAATATACAAGAAGTGAGGTTAGCCCTCCACATTTCAATCTTAAAAACAGCTAAATGTGACTATTACGAACATACGCAATACACAAGATAAAAGAGTAAAACAGTAATTTGTGTTCATAAAAATAACACCTCATAAGTTAAACAGAGTAATTAACGTCCAACTGCAAATAAGTAATACGTTAAGTTCTTTTACGTACTGGAGAATTAACATACAACTGCAAATAAATAGTACATAAAGGTTCCTTTACGTAAGCCTACTGGAGAATTAACATCCAACTGCAAATAAGTAGTGTTCTTTTACGTAATTAATACAGACATTTGACGTGGACCAGGAACATCAAACAAAGGTCTTCGCTCTTTCCACGTTTCTAAGTGAGTCACGGAAAAATTCCCATTGGCCGCCACAGGGATTCGAACCCAGGGTTTTCCAGTTACGCGCCGGATATGCTTCCACTACATCACAGCGGCCTCGAATACCTCCAGACTCACACACGCTAACTGCCAAGCCAAGTTGGCAGGTTGCTTCTTGGAGCCCCGCACAATGCTGGGGATTCACCGAAGATGGTAAGCAGCAACTGAAGAAACAATTAGAAGGCGCAGTCTGGAGGAATTCGAGGCCGCTGTGGTGTAGTGGAAGCATATCCGGCGCGTAACTGGAAGACCCTGGGTTCGATTCCCGGTGGCGGCCAATGAGAAATTTTCCGTGACTCACTTATAAACGTGGAAAGAGCGAAGACCTTTGTTTGACGTTCTTTTACGTAGTTTAATTCTCCAGTACGTAAAGGTTCTTTTACGTACTGGAGAATTAACATCCAACTGCAAATAAGTAGTACATAAAGGTTCGTTTACGTAGGCCTACTGGAGAATTAAACTGAAGAATTAACATCCAACTGTAAATAAGTAGTGTTCATTTACGTAGTTTAATTCTCCAGTACGTGGAGAACTAAACTACAGTTAATTCTCCAGTACCTCATCTGTCAGTTAAGTGTATTCAATTTTAGTTAATTCGCAGCGTAAACTGAAGAGAATCACTGAATATTTGGTAAAACACTACCAATTCTTTCCGCGGGAACTGAAGGAGCCTTTTTTTCACGGAACTAAAAAAAAACCAAGAAAGATGACAGTGAATTTTCAGGGGTAATGAGCAAATCATTTGAATCCGTTCTGACGCGAATTAATTTGTCAAAGCTATTCAAAGTCAATGGAAACGGTATGGAAAACAATAGTTCCTGACCGAAAAAAGAAGTTTTCCACAAATAGTTGTGCATGAGAAAGGGTGAATTATGCACTTGCGCTAGCCTTAAAAAAACAATTTTCAGGGGCGGCAAAAGTTTTTTTCAGCTTTCAGAGAAAAAGCTCACAGACACGCACAAAAACGTGTTAGTAGATATGTGTACCACTATAGCACACTTTATTTTATTTTAGGTGTAAAATAAAATTTTGCTTGGCAAATAATAACTTAACAAAAAAAAGTAACTCCTAAAAAAATGAAAGTTAACCTTACTGGTACTACGTATATAAAGAAGTAAGAGATGCCCTATACAAAGAAGTAATTGCATCCATTTATTTCTTTATATAAGGGCATCACTATAGGACACTTTAATTTATGTAGGAGTAAAATAACTCTTCGCACAAGCAAAAAATAATTTAACTGAAATAAAAAACATTTTGCTCCAGTGATATTGTATTTCCCTCCTAAATAAATGAAAGTGTTCTAAGGTGATACCTATATGCTACTCTATTTGGGCACAGCTACAGCACACTTTCATTTATTTAGGAGTAAAATAAGTTTTTACACAAGTAAAAAATTATTTAACAAAACAGAAAAATGTTTCGCTCCAGAGAAACCTTATTTAACCCCTAAATAAGTGAAAGTGTCCAATAGTGGTACTATATACTACTATATGTGGGCGCCGATGTAGGACACTTTAATTTACGCAGGAGTAAAGTGATTTTTTCCACAAAATAAAAATTTAACTGGGGTAAAAACTATTTCTCTCCAGTGACACCTTATTTTATTCCTAAACAAATTAAAGTATCCTGTAGTGGTACCTATATGCCGCTTAATACCTATTTATCATAAAATAATAAATACAGGCATTTGACGTGGACCAGGAACATCAGACAGAAGTCATCGCTCTTTCCACGTTTAGAAGCGAGGTACGGAAAAATTCTCATTGGCCGCCACCGGGAATCGAACCCAGGGTCTTCCAGTTACGCGCCGGATATGCTTAACTGTAAAGTATGTGCGAACATTTTACACTGTCAAACTCGATCTGTTAATGCCAAGTACAATATTTCTGGCATTATCAGTGCAGATGGCAACAAGCTTGTCCGTTAGTTCCAATTTTTCGACGGGTTCCTCAAATTCAGTTGTACACTGATTTGCTGTAAGCTTCTCAATCACCTGTTTCACTTGAAGAGTTGCATCAAAATAATGCCCCTCAGTGTTCTGTTTTTGCTAAGTAGCTGTAGTTGGCGAGCGAGACTCAAAAATTTCCAGTTAAACTCACATAGGAAAGACTCTTTAATTCATTAAATACTCTTGACTGCTGACTGTCGTAAATACGGACAATTTGGTCCAGACGATTCATGATAGTGGTGACTGCCAGATTTAAACTTCCATCGCCATAAAAAAGACTAATTTGCAAGAAGTGAAGACACGAGCACAGATTGGTGTATTCAACAAATTCAAAACTATATGCAGTTTTTTGCAACAGTTACTAATGAATTTTATTTTTATTCTAATTTTTTTAAGTAACCGATTTAATCGGAAGAAGAAAATAATCAGAGATTAAAAAATTGAAGAAAATAATCGGCGACTAAACATTAATCGATTAAACCCGACAGCCCTAGTCATTTTCATTAATGAATTTAGAAAACCAATATGAACAGAAACAATACACGCACCACTTAAGTAAAAAACATAGCTATAAACTGCCACGATTTTGCAGCAAATAACTTGCAAGAAACATTCCATATTTTTCGCAAAGTAGCCCTGATACAAATACCTAACATCTCCGACTATTTTTTCGTAATCACTGAAATATGAAGTAAAATCATTGTTCCTTTTTTTTTTTTTTTTTTCTTTTTTTTTTTTTTTTTTTTTGCCACACCGGTGGCGCAGTGGTCTAAGCGATGGCCTCTGATCATTCGTCCGTAAGGGGTCCGGGTTCGAATCCCGGTGAGGCATGGACGTTGTGTTTGTCTTACGGCACTGGCTCTCTCCCTTCCCTGGAACCAGTGACCCTAAATTAGGGACGGGCGACTGCTTATAGCCCATTGAGTTGTTCACGGTGGTCGTTAAACCTCCAATCAAATCAAATCAAATATTTCATTTTCGTCCTTGCTGCACTCTGAAGTTAAGCAGCATGGCTGTTGTTAATTCAGACTGCTTCACGATGCAGCTATTAGCTCAATATTAATCTCATTGACAGCTACGCAACAAAAACAATCAATGAATGGAAAACAACCAACGAAGTGATATGCTCTATAGAGACATTTACAACTCAATCACGTTCAACATATTAGAAGTGTCCGTAATTTTCTCACTAGTGAAATGCAATTAACACACCCAGTCAACTTTCTTCTATGAAAATACCCCAATCTAGTCTTTCAACATATTGTCGCAGTAAAGAGAAAACGGAGCTTCACGATGATTAATGCACTTCTAATACTGACAGTCTCTTTCAACGTGATAGCAAGCTTTCAATACTAGCAGCTAGATGCACGTCGTGCAAAACTCTACACACGAACACGTGAGGTACACACTTATACTTCGATAACTACAAAACAAGTTAGTAAAATCATGCAATGCGTTGATTATGATACGCTTTTCAACAAACCAGAAATCAATACTCAAGTTATTACCCAAGTTATGAGGAATATGGCTGTAGAATAAATCTCGCTCCTATGCCCTGACCTTTGACCCCATTTCGATTATATTCAACAGAACCAGTAAAGTATACTTCCAGAACAACATGATAAAGTTTTGTCTCAATCGAAGCATTTTTACGTAAGTTATGACAAATAAGCGCGATGGAACTGATCCCACTCCTATTTCCTGACATTTGACTCCATTTCACCCATTTTTCAAAAGGGTTCGTCCCCAGGTGATCCCCTACCATATACTAAAATTAAATCGAAATCGAACTTTTTTTACGCACGTTGTAACGCATAAGGGCAATGGAATGGATCCCGCTCCTATGCCCTGACCTTTGACCCCATTTCGTCCATTTTCAATAGAGTTCGTCCCCAGGAGGTCCCCTGCCGCATACTAAAATTTTATGGAAAATAAATCGAACCATTTTTACGCAAGTTGTAGCGCATAAGGGCAATGGAATGGATCCCGCTCCAATGCCCTGATGTTTGACCCCATTTCGTCCATTTTGAATAGGGTTTGTCCCCAGCTGGTCCCTTACCACATAATAGAATTTCATCGAAACAAATCGAACCAATTTTACGCAAGTTGTGACACAGAAGGGCTTTGGAATGGATCCCGCTCCTATGTCCTGACTTTTGACCCCATTTCGTGCATTTTCAATATAGTTCGTCCCCAGGAGGTCCCCTGCCGCATACTAAAATTTCATCGAAATAAATCGAATTATTTTTACGCAAGTTGTGACAAATAAGGGCAATGGAATGGATTTCGCTCCTATTTCCTGATCTTTGACCCATTTCGTCCATTTTCAATAGGATTCATCCCCAGATGGTCCTCTACCACATACTAAAATTTCCTTGAAATCGAGCCATGTTTACGCGACTTATCGTGCGGACGGACAGACAGACAGACAGACAGACAGACGGACAAAGCTAGAACATATACGCTTCTTCAACCTACGGTTGGAAAGCGTAAAAAAGACATACCAAAGCTGCAGACAAGTGAAGGAAGCACGAAGAGAAACATGCTTGGTGCAACCAGGAAAGATAAGAAGAGGAACTGGTACATAAGGAAAATGACAAGAGTGGAAGACATCATGATCAGAGTAAAATCCCTGAAATGGCAATAGTCTGGACCTATTGCCAGAAGAATGGGCCACCGACGTACAACCGGAATTTCAGACTGGATTTCAAGGGACAGGAAAAGACCCAGAAGAACCACATGGGAGATGGGTGGGTGAAAGTCGAAAGCATACGGAGATTGGTTCAAGACAAACGATTGCGGAAGAAATTTGGGGAGGCCTTCATGTAGCAGTGGATTGGTAATGGTTAATGATGATAATATATATAGAGAGAGGGATAACTTGAAATATTTCAATAACAACCCCCCCCCCCCATCCAACTTTCCAAGTCTGCGCCCTGCCCTGAGCAAAATAACTTTCCGCTGTTTTTTTTTTTTTTTTTTTTTTTTGATTGGAGGTTTAACGACCATCGTGAGCAACTCAATGGGCTATAAGCAGTCGCCCGTCCCTAATTTAGGGTCACTGGTTCCAGGGAAGGGAGAGATCCAGTGCCGTAAGACAAACACAACATCCATGCGTGACCGGGATTCGAACCCGGACCCCTTTCGGACGAATGATCAGAGGCCAGCGCCTTAGACCACTGCGCCACCGCTGCTTCCTTCATAAAAACTATTCATCCGGAAATCAGATTTTTCTGTTTATCCTTCAAAACGTGTTCGCCAACGAATCGCCTCCTGAAACGAATATTAATGTAAAACTTGATATGAGGAAGGCAATATACTATCGCTCTCTAAATGCTATCATCGTAAGGAATCATGAATGCTGTTGGAGAGATATAAGCGCAACTTACCGCGTTTTCTCGTAGTAGATCCATGAGAGCGGAGAATGTAACTGCTTGTCACACGTGGAGCTGATATTCAAATTTCCCGTGGCTTTGTGAAGTAGCTTCTGTAGCAAAGGCACACACACACCTTCATTTCTGACCTCCCTCGGAGGGCACACGTTGTGGAGGATCGTGCAACGGCTGCATTCAAGGTTAGGACCGTCTAAAGGAAGGTCATCATCTCAGGCGAACTGTAATAGTGCATGGATATATGCCGGGATTTCTTTCCTTAACGCGAATTTACTTACTAGAGGACACAAAGTCAAACTGCCAAGATGCGAACAATAGAAGATGTAAATCAGCGCTCGGGATTTAGATTCTCGCGAGGCGTTCTTTGTTCGTTAGCAGAAAATATTTGACATCGTTAGCTATTTGTTTTTATTCATGCACTTCAACATGTCGTTCATCATAACACGTCTAATCATGCATGCTACCAAAAAAAAAAAAAAAAACCAGCAGTAAAAACTGGGACATCCAACTCAATTCAATTCCAATTTAATTCATTCAATTCAAAGTCACGTGCTTAGTATACTTTTATATTTATATGATTCTCTCCCTAGTCGTCGTTTCATTCATCATAACACGTCTAATCATGCATGCTACCAAAAAAAAAAAAAAAAAAACCAGCAGTAAAAACTGGGACATCCAACTCAATTCAATTCCAATTTAATTCATTCAATTCAAAGTCACGTGCTTAGTATACTTTTATATTTATATGATTCTCTCCCTAGTCGTCGTTTCATTCATCTGAGGACGAGTCCGTAGTGCACCTTAAAGGGTCTCATGCTTTTTAAATCTTCGTCATTTTAACATGTATATATATAGGATGTAAGGTCAGGTGATGCGTAACATCACAGCCTCTCCTTGACAAATGTCAACCCCGCCTTCTCGTGGTGCATCCTGTTCCCACTAAAGGGGCTCTGACGACCGCCAATAGCGGTATAACTATACCATCGGGATCAGAGGAAATTCTATCCCACACTCACCAACCCGCTTGGCCAGCGTGGTGAGTTATGGCCAAACCCCTCCAAAATGACTCCACAACTTAAATCTTGGCCCTCAGTCTCCGGCAGCTGGAATGTACCTGGCCAAGGCAGCGGCCAGTGCGACATGAAGGCAGAGGGTGCTAAGAATCCCCGGAGGACCGGACTAGGCTGCCATCTGATGCTGACCTTGGCAACGTACAATGGACGCTCCCTATCTTCTGATTCAAGGCTTCTTGAATTGGAAGAGGAACTACAAAGGATCAAGTGGGACATCGTGGGGCTAAGTGAGGTAAGGAGAAAAGGAGAAGATCTCGTCGAACTGAAAAGTGGACATCTCTTCTACTATCGTGGGACAGATACTGGCAGAACTAGTGGTGTTGGATTTATAATAAACAAGAAACTGAAGGATAAAGTTGTAGAAGTTGAAAGTTCCTCTGACAGAGCTGCACGACTCGTTATCCAACTCTCGAGAAGATACCAGGCTCAGATTATTCAAACTTATGCACCCACCACAAGTCATGCTGAAGAAGAAATTGAAGAATTTTATGAGGAAATTTGTCATCTAAATAATAAAGGTAAGCAGCACTTGAAAATAATTATGGGAGATTTCAATGCAAAAATAGGGCAACGGCAACAGAATGAAACTTCAGTAGGTAAATTCGGTCACGGCAACAGAAACCAGCGTGGAAATACTCTCGTTGAGTTTGCAGAGGCAGAAGGGTTTTTCATCTTGAACTCCTTCTTCAAGAAAAAAGCCACACAGGAAATGGACATGGAGACATCCAAATGGGACGACAAGTGAAATTGATTTTATTATGTGTAACAAAAAATTCGTCATAGAAGACTGCAGTGTGCTAAACAAGTTCAACACAGGTAGTGACCATAGATTGGTGAGATGTAAGATGCACCTCAACACTAAGCTTGAACGTGGCAAGCTCATAAGACAAACAAAATGTATTGACATAACCAACCTTAAAAAACACCATAATACCTTCAAGTTGGAACTGAAGAACAGGTTCTCTGCTTTAGAAGGCCTAACATTGGAAGAAGTGGACATCTCTGAAGTTAACAGAAAAGTAACCAAAGCTCTTATGGAAACAGCAACAAAATTAGCTGGGTCTAAGAACAAGTTGCATGTAAATAAATTATCAGGAAAAACGAAAATGTTGATGCAAAAGAAGAGAGATGAGGACAACTAAAGAAGATGTGACTTCCAAAGTGGAATATATAGAGCTATGCAAGACAGTACGAAAAAGTATCACTGAAGACGTAAGAAAATTCAACTGTGAACTAGTGAGGAAAGCAATTGAAAACAACCAAAGCCTAAAGATAGCAAAGGGACATCTCAGTAAGGGAAGAAAACAGATTATGGCACTGAGAAAAGAAGATGGTTCTGTAACAAGAAATAGAGGCGAAATTTTGACAAGAGTGAAAGATTTCTACTCCAAATTATATGAAAGGGATGATACATGCACTCCAGACATCATGAAAGATACCAATACCAGAGTTCCTCCAGTCCTTCCAGCAGAAGTTGCACATGCAATCAAGAACATGAAGCGGGAAAAGCTCCAGGAGAAGATGGAATTACTGTAGACATCATACAAGAAGCAAGTGGAGAAATCGAAACAGTACTCGCCCAAATTTTCACTCGATGCCTTAATGAAGGAAAGATTCCTGAGGATTGGAACACCGCTACAATGATCCTGCTACATAAGAAAGGTGACATTGAGGATCTCGGAAACTACAGACCTATCAGCCTCCTATCAGTAGTTTATAAAATCTTCACTAAAGTTCTTTCACACCGCTTGAAGGTAACACTGGACATGGCTCAACCGAGAGAACAAGCTGGATTCAGGAGTGGCTACAGCACAATAGATCATATCCATGTGCTGAGAGAACTAATTGAAAGAGCGAGGGAATATGAACTTCCATTGTGCATGGCTTTTATCGATTATGAAAAAGCCTTTGATTCGGTGAAACCATCAGCAGTTACAATGGCTCTGAAAACCTGCGGTATTGAAGATGCATACATTAATATTATTAATAACATCTATGAAAATGCAAGTGCAAAGATTAGGCTGTTTGAAAATACAACACACATAAAAATTGGAAAGGGGAGTGAGACAAGGTGACACCATATCTCCGAAGCTCTTTAATGCCACATTGGAGGGTGTTTTTCAGTCACTGAGCTGGGAAAACAAGGGGATAAAGATTAATGGAGATTATCTAACCCACCTTCGTTTTGCTGATGACGTAGTCATTTTTGCAACTAGCCCATCAGAGCTGCAGAGTATGATCCAGGAACTTGCTGACAAGAGTAAAGAAGTGGGATTAAAAATGAACTTTCAGAAGACAAAAGTGATGTTCAATGCTTTTACAAGAAATGAAGATTTATCGATTGATGGAGAAAAGCTGGAGATAACAGATACGTACGTTTATCTTGGACAGCAGATATCAAGTGAGGGTCACATTGATGAAGAAATTAATCGGCGTACAAAACTTGCCTGGAGAGCTTTGGAAGAAACAGCATAATTTTCAAGAGCAATATGCCATTATGTCTTAAAAGAAAAGTGTTTGATCAATGCATCCTTCCAGTGCTTACGTATGGTGCAGAGACGTGGACCTTAACTAAAAGAAACATACAAAGGCTGCAGACAACTCAAAATAGTATGGAGAGGTGCATGCTTATTGTAACCAGGAGAGATAAGAAGAGGAACTCGTGGATCCGAAAATGACAAGAGTGGAAGACATCATGATCAGAGTTAAATCCCTGAAATGGCAATGGGCTGGACATACTGCCAGAAGGACAGATCATCGATGGACAGCCGAAATTTTAGATTGGATTCCAAGGGACAGGAAAAGACCAAGAAGAAGACCACATGGGAGATGGGTGGATGAAATTCGAAAGTATGCAGGGGTGACATGGAGGAGACTGGCACAAGACAGACCGTTGTGGAGGAAACTTGGGAGACCTTCGTCCAGCAGTGGATTGATAATGGTTGACAATGATGATGATGATGATATCGATTATGAAAAGGCCTTTGATTCAGTGAAACCATCAGCAGTTACAATGGCTTTGAAATCCTGCGGTGTCGAAGATGCATGCATTAATATTATTAATAACATCTATGAAAATGCAAATGCAAAGATTCGGCTGTTTGAGAATAACCGCACCCATAAAAATTGGAAAGGGAGTGAGACAAGGTGACACCATATCTCCCAAGCTCTTTAATGCCACATTGGAAAATATTTTTCAATCACTGAACTGGGAAAACAAAGAGATAAAGATTAATGGAGATTATCTAACTCACCTTCGTTTTGCTGATGACGTAGTCATTTTTGCAACTACCCCATCAGAGCTGCAGAGTATGATCCAGGAACTTGTTGACAAGAGTAAAGAAGTGGTATTAAAAATGAACTTTCAGAAGACAATGCTTTTACAAGAAATGAAGATTTATCGATTGATGGAGAAAAGCTTGAGATAACAGACACGTACGTTTATCTTGGACAGCAGATATCAAGTGAAGGTCACATTGATGAAGAAATTAATCGGCGTATAAAACTTGCCTGGAGAGCTTTTGGAAGAAACAGCATAATTTTCAAGAGCAATATGCCATTGTGTCTTAAAAGAAAAGTGTTTGATCAATGCATTCTTCCAGTGCTTACGTATGGTGCAGAGACGTGGACCTTAACTAAAAAAGACATACAAAGGCTGCAGACAAATCAAAGCAGCATGGAGAGGTGCGTGCTTGGTGTAACCAGGAGAGATAAGAAGAGGAACTCGTGGATCAGAAAAATGACAAGTGTGGAAGACATCATGATCAGAGTTAAATCCCTGAAATGGCGATGGGCTGGATATACTGCCAGAAGGACATACCGTCGATGGGCAGCCGAAATTTTATATTGGATTTCAAGGGACAGGAAAAGACCCAGAAGAAGACCACATGGAAGATGGGTGAATGAAATTCGAAAGTATGCGGGTGTAACATGGAGGAGACTGGCACAAGACAGACCGTTGTGGATGAAACTTGGGGAGACCTTCGTCCAGCAGTGGATTGATAATGGTTGACAATGATGATGATGATGATGATACAAGTCGTAATATTAGTCATAGTTCCCATCCACTGTAATCATTAATTCAAGGAGCTGCAATTCATTATAAAGTTTTTTAGTTTTTTTTTTTTAAAGGCTAAAATTATTTAAAGAAGTTAGTTACGTAGGTAATGAGTTCCAGTAGTGTGGGCCAATGTAATTTAAACTTTGCTTCATGGTCTCCGTGTTCGGATGAATAGACCGAATATGTGATTTAGTGCGTTTGTCATGTGTGTGTATCTGGGGTATAATTTGTATGATGTTGGCGTGTAAATTATTCTTAATGCGTTTGAACATAATTTTCCCAATACTGAAGTAATATAATTGGTTAATCGTAAAAATGTTATATTTTTTTGGGAAAACTCTTGTGGTATTATATAGTGTTAGTTGTGCATTACTATCAAATTTTAGGTCAATTAAGCATATATACACAGTGTGGCAAAGAATTTTTAAGACTGGGTCTGTAAAATGAAATAGAAACAAGAAATTATAATTTGTTTTGGTTTGTTATTCAAAATAAGTCCCTCCGGCTTCAATACACTTGTTACAGCGATTTAATAATGATTCCAATGCCTGTTCCAGTTCACTTTGCGGAATTGCCTCCAAAGCACGCATCGAAGCTGTTTGTAGGGTCGAAATATCATCAAAATAACACCCTTTTAACGTCATTTTAAGTTTTGGGAATAAAGAAAAGTCGCAGAGTGCTAAATCAGGCGAATACGGTGAATGATTCAACACACAGACGTTACTTTTCACCAAAAATCTACGAACAAGAAGTGAGGTGTGACTGGGTGCATTATCGTGCAACAAACACCAACTGTTTTCATCTCGATATTCTGGACGAATGCGACGAATTCTGCCCATCAAACGACTCAAAACATTTAAATAAAACTCGCCAGTATTTGTTTGTCTACTTGGAACAAATTCTTTGTGGATAATACCCTTACTATCGAAGAATGTAATGAGCATTGTTTTGATTTTCGATGGAACTTTTCTTGTTTTTTTGGATTGTGGCGAGTTTTTTGACTTCCAGTCCGCACTTTGTCGCTTTGTTTTAGGATCATATTGAAAACACCATGTTTCATCACCAGTAACAATCGATTTTACGAAGTTTGGATCATTTTCAGCGGCTGAAATGATGTCTCTGCAATGTGCACTTCTCCTCGATTTTTGTTCATTGGTTAACGTGTGTGGAACAAATTTAGCACAAACATTTGTTTTGCCCAAATCTTCATGCAGGATAGTTCGAATCGTTTCTTTGTTGATGTTTAAAGACTCTTCCATCATTCTTAGTGACGCACATCGATTGTTTGCCACGAAATCACGCACTTTTTCAATAATCTCAGGTGTCCTAGATGAACTTGTTCTTCCTGTATGCATATCATCTTCTAGTGTCTCTCTTCTGTCCAAAAAACGTTTGTGCTACAGGAAAACATTTGATCTACTTAAACAAAACTCACCGTAAACTTGTTTCATCATTTGGTACGTTTCCGAGGCACTTTTAGCAAGTTTTGCGTTAAATTTAATAACAGCCCTTTGTTCCATCTTAATAATTCAGCATGAAAAAAATTTTACTTCTCTAATGAACGGCCGTTTCGTTTGAGTTACTTTAACAACTGCGCAGTACTTTTGGCAGAAAGCAAGCAGATGGTCACGGTTTATAACGCATTCGGGATTACACTCGTGGCGCCACCGTAGGCTGAAATCTAGCGCCAGTCTTAAAAATTCTTTGACGCACTGTATATTTCTCTTGAAGAATTTGAAGTTTTTTGAAATTATATTTAGTTGTCTGTCCCCACGATAAGACAGCATAATTAATATGAGTTTGAAACATGGTATAATATAAATGAATTAGTGTTTTATAGGTAAATTTTGTAAATACCAAGCTGATAGCTCCAGTGTTTTTAGACAGTTTGAGAAGAAGAGAGTCCACATGTTGGTTCCATCTAAGGTCCCTATGTAAGGTAATCCGCAAATAAAGTAAGAAGTTAACCTCTTCTATTTTCTTCCTTTTTCAATGTCGTATAACGATCTTCGTAATAAATTCCAGTATTTTTCGTCGCATAATACGTGGATATATATATATATATATATATATATATATCATCTCAAACATTATCAATCCACTGCTGGATGAAGGTCTCCCCAAGTTTCTTCCACGATTGTCTGTCTTCTTGAGCCCGTCTCCTCCCCTCCCCTCCCTCCCCCTCCCCGATGGTACAGTGGTCTAAGCGAAGGCTTCTGATCATTCGTCCAAGATGGATCAGGGAGTTCGAATCCCGGTGTGGCATGGATGTTGTGTTTGTCTTACGGTGCTGGCTATCTCCCTTCCCTAGAACCAGTGGCCCTAAATTAGGGACGGGCGACTGCTTTTAGCCCATTGAGTTACACACGGTGGTCGTTAAACCTCCAATCGTAAAAAACAAAAAAAAAAAAATGCACGTCTCTTTCATCACACTCCAGCATACTTTCGAAAATCATACATCCGTCTCCCATTTGGTCTTCTTCTGGGTCTTTTCGTGTCCCTCGGAATCCAGTCTAAAATTTCGGTTGTCCATCGGTGGTCCTTTCTTCTGGCAACATGTCCAGCCCAATGCCATTTCATTGATTTCACTCTGGTCATGATGTCGTCCACTCACGTCATTTTCCTTATCCACAAGTTCCTCTTCTTATCTTTCCTGGTTACACCAAGCATGCATCTCTTCATGCTTCTCTGAGTTGTCTGCAGTCTTTGTATGTCTTTTTTAGTTAAGGTCCATGTCTCTGCACCATACGTAAGCACTGGTTAAACACTTTTCTCTTAAGACATAATGTCATACTGGTCTAAACAATTGTACTGTTTCTTCCAAAAGCTCTCCATCCAAGTTTTATACGCAGATTAATTTCTTCGTCAATGCGACCCTCACTCGATATCTGCTGCCTAAGATAAATGTAGAAATCGGTTGTCTCAAGCTTTTCTCCAAAAAATCGCCAAATCTTCGTTTCTTGAAAAAGCATGTACATCACTTTTGTCTTCTGAAAGTTCATTTTTAGTCCCACTTCTTTACTCTTGTCACCAAGTTCTTGGATCATACTCTGCAGCTCTGAAAGAGTAGTTGCAAAGATGACTACGACATCAGCAAAACGAAGGTGAGTTAAGTAATCTCCATTAAACTTTATCCCTTTGTTTTCCCAGTTCAATGATTGAAAGACATTTTGCAATGTGGCGTTAAAGAGCTTGGGAGAAAGGGTGTCACCTTGTCTCACTCCTTTTCCAATTCTTATTTGTGCTGTATCCTCAAATATCCGAACCTTTGTACTTCCATTTTCATAGATGTTATTAATAATGCTAATGTATGCATCTTCAATACCGCAGGATTTCAAAGCCATTGTAACTGCTGATGGTTTCACAGAATCGAAGGACTTTTCATAATCGATAAAAACCATGCACAATGGAAGTTCATATTCCCTTGTTCTTTCAATTAGTTCTCTCAGTACATGGATATGATCTATAGTGCTGTAGCCACTCCTGAATCCAGCTTGTTCTCTTGGTTGAGCCATGTCCAGTGTTACCTTCAAGCAATGTGAAAGAACCTTAGTGAAGATTTTATAAACCACTTAAAGGAGGCTGATAGGTCTCTAGTTCCTGAGATCTTCAACGTCACCTTTCTTATGTAACAGGATCATTGTAGCATTATTCCAATCCTCAGGAATCTTCCCTTCATTTAGACATTTGGTAAAAACTTGGGCGAGGGTAATTTGAATTTCTCCACTTGCTTTTGTTAGGGAACTTTTTCTTTACGAGTTTTAACTCGGCCATAACGCTGCTTAAGCAAAACGAATCATTTGCCATGCAAAAGGAAAAGGTTACGTGGACCACAGCACAGCAACCAGATGTTTCAAGAAATTTCGCTCAGGTGACAGAAACCTCGACAATCGGCCAAGCTCAGGAAGGCCGGGAAACGTGGATTCAGAGGCCGGCCGCCAGGCCGTATAGGCAAATCCGATAACCAACACTCGGAGATTATTAGGCGAGCTCGGCATAACACAGACCGCCAGGGTTCGTCCCCTTCAGGACCTCGGAAAGGTCTACAGGAGTTGCCGCATTGTCCCTCACGAACTGGCGCCATCTGAAGCAAACCGCCGAGTGGACGTGTGCACGGAACTCCTAGAAAACTTGCGCGATGTACGCTTAATCAAAAGAATTGTTACGTGCGATGAAAAGTGGGTCTGTTTCCGTAATGCTAACAAACAACGGGCAGAGGTTGAGCCCGGGATAGCTTCCAGAACCAGTTGCCAAACGTGGACGCTTCGAGCACGAGGTGATGCTCTGCGTCTGGTGGAATTTCGAGGGGATAATCCATTTAGAATTAATTCCAGATGGTTACTTGTTTGCAACCTCTACTCTGAACAGCTAAAGCGGATGTATGACGTTTCGGAGAAGAAGTGCTCACCCTGGTTAACAGCAAGCGCGCTCTCCTACAGCAGGACAACGCTCGGCCTCATACCGCGCGAACGACAAGGGCAAAACTCCAGGAACTTGAGGGCATCGAACTGATGACACACCCACCATATAACCCTGACCCTACGCCGTCGGATTATTACTTATTTTGGTCCATGACCCACTTTCTTCGCGGGAGGCACTTAAAAAACCAGGATGAGGTGGCAGCTGGGGGTGAAGGAGTTCTTTGCCTCGATGGACAAGATCTGCTACTGCCGCAGAATGGAAGGAATGGCAGACAGATGGCTAAAGAAGGTGCAACGCGATGCCCTATACTGTGAATGCTAGTCAGCTTTCGTCGTAAAGGTACGTATGAAGACACAAAATGATCCAAATATTGCAAAACTGTCGACCCATCCTCTGTAGCTGAATAAAGACTAACCGTAAGCAACCATTTCTGAAGTTATTTGAGTGACTCCTGATTCGCTTAAAAGTGAAGTTATTTGAGTGACTCCTGATTCGCTTAAAAGTGAAGTTATTTGAGTGACTCCTGATTCGCTTAAAAGTGAAGTTATTTGAGTGACTCCTGATTCGCTTAAAAGTGAAGTTATTTGAGTGACTCCTGATTCGCTTAAAAGTGAAGTTATTTGAGTGACTCCTGATTCGCTTAAAAGTGAAGTTATTTGAGTGACTCCTGATTCACTTAAAAGTGAAGTTATTTGAGTGACTCCTGATTCGCTTAAAAGTGAAGTTATTTGAGTGACTCATGATTCGCTTAAAAGTGAAGTTATTTGAGTGACTCCTGATTCGCTTAAAAGTGAAGTTATTTGAGTGACTCCTGATTCGCTTAAAAGTGAAATTATTTGAGTGACTTCTGATTCGCTTAAAAGTGAAGTTATTTGAGTGATTAATGATTTGCTGAAAAGTGAAGTTATTTGAGTGACTTCTGATTCTTTTAAAAGTGAAGTTATTTGAGTGACTCCTGATTCGCTGAAAAGTGAAGTTATTTGAGTGACTTCTGATTCGCTTAAAAGTGAAGTTATTTGAGTGACTCCTTATTCGCTTAAAAGTGGAGTTATTTGAGTGACTCCTGATTGCTTAAAAGGGAAGTTATTTGGGTGGTGTCTGATTCGCTTAAAAGTGAAGTTATTTGAGTGACTCCTGATTCGCTTAAATATAAAGTTATTTGAGTGACTCCTGATTTGCTTAAAAGTGAAGTTGTTTGAATGACTCCTGATTTGCTTAAAAGTGAAGTTATTTGAGTGACTCCTGATTCGCTTTAAAGTAAAGTTATTTGAGTGACTCCTGATTCACTTAAAAGTGAAGTTGTTTGAGTGACTCCTGATTTGCTTAAAAGTGAAGTTATTTGAGTGACTCCTGATTCGCTTAAAAGTGAAGTTATCAAGAACTGATTTACATAGAGTTCCGACACCGCTGTATTCCACGAATATTACAAAGCAACAGAATGTTTTAGAACTTGAGATCTTTCCAAACTGACAATGACTTTCAATTATCTTTAATAAAAGGCTAAATTTACTGTTTTATAGCATTATTTAACATAACACCTACATATAAAATTTCTTGTTGATAAATACACGGTCGAGTCACATTATTGTGACCACCAGATAATATTCAGAGTAACCGCCGTGTGCACCGCGGACAGCAGCTAGACAGGCTAGGAGTGACTGAATAAGGTGCTGGAAGGTGTTCACAGGTATGTGGAGCCATGCTGAGTGCAGTGCACCTGCCAGTTTCTGGAGGGTGCACGGTGGAGGATCCATAGTGAGAACAACACGATCCAGGTGGTCCCACATATGCTCAATTGGGTTTAAGTCTGAGGAATTAGAGACCCAGGGAAATACTTATAAGTCTTCATCGTGCTCTTCCAACCACTTTCGGACTTTTCTAGTCTGGGACACGTCGGATATTCCCCAGACCATAACTCTGCCCCCACCAGCTTGTGTGGTGGCTGAAGAGTGTTTGTTCTCCGATGTTTCACACCTTATATGCGAACGTCCATCCGTTCAATGAAGCAGAAAACGTGACTCATCGGAGAAGGCAATCCTTTGCCAATCAGCGGAGGTCCAATTCCGATACTGCCGTGCAAATGTAAGCCTTTTCTGCCGATGCACCTTCGTTAGCATAGGCGCAGTGACCATTCGTCTGCATCGGGGCCCCATACGCAGCAGGGTTCGCTGAACTGTGGTTTTACACACACGTCCGGTAGCCCCCTAGTTCATTCGACCAGTGTGTTGCTCAACTATAGTTTGTCGATCGGCCCTCACGTACCATCGAAGCGGACGTTCACCTCTCACATCAATGGCACGTGGTGCTCTGCAGTTTTCACGTCGCTTATTCGCAATGGTGCCATTTCTCCAATCACGATACACTTTTACCACAGCAGCACGCGAACAGTTCACAAACTGCGCTGTCTCAGAAATACTGCCACCCTTGGACCGAAAGCGCGTAATCATCCCTTTTCGCAAATCTGATAAATCGCTCCTTTTATCCATCATAGCAACGAGTGAAGTGTTTTCAGAATGCCTACAGCACACTTTATATACCCTCCAAGCCAGCTCACGGCACGTGCCTTCATTCATTGGCTACGCGCTGTTGACGTCAAAAGTAGGAGGTGGCCACAATAATATGAATCGACTGTGCATAATAGCTTTTGTCTTAAGGGCTCCACACACTGATTCATAGATATCGTACAAATCACGTGTTCAATCATTTACGTATCCGGTTTCTTATGGTAACACAATATATAATACCTGGTGCAGAAAATGGAGACGAGGAAAAGAAATATAATGTGTCGCAATAACAGAAATTCATGCGATATGCTGTCCACAATATCCTGCCTCCCTACACAACTTCAGAATGAGATTATTCGCTCAACAATGGAAATTAAACAATTACTCAAACTTAAAGTATTTTTTTCGAATCTCTCCTATTACCGGAAATTTTTCGTCATATAGACACGTAAAAAGTGAGAACGGAGTTTTTCCTTTTATATAGACTGAAGAGCAATTGAATTAGCGACAGCTGGCGTTATGCAAATGTGGCGATGTGGGCGTCCCTGTAAACGGAAACGGCATAACGTATACAGCGATCCGACAATATAAGGGAGAGATGCGACGGGAATCAGTAAGAGTCGGACGCAGTATATGTAAGACGAAGGATCTAAGCGCTTTGATCGTAGGCAAATTATCACGACCCGACGAATGGGTCACTCCATCACGGAAGTCGTGCAGGCATTGGGATTTTCACGAGCCACTGTGTCACGGGTGCACCGTGAGTACATCGAATCCGGGGAAACCATCCCTGCAAGGGCCAACTACCGTGGAAAACAGCGTGTGGAATCAGTGGGGTCATCGTCGGCTAGCTTGCATTGTAACAGCAGATAGACGGACCACAGTGCAAGAAATCACTCAGCAATTTAACGCTGGTGCACAAAAACGTGTAAGCAGCCACACCATCCAGAACCATCTCCTCGCTATGGGGTACAGAAGCCATCGTCCCACGAGGGTACCGCTGCTGACCGCACATCACAGGGTGCAAAGATTAGTATGGGCGCGGGAACATCGCCACTGGACCCTAGACATGTGGGAAAATGTTGCCTGGACTGATGAGTCGAGATTCACGTTGGTACATGCGGATGGCAGGACACGAGTACGGCGCAAACCACATGAAGCGATGGATCCTTCTTGCCAGCAGGGTACTCTTCAAGCTGGTGCAGGTGGCATTCTCGTCTGGGGACTGTTTACGTGAATTGAAATGTGACCCCTGGTACGTGTGACATCGTCCCTCACAGGTCAGCGTTACCGGGATATCCTGGACGACCATTTTCTCCCGTTTGTGCGTCTTCAACATCCCACTGGGAACCTCATTATGCAACAAGACAATGCAGCTCCCGAATTGTACCCGAATGGTTGGATGAACATTCCACCGACGTGACCTCGCTTCCTCGCCCAGCTAGGTCACCTGATCTCAATCCCATCGAGCACATCTGGGATGCCATCGAGAGAGATGTTCGAGGCTCTGACACCCGTCCATCAAATTTTCGTGAACTGTGAGAGCTTGTTCAGGGGTCGTGGATCCGTATGACTTCCCAACGCTTCCGGTGTCTTGTCGAGTCCATGCCGAGTCGAATTGTCGCCGTCATCAGGATGAAAGGTGGTGCCACACGTTACTAGACAGGTATCTCTAATTCAATTGCTATTCAGTGTACGAAAGGAACTGCGGAAAGGTTTCTGAAAATTCGGAATTTTCCGTTAACACATCTTAACAAGAAAGATGGCACCAAATTTTCGTGTGATATAAACACGTCTTTTGAACCCATTGTGACGCGAATGATATTTATCAAAGCTATCAAAGGTCACTGGAACCGATGTGGGAAACAGTGGTATCTGACCTAAGAGAAAAGTTTTTCAATCGGGTTTTTTCATCTCGCAGATGATGCTGCAAACGTTACCGTGGATAGACGCCCTCTGGTGGCAGATTTGTGCGTTAGGAAAAATTTGAAATTGCATGAGAGACATTTCGCAGCGGAAACGCTCTCCAACAAAGAATGAATTTTTCAAATCGGGCTCATAGATATCGACAGATATATGATATGCATCCACGCCCCTTCTTCTTAAAATAAAATGCAAAAAAGTATTCTGAAAAGGTATTTTATTTCGGTGTGAACGGTATCGGTCCTGCAAAGAATTTTACATTCGAGTTTTCACCAGTTCAGATTTTACTTCAAATACATCAGAAGTAGGAACTATCACGTATGCCCCCAGGTTACCAAACCATTCTTCACCAAATATTAGAACTTATACGAAAAACATTTTTCATCAGGAGCTGTATGCGGTACAAGAAGAATTTTTAAAATCGGAGTTTTAGAAGGAGAAATATCGGGGAAAACGCAAATTTACTATTGCGCCCCTATCGGAAAGTCCATGTGTTGCTGGAAAATTTTGAAATTATATGAAAAACATTTCGCACCGGAAACACTATTCAACAAAGAAGGAATTTTTCAAATCGGACTCTTAGAACTAGAGATATTCCCAAAAATAATATATAGATCTACGCCCCCTAACGGAGAAACCGTACATTATTTTAAAACAGAAAATATTCCAAAAAGGTTTATCAACATGCGTAGTATCGATTTGCAAACGAATTTTTTCAATGGAGATTTTAGAAGCTCATATATTTTGGGAAATGCATCAGAAGTAGAAATTAACCTTTACGCCCCTCGGGCCAAACCATTCTCTACCAAAAATTAGAAAGTATATGCAAAAGATTTTCGATCAGGAGCTGTATCCAGTGAACGAAGAATTTTTCAGATCGGAGTTTTAGAAGCAGAGTTATCCGGGAAACGCAATTTGCTTTTAGGCTCCTAGCGGAAAGTTTATTAATTACGTGAAAATTTTGAAATTATATGGAAAACATGTAGCACCGCAAACTCCATCTAACAAAGAAGGTGTTTTACAAATCGGACCATTAGCAGCAGAGATATTGAAAACATTACTACATACATCTACTCTCCCTGGCAGAGAAACTATGCAATATTTTAAGAAAAAATATTCCGAAAGAGTGTATCGATATGAATGGCATCGGTCCACGAGCGAATTCTTTCAATCGAGATTTTAGAAGCTCAGATTTTGTGGCTAATACATCACAAGTTGAAATTACTTTGTACGCTCCCTGGTAAATGGGAGCGTACAATCATACAATCCCTGGTAAAAGGGAGCGTACAATCATTGTTTACCAAAAATTAGAATTTATATGCAAAAGATTTTTCATCAGGATCTGTATTGAAATTTTTTTTTCAAATCGGAGTTTTAGAAATCAGTATTCAGTAGAAATATCGGGGAAAACGTGATTTACTTTTACGCCTCCTAGCGGAAAATCTGTGCGTAACTTGAAAAGGTAACTATACCTGAAATGGTCTAGGACATAAATGGAATCAAGAGGTAAAAGAATTTTTTCAATCGGATGTTCTTAAAGCAATTATATGGATTAAAATGTGTTTTGAATTCAGTATCATCTGCATTTACGCCCTCTAACGGCGAAATTGTGCATCGTAAAAAAAACAACGAAATGAAGGGTCATCATTCGCATATTTCAGGCTTCTCAATGCAAAGAGATTTTTTCAAATCGGACAAACAGTTGCAGAGATATGGTGTCCACAGATGAGCGGATGGACAGACGGACAAATCGATAGCATGAGCACGACCTTTTTTTTTTACGAAAGACGTGCTGAAAACGGCAATTCGCCGTTAATATAAGAAAGAAATTACGTGAGGGTTTCTGAAAATTGAGAATTTCCCTGCGGTACGAAAAATCCGTGAAATTCAGGTTTCTTTTCGTCATTTCACAGAAAAGGTTGTATCATTTTACGAATATGCTTCGTTAATTCAACTGAGGGATCACGAAAAGTGGCTTGTGTTTTTCAGAAAATACACTATCTACCAGTAAGTAGTTGGACACCCCTGCAATCGACGATATCTGCGGTCATGATACACGTCACGGCCGCCGCCGGTAAATATCGTGTGGGAAACAACAACGCAACCAGTCGCATGCAAGATGCCACGCAGTTCGGAGCTCTATGATTTCGAGAAAGGTGTAATCGTCTGGTATCACAGAAATGGCCGATCCATACATGACATATCCAGCGAGTTGAAGTACCCAAAATCGACAGTGGCCAACGTGATTGGCAAGTGGAAGATGAGAGGTGACTGTCGGAATGTACCCCGACCCAGCAGACCCACAAAACTGGGAGTTAGAGACCGACGGGCGCTGGCCAGAGAAATTCGGAAGAACCGCAGCAAATCGATGGGCCACATCCGCGAGGAGTTTCAACAGGCATCCGCGAGTGTTATTTTGATGAATACCATCCGTAAGGAAGCCCATCTGCTCGGTTATCATGGACGTGCTGCCGCCCACAAGCCTTTGATCACCAAGTGCAATAGCGCTGCTCGGCTAACGTGGTGCAAAGAACATCGACAGTGGACCGTTGAACAGTGGATACAGGTTCTCTGGAGCGACGAATCAAGGTTCACCCTCTACCGTTCGGATGGCAGGGTCTGGGTTTGGCGTCTGCCTGGAGAACGCCTCCTGCCGGAATGTATTGTGCCAACTGTGAAGTTCGGCGGCGGTGGAATTATGCTATGGGGGTGTTTCTTCTGGTATGGCACGGGACCCTTGGTCGCAATTCCTGGTAGACTCAACGCCGAGACCTACTGCACCATTTTGGATGACCATGCGCTTCCTACTTTGTGGCAGTTTTACGGGGTGGTCCCATGTTACTTTCAGGATGACAATGCCACCTGTCATGTTGCGAGGTCCACCATGGCTTGGTTTGGTGACAATGGGGTTAATCGTAGGGACTGGCCTGCGCAGAACACGGACCTTAACCCTATCGAGGCCGCCCCTGTGGCGCAGTGGTCTAAGGCGTTGGCCCTGATCATTCGTCCGTAAGGGGTCCGGGTTCGAATCCCGGTCAGGCATGGATGTTGTGTTTGTCTTACGGCACTGGCTCTTTCCCTTCCCTGGAACCAGTGACCCTAAATTAGGGACGGGCGACTGCTTATAGCCCATTGAGTTGCTCACGGTGGTCGTTAAACCTCCAAAAAAAAAAAAAAAAAAAAAAAAAACCCTATCGAGCACCTCCGGGACGAGTTGGAGCTTCGACTTAAGGGGTGCCCCCACCGTCCGAAATCGGTGAAGGAACTGACCTGTCTTCTCCAAGCCGAGTGGAAGAAAATACCGCTAGCCGTCGTACAACGCCTGGTTGAGAGTATGCCCCGGTGGGTCGCAGCTGTAATAGGCGCTCGTGGAGGCTCCAGCAACTATTGAAGGTGAATAAATTTCGTTTTCCTTTGCTCTCACAGGTGTCCAATTACTTGTTGGTAGATAGTGTATTTTACAGTGTAGGTTTGAAACTTTTGTCAAAAAATGTGCTCATGAACGCTCGACGATTCGATGCCACATTTCTTGCTTTGTTCATTAGTATTCCGCCATGAAGGGCAGCTGGCAGCATCTCTTGCCTTTAGCTGCTTCGTACGCAATCGAGTGGCCATTGAATTCTGGTTATCTTTTCTAGCTCTTGCAAATGAGTATTCTTTTCATTTTTTTCCCGTTAAATTCGTGACAGTTTCTGTGTCGTTCGTTTTCTTTGCGTCGATTTCTATTCAGAGCTGGTGCAGAATACGTGCTTGACGATTATTCCTGTTCTGATTGATGGTGCGTGCACGTCAAGGATAGTTTGCTCACTACCTCTCGTTTCCCTGCATAACAATGATCTTGTCTCCATTACAGGTAACCCAATTCACCTTTGATGATAATGATTCATCTTGTTCTTCTGATTATTCTTATAGTTGTGCTGAACGTCAGTTAATTTGAACGGCTATATTAACTCCTCCTTGAACTTTGGCTTTGATGCTGTTTGCCAGTAGGAATCTGAAAAGCTGGTTAGATATAACCCTTGCAAAACATTTTAATGTAAGTTAGAGAACAGGATCGAAAATGCATCTGTTGTTATTAGGTCAAATACTCATTTAACATAAGTGCTACTTTGTTCTTTCACGATATCAGTCGCTCCGTTAACATTTCCTCAGAGCGGTTTGATAGGTTCATTGCAAAATATTTATTGACGAATAGTTCATGTTAATTGAACAATACCTTCGCATGATTTATTTCTCATGTATCCATCTTGCCATCGTTGAACTTCTGTTAAACATTCCAAATTACATGCACGCAGTACAGATTTGCAGGAGGGTAAAGCAACAATTTTTCCAAAAATGTTTAAATCAGAGGTAGGAACCCTTCATGTTGGAAAGCCGTATTAAGTTAACTGTAATCTACCAAGGCCGTATTCAAGAAACTTCAACTACACTGGCGGAAAGTGAAAAAAGAACACCAAGAAGGAGGCGTCTGATACCAACGAAATTCATACAGCATAATAACGGAATACAGAGGATAACGTGATCAAAACATTATGGCAAAATACAGCTGTATTTGCTGGTAAGCTGAAAAATAACATTTCCATGTAACATGGTTAGTACGAGGTTGAACCGCCATGAACTGCGTCACACTGTGCAATTCTGGTATGGAGTCTGTCGTACAGATGTTGGATGTAAGTTTGAGGTATTGAGTTCCAAGCATCCTCAACCTGGACGCGTAAATCGGGGATGGTCGTGGCTGGCCGTGGAGACCGGGTAAGTTGTTGTCCCATAAAATCCCCCACGTGCTAAATGGGGGACAAATCCGGCGAACGTGCAGGCCATGGAAGTTGTCTCACACTCTGAAGTGCATGTTGCGTTGCACGTGCCGTGTGTAGGCGTGCGTTATCTTGCTGGAAAACACCACGATGGGCCGGCCTTACAAATGGCACAACAACGGGCTGAATGATGTTGTTGAAGTAGTAGGTGCGGTTTAACGTACCCGGTACAAACACTAGTTGTGAACGGGAGTGATAGCTGATCGCTCCTCACACCAGGAGACCAGGTGTAGGCCCTGTGTGTCGCTGGCTGATGCAAGAAGGGTGGAGACGCTCCTCTGTGCGTCTGCGAACGCGCATACGGCCATCGGAGGCTCCCACGCCACCATCGTACCACCACCGATACTTCCCGTCCAATTCGCTCCGCAATACGACGATACGACTACCCGGCCTCGCGGAGTCCGACTAGAAGACCTCGCTCAAAGTCCGATAACTGCTGAAATCGTACACGTCTTCCATGTCGAGGCATTGCAGCTTCTTCAGGGTCTTCGCACGTGTCCGTACACCGACGACTGATTATATTCACTTCGCCGTACTCCTTAAATACCACCGACGATAATTTGAATATTATGCCGTGTTGTGGCGTAAGCGCTCACCGGTTGGTCCCGACATTAACTTCACACCTACGTACACTCGACCACATTAACATATGCAAATTTCATGATCGTCCGCCAATTCCTTCTTGGTGTTCTTTTTTCACTTTCCGCCAGTGTAAATGCATTTTACTACGCTATAAGTGTTTTTTACGCTTTCCAACTGTAGGGTGAAGACGCGTATATGCTCCAGCTTTGTCCGTCTGTCAGTCTGTTTTTCCGTCCTCCCGTCCGCACGATAACTCGCATAAAAATGGTTCGACTTCGATGAAACTTTAGTACATGGTAGGGAACCACCTGGGGACGAACCCTGTTGAAAATGGGTGAAATGGGGTTAAAGGTCAGGACATAAGAGGGGATTCATTTCATCGTCCTTATGCGTCATAACATACCTAAAAATGCTTCGCTTGCGACAAAACTTCATCATGTTGTTCCGGAGATGTACTGAACCAATTCTGTTTAATATCATCGAAATGGGGTCAAAGGTCAGGGCACAGGAGCTAGATTTATGACACAACCATTATCTTCATAAATTGACTAAAAATTCTTCTATTGCGACAAAACTTCAGTATATTGTTCCGGAGGTATACTGAAACAATTCTGTTTAATATTATCGAAATGGGGTCAAAGGTCAGGGTTCTATTCCACAGCCTCATAACATGAGTAATAACTTGCGTAATGATTTCTGGTATGTTGGAAATCGTATCATAATTTTATACAGTGCATGCTTTTACGATTTTACTAACTTGTTTGATTGTACAGTCGTTGTATTTCAGCAGAAATTTCGTATTCTGAGAGAGTGTTTGTTTCAGGTTTCCGTGTAGTACGTGTAAACTGCTAAGATTTTGTAATGTGTCGCGTTAACACAATGTTTCAGGAACTTGAAAGCTGTTGGTAAAGAGAATAGGAAAATAAAAAAAAAGGGTAAAAAAAAAAAAAAAAGTAAAGGAAAAAAACTAACGTAAAAAAAAAAAAAAAAAAAAAAAAAACGTTCTTTGACGATTTGGCATTTACATCTCGTGACACAGCCGTATGAAGACCGGCTGTTTTTGCAGATTAGCAGTTGATGGGCTCTGAAAGAGCCGCCAAACGATTTGAAAGAAAAGAAATCTACTTGGTTGGCACGTGTGACGCCTTTAGCGCCAGCGTGACGTTAATACAGTGTTATTGCCCCAACTTTTGTTAGTGACGATGTGATCCGCTTGTTTTTTTTTTTTTTTTGCATTTTTTATTGTCCTCCAAGAGTACCATTACAGAGATGAGAATTTTTTTCCAGAGAATCCATGAAAAGCAAATACCATTACATATGGCACCATGTCAGATTTTTTTATCATATTGTTCGAGAGCCTCGTTTAATGACTAAACGAAAAATCAGCATAACAATTTATCAGAAAGAGCACACTAATTAAACTGGCAGCCAATAGACTAATTGGGTGATTTCCTATACGTTTCTGCGGCCCGTCCATAGGTAATTTTATCTACAGGAACTACGAAAACAAGGTGCTGTTGGTATTTGGTTCCACCGTGTTAAACCGTGACCTACGTAGGTCACGGTTTGTAACGTACCAGGAGATGTGACGTACCTGCCCGAAGGACGCACACGACATAAAGGCAGATAGGAATCAGAATAAAACGTCCGCGTAGCTCAATTGGTAGAGCAACTTATTCCGGAATGAGGGGACCCGGGTTCGAATCCTGGCGTGGATAAAAATGAGGGAGAAATTTACTTCGTTATAGGTTATATACACAAGCTCACTAGTTTACTGTATGAAAACACTTAGAACTGTTTATTGAGCGAAAAGAGGCCTAAGGCCAAACGGAGCTCTCCTTACGAGACTCAAGAGAATTAGTTGTTCGGACATAGGTACGAGATGACATATCCGATCACCGTGATTTTTTGCATGCAATTGGACATCGTTCATGGTCAGGTTTTGATGTCTTCCGATTCCAGAAATTCCGTGTCATTGGGGAGTAATCGTCCAAAAACTTGCATTTGGGGGGGGGGGGGGTCCTGGTTTTGAGAAGGGGTCGTTTGTTACCTATCTTCTCCAAAGATATTCAGCCGATCGCGGTAATGTTACCACGCTCCCGGAGTGAGGTTGTTACAATATGAAAATCACAAGTAATTAATCTTTGTATGAGCAGGTAAAATAATATCAAATAGTTTATAGGAACCCTACGTATCGAAGAAAGAGGAACAGCGACAGGTTAAGGGGGAGGCAAACCCCATACACACTCACTTCAGGGTATTAGCTCAGCGCATCAGAGGACCCCGGATAACAAAAGCAGAAGACGCGAACGACGGGGATGGAAAGAAAGAGGTGCTTTCCCTTCAGAAGGGAAGGACTTTATGAAAGGGCATAAACTTTTAATATTCAAGAGCAGGATAGACGGGTAACTTCGGAAGTGAACACCAGGACTTTCGGTGAAGGAAAGGTAAAGAATGATTTCATAACAATTTAATTATTTCCTTGGAGTTGCAAATAATATGGATAACCTGGATATTTTAGAAATGTATATAATATTCCCTCGAGAGGCATCGTACGTATACAGGGAAATAGGACTAATATGGGAGCAGGGAAGTACCGAGGTACATCGGAAGTCATTATGAATATTTATTTTTAAGTAGGAGTTTCAGGGTCTAGCATAGGAGTTAACCACGTAGAAGATGAGGAGGACAACTTACTAACGTAATTGAAAGAAAAGAAAAAGGAAGCTTAAAATACACATTAAGAAAGTATGCCTAGTAACGTAACAAATTGTGAATATGATGAACACAAATAAAGAAGATAGCTGTCTAAGCACGAACACTTTAGCTCAAACCAATTACAACACTCAAATGAAGCTAAGACGTATCACCGGTATCAAAAGTATACACAGTTAAAACCATGACGACACAAATAACTCATTCCATTGAGGTATAAAAAGGTTTAATGTTAAAAACTTGCGAGATCTTTCGAACCTACGATTTATAGGTTCATCATCAGGCACCAAAACTCGCAAGGTGCACACGAAACGTAGTGGTTATATACACGTGTGGTTATGGGCAATGACCGCGCATGCGTACAAGTCGGAACAGTATGAGGTCATAAAATACATACATTTAAAATAGCCTGTAGGGTAAAAAACACATAATGGTTGTCATAAATATAAGAAATATAAAATGAAGGTCAAAGTTCCCTCGCCTGAGTTTTATATATGTACAATAAAATCAATGGTTGTCTAATCTTGTTTCTTGGTTTTTCAGTAGGTATCGCCAAGGTGCTGGTATATTGGATGGAGCTTCATCATTACAACATTGTTCATTCAAATGATAAATATACAAGCTCTCGAGAAACAACAGGCCATTTTTAGTTTTGGTCGTCGATAACAGTTTTACATTGTCCCAGTCAGGATAGTGCTCTCCTTTTAGTACCTCTCGCGCTAAAGAAGTTGTTAAGGCATGTGTACGAACACTGTATTTGTGTTCTGCAATTCGTGTCTTTAATGATCTACAAGTGGATCCCACGTAAGAAGTAGACTGTGAGGTAGTTGAGAAAGAGTTCAGTGGTACCGAATAAACGCCGTATTTATCTAAGATTGATGTCGGATCTCGGTCTGATTTGGTCAAATTGAACAAATTAATTAAAAAAAAGTTTTAATTGAAAAAAGGAGAAATTGTGAATATTGTTTAAGTCGAGACGGAAGAAAATGTGCATAACGTTTAAAAGTTTACTTCTTGTGACAGAAGGGTCCTGATTCCTGTAATATCTTTAAGTCACATATAGCATTGAATAAACACTTTTATTTTCAAAAGGATGATTTCTCATGTGCTATTCAGTTCTCAGTAGTGTTGGTTATGATGTGTATTTTGCAAATCCAAAAAATTAAGTAGTAACGTGTGCGAACCAGGCAGCGGTAAAAGGCGATTCATTTTACGAATGACAGCGGGTTTTTCTAACAGGTAAAAACATAAAAGTAAACTTATTATTCTTCAAGTTCAGGTTCAGCATTATTCGAAAGGGAAAATGTTCTACAATTGACGATCACATAAGACATTGCGGCACACGTAATAGCTCTGATACCCACAGGATACTGCGTCTGAAACGCAACTCCCGTCTCAGAGGTTGAAGTCTCGTCGGCCCGACGCTGGGTAAACGTGATTTCATAATCTGACGACACCCCACATAAACTAAACAGTAGGTCCCTAGATTCTGCATAATGGGTTTGGACCAGCTGTACTTAGTGTGGCTTTTATAATGATCCCAATTAAAGTTAAAAGGGGCGAGGGGGCGCCACAATAGTAACACTTGCCACGGAGAAAGGAAAGGACATGGAATGGAACGTGGGGTTGGTATCATGGTGATTGGTCGTGTCGTGTAAAAATAATGACCATTAAAAAACTGGCCAATTTTGATAATAATTGATAAAATCCGCTCTCTATACGAGACTCGGGACAATTAGTTGTTCGGGCATAGCTACGACATGACACATCCGATCACCGTGATTTTTGGCATGCGATTGGACATCGTCCATGGTCAGATTTTGACGCCTTCCGATTCCCGAAATTCCGTGTCACTGATGAATTTCAATTAAAACTAGATGGTCTTTTACTTGAACCGGTTCACGAAAGTCGGCTCACTAACATTAATTAAAAAAACAGTTTTAATTGAAAAAAGGAGAAATAGAAAGACTCGTCTGTTAGCTCAACACATGCTTAATCTATAAAAATGAAAGGAAGTGTGTGTGTGTGTGTCTGTGTGTGTGTCTTATGCGACACAAAATGAAGAACTTGGTTCCCGATCTGAATGTATCTTTCCGCTTTGTTTACATGCAACCTGATCACAACCAACGTGAACGCGTGAAGGAAAGTAGTTCATGATAAATTTGAGGCATTTCTTTTTTAGAATGTTTCGTACTTTTGTTCGGAAGTCATAAATTTTACGTGTTCGTTTTTTACGCTTTCCAACCGTAGGTTGAAGAAGCGTATATGCTCCAATTTTGTCCGCCTGTCTGTCTGTCTGTCCGTCGGCACAATAACTCGCGTAATGGTTCGATATTGATGAAAGTTTAGTATGCGCTAGGGACCACCTGGGGACGAACCCTATTGAAAATGGGTGAAGTGGGCTCAAAGGTCAGGACATAGGATCGGGATCCATTCCATCGCACTTGTGCGTTATAAGTTACGTAAAAATGCTTCGATTGAGACAAAACTTTATCATGTTGTTCCGGAAGCATACTTTACCGGTACTGTTGAATATAATCGAAATGGGGTCAAAGGTCAGGTCATAGAAGCGAGACTTATTCTGCAGCCATTATCCTCATAACTTCAGTAATGACTTCCGGTATGTAGGAAAGCGTATCATTATCAATGCGTTGCATGATTTTACTAACTTGTTTTTTTCTTTCTTGGGTTCGTCGTCCTTTTCTTAGCATTCTTAGCGGAAAAGGTAATCAGGCAGCAAGGAGTAATGGCAATCCTACTCCCCAAATCCCCACTTAGAATGACAAACATTAGATAAAAGCAACGCTTTCTGATGCGCAGGGTCACTTGTTCCTGCCGCGTTCTGCCCACTTCTCAGAGAACGAATATGTTCGTCCGAGCTGAGTTCTGCCTATTTTGTTAACCTCGAGTTAATTCGTTCCACCCGGTTAAAGGGTTAACGACAGCTGTGAGCTACTTGACGGGTGGCCCGTAAAGGTCTGCAGCTGAGATTCTTCGCCATATGCAAAAAGTCTATGGTTCTCTATAGTCACGAGCGTTCTTAGAATGTCAGAATGATGTTTAAAACTAGTGCATGGAATCAATGCATTCACGGATAAGAAACACAACGTCAGGTACAAATTTGGATTATGTGAATCCGTTTATTGGTGTAAATATGACATGGATAGTAAGTTAGATAATATCCGAAAACTTGAAAAATTCTTTGTCCTGGCGCGGGAATTGAACTCGCGTCTTACGGACAGCACCCAAGTATGCTAACCACAACACCACCCAGGACGACCGAGCTTCAAGTTTCCGATTAATTTGAATATAACCATCACAGGATTCGCTAGTCAAAGCAACCGGCATTCATATACACTATCAACAAACAAGTAATTGGACACCTGTGATAGCAAAGGAAAACGAAGTTTATTCACCTTCAATAGCTGGTGGAGCCTCCACGAGCGGCGATTACAGCTGCGACCATCCGGGGCATACTCTCAACCAGGCGTTGTACGAAGGCTAGCGGCATTTTCTTCCACTCGGCTTGGAGAAGACAGGTCAGTTCCTTCACCGATTTCGGACGTTGGGGACACCCCTTAAGTCGTCACACCAACTCGTCCCAGAGGTGCTCGATAGGGTTAAAGTCCGGGCTCTGCGCAGGCCAGCCCATTCGATTAACTCCATTGTCACCATACCAAGCCATGGTGGACCTAGCAACATGACAGGTGGTATTGTCATCCTGAAAGTAACATGGTTCCACCTCGTAAAACTGCCACAACGTAGGAAGCGCATGGTCATCCAAATTGGTGCAGTAGGTCTCGGCGTTGAGCCTCCCAGGAATTGCGACTAAAGGTCCCGTGCCATACCAGGAGAAACACCCCCATAGCATTATTCTTCCGCCGCCGAACTTTACAGTTGGCACAATACATTCCGGCAGGAGGCGTTCTACAGGCAGGCGCAAAACTCAGACCCTGCCATCGGGACGGTAGAGGGTGAACCTTGATTCGTTGCTCCAGAGAACCTGTTTCCACTGTTCAACGGTCCACTGTTGACGTTCTTTGCACCACGTTAGCCGAGCAGTGCTATTGGACTCGGTAATCAAAGGCTTGTGGGCGGCAGCACGTCCATGATAACCGAGCAGGTGGGCTTCCTTACGGATGGTATTCATCGAAAAAACACTCCCGGATGCCTAATGAAACTCCTCGCTGATGTGGCCCATCGATTTGGTGCGGTTCTTCCGAATTTCTCTGGCCAACACCCGTCGGTCTCTAACTCGAAGTTTTGCGGGTCTGCCGGGTCGGGACACATTCCGACAGTCACCTCTCATCTTCCAATTGCCAATCACGTAGGCCACTGTCTATTTCGGGTGCTTCAACTCGCTGGATATGTCACGTATGGATCGGCCATTTCTGTGATACCCGACGATTACACCTTTCTCGAAATCAGAGATCTCCGAACTGCGTGGCATCTTGCATGCGATTGGTTGCGTTGTTGTTTCCCACACGATATTTAACAGCGGCGGCCGTGACATGTATCAGGACCGCAGATATCGTCGATTGCAGGGGTGCCCAATTACTTGTTGGTAGATAGTGTATATAGCGAATCTGAAGGTTTTGGAATACACTCACGGACAGTGAAATTTGCGCACCAAGAAGGAAGCATCAGATTGAACTGAAATTTTATGGACGTAGTGATACAGATGAATGATACACATGATGGCAAAAACGGAGCTGCAGGACAATTACAGAGGGATCTGTGACACGCAGTCCGACCATCTTCAATAGCGCATCGCACCGCCTCGTGCGGCGATACATGCTGCAATACGTTCCGGCATGGAGGCGAGCAGACGCCTGATGTTGTCCTGTGGCAGACTGGTCCATACGTGTTGGACGGTGTGCTCCAAATCCCAGATACTGCGGCACGGCGGCAGGCGGCGTTTCAACTGGTCCCACGCATGCTCGGTAGGGGACATGTCCGGAGAGCGGACAGGCAATGGAAGTGTCTGGACATGACGTAGGCTGTCCTGGGCAACCCGAGACGTGTGCGGGCGGGCATTATCCTGCTGGTATAGCGCACCTGGAATCCCGGCCACGAATGGGAGCACATAGGGCTGTAGGATCTCATCCACATACCGCTGGCTTGTCAATGATCCACGTACCACTACTAGAGCTGATAGGAAATCTTAGGCAATGGCTCCCTAGATCATAATGCCTGCAGTGGGGGAAGTGTGGTGTTCTGTATGGAGGTTTGGATTGTGCCGTTGACCCGGGGACCTCCACATTCGGACACGATGATCATCTGTCCCCAAAACAAAGCGGCACTCATCGCTAAACAGCACGCGTCTCTAGTCTGTGGCATTCCACGTTGCTCCGGCATGGCACCACTGCACCGGCGATGTTCCGGTATTAATGGCAGCACACGTAAGGGGCGCTGGTATGGGAGATTCGCTTCCGCGAGGCGACGGGAAATGGTTCGTGGGCTCACAGGAGCCTCTACATCTGCCTGTATTTCGGAACGGATCCCCGTGCGATCCGTTCGTTCCTGTCCCACGATCCGTCGACCGTCTCTGCCGGTGGTCCTCCTGGTCCGGCTGGAGCAGCTCCGCAGTGTCGTCACGTGTCCACTGCTCCCAACACAGTCGGACGGTATGGTCAGGTGGCGGGCTACACTGCACGCTGACCACCCTGAGGTTTTCAGCCCGATGATCAGGCCTCCCTCAAAATCCGTACTTTACGTAAATCGACATCTCTGACGTCTACCCCGCATTCTTGTCACTCTGTACTCTTCCTTGCGTCGGCCCGTGCTTCTCGCTTTTATGGAACATCGAATACACGCCGGTTTATAAGGCTGCCTGTGTTTTCCACAACAAGGTGTTTGGTCATGCGCACTCGCACCAAACGTGGATCATTTGTACATCAGCACGCACTCTAGCTATTTTCAAAGTTTCGCGGTTGTGGCATGTTTTCTTCTCGGTGCGCAAATTTCATTGTTAGTGAGTGTATATATACATGTATACGAATGCCGGTTGCTTCGGCTACCGAATCCTGGGACGGTTTGATTCAAATTAATCGCAAACTTGAAACTTGGTCCTTTAGGGTGGTGTAGTGGTTTGCATACTCGGACACAATCCGGGAGACGCGAATTCAATTCCCGCTTAAGGACGACAAAATTTTCAAAGTTTCGTATATTATGTGACATACTGTACTGTGAAAATTAATTGGGACAAGCTATTTTATTCTCAGAATTGTAATGTGATCGCCAGTTGATGTCGGAAACCCACGTAAACCGGGTTTTTCAGCTGTGAGGTGGTGTGACTGTTAGAACTTAATACTAAGAATGTGGTTTGACCGGTTTCAATCTGGATATAGGCACTTCAGCTTCAGTTGTGAGCTTTCGTGTGTGACAGGTGGATGTTAGTTTTTGCTCTCTGTGAGTACGTGTTGCTTTCGTGTATTGAAAAATGGACATTTCCCCAAGGAAGCGCGCAAAAGTAACTGCTCTGAAGAATCACACTTCTATGACAGTGAGAGATATCGCTTCTGCAGTTGGTGTAGGCAAATCAAGTTTATCAAGACTGATTACGCGATACAATGCATCTGGATCATCGTCTCCAAAAAGGAGAGGTAAATGTGCACGAAAACGAAAAACAACTCCACGAACCGATAAATATCTAATCAGAAGTAGTAAAATGAATCCAAGAAAAACAAGCACCGACCTTCAAAGAGATTTATTGGCTAGTGGTTGTGATGTTAGGGATTAAACTGAACGCCGTAGGCTTCTGGAAGTTGGCCGGAAGGCAAAAAGACCAACGAAAAAACAATATTTGAATGCGAAAATGAAGATAAAACGTTTAGCATGGGCCAAAAAATATAAATCATGGACTGCTGACGACTGGAAAAAGGTAATTTTCAGTGATGAAACTCATTTAATTGTGCAGGGTTACCAAGCAAATGTCGTTAGAGGAAGCAACTGTGAACCCGTAAGACCTGAGCATGTCAAACAAACTGTGAAACACCCTCTGAAACAGATGTTTTGAGGTTTTTTCACATCAAATGGCACTGGAAGCTTGGTTCCTGTTCAAGGTATGATGAATTCAGCCAAGTACGTAGAAATATTACAACGTAGGATTGTTCCATTCTTGCAAACTTTTGACGGGACATTTCAACATGACTTGGTCCCATGTCACAATTCGAAATTGGTCAATTCTGGAAAATCAAATTAATTTGCTTGATTGGCCTGGAAATTCACCAGACGTAAATCCCATGTGGAATATTTTGAAGAGACGTTTAGGTAAAATGGACTGTACAACCAAAGAACGCATGATAACGAATGCTATAAAAGTGTGGTTCCACGATTATGAAGTCAAAAATATGTGCACTCAATTAGTGGAGTCAATGCCAAAACAAATTCAAGAGGTCATTTCTGCTAAAGGAGAACATACTTCATACTAATACAGGTATTTATCAGTGTATATCAAGGCATAGAATGATATAAAGGCATAGTTTGGGAAAAAAGAGTGACCTTTTACTTTGTCCCAATTAATTTGCACAGTATAGTAACATCCATGTCATACATACTTACACCAAAAAAACGGCTTCACATCTTCCAAATTTGTATTGTACAATGGTGTAATCCCGTATTTCATTCTTTGACAGTGTTAGGTGTTTAGCTTCAACAACAGACAGTGACGTGGCGTGTGCTGAAGCACGTGGTTTGCTGCAAGAAGATAGCCGGATGACTTTGCGTCAGATTGCTGCAAATGCAAAGGTTTCTTTCGGTACCGGGCACCACAACATTCAATCTAGTTGCTGCGCGTACCTCAGAATGAGACCATGTTTCCAAAAATGACGACTTTGAATATATTATGCTCGTGGGCTCCATAGCTTTATTTTCAGGAGGGGGCAAACAGAAATTGCATGTACAAATAGCATATACAAACACCGTACGCAAATTTACAATGTACCTTCTTGTTATCTAGCTGTTTTTTCCAACAGCTAGATAAAAAGACAAATTTAATTGGAAACCAGACCAAAAATCTGCATAAAATAGTTGGATAAATGAAATTAGGCAATATGTTAGGACAACCAAGAAATTTCTTTATCGTTCTTTTGGTTCTTTTGTTTACATGCACCACGAAACCCCCAGAGATCGTTCAATTCGTCATCAATAGCTAAAAAACATCCACAAGACAAATGTTCATTGATTTTTGTACATCGGTAAATAGGTCCTGTTCAATACATTTAATTGAAGTAAAAGAAAATACAGCAAATGAATAGCCTGTTAAAATATAGTTTAATAGGCTTTTCATTTTAAATTAACTATTTTGTGTTTTATAACACAAAAATAATTAATTTTTATGTGCTAACAATTTCAAAAATATTCGCTAAAAATAAAAAATATGATTTCTGCAAATACAATGTAGCTAGTTATTTATAGTGATAAAAAGATAATGTTAGTACGAAACGTTCTAATCCAGCTATACATTTGATGAAAAAAGTTATCTGGGGTTACAGTGGACAAGAAAGGTCATCTCTAGCTAGATTTTTCAACCTGCTTATTTTCTCGAAACAATGACCGATATCGAGAAAATTTCACAGTCACAGGAAGTCAACCTTGCCTATATTTTAAAATGGGGATGACACTAACACTTAAACAACGAATTTCGCGTTCAATTTGCATCAATTCGCCCTTGTCATGTAATGGGGTTGATGTTACGGATCTCTTTCCCGAATCTTTCTTGTATTGTATCAACTTTCTCTTCAATTTCTTCTCCTTCATCTAAAGGGGGTCTATGTTACGAGTCCACTTTCTCTCAGAGCTTATGAAAGAGCTCATCGAGCGTCCGAACGTGAACTCCTCTCACTCGGGAGCGTGACGTCACCACGAGGACACTTGGTAAAGCAAGTTCAACAGTTAAAGAGACATAGGGGCAGTGGCGTAGGAACGGGGGTACAATGTACCCCCCAAATTTTGGAGAGTGGTACGTTAATATCTACTGTAAACCCCCCCCCCCCTCCCAGATATGAGCAAACACAAACCAATAATTCGTAAAGAGTAAACTGTAAAATTTATATGCTACTTATTTTTTTATTCTCTTTTTTTTTCAAAGAAATATCACGGGTCATCTGTTTTTTTTTTTTTTTTATATATATCCGAAGCTTGTAGTGGGAGGCTTTTCATCCACCAAAAACTGGCCAACCATCTGGGAAACTCCAGCAAATTAGTTCTGCGGGGAAACGACGAGTGCGAGGTTTTTGTTAATAACTTCAAACAGCATATGGTAGGGATAGGGCTTGATAAATATACTTGTGATCAGTGTTTCTTTTCTCTTAAAATTCAATGCTTCTTGATCAGTTCGTCCTTTCTGCGCTTTTAATAAAAAAATTAATGCTGCACAAGTGGACATTTCAGCGCCCGCAGTCCTGGCACTAAAATTGTTTTGTGTCTTAAGATCTGTAGCAATACAACAAGTGCATTATGGATTTTACATACCATTCATAGAACTCTAATTCCTCGATATCTCCACCATCATTTAGCTTTGCACCAGACCAATGTGCTTTTTACATCAATTGTCAGCCTATGTATCGTTCAAAGTTTTTAATATAGACTTCATAATGCTTCAATGGTACTCTCATCGCGGGTAGAGCAGTTTTTACCTTACTGCGGTTTTACTTTATTAACGTAAACAAAAAATGATAAGAAATTTAATTCGTTCTTGTAAAGAGTTATGTAACATTTCCTGAGAAATCCCTCTTTTCCAAACCCTGCTGACAGAAATTCATCCTAATGTTGACTTGTCCCTGCTCAATATTTTAATGGAAAAAAAAAGTACAAAAATTAAAAAGAGAGAACACAAAAAAAAAACTTCTCCATTCATTTTCTGATAAGAAATTAATAATGTGAACTTTTTGTCAGCAATAAAAATAATAATGGTAATAATTAATAATAATATGATGATAACAATGTTCATTCGGATGAATTCCTTATCAGTATACGTGTTTTATAAAAACTCTAATATACTACCCCCTTCCAAAAAAAAAAAGAAATTCGGAGGGGTCATCCATAGATGGCTTAATCCTTGAGATGTAAGGTTCAGGAGCTTTTACACCCCTAAATCAAAAGCGTTGCTACGCCACTGCATAGGGGCGCGTGCATATTTTCAATTCCTTTACCATATCCTTGCTATTCGCCGGGAAACCGTGATAAACCACGCCACGGTCCTTGGCTTTCTTATGCGTATTTTTACAACTAGCCACAGCACCACTAGATGAAGGCATTTTACTGTATGTATTAAAATAAATATAAACAAGACACGTTCCTTCACAAAGAAATGCGAGTAACCAAAAAATCACTCCGTTCGCAGTTTTACCATGAACAGAATAGAGGATAGAATAGAATATAGAGAACAGAATAGAAAGCGCCTGTCTTCGCCATGACGTCACAGCGGCCATAAACCGCTCCCTCGCCGGAGCTTAAATTCTCGTCCTCAAATAAAGGAATTACCCAGCCCTTCTCTTCTATGGCCCTGACTTTCTCTACTCTTTTCTGTCTTGTTTCGACTAGCGCTCAAATTCTTCTCCTTCGTGTAATTGGGTATATGTACGGATCCTCTTTCTCCATTCTTTTCTGTGTTGTGTCAACTCGCTTTTCAAATTCTTCTCCTTCATGTAATGGAATAGATGTTACGGATACTCTTTCTCCACTCTTTTCTGTCTTCTATCAACTTGCTCTTCAATATCTTCTCCTTCATGTAATGGTATAGATGTCATGTAATGGAATAGATGTCAGAAAAGAATGAAGATGCTCTTTCTTCACTCTTTTTCTTTCTTGTATCAACTTGCTCTTCAATTTTTTCTCCTTCATGTACTGGTATAGATGTAATGTGATGGAATAGATGTCAGAAAAGAATGAAGATGCTCTTTCTTCACTCTTTTCTGTCTTGTATCAACTTGCTCTTCAATTTCTTCTCCTTCATGTAATGGTATAGATATCATGTAATGGAATAGATGTCAAAAAAGAATGAAGATGCACTTTCTTCACTCTTTTCTGTCTTGTATCAACTTGCTCTTCAATATCTTTTCCTTCATGTAATGGTATAGATGTCATGTAATGTAACAGATGTCAGAAAATAATGAAGATGCTCTTTCTTCACTTATTTCTGTCTTGTATCAACTTGCTTTTTAATTTATTCTCCTTCATGTAATGGTATAGATGTCATGTAATGTAATAGATGTCAGAAAAGAATGAAGATGCTCTTTCTTCACTCTTTTCTGTCTTGTATCAACTTGCTCTTCAATTTTTTCTCCTTCATGTAATGGTATAGATGTAATGTAATGGAATAGATGTCAGAAAAGAATGAAGATGCTCTTTCTTCACTCTTTTCTGTCTTGTACCAACTTGCTCTTCAATTTCTTCTCCTTCATGTAATGGTATAGATGTCATGTAATGTAATAGATGTCAGAAAAGAATGAAGATGCTCTTTCTTCACTCTTTTCTGTCTTGTATCAACTTGCTCTTCAATTTATTCTCCTTCATGTAATGGCATAGATGTCATGAAATGTAGTAGATGTCAGAAAAGAATGAAGATGCTCTTTCTTCACTCTTTTCTGTCTTGTATCAACTTGCTCTTCAATTTCTTCTGCTACATGTAAGACGGTCTATGTTATGGATTTTCTCTCTTCACTCTTTCTGTTTTATAGCAAGTCACTTTTTAGTTTCTTCTCTTCATTGATAATTCTAAAATTGTTTTAGAAAACTTCCTTACTTTGAATGTAACTATTCAGCAAATACTTTGCTAGAAAGCTTTCTTACTTTAGATGTAACTGATCAGAAAGTATTGTACTAGAAAGCTTCCTTATTTTAGATATAAGTAATCAGCAAATACTGTGCTAGAAAACTTCTACACTTTAAATGTAACTAATCAGCAAATACTGTACTGGAAAGCTCCCTTATTTTAAACGTACATAATCAGCAAATACTGTACCTGATAATTTTCTTACTTTAAACGTAGCTAATAAGCAAATATTGTACTACACACACAGTATTTGTCATTTTCTTGTAGGACTTCCGTCCACAGTGAGTAGAGTTTAGGTCCCAGCGACCTACAGCGAGATCGCCTTTTGGGCAGGACACAGAAACGGAAGGAATGAGAGCAAGTCTAGCGACTTTGACAGAACAGTTTGTAGTGAGATTAGAGTACAGTAGATGGCGCCACCGTACAAGTACGATGTTGCACACAGAAAGGTGAGAGAATTTCAGGGGGGGGGAGCGCATAGGAAAGGATACCCATTTAACCAGTGGGTCCAGCCTGGGGGCCGTCATTTAACGTGCTCGTCCGATGCACGGCGGATATTCAGCGATTGTTAGCAAATCACATCATCTCTGAAAGATCAGCCCAGGTTCGAACCTGACGACCTTGCATTGATGGTCTGACTCGCTAACCACTAAGCCATCCGCGGCCTAAATATTGTACTAGAAAACTTTCTTACTTTAAATGTAACTACTCAGCAAATACCATACTAGGAAACTTTCTTACTGTAAATGTCACTAATATTATACGTTTTAGAAAACTTTTTTAATGCTACTAATCAGCTTAGGGATCATTCTAATGTTGTATTAAAAAACTTTCCTTCTTGAAATGCTACTAATTAGTCAAGGACGAATTATAATACTGTCCAGTAAGCCTTCCTAATGTAACTATATCTAACCAGCTAAGAGTTCAACCTTTTTACTTTAAATATAACTAATCAGTTTAGGTAAATACACAGTTGACGCGGACCAAGAACATCAAATAGAAGTCATCGCTCTTTCCACGTTTATAAGTGAGTCACGGAAATATTCTCATCGGCCGCCACCGGGAATCTAACCCAAGGTCTTCCAGTTAAGCGCCGGATATACTTCCACTGCACCACAGCGGTCTCGAAATTCTCCAGATTCACAAACGACAAACTGCCAAACCACATGATAGGGTTGCTTCTTTGGAACCCCGCACAATGCTGGGGATTCACCACAGATGAACAGCAGCAACTGAACAAACATTTGTAAACACAACAATTTAGCCTTTCGAATCAGAACATCAAATATTTTATCTATTATTCAAAATGACAGAGACCCCATTAAAATGGATGAAATACATGGTGTATATAACATTCCATTAAAATATGTGGACAACAACGAGGATTCAAAAATACATATACGTTCCACACGACGTAATTTAAAAACCCGCTTGACAGAACACGCATATAACGTTCGAACTGGACTACCGATTTAGCACGTCTGACGCATAGTGGGACATATTATCCTGTATGGAGTGAAGCTAAAGTTCTCATCACACCTTCCAACGCGTCATCACTCTTTTTTACAGAAACTTTGTGTGTCTTTGCTTACGAACATGTATGTTGTAATGGCTCTATTCCACATATCATCTCACAAGCCTGGAAAATGCTATTTCAAAGGGACCAGAGTTCTAATTTACAAGACCACACCATCACGTAACCACGCTACTATATACCTCATCCTGCATGCTATCGGTTCTCCTAACGGATTGTACAACGTGCAGTCATGTGATCCGACACGTGATTAAGAATGATATGATTGATCTATAGTGATATTTTATAGCCGTGCACAGACATTTTTGATATTTAAAAATCTGAAAATGAGCCCAAAGTGGAGCTCGAAAGATCTAATATCGTTGTTTTTAACGTATATTTATTTAAGTTTTTTAGTAGTTTTTTTAACTCGTAAGGATTGCGCCTCTATCGAGTTTTTTATCGTGTGCAAAACGGTATAACCATTCGATATTGATAAATACACAATTGACGTGGACCAGGAATATCAAACAGAAGTCATCGCTCTTTCCACGTTTCTAAGTGAGTCACGGAAAAATTCTCATCGGCTGCTACCGGGAATCGAACCCAGGTCTTCCATATACGCGCCGGATATGCTTCCACTGACTCACCTATACACGTGGAAAGAGCGATTACTTCTATTTGATATTCCTGGTTCACATCAATTGTGTATTTATCATTCATTCGCCTTCTAGTTATTTGTTCAGTTGCTGCTGTTCATCTTCGGTGAATTCCCAGCATTGTGCAGGGCTCCAAAGAAACAACCCTGCCATATGGTTTGACAGTTTGTCGTTTGTGAGTCGGGTGAATTTCGAGGCCCCTGTGGTGCAGTGGAAACATATCCGGCGTGTAACTGGAAGACCCTGGGTTCGATTCCCGGTGGCAGCCGATGAGAATTTTCCCGTGACTCATTTATAAACGTGGAAAGAGCGATGACTTCTATTTGATGTTAATTTGCTTAGGGTTTACTGTAATACTATATTAGAAATCTTTCCTGATGTACTAATAAGTTTAGGGCCCATTCTAATATTGAACCGCCTATTCTTTTTTGTTACACTTAGCGCCCTATTTTTGTTTACACTTTGCATTTTTTTAAACTTAGCACCCTCTTTTTACACTTAGCACCCTATTTTTATACACACTATTTTTATACACCCTATTTATATATACCACCTATATTTATACACACTATTTATATATACACCCTATATTTATACACACTATTTATATATACACCCTATATTTATACACTATTTATATATACACCCTATATTTATACACACTATTTATATATACACCCTATATTTATACACTATTTATATATACACCCTATATTTATACACACTATTTATATATACACCCTATATTTATACACACTATTTATATATACGCCCTATATTTATACACACTATTTATATATACACCCTATATTTATACATACTGTTTTATATATACACCCTATATTTATACACACTATTTTATATATACACCCTATATTTATACACACTATTTATATATATACACCCTATATTTATACACACTATTTGTATATACACACTGTATTTTTACACACTATTTATATATACACCCTATATTTATACACACTATTTATATAAACACCTTATATTTATACACACTATTTTTATATACACACTATTTTTATATACACCCTATATTTATACACACTATTTATATATACACCCTATATTTATACACACTATTTATATATATATACACCCTATATTTATACACACTATTTATATATACACCCTATATTTATACACACTATTTATATATATATATATACACCCTATATTTATACACACTATTTATATATACACCCTATATTTATGCACACTATTTATATATACACCCTGTATTTTTACACACTATTTATATATATACACCCTATATTTATACACACTATTTATATATATACACCCTATATTTATACACACTATTTATATATATACACACTATTTATATATATACACCCTATATTTATACACACTATTTATATATACACCCTACATTTATATACACTATTTATATATACACCCTATATTTATACACACTATTTTATATATACACCCTATATTTATACACACTATTTTTTACACTTAGCACCCTATTTTTTTTTCTATAGATTTGTTTTTTACAGTTAGCACCCTAAAAGTGATTCCCTTTTGTATCTGAACTCCCAATTTCCTTCAATTACCGCAACGTAGAGTTTGTTTTTGTTTTGAGTATCCCTCATAGATACTTATCGAAAACCGAACACTGTGAATCATCATAATCAATACATGCGAGATCGTGTTGTGTTCTCGTTGCTCTGAAAACCCATCGTTCCAAATAAGCAGTAATTTTCTGCCTGTGCTTTCTTTCCATCTACATTTTTTCTTCGTTCTGTCGTACAGAGATGTAATTCATTTTGATGAAGCATGTTGTCGTTTCGCAGTTCCTTTTCTTTCTTTTTTTTTTTTTAATTTAAGAAGACAAACAACATCGTTCAAAAGCGAGACAAATACAGCATGAATAAAAACATATATTTTATGATACTCTGATGAAAGAACTGCAGCGAGCACTTGTTCTAGAAAGTCATGGAAGTCAGCTGAAAATCTTTTGACGCACGCATTTGCTGTCCCTTCAGGGTGACAGAGGGCAATTATCTGAGAGAATCACGTCAAGTGCCCCTGAATTTTCTTTTCATGGAATCTATATATCTTCCAGATTTACCATCCTGTGGTGAGGACATTTACAACTCAATATTACAAAAGAAGCGGTACGAGTGAAGACTTGTTCAGAATGTGACGTACGACGTATTTTGGTACGTGTCGCACGTTGAAGCCCCGGGCAAACTTCCATGATGTAATTATTACGAATTATGGAGGAATAATGACTCCAACACTTTTTTTTTTTTACACACTCCTAGGATGTCTAAACTACTAGCCTCTGTAAAATGCTGCGGGACGTCTTCTCTTTGGTGATTTATTTCGAGGAGCTTGGAAAACACAGTAGCAGAATTAGTACCACAGTTCCTATCCGGCAGTTTTATGTGCTAGTGCTTTTGTGTATGAGAAAGCAAAAACTGGCGATGAAAACAGGAACTAAAGAATTCAGATTTGATAATATATCATTCTGCACAAGGATTTATACGTACACAGTGCGTCAAAGAATTTTAAGACTGGGTCTGTAAAATGAAATAGAAACAAGAAATTATAATTTGTTTTGGTTTGTTATTCAAAATAAGTCCCTCCGGCTTCAATGCACTTGTTACAGCGATTTATTAATGATTCGAATGTCTCTTTCCAGTTCACTTTGCGGAATTGCCTCCAAAGCACGCGTCGAAGCTGTTTGTATGGTTGAAATATCATCAAAATAGCACCCTTTTAACGTCATTTTAAGTTTTGGGAACAAAGAAAATTCGCAGGGTGCTAAATCAAGCGAATACGGTATATGATTCAACACACAGACGTTATTTTTCGCCAAAAATCTACGAACAAGAATTGAAGTGTGACTGGGTGCATTGTCGTTCGAAAAGCACCAACTGTTTTCATCCGATAGTCTGGACGAATGCTACGAATTCTGCCCATCAAACGCCTCAAAACATTTAAATAAAACTCACCAGCAATTGTTTGTCCACTAGGAACAAATTCTTTGTGGATAATACCCTTACTATCGAAGAATGTAATGAGCATTGTTTTGATTTTCAATGGAACTTTTCTTGTTTTTTTGGCTTGTGGTGAGTTTTTTGACTTCCATTCCGCACTTCGCTTTGTTTTATGATCATATTGAAAACCCCATGTTTCATCACCTGTAACAATCGATTTTAAGAAGTTTGGATCATTTTCAGCGGCTGAAATGATGTCTCTGCAATGTGCACTTCTCGTTGATTTTTGTTCATTGGTTAACGTGTGTGGAACAAATTTAGCACAGACTTTTGTTTTGCCCAAATCTTCATGCAGGATGGTTCGAATCGTTTCTTTGTTGACATTTAAAGACTCTTTCATCATTATTAGTGACGCACATCGATTGTTTGCCACGAAATTACGCACTTTTTTAATAATCTCAGGTGTCCTAAATGAACTTGGTCTTCCGGTATGCTTATCATCTTCTACCATCTCTCTTCCGTCCAAAATACGTTTGTGCCACAGGAAAACATTTGATCTACTTAAACAAAACTCACCATAAACTTGTTTCATCATTTGGTACCTTTCCGAGGCACTATTACCAAGTTTTGCGTTAAATTTAATAACAGCCCTTTGTTCCATCTTAATAATTCAACATGAAAAAAATTTTACTTTTCTAATGAACGCCCGTTTCGTTTGAGTTACTTTAACAATTGCGCAGTACTTTTGGCGGAAAGCAAGCAGATGGTCACGGTTTATTATGCATTCGCGATTACACTAGTGGCCCCACCGTAGGCTGAAATCTACCGCCAGTCTTAAAAATTCTTTGACGCACTGTGTATATCAGCTCGCTATGAAAGTAACTAAAAAGGTAAAACACTTTCCTCGGAAGGATTTCCTTTTATTTAATCAAACTAGATGAAAGCCCGTCAATAATGACGGGGGAAAATAAAATTTATGATACAGAAGTTTTTGAGTTAAAATTTATGATATTGAGTTTTTGAATTCCACGTCAATAGATGGCGACGTTGGCTCACAGCTTTCTGAAAATTTCCCGAGGAGTCGGTTATGGAATTTGATAAGACGGGCTGTCTGTTTATTATGTGTTTTGTAAAACCTTTAGTCCCTATTTCGTCAACTCTTCCTTGCACACAACATTTTCCCTATACACTGACTGTGAACCCTGTATCAATTTCCCCTGTTCTATTCCGTGAACTATTTTTATCTTGACGTCGTAAGATCGTCGTACTCTTGACGTTGCTACATACAGATGGCTAAACACCGGTTCAGGTAGTGAATCAAAATTCCTGATGTAAAGTTTTCCTATCTCTAAAGAGTTAACCGTGTGACGTAACGCATCTCTGACGTCATGTGAGAATGATTTGGATTAGATGACGTCACACCAGCAGCTGTGTTCTTTGTTGCTATTACAACAGAACAAAGTGTTATACGCGTGGCCTCTGCGCATGTAGGTGATGACATCACCTACACGAAAAGCTAAGCGTGACGTCACAAACATTTGTTTGTCGCTTGTTGCTATGACGACTTAAAAAGTGGCACAGAGGAAGAGGAGGAGGGCTCCAGCAAATTATTTATTAGGATATGGGATTTTATTTGTCACTTTTAAAAGCACTCCATCAATTTTGTTGCCACCAATCGCGTAAAAGTTTTCTTTTGCTTATTTTTTTTTCTTTTCTCAATTTAATATAAGGTGACCAAACGATCGATCGGGAGCTCTCGTACGGTCGATCGTTTGACGTATGACGAATGTTGTTCCATACGAATTGCCTGAGACCAGACGATAGAATGAATCAGTCAGACTTCCCTCCATGGAGATTTTACCCGACGATTTTACCAGACGCTGATAATGATATCCCTAGTCAAAAAAAGTTTCCAGATGCATACTGCATGTAGTTTATGCAATGTATGTAGGATGGGAACTACGGATACAGATCTCTATGGCAAGTTGCTACAAGTATTTCTTCACAATTTCAGCTTACTTACGTAATTTCTCTTTTTTTTTTTATGATTGGTAGTTTAACGACCACCGTGAGCAACTCAGTGGGCTATAAGCAGTCGCCCGTCCCTAAGTTAGGGTCATTGGTTCCAGGGAAGGGAGGGAGCCAGTGCCGTAAGGCAAACACAACATCCATGCCTTACCGGGATTCGAACCCGGACCCCTTTCGGACAAATGATAAGAAGCCATCGCTTAGACCAGTGTTCTACAACCTTTTTCTACTCGCGGGATACCTTAAATTATTCATGACTCAACACGGCACACCGTAAATTATCCATGACTCAACACGGCACACCATAAATTATCAATGACTCAACAGGGCACACCATAAAGTATCCATGACTCAACACGGCACACCATAAATTATCCATGACTCAACACGGCACACCATAAATTTTCAATGACTCAACACGGCACACCATAAAGTATCCATGATTCAACACGGCACACCATAAATTATCCATGACTCAACACCGCACACCATAAATTATCAATGACTCAACACGGCACACCATAAAGTATCCATGACTCAACACGGCACACCATAAATTATCCATGACTCAACACGGCACACCATAAATTATCAATGACTCAACACGGCACACCATAAATTATCAATGACTCAACACGGCACACCATAAAGTATCCATGACTCAACACGGCACACCATAAATTATCAATGACTCAACACGGCACACCATAAATTATCAATGACTCAACACGGCACACCATAAAGTATTCATGACTCAACACGGCACACCATAAATTATCAATGACTCAACACGGCACACCATAAAGTATCCATGACTCAACACGGCACACCATAAATTATCCATGACTCAACACGGCACACCATAAATTATCAATGACTCACCACGGCACACCATAAAGTATCCATGACTCAACACGGCACACCATAAAGTATCCATGACTCAACACGGCACACCATAAATTATCAATGACTCAACACGGCACACCATAAATTATCAATGACTCAACACGGCACACCATAAAGTATCCATGACTCAACACGTCACACCATAAATTATCAATGACTCAACACGGCACACCATAAATTATCCATGACTCAACACGGCACACCATAAATTATCAATGACTCAACACGGCACACCATAAATTATCAATGACTCAACACGGCACACCGTAAATGACTCAACACGGCACACCATAAATTATCAATGACTCAACACGGCACACCATAAATTATCCATGACTCAACACACCACATCATTAATTATCAATGACTCAACACGGCACACCATAAATTATCAATGACTCAACACGGCACACCGTAAATTATCCATGACTCAACACGGCACACCATAAATTATCAATGACTCAACACGGCACACCATAAAGTATCCATGACTCAACACGGCACACCATAAATTATCCATGACTCAACACGGCACACCATAAATTATCCATGACTGAAAACGGCACACCATAAATTATCCATGACTCAACACGGCACACCATAAAGTATCCATGACTCAACACGGCACACCATAAATTATCCATGACTCAACACGGCACACCATAAATTATCAATGACTCAACACGGCACACCATAAATTATCAATGACTCAACACGGCACACCATAAAGTATCCATGACTCAACACGGCACACCATAAATTATCAATGACTCAACACGGCACACCATAAATTATCCATGACTCAACACGGCACACCATAAATTATCAATGACTCAACACGGCACACCATAAATTATCAATGACTCAACACGGCACACCATAAAGTATCCATGACTCAACACGGCACACCATAAATTATCAATGACTCAACACGGCACACCATAAATTATCAATGACTCAACACGGCACACCATAAAGTATCCATGACTCAACACGGCACACCATAAATTACCCATGACTCAACACGGCACACCAAAATGTTTATCCCCTCAAAAACGTATGATATGACCCTATTAATATATACGTAATTTTCACGACAAACGATACACTCGGGTATTAGGCATGTTTTATCACGACACAAAAAAAAAACAAAAAAAAAACCGTAAGATAAATAATTATCACTATACTGCAGGTGCACTATTTTTTTTTCTGGCTCAATACTTTCACTACTTCCACTCGTTGATGGAACACTCCGTACAAGAAACTTGTCCATCTTGAAAGAATAAAATAGTTTAATAGTACATAATAGACAATAGCAAGACTGACTGGCAATCACAATTTTCGGACTACTTCAGAGCACAGCTGTGATAGAACTGAAATAATTGTAAAACGCGGGACCTATATTATTAAAAGGAAAGAAGGGACACATATACCGACTTATTTAAAATAAAGTATAACAATGGGTGAGTGCATCGGTACAGGAAAAAAGTTATAAAATTGAAGAAGCACTAACAAACAGGGACAAATACCAAAACAATGTTATAAAATAAGAAAGACAGGGAAAGTTGTGTTAATACCCGCACTTTTAGGGAAAAGAACGTGCGGCAAGTGTAACAAAGGAGCCGCATAGCGCAGCGGTAGAGGAGAGAAATGCAAATACACTGCTGGCCACCCAAAATGCAACACCAAGAAGGACACGAGATAGCGAAGCCAGATGTACTGGACACATAACAACAGATACAAAGGTGAAACGATTGAGCTTACAGGCCCGTGCGACTTGCGGAACACGCAGACATCAATAGTTCGTGTGGCCCCCCCATGGCTGGCAATAGCGGCCGCTACACGCAGCGGCATCGAACAAAAGAGGCTTTGGATGTGGGCTTGGGGTATGTCGGTCCAGACTGCTTCCACACGTTGCCACAGTTCATCAGGCGTAGCCTCGGGTGGTGCTTGCCGGGCCACTTGGTTGCCGATCAGCGACCAGACATGTTCAATGGACGGCATATCGGGAAAACAGGTGTGCCACGGCAGCAGTGACACCTGGTGGACCGTGAAGAATTGTTGCACGATACGTGCCACGTGTGGGCGAGCATTGTCCTGTTGAAGCGTGGCCGCTGGCAGGTCCTGCAGGTAAGGGAGGACTACAGGCTCCAAAACGTCGGAGATGGTGCGGTGGCTGTTGAGTGTACCGACGATGCGTACCAGAGGGGTGCGGGTGTCATATCCAATTGCGCCCCAAACCATAACGCCAGGTGACGGACCGGTATGGCGATGCATAATGCAGGCGTCATAAATTCTTTCGCCGCGGTGCCGCCACACGCGGATCCGACTATCGTGGTGTTGCAGGCAGAATCAAGATTCGACGGAGAAGACAATGCCGTGCCATTCCGTAGTCCAGGTACGGCGTTCAAAGGCCCACTTCCGCCGCACTCGCCAGAGGTGTAACGTCAATAGTAATCGGAGCAATGGGCGCCGTGCGACAAGTCCTCGCTCCTGTAGACGACGTCGAACGGTACGTGCTGACACAGGTTGACCCTAAATCCTGCGCTTACGATCGTGATGTGGCAGTGCGAGCCGCCAATGGCCGTCGCACAAGATGTCGGACCTCTCGTTTGGTGGTGTGCCGCGGCTGCGGCAATAGCTCACGTCGGTCCGTTCGTTTCTCCTGCACCCACCGAATCCATGCTCGCCTCACTGTGGCTGGATGACGTGCCACGCGGGCGCCGATGTCTCGGTACGATAAACCGCTGTCATGATAAGCCACTCTTCGTTCTCTGTCGAACTCCGAAACGTGCTGGAATGACTGCCGTATTCTGCGACGAGGCATCAGAAGCTTTCCACGCACAGGTCCGGCAGCACAACACATTTCCACTACTTACACCTCGCCTTCTGTGCACCCTTCTTATAGTTCTTCTCGTTGGCGTGCCGGGCGTACATGATTTGCATATGCCCTGCAATGCTAATCGTTTGCATGTCCTCTCGCGATCGACGCATGCTGCGAATTTCAGGCTAATGGGATTCTTCCTTCTGGGTGTTGCATTTTGGGTGGCCAGCAGTGTACAATGTAATGCAAATAGAGAGTTCCAGATATTCAAAACGGTAAACAAAAGAATGATCAATGCCAATGTCAAGTCGCATGTACGCGACATGACATAAGTATATTACATTTCATTGTCGTGGTATTCTCAGAAGCTCACGCCAGATGTATTGCAGTTCTATAGATGTCTCCTCGAAAGTAAGTATTCCCATTCCTCTTCCTTTCTTGTTTGTTTCGTAAAAGTAAATTAACTTCCCAACAAATTCACGGGCGCGGACATACCACACCTTTCTGGAAAACAACATGCCTGATTTCTTGGACGACACGCCACTGATCATTCGTTAACAAGCACACTTTATGCAAGATGGCGCTCCTGCACATTTAAGCCACCTAGCTCACAATTACTTGGATCGAAAGTTTTTTAGTCGGTGGGTAGGTAGAGGTGGACCAACTGCCTGGCCTCCACGCTCACCAGATTTAAACCCTCTAGATTTCTTCTTGTGGGGCCATTTAAAAACTTTGGTGTATTCGACTCCAGTAGCAGATGTGGAAACTCGCCACATTCGAATTGTAGCAAGTTGTGAAACAATACGACACATGCCAGAAATTGGGCAGCGTGTTCGCGAGTCCGTGAGACATCGATGTGGGGCTTATACTGTGGCAGAGGGTGGAAATTTTGAACAGTCACTTATAAGGTAATTTGAGCAGTTAAGTGTCATCGACAGACCTTCATAACTCGGAAACCAAGCATTTCCGGACCTATGTATACATAAACTTTTTTTCTTATCTACCTATGAGGAACTCATTCTTTAAGTTTTGCCGTGTATTTTTGAGACATCCTGTACATAAAAGTGAAAATTTGTATATTTGTGTCATGGCGAAAATTTTAACCTCTGGTGAATTTCAGAGAGACCTGATCAATCTTTCTGTTGGTTTATCAGAGATTAATTAATGCAAAAAAATTTTCTTCCATGACATACGTTAGAAGAAAATTCCTGGTTGAAAGGCAGGGGAATTCATGCGCAAAATTCGCTTGTCTTAATCACTACCAGGAAAACAAAATTTCATGTTGGTGAAAAGAAGAAAAAAAAAAAGAATAATATTTGATTTAACTGACTTTGGGTTTTTGAAAATAATTATTTTATCTGTTCTTTTATCGCGATAGGAAAAGGCGAGTAGGTGTGCAGCTCAGAGAATCAAAATTAATTTTAGTTTAACATCACGGAACGAGGAAAAAAAAAGGAAAATTAAAACTAGTGATTTTCTGCAAAGCAAGAATTCGCCATTTTTTGCGTTCCTGTTTCCAAGCGAGAAGTCGCCCAAAAGTGTAACATCTTTTCGTCTTTTGGGGTAAGGAATTCAGCAACAAAATCTATTTTTAGAACCTCAGGGTCGAGAAGAGCCTGGTCTGCACGTGTGAAGGTCAGAGGTCACTCGAGGCGTGGGAGTGAAAAGTCCGTTGGGAAGCCGTGAGTTGCTAGGCTGAAGTTTCGACCAATGAGAGGGGTCAGCGGTTTTCAAGCACCCCAGAGTTTTTATCCGTTGAGAGTCACTTTTGTTCTTGTACTCTTGCTGGCCAGGAGAAAGAGGGGACAGCCGAGTCTCTCCTCGCCTTTTGGTGGGGAGAGCATTTTTGCTGACCGCCATGATTTGACATCGAGGTAAAAAAAAAAAAAAGCTTAAAGGAGCCTAGTAGCGGCGGTCTTCTAGCGTGGGGACTTGTCAGGCTCATGGTTGGTTACATGAAAGATAAAATTTTGAAAGAAGCTCAGGGCTGGCGATAAATGTCTCGCGGATTCCACCAGATAAGAAAAGGTGGAAGAAATTATGAAGAAAGGACAGGACCACCGTAGGACGAGACCTCCTCGGGGCGCAGCGAAAGATGATCACCGATGCACTCCTAAGCATTCTCGTGAGAGCTGATGGATAAAGAAAGGGGAACCTCCGCGCCTTTGCCGTCCACCTTCCAATGCAGCCGACCAAATTCCTACCAGGGATGGGCATCGAAAAGGACAAGGGAGAATTACTCCCTCTGAGAGGGTCCGTCATCACCAGCTTCGGGATGTCTTTTGTTTTCCCTGTGTTCAGGTGAAGTGCTCGGGCACATTGTGTCCAAAAAGAAAGAGAAAGACATTGTGTCCAAAAAGAAAGAGAAAGGCGAAGAGATTATCAACAGTGACAGTGTGACGAGAAGATTTTTTTTTTTTGTGAAACAAGAGTTGTTCCTGCCCAGCCCAGAAGGTAAATTCTTTCTCGATTTTTTTTTTGTATAATGTTGTGACCGCTGCGAAATTGTTGAACGAGTGGGTCAGCAGTGTGAAATCAAATTTATAGTTCTGCGAAAAAAAAAAAAAGAAGAAAATTTCTTTTTTTTTTGGTTAGCTGGATGTGGGACAGATGTCCCCATATTGTTGTCGTTCAGTTTGCAAAATTAAGATTTATTAGTTCCTCAGGCATGAGTTCAGAAAAAAAAAAAAAAAAAAAGAGAGGGGAGTTGAAAATGTTTTCATTTATGTTTTTTTTTTTTTTGTGTTATCGTGTCTGGTATTGTAGCAACTTCCCAGGCCAGTAAATTTTGATGTATCGGAAAAATTTAGTTTAATAGTTGGGCACAGTGAATTTTGGTGCATCGATAATAGTTTAGTTGGGCATGTGATAATTGAAAAGCAGTGTTATTGTGATGTCGTGGGTGATAAAATAATTGTAAACATTTTTTCTCTAGCCTTTTTACAGCGTTGAGTTTTTTTTTTTTTTTTTTTGAGTGAAGATAAATTATGGGATGATTTATATTGGAATTTTGGGAACATATTATAGTATGATGAAATTGGAAACCTAAAGTGCTGTTTACATTCTTGGAGTGTTGAGTGTCGAAATTAAGATGGTAGGTGTGTTATTTGAGGACCAGTATTTTACATGCTCCAGATGAGTGTTAATCTCCCATTGGAAAGGGGTGATCTTAGGGCAAGCAGGGAACTTGTCCTAGGGCAGAGGAGCTCTGAGTAGGGAATTTTCACCAGGATGCGATATGTGCAGAGTAGAAGTTAAAGTATTTTTGGTTCTCGGGTTTGGTATTTCACAAAAAGAATGAACATCATGGGTTGAGAAGACACACTTTTGCTCACCAGTTCCAGTATTAATTGTTCTTTTCTTTGGCCTAAATTTTCTTGTTTTTACTATAAGTTTAAAAGTCTAAATGTAATTTTAATTTTCAATAAGGTGAAAATATTTAGTGGGTTATGTAAATGGTCAGTGTTATTGTCTGAAGTGGACCTGCGCATTGCCATGGTGCAGAGGAATTTCCTTGCTAGTGATTTTTCCTGGGATATATGTGGAGAGAGATAAGTGAATTTTCCTGGGATATATGTGGATACTGTGATTTAGGATTTCTTGGGATATAGAGAGATAAGTGAATTTTCCTGGGATATATGTGGATACTGTGATTTAGGATTTCTTGGGATATAGAGAGATAAGTGAATTTTCCTGGGATATATGTGGATATAGTGATTTAGGATTTCTTGGGATATAGAGAGATAAAGTGAATTTTCCTGGGATATATGTGGATATAGTGATTTAGGATTTCTTGGGATATATACAGAGATAAGTGAATTTTTCCTGAGATATAGTTGTGTTAGTTCTGGGCCAGATGTGCCTGGAGTATTTAGGGTTGAAGTACGACAGGCTCTTGCAGGCGTGGTTGATCAAGGTGGGATCATGCATTGGTTCGAAAAGGGGGAGATCCTTGAAGACGTGGTTTTTGGGGGAAAACTTGTCTTCAAACCCCCCCAGTAGTTTCGCTGCTCACGGAGATATGTACTGCCAGCGAGGGTCGGTCGAGCGTTGCTTCAAGAAATGTGGTGAGATCATGTTAGAGGAAATTCTGTGCCTGATGATGATGTGTCTCACTTGAGGATTTTTTCCTTTCCCTTTGCATAGGCTGAAAGTGGATTCACGACCCAATTTCACGCCTTCAGCCTGACTTGGTATTTTCTTCCTGTGTTGGTTCTCAAAACCCAGGGTAGTGTCTGAACTGAGAGTATTTGCCTCACCGCTACCTCAGTAATTCACTGCAGGTGTTAAATTCAAGTTTGTTTGGTGATTTAAAGTATCTAAATTTATTGGTTTATGATTTGCTGTAGTGCTAGGGATGTAAATTCTAAATTCTGGTTGTTGGTGTTAGTGAACTTGATATTTAGTTTGGAAATTTAGTTAATTGGTATTTTGAGCTTTTGTTTACAGTATAGAGTTATTAAGTATCCTGAGCTATTATGTGAAGTGCAGAGTGAGGTGATTTTTATGAGCAAGCTAGTGCAAGAAGATTGTTTGAATTTCTGAATTATGTTGATGTTATGAATAGTGATAATTTTTAAGATTAGTTAGTGAGGTTTCTTTATAAGGGAAGTAGGTTCATTCAGGATAGTTCTATGGGTTATGTAATGTTAATTAATGCTTGTGCTCAGTGTAAATTCTGTTTTGAGGATAATTTACTTGGTTTGTTTACTTGCTGATAGTAGATTTGTTAAAGTATAATTTGTGGCTCTTAAAATAACTGTAAATTTAATTGAAGTCTTTGAATCTGGTCTGGGAGATTGCGGAGTTTGCTAAGATTGTTTAAATTTAAATCAATAAGTGTAAAATTGTAAATTGGTCATTGAGCTAACTGGGTGAGAGAGAAGAGAGTACGTTTCAAAAGAACAGAATTTGTCCACCTTGTAGAATTAAAAATAATCCAGTATTTTTTTTTGTAAGCTATGTGAATCATGGTATAATTTTGGATGCATGCCTAGTGTTCAAACCAACTGTGTTGAAATATGTAAAGTTCTGCTGCTCATAAGGCCAATGGCCAAATAGAAATAGAAAGAAAATTGAGATTCTGTTTTTATACTGCTGTGTTTAAGCAAACAAGAAAAAAGGAAATACCATCTGTTTGTCCACTAAATTAACTTATTAAGTTTTTAAAGAAAAATAATAAATACAGGCAGTAGCCTTTCAAAAAAAAAGTTCAAAATGAGTGCAGTGTGAAAAATTTTTGTGTGCTGTTGTCTTCCATGACTTGGTCCCTTGTACTCCCCTTAGCTTGACTAAGGCTATCGATCCGAATCCTGGTATTATAAGGGTTTTCATAACTGCAATTTTTGTCCTAACCTTTTTTTAAATTGACTTTCACCGCCTCCACAAGTTGTTATTGAACGAGTACATTTTATCGTATGACTTATAGTGACACATTTTCATACACATGCAACAATATCCACTTATTTCTGCACTTTCAGGTGACTCAACTCTGCTTGAACACAAACAACGCAAACTTTCCAATAACTTCTTGTGGAATGTAAATTTTCAGATGCTTTTTTGTTTAGGATGTTCATGGCCTTTTCTAGTACTTAGAAAATATTTTTGTTTCGAAATGCATCCACCCACCTCCCAAATTTAATTTTTCTATAATTTCCATATTTAAATTTCAATACCAGCATAAATATAACGCCTTTAATAAATAACAATCAATTCAATATAATCAATATACTCAAAATAAATTCAAATTTTTTTTTTCACCAAAACATTTGCTTGTTTGTTTGTCCGCTATACAAATCTACGATTTTCAACTTAGAACCACTAAATTTGGTATACTATCTCATGGTACTCTAACTTAGACCGCAGAAGGGTTTCGGAAGGGATCGCAGCCCTGGACGGCCACCAAACATAATTTTCGTTATTTCAGTTAAAATTTCTACAGTTTTCAATTTAGAACCACCAAATTTGGTACTCTATCTCATGGTTGTCTGACTAAGACCGTACACGGTTTAGAGAAGGGGTCGGAGCCCGGGGGTCAAAGGGCTGGGGGATTAAAGGGGCCCCATACAAAATTTTCTTCAAACGTTCTGCAGTTTTCAATTTGCAAACACCAAATTTGGTATATTATCTCATGTTACTCTGACTAAGACCGTACACGGTTTAAGGAAGGGGTCGGAGCCTGGGGGTCAAAGGGCTGAGGGGTTAAAGGGCCCTCATACAAAATTTTCTTAAAAAGGTTCTGCAGTTTTCAATTTGCAATCACCAAATTTGGAAAATATCTCACGATACTCTGACCAAGACCGTACACGGTTTAGGGAAGAGGTTGGAACCCGGGGGTCAAAGGGCTGGGGGATTAAAGGGCCCCATCCAAAATTTTCTTTAAAAGTTCTGCAGTTTTCAATTTACAACCACCAAATTTGGTATATTATCTCATGATACTCTGACCAAGACCGTACACGGTTTAGGGAAATGGTCGGAGCCCGGGGTTAAAGGGCCCCCATCCAAATTTTCTTTAAAAGTTCTGCAGTTTTCAATTTACAACCACCAAATTTGGTATATTATCTCATGATACTCTGACTTAGACCGCAGACAGTTTTTGGAAGGGGTTGGAGCCGGGGGATCAAGGGGCCTCCCGTAAAAAATTTTCGTAAAAAGTTCTACAGTTTTCAATTTAGAACCACCAAATTCGGTATACTATGTCATGGTACTTTGACCGTCCACGGTTTTCGGAATTGGTCGAACCCCGGGGTCAAGGGGTCCCCCCACACAAAAATTTTGTAAAATTTACAGTATTCATTTTAGAACCATCAAATTTGGTATACTATGTCATGGTACTTTGCCCGTAGACGGTTTTCGGAATTGGTCGGACCCCGGGGTCCAGAGGCCCCCATACAAAATAAAAAGTTCCATTTTTTAGTTTTACACTAGCTTTCACCACCAACAGGCTGCTCCATCAGGCAGAAATATAATGTTATCTAAATAGAGAGAAATGAGAATCAGAAAAATGACAAGAGTGAAAGACATCATGATCAGAGTAAAATCCCTGAAATGGCAATGGGCTGGACATATTGCGAGAAGAACAGACCATCGATGGACAGCTGAAATTTTAGACTGAATTCCATGGGACAGGAAAAGACCCAGAAGAAGACCACGTGGGAGATGGGTGGATGCAATTCGAAAGTATGCGGGAGTAACATGGAGGAGACTGGCACAAGACTGACCGTTGTGGAGGAAACTTGGGGAGACCTTCGTCCAGCAGTGGATTGATAATGATTGACAATAATAATGGTGATGAAATAGAGAGTTACAGATATTCAAAATTCAAAACGATAAACAAAAGGATGAACAATGCTAATAACCAAACGAATTAAAATAAATGTACGGTAAAATTACAGGAATATATTTTTCATTCATAAAATTTCACCCGCTGAGCTTCGTGAGTCCACGAATATTTACCTGGGAAATACCGGGTAGCCCTGCTAGTTCCTTATATGAAGCTAATTCAGTGTAGATGAGGAGACCTTCAACCAGCAGTGGAATCAGAATGGTTGATTTAAATGAAGAATATTTTTTTTATCAGAGTCTAAAATCCTGTATTTTTTTTTTTTAAATCCTCAATACTACGTTGAAATGCTTGCTTCCAGATTTGCGATTATGTATTCTGCAAAATCAAAGAAATTTTACGTTCTGTTTAAATGGCTAAATGGCTGTACTTCAAGAGCCTCCTGGGTTTCTTGACATATCACTCTCCACCTCCTGTTTATTTTATTTATTTTAAACACCCATGTGTGATGCTTATTTCGCTTTTACGAGAGGTACGAGATGTTAGTCGCCTACAGATGAAGAAATTTCAGTTTCGCTGAGTGGGGTGTAAATGCAACATTAAAGCGCATTGCAAATGAAACCTCTGATCGCTGTCTTTGGTGTGTGGGCATAGAGAGCGAAGACCTCGGAACAGTGAAGGGAATTGAAAAAAAAAAAAAAAACGAAAACGAGGAGGAAGCAATAAATGTTTCATTAAACATATTCAACTTTGCAAGAAGTAATTTACATTTCCCGCAAAAAAAAACTTACAGTCAGGTACAGCTATAGTTAGCGTTCACTGTCTTATTCTTCATATTTCTTCCTTTTCTTTTTTTTATTTTAGAAATGCACGTAATTGAAGCGACCTGACCTATTGTTGCTACCTCCATTATTCAGAACATGAAGCTTTTAGTATTATGGCGGCATCCTTGTTAAAATGCATTAGGGTATCACGCAGTTTTTTTTTTTTTTTTAATGCTGGGTTCAAAAATCGGAAAGAAAGGTAAAAAAGCGATAGGCATTTAGATTACAGTTTTTAAATGTCACGAAAGCGTTTTACGAGGTGAATTTAAACACGGATACGATTTATTTCATTTTTACCTCTTTTTCTGAGAGCAAGGACATGTACAATTTATTCGACGGCTTGAGTAAAAGTATTCGTATTATAGAAATCACGCAAAGTTTAAAAGCGATACTTACTAAGTGAAGTTTTTCAAAAACGTCATTTTTTTTTTCTTGATTGGGGGCAGGGTTAGGAAGTTACGCGTAAAATGCCCGTAAGAATGCGTAATTTGTGACATAAATGTAAAAAACGTAATAGATTCAAAACTTGCTTTAAATACAACAAAAAAAAAAACAAGTTACTAAAATCATGCAATGTATTGATTATGATACGCTTTCCAACATACCAGAAATCATTACTCACGTTATGAGGATAATGGCTGTAGAACAAATCTCACTCCTGTGTCCTGACCTTTGACTCCATTTCTATGATATTCAACAGAACCGGTAAAGTATACTTCCGGAACAACATGATAAAGTTTTGTCTCAATCGAAGCATTTTTACTTAAGGTATAATGCATAAGGGCGATGGAATGGATCCCGATCCTAAGTCCTGATCTTTGACCCCCTTAACCCATTTTCAATAGGGTTCGTCCCCAGATTGTCCCCTAAGACATACTAAAATTTCATTGAAATCAAACTAGATTTATGCAACTTATGACGCATAAGGGCAATGGAATGGATCTCGCTCCTGTGTTGTGACCTTTGACCCCACTTAACCCATTTTCAATAGGGTTCGTCCCCAGGTGGTCCCCTACCACATGCTAATATTTCATCGAAATTGATCCATTTTTACGTGAGTTATCGTGCGGACAGACGGACACAGGCAGACAGACAGACAGACGGACAAAGCTGGAGCATATACGCTTCTTCAACCAACGGTTAGAAAGTGTAAAACAAGTTAGTAAAATCATGCAATGCATTGATTATGATACGCTTTCCAACATACCAGAAATCAATTCACAAGTTATTACTTAAATTATGAGGACAATGGCTGTAGAACAAATCTCGTTCCTGTGTCCTGACCTTAGACCCCATTTCGATTATACTAAACAGAACCAGTAAAGTATACTTACGGAACAACGTGATAAAGTTTTGTCTCGATCGAAGCATTTTTACGTAAGTTATAACGCGTAGCGGCGATGGAATGGATCTCGATCCTATGTCCTGACCTTTGACCTCACTTAACCCATTTTCAATAGGGTTCGTCCCCAGGTGGTCCCCTAAGACATACTTAAATTCCATTGAAATCAAACTATATTTATGCAAGTTATGACGCATAAGGGCAATGGAATGGATCTCGCTCCTATGTCGTGATTTTTGGCCCCACTTAACCCATTTTCAATAGGGTTTGTCCCCAGGTGATCCCCTACACGTACTAAAATTTCATCGAAATCGAACCATTTTTACGCGAGTTATCGTGCGGACAGACGGACACACAGACAGACGGACAAAGCTGGAACATATACGCTTCTTCAACCTACGGTTGGAAAGCGTAAAAAAACGAAGTGTTAAAATGTTACTCGAGTTCCCAGGCTAACAGCAGCATGTGCGTGAGTTACTCGCGGCAAATTAAACTATCTTTTCATTTCTTTAATCCTTTCTAACGACACGCCGACACCACACATTGGGTTCTCTGTGTTGCTTTGCTACTCACCGACACAGATCATTGTGTATGATATACAACATTATTGCTAGTCATCAAAGGCTGCAGACAATTTCCATCATGTGGATTTTGTCATTTTGTATGACATTTGGATTTTGTTGTGCATTCAAAACACCACAAGAAAAACCGACTAAGCTTTAAAAGTTCTAAAAAACTGGTGCATACATACTGATTTTCATAAATTAAGCAACAAATGGTAAAATCGTGATGACTCCAAAACTATGCACCAGATTCGGATGGAATTTGGTGGTGAGCTTTAGCAGACCAAACGGAACAGAAAACAAGAAAGATGACACCGAATTTTCGGGTGTAATAAGCACGTCTGTTGAATCCGTTCTGACGCAAATTAAATTCATCAAAGCTATTCAAAGTCAATGGAACCGGTATGGAAAACAATAATATCTGACGGAACAAAGAAGTTTTTCAATCGGATTTTTAATCCCTCAGATATTGCTGTAAACGGAATCGTGAGCTTACGCCCTCTAATTGCAGACTTGTGCGTTAAGACAAACATGAATCTATATAAGAAACATTTCGCACCGGAAAGACTCTCCAACACAGAAATAATTTTTCAAATCGGACTCTTAGAAACGGAGATATCGACAAAAATAAGATGTGACTTTCCCTGGTGGGAAAACCATGTATTATTTTAGGAAGAAAGTATTCTCAAAAGGTTTTTTTCATATGAGCGGTATCCGTCCAAGAACAAAAAATCAGTCAAGTTTTCAGGAGCCCAGATTTTGCAACAAATACATGAGAAGCAGATATTAACACTTATGCCCCCTGGTGGCCAAACCATTCTTTACCAAACATTAGAAATTATATGAAAAATATTTTCTATCAGGTCTTCTATGCGATACAGGAAGAATTTTTCAAATCGGAGGTTCAGAAGCAGAAATAACGCAGAAAACGAAATTTACCTTTGTGCCCCCTAGTCTATGATTTACTTAAAAATTTTGAATTTATGGGGAAAATATTTCGCATCGGAAACACTATCCAACAAAGAACGAATTTTTCAAATCGGACTCCTAGAAGTAGAGATATTGACAAAAATAAGATATATACCTATGCCCCCTGGCGTAGGAACCATACATTATTTCAAGTAGAAAATGTTCCTAAAAGGTTTGTCGCATGAGTAGTATCGGCCAACAAAAGACTTTTTTCAATCAAGACTTTGGAAGCTCGTATTTTGTTGCAAATACATCAGAAGCGGAAATTAAGATTTCCGCCACCTGGTGGCCAAAGCATTTTCTACAAAAATTAGAAATTACGTGCAAAGGATTCCCATCAGGAACTGTATCCGGTGCAGAAATAATTTTTCAAATTGGAGATTTAGAAGCAGAGATATAGGGGGAAAGCAATTTACCTTTACGCCCCCTAGCGGAAACTCTATGAATTACTTGAAAATTTTGAAATTATATGAAAAACATGTCACGCTGGAGACACTATGCAACAAAGAAGAAATTTTTCGAATCGGACTCCTAGAAGTAGAGATATTGACAAAAATAAGATACAAGGAGTGTTCAAATGAAAAGGTACGAAACGACACTGTGGGTATAAATAAAGACTTTATTCAAAGTATACACCATAGGCCGTAGCACAACGATCCCATTGATTAACGAGCCGAAGGATTCCTTGTTCCCAGAATTCCTGTGGCCGTGACGAGACCCAGTCCTGCACAGCTTCCTTGAGTTCGTCGTCCGAGTGGAAGCGCTTCCCTTTCAGATGTTTTTTCAGGGGACCAAACACATCTAATCGCAGGGCGACATGTCCGGGCTGTAGGGCGGATGGTTAAGCTGCTCCCACTGGAACTTGGCCAGTTCCGCGTGTGTGACCCTGGAGACGTGTAGACGCGCGTTATCATGGAGCAGAACCACACCCTCCGCGATGAATAGGGGCCGCATTAACAGCTTCCGCTGTCAGAAATCGGATAACGCCTCTCTGCTCCTCAATCGTCGAATTTTGCAATGTGAACGCCATCCTGTCCTCACACGCACTGCCGCGTCAATTGGACGGCGCTCTTTATAAGAACCTCTGCTCTCTCCTGCGCATGTGGGCGCCCGCGCATACTCCGATCCACGCCGGCGACTCCAATCGCATCCCTAGATGTGTCGCTACGTTCTTCCATAGCGGCATAGGCAAATATGTTAACGGTTACGTTCTTATGACGTTTCGTACCTTTTCATTTGAACACCCCTAGTACATATCCACGCTCCCTGGCGTAGAAACCATGCATTATTTTAAGAAGAAAGTGTTTCTAAAAGGTTTGTCGACGTGAGTACTATCGGTTTACAAACGATGTTTTTTTCAATTGAGAATTTAGAAGCTCATATTTTGCTGCAAATACATCAGAAGCGGAAATTAAGGTGGCCAAACCATTTTTTTTTACAAAAATTAGTAATTGTGTGCAAACGATTTCCCATTCGAAGCTGTATCCGGGGCAGAAAGAATTTTTTAAATCGGAGATTTAGAAGCAGATATATAGGGGGAAACACAATTTACCTCTATGCCCCCTAGCGGAAAATCTATGAATTACTTGAAAATTTTGAAATTATATGAAAAGCATGTCACACTCAAAACACTATCCCACAAAGAAGGCATTTTTCCAATCGGACTCCTAGAAGTAGAGATATTGACGAAAATAAGTTATACAGCTACGCCCCATGGCGGAGAAACTGTGGAATATTTTAAGAAGAAAATATTCCAAAAAAGTTTATCTATGTGAGTGGCATCAGGCCACGAAATAATTTTTTCAATCGATATTTTAGAAGCTCAGATTTTATGGCAAATGCATCAGAAGCAAAAATTAACGCTTACGCCCCCTGGTGGCCAAAGTATTCTTTACCAAAAATTAAAATTATATGCAAAAGATTTTCCATCAGGAGGTGTATCCGCTGAAGAAAAAAAATTCAAATCGGAGTTTTAGAAGAAGAATTATCGGGAAAAATGTAATTTACTTTTACGCCCCCTAGCGGAAAATCTATGCGTAATTTGAAAAAGTAACTATATCTAAAATACTCTTCGACATAAATGGAATCGAAACGTAAAAAAAATTTCAATCAGATGTTTAGAAGCAAATATGTGAAATAAAACGTATTTTTGAATTCGACAGCATCTGCATTTACGCCCTCTAGCGGCGAAATTGTACTTCGTAGAAAAAAAAACGAAATAAAGGATCATCATTCGCATATTTCAAGCTTCCCAATGCAAAAAAAATTTTCAAATCGGACTAATAGTTGCAAGAATATCGTGGGTACAGACGGACGGACAAACCGGTAACATAAGCACGATCTTTTTTTACAAAAATGTGCTAAAAACGTAAGAAGATGTAATACAAAGCTCTTACACTTTGTATGAGTGATGCAAATATGAAAATACAGAAATATAGGTTATCAACATGAAATAGGAAAAGGTACTTCAGTACGAAGTATGGTTACCCCGAACAGCAATACAGCCCCGACAGCGATGTTCCGTGCTGTTAATTATGGTGTCGAATAATTCCGTGTGTAGCTGCGTCCATTGCTCGAGAAAAGCAGTGCGGATCCCCTGAAATGTTCAGGGAGGGGTCTGGACGCCAGCAACACGCCTCCTGAAAGCATTCCAAACATGCTCAATGAGATTCAGATCGGGAGAGCGTGCTGGCCACTCCATACGGGCTATAGTCTCCTGTTCTACTGATGCACGAGACGAGCTGCGTGATGGCGGGCGTTGTCATCCTGCAGTCCTAATGTGTCGCCAATTGCGGTCGCATACGGACGAACTATAGGGTTCATGACGTCGTCTCTATACTTCTGAGCATTGAGGTTTCCAAGGGGCAACACGTAGAGGTCAGTACGGCCGCCTAACGATATGCCTGTCCACATCAGAACACTACCACAACCATACCCGTGCAAATTAATTGGGACAAGCTATTTTATTCTCAGAATTGTAATGTGATCGCCAGTTGATGTCAGAAACCCACGTAAACTGGTTTTATCACCTTTGAGGTGGTGTGACTGTTAGAACTTGATAGTAAGAATGTGGTTTGACCGGTTTTAAACAGGAAATAGGCACTTGAGCTTCAGTTGTGAGCTTTCCTGTGTGACAGGTGGATGTTAGTTTTTGCTCTGTGTGAGCAGGTGTTGCTTTCGTGTTTTGAAAAATGGATATTTCTCCACGGAAGCGTGCAACATTAATTGCTCTGAAGGATCACACTTCTATGACAGTGAGAGATATCGCTTCTGCAGTTGGTGTAGGCAAATCAAGTTTATCAAAACTGATTACGCGATACAATGCATCTGGATCATCGTCTCCAAAAAGGAGAGGTAAAGGTGCACGAAAACGAAAAACAACTCCAAAAAGCGGTAAATATCTAATCAGAAATAGTAAAATGAATCCAAAAAAAAAAGCAAGCACCGACCGTTAGAGAGATTTATTGGCTAGTGGTTGTGATGTTAGTGATTCAGCTGTACGCCGTAGGCTTCTGTGAGTTGGCCGGAAGGCAAGAAGACCAACGAAAAACAATATTTGAATGCGAAAATGAAGATAAAACGTTTAGCATGGGCCAAAAAATATAAATCATGGACTGCTGACGACTGGAAAAAGGTAACTTTCAGTGATGAAACTCATTTATTTTTGCAGGGATACCAAGCATATGTCGTTATACGAAGCAACTGTGAACCCTTAAGACCTGAGCATGTCAAACAAACTGTGAAACACCCTCTGAAACAGATATTTTGTGTTTTTTTCACATCAAATGTCACTGGAAGCTTGGTTCCTGTTCAAGGTATGATGAATTCAGCCAAGTACGTAGAAATATTACAACGTAGGATTGTTCCATTCTTGCAAACTTTTGAAGGAACATTTCAAAATGACTTGGCACCATGTCACAATTCGAAATTGGTCGATGCTGGAAAATCAAATTGATTTGCTTGATTATCCTGGAAATTCACCAGACTTAAATCCCATAGAAAACTTGTGGAATATTTTAAAGAGACGTTTAGGTAAAATGGAGTGTACAACCAAAATACGCATGATAACGAATGCTATAAAAGTGTGGTTCCACGATTATGAAGTCAAAAATACACTGCCGGACAATTGCTAAGGACAGATGACAATAGCAACGATAGCAACCATAAAATGGAAGGCAGGAAAATGTGGAAATTAGCATAAGTGCGGGATACAGTAAGACGTGTTGTGCGTATGCAAATTTTGGATTGCCGAACTTGTTCGTGACGTCGTAACGCTGATAAGAGATATAAAGGATTTGACGCGTATCGACCGTTGTTGTTCAAACGCATAGTTGAAAGGGAAAGAATCAATTGACGAACTTGCAATTTTCAGTATGTCTTCCCGACATCACCTAGAGGATTTTACGCGTGGCCGTATTATTGGCAAGATTGAAGAAGGGCGAAAAATAACAGATGTTGCCAGGGAGTTCGACGTCAGCCACAATGTTGTTTCAAGGCTTTGGAAATCATTTCAAACAAATGGGGAGTGTAGCAAACGTCACGGGGGAGGTCGTTTTCGCAGTACGACACCTGCAGAAGATCGGTACATAGTGCTATCAACAAAAGGACACCGGCGCAGCACAGCTAGTGAGGTAGCAAATCAGTTTATGGCTGCTACTGGCAAGCGGATCTCCCGAAAAACTGTCGCCAGACGTTTGCATAAAGGAGGACTATACGCCCGCCGTCCTGTTGTGTGCACCCCACTGTCCAGACGTCACCGTACCGCCCGTTTGCAATGGTGCCATCAACATCGCAATTGGACTGATAACGACTGGTGTGCTGTCCTCTTCTCAGATGAGAGTAGATACAGTCTATCATCTGATTGTCGACGACAACTGATCTGGTGTGATAGTGGTACTGCATATTGTCCAGCAAACATACAGGAAAGGGACCGACATCCGACATGTAGTGTCATGGTATGGGCTGGCATCATGATCAATGGCCGTACGTCCCTCTATGTGCTTCCAACTGGGACTATGACTGGCCAACGATACATTAATGATGTTCTGCTACCTCATGTTCGCATGTTCCGTGGTGCTGTCGGTGACAGATTCATTTTCATGGACGACAACGCAACATGTCATCGAACAGTCGCTGTCCGGGAGTGACTTGAGAGCGAGGATATTTAATGCCTCGTATGGCCAGCACGTTCTCCAGATCTGAATCCCATTGAAAATGTGTGGGATGCTTTGGGGAGGAGTCTTGCCGGTCGCCGATGCCCTCCAATAAAAAAGGACACCCTCATCCGTGCATTGACAGAGGAATGGGATAAATTACCCCAACAGCTGCTTGATAATGTTGTGCAAAGCATGACACGACGTGTGTGATCTTGCATCGCCCTCCATGGTGGCCATATCCCGTATTGACATCTTACGCCGGAACGCCTGCGGGCGGTAATTGCATTTTTTTTCACGTTTACGTATTCTGCACAAAATGGCCTGTTTGTCCCTTGAACACGGCCTTCCGGATTTCAGAGCACAATAAATTGTCTTTCTTGTAATGTCCTGGCATTCTGACATTATTTTATTTCACTTGGCATCCAACCACACTTACTTATTTATGCGCTATATAGCCGTTTATGATCCGTCCTTAGCAATTGTCCAGCGGTGTATGTGCACTCAATTAGTGGAGTCAATGCCCAAACGAATTCAAGATGTCATTTTTGCTAAAGGAGGACATACTTCATACTAATACAGGTATTCATCAGTGTATATCAAGGCATAGAATGATATAAAGGCATAGTTTTGGAAAAAGAGTGATCTTTTACTTTGTCCCAATTAATTTGCACAGCATAGTAGGTGTCTCTTTCCTGGGTATTAGAGTGAAGATAGCGAGTACCGGCCTCTCTCCAGATGTAAGCTCGGCGAGAATCACTCTGTAAAAACAATACCGCTACTCGTCAGTAACGAGAACGTACCTCCAGTAATTTTGAGTCCAGTGCAGATGCATTCGTGCTCAATTAAAGCGTTCCTTCCGGGGAGGAGGGGGGAGTAAGCATAACACCCGCCGCCGAGCATACAGTCCTCCTGCATGTAACCATCTGCGTACAGTCGAAGTGACACCGTCCGTCCGGTGGCTGCCGCAAAGCACAGATCTGAGATGAATCGGTGTAACCGCCCTGTTCCGCCGTGCCGAAAGCCGCAAATACTGGTCATCCGCGGAGGTCAACGCCCTTGGCCTTCCTTCGCTGTACCTTAGGGAAGCTGCACCCGTGACTCGGAACAGCTGCCACTTCGCGCTGACCACAGAACGATCGACGTTTAGCCATCTTGCGACGTCCTCCTGCCGTTTGCCCTGCTTCGAGTCGGCCTATCGCTCAGTAGCGTAACTCAGCTGTCTGTTAAAGGACGCCTCGAAGCCATGTTAACAAAATTGTTATCTCGAAATCTTATCATTCACTGACGCACATGAATTGGCGACTCCCTCCGAAACAGCTGGTTTTAAGCTCTTGCGTATTTGCAGAAAGCGCTGTCAGCGCCACTCATTTGCCTTCCGTGCATCGATGCTGTATGTCTTCGCTCGTAACATATGCACATTTCGTGCAATTTGAACTATATTTTGCCCAATTATCGCGATTTTTCAGATTGTTGCTTAATTTATAGAAACCTGTGATTGCACTCTAAAAATGAAACATCAAAAATGTGATGATTATTAAAAAGTTCTAATAAAAATATATATGAAACTCTTAGGCAAGTGGTATACAAATTATATCTACACAAAATGTGAAATGTAACATCAAATGTTATTTTAACTCATACACTGAGTGGCCACTATATTATGACCACCCCCTCAGTACCTCGTTGGGCCACCTTTTGCCTTTAATACTGCGTCGATTCTTCGTGGCATGGACTTCACGAGATGTTGATAGGTGGTTTATGGAATCTGAGACCATGCTTGATGAATAGCACTTTCCAGGACTGTGATATTGCGGGGTTGTGGATCCAGCTGTCTGATGGCTCGTTCAACTTCATCCCACAAATTCTCAATGGGGTTGAGATCTGGAGATTGTGAGGGCCACCTAAGTAAAGTAAACTGACCGGCATGTTCCTGAAACCAATCTTGTACAATACGAGCACTATGGAAGGACGCATTATCTTGTTGAAAGTAGCCGTCGCCATTGGGATAAACCATCCACATTACAAGATGCACTTGGTCAGCAATGATGTTTAGATATGATGTGCCAGTCAGACGTGGATCAACACGCATTAAAGGGCCCAAAGCATGGCAGGAAAATATTTCCCAAACCATAACGTTGCCTCCACCAGCTTGAAGGGTTGTTGCAATGCATTTGGAGTCTATGCTTTCGTGCTGTTTCCACCAAATTCTTACTCGGCCATCGGCATGGTGCAACTGTAAACGTGATCCATTGGACCACATAATTTATTTCCAATTATCGACTGTCCAATCCTTGTGCTCCTGTGCGAACTGGAGATGTTTTCTCTTGTTAACTGCAGACAGCAAAGGTGTTCGAACAGGCCTTCGGCTGCCATATCCCATCCGATGCAGTGTACGGCGAACACTGCGTGCAGAGATCATTTGAGGAGATACTTGATTAAGATGGTCTGTAATTTGCTGCACTGTTGCCCTTATGTTGTCTGTTACCAGTCTGGACACTCTCCGTTCCGCCCGAGCTGTCACTAGTCGATGACGACCACACGTTGCACGTAGAGACCCAGTTTTTTGGCTGACAGTACAGTCTTTAAACACTTTAACAACAGCTGCTCTGGTACATTTCACGAATGCGGCGGTTTCGGTGATACTCGCTCCATGGCTCCGAGCTCCGACAATCATCCCACGCTGAAAGTCCGTCAAATCGCATTTTTTACCCATCTGGTCACCCAAAAATTACCTCTACTACTATCGCAAGCACTACGCTTTCCCTTTTTATACTAACCTCGCTTTCTAGCGGCAACAGCGTGCAGCCATAGCTCATTTGCTTAAAACTGTCAGGTGGTCATAATAAAGTGGCCACTCGGTGTATATTATGATTGGAGGTTTAACGACCACCGTGAGCAACTCAATGGGCTATAAGCAGTCGCTTCTCCCTGATTTAGGGTTACTCGTTCCAAGGAAGGAAGAGAGCCAGTGCCGTAAGATAAACACAGCATTCATGCCTCACCGGGATTCTCATCCGGAACCCTTTTGGACGAATGATCACAGGCCATCGCTTAGACCACTGCGCCACCGGAATGGCTACTTTAGCTTGAATATAGTTTTGATACAATTAGTAACAATGTGGCATTATTAAAGTAAAACACAAATAAAAACAACAATGTCGCCTGGATGTAGTGAAGAATTTATTATTGCGAGTTCCGATCAAACAGTTTCGATACTAGGCCGATATACAGGAAAGTAATTCGCTACTTAAGCTTGGCTATGATTTCCTTCAAAATAGTGTCCTTGGGCAGCGGTACACCGCTGCCAGCGTTTTTGCCACTTTTGGAACGCTCCCTAGAAGTCCTGTTCGCGAGTCGTGCTAAGCACAGTCTGCGATTCGCTCTGGATCTTGTCTACGATTTCAAACCGACTGCCCTTGAGCTTCGGCTTCATCTTCGGGAACAGAAAGAAGTCGCGGAGGGTCTCCAGTGATGACGCGCATGAGTCTCGTCTCCAGGGATGACCCCCGACAGAAAGGTTGCATCATTCGCCACCTGCTGACGAAGATCTTGACAGAGTTCGACACGGAGCGCCTTCTGTTTGGGGTTCAGAATCTTTGGCACAAACCTTGCAGCAATGCGGTGCATGTTCAAAACCGACGTCAGAATTTCTCGCACTGTTCCGTATGACACATTGACGATGGTAGCAATGTCTTAAATGGTTCCCGAATTCTGTCTACATTTTCGGGGGTTTGCTCGTGGACTGTCGCCCTGAGCTCTCGTCGTCTTCCAGTGTCGTTCTGCCGCACTTGAAGCGCGAGTGCCACTCAAAACACTTCTCACGACTCATTGCTTTTATTGCCGTAAGCCTGCTGCAACATTTCATGTGTTCCCGATTTGTCGAGTTTGACGCACAATTTTGATGTTCGCTCGCTGCTCTAGTCCCATACAGAAATCGCAGCTGTGTTCTGCACGTGGTCACCAAATATCGTGTAGCACACCTCCCGATGTTCACAGAACGATGCCACTCGGCACAATGACTCATGCAGGTCTCTGCCCTTGAGAGCTGCTCGCGCATCAGCGTACCGCCATCTGTTAGCGCGCTACGTACGTAGTCTTAGAACTTTTTTGGTCGCACTACGTAAATGCTATGAATCATCAAAAAGTGTATGAACAATTCTCAGGTTAGTAATTTTTCAATTTTAAAAAATGATTGTTTAAAGTGTGAAACTTTTCTGTCGTACCGATTTATTCTTTGTCTGTTTCCTTTAGAATAAAATCAATGTCACTGTATAACATATCATTTAGTATATTAAGGTAATACAACGTAGTCTGTCAGAATTATTTATTTTTTCAAGCCGACCATGGTTTCGCTGGGTATTGACCTAGCTTCATCAGGACGAATGGCACGTAAATATTCAAATTGTATATGACATCATAAATGGTGTTTACAGTCACGTGTTTTGGTTAGATGTTTCCACACGCTTGATAGAAATGGCGTGAATAACATGCCATTAACAAGTTGCGAAGACTTCTGATACGTATATATGGAAAGCTTCCAAAATATCAAGTTTAGTGGTTGAATCTGGCTTGTCAATTAGTTTTGCTTCTTCAAAGAGAAATTTATGGTCCTTTTCGTAACAGTGTTTAGCCATCAATGACTTCTTTAGGTCACAATTCCGAATGTAAGTTTTGTTCTCATTCAATAGAAAACGCAAGGCTCTACGGGTCTAAAACACTGTTACGAAAAGGACCACAAATATCTCTTTGAAGAAGCAAAACTAAATGACAAGCCAGATTCAACCACTAAATTTGATGTTCTGGAAACTTTCCATATACACTATCTACCAACAAGTAATTGGACACCTGTGATAGCAAAGGAAAACGAAGTTTATTCACACTCAATAGTTGGTGGAGCCTCCACGAGCGGCGATTACAGCTGCGACCCTCCAGGGCATATTCTCAACCGGGCGTTGTACGACGGCTAGCGGTATTTTCTTCCACTCGGCTTGGAGAAGACAGGTCAGTTCCTTCACCGATTTCGGACGGTGGGGGCACCACTTAAGTCGACGCTCTAACTCGTCCCAGAGGTGCTCGATAGGGTTAAGGTCCGCGCTCAGCGCAGGCTAGTCCATTCGATTAACATCATTGTCACCATACCAAGCCATGGTGGACCTCGCAACATGACAGGTGGCATTGTCATCCTGAAAGTAACATGGGTCCACCCCATAAACTGCCACAACGTAGGAAGCGCATGGTCATCCAAAATGGTGCAGTAGGTCTCGGCGTTGAGTCTACCAGGAATTGCGACCAAGGGTCCCGTGCCATACCAGCAAAAACACCCCCATAGCATAATTCCACTGCCACCGAACTTCACAGTTGACACAATACATTCCGGTAGGAGGCGTTCTCCAGCCAGACGCCAAACCCAGATCCTTCCATCCGAACGGTAGAGGGTGAACCTTGATTCGTCGCTCCAGAGAACCTGTTTCCACTGTTCAACGGTCCACTGTCGACGTTCTTTGCACCACGTTAGCCGAGCAGCGCTATTGGGCTTGGTGATGAAAGGCTTGTGGGCGGCAGCACGTCCATGATAACCGAGCAGATGGGCTTCCTTCCGGATAGTATTAATCGAAAGAACACTCCCGGATGCCTGTTGAAACTCCTCGCGGATGTGGCTCATCGATTTGGTGCGACTCTTCCGAATTTCTCTGGCCAGCACCCGTCGGTCTCTAACTCCCAGTTTTGTGGGTCTGCTGGGTCGGGGCACATTCCGACAGTCACCTCTCATCTTCCACTTGCAAATCACTCAGTCCACTGTCGATTTTGGGTACTTCAACTCGCTGGATATGTCACGTATGGATCGGCCATTTTTGTGATACCCGACGATTACACCTTTCTCGAAATCAGAGAGCTCCGAACTGCGTGGCATCTTGCATGCGACTGGTTGCGTTGTTGTTTCCCATACGATATTTAACGGCGGCGGCCGTGACGTGTATCACGACCGCAGATATCGTCGATTGCAAAGGTGTCCAATTACTTGTTGGTAGATTGTGTACATCAGAAGTCTTAGCAACTTGTTAATGACATGGCATCCACGCCATTTCTATCAAACGCGTGGAAGCATCTAACCAAAACACGTGACTGTAAACACCATTTATGATGTCATATACAATTTGAATATTTACGTGCCATTCGTTCTGATGAAGCTTGGTCATTACCCAGCGAAACCATGGTCAGCTTGAAAAAAAAAAATTGTGACAAACTATGTTGTATTGCCTTAATATATATATAAGTGTCACAAGACACTTATATATGTCTTTGAAATCAAGAATATAATTTAGTATTTTAAAAATGCAATAATCGTTTAACTGTAACAGACATTCAATTTTTCTGGTTACCTTGATAAAATGAATGGCTCTGAAGTTGTTAAGAGTGATACTAATTGAGGTGGGTAATCATAAACATTAACTACTTCCAAATTAAAAGAAACGTCAATCTTTTTCTTTTTTTAAATGTTCTATCATTCGCATTACTTATGTGTGCCTTTGATATTTCACCACTTTAATTCTTTTCATTTCTGTGGTTATAAACAACAATTTAAAATAAATGCTAACTTCTAGTTGCGTTGACATGGTTATTTATTAATTTGTTTTCATGTAAATAAATTATTACGCCGAGTAGAAAATTGTGTAATAAATTGGTTTTCTGCGCGATATAAAATACGCATGAATTACTCGTAATTTATGTAAAATATGTATCAGGTAATTTACTCTGACAACCCTGATTGGGCCGCCCCCGTGGCGCAGTGGTCTAAGGCGTTGGCCTCTGATCATTCGTCCGTAAGGGGTCCGGGTTCGAATCCCGGTGAGGCATGGATGTTGTGTTTGTCTTTCGGCACTGGCTCTCTCCCTTCCCTGGAACCAGTTACCCTAAATTAGGGACGGGCGACTGCTTATAGCCCATTGAGTTGCTCACGGTGGTCGTTAAACCTCCAATCAAAAAAAAAACAAAAAAAAAACCCTGATTGGGGGTTTAACGACCTCCGTGAGCAACTCAATTGGCTATTAGCAGTCGCCCGTCTCTAGTTTAGGTTCCAGCAAAGGACTAACATAGTCGAAATGTGCTGTGTTTGCGCGATCTACACACAGGATGAAGGCATTAAGTAATCTTAAATGAGATGTTTATTTCTTAAAAATGATAGGTTAAAAACATATTTACAATTAAAACCATTAGATCTCTCAACCTTACGTTAAGGTCATCTTCAGATGGAAGCACCGTTGAAAGATATTTACAAGGAACCTCGTTTTAAATGCTGTCCGGATAAGAATTCAATTGACAAATAACGAGGTTCCTTGTGCATATCTTTCAATGGTGATTCCATCTGAAGATGACCTTAACGTAAGGTTGAAAGATCTAATGGTTTTAATTGTAAATATGTTTTTAACTTATCATTTTTAAGAAATAAACATCTCATTTAAGATTACTTAATGCCATCATGCTGTGTACAAATCGTGCAAATACGGCAAATTTCGACTATATTAGTTACAAGCAGCACGAAAATGAAATTTATGTCCGGGGAAGGAAGAGAGCCAGTACCGTAAGACAAACACAACATCCGTGCCTCACCGGGTTCCGAACCCGGGCACATCTCGGGTGAGAGATCAGAAGGCAGCGCTTGGACCAGTGCGCCACCGAGACAGAAAAAAGGTTTTAATCGTTATATTTTTCAACTAATTTTTAGCAGATCTTTTGTAAAAAAAAAAAAAAAAAAAAAAAAAGAGTGTTTCTGGTATCACTTTGTATCCGTCGGTGGGCAGCGCATCACTGCAACTATTTGTCCGATTTGTAAAATTCTTTTTGCATTGGGGATCTCGAAATTGAGAACGATGACATGGTTTCCAGTTTCGTTTTGTTTGTACAATGCATAACTTTGCCACTAGAGAGTTTAAATGCAATTGCTATCGAATTAAGCAAAATTATTTCTTGAATTCCATACCATTTATAAGAAAGATTGTTCTGGGTACGGTACCTTTTTTTACGCTCTCCAACCGTAGGTTGAAGAAGCGTATATGCTACAGCTTTGTCCGTCTGTCTGTCCGCACGATAACTCGCGTTAAAATGATTCGATCGATTTCGATGAAATTTTAGTATGTGGTAGGGAACCACCTGGGAACGAACCCTATTGAAAATGGACGAAATGGGGGTCAAAGGTCACGACATAGGAGCGGGATGCATTCCATTGCCCTCATGCGTCATAACTTACGTAAAGATGCTTCGATTGCGATGAAATCTTGGTACGTGGTAGGGGACCACCTGGCAACGAAGCCTATTGAAAATGGGCGAAATAGGGTGAAAGGTCACGGCATAGGAACGGGATCCATTACATTTCCCTTATGCGTCATTTCCTGAGGGGAAAATGAAGCTGGTCGGGGAAACATGTCATCAACCAGAATAGTGATTGTATATAACACCAGAACATACATAACTATTTTTCGGAGAATTGTAAAGAATATTAAAAACCCATGAAGAAAAACAAATTCTTTGAAAAGAAACATTATAAATTTAAAAAGCACCCGAAAGAAATAGAAAGAAAAATCCCCAAGATGAGAGACTGAAAGAAAAGTTTCAACACACGTGTTAGATAAAAGAGAAATTGAAACATTTGTAACGTCATCCATCCTGCGTACCGAGATAGTAATGCGAAATATTAATTTAACTCCACACAATCAACTCTCCGCCCCTATGATGTCATCCATCCACATGTTAAGGCGGTGTAGTCTTATCTCACAACCCCCTAGACGTTATTAGTCCTACGCAATCATCCAAGATGGCGGACGTTGTGATCCTCCGCTACCCCGTGATCCACTACCTGCCAAAGTGGTGGATCCCATAGATTAACATTGATCCACCACTAGCCCAGAACCCCCATTTCCTACACTACTGAACGATAAATTACTTTCATCCACGAATACAGATGCGAGTTCTGCTTCGTATTCCATTTGTTGATTCACTCCACCAGTGAACAATTTCTCCAGATAAGACTTATCTGGATGGCGCTCTGTGTTCAACGACAAATTATATTCATCCACGAATACAGATCCGAGTTTTGCTTTATATTTTCGTTCTTTTTGTTAATTTAACTTCACTATAGTGAACAATTTCTTCAGATCATACTCATCTAGGTGGGGCTTCGAGTTCAACGACAAATTATATTCATCCACGAATACAGATGCGGTTTTGCTTTGTATTTTCGTTCCATTTATTAACTTACCTCACTCGTGAACAATTTCTCCAGATCAGACTCATCTGGGTGGGGCTGTGTGTTCATCGACAAATTATATTCATCCACGAATACAGATGCGAGTTTTGCTTCGTATTTTCATTCCATTTGTTGATTCACTCCACCAGTGAACAATTTCTCCAGATAAGACTTATCTGGATGGCGCTCTGTGTTCAACGACAAATTATATTCATCCACGAATACAGATCCGAGTTTTGCTTTATATTTTCGTTCTTTTTGTTAATTTAACTTCATTTTAGTCAACAATTTCTTCAGATCATACTCATCTAGGTGGGGCTTCGAGTTCAACGACAAATTATATTCATCCACGAATACAGATGCGGTTTTGCTTTGTATTTTCGTTCCATTTATTAACTTACCTCACTCGTGAACAATTTCTCCAGATCAGACTCATCTGGGTGGGGCTGTGTGTTCATCGACAAATTATATTCATCCACGAATACAGATGCGAGTTTTGCTTCGTATTTTCATTCCATTTGTTGATTCACTCCACCAATGAACAATTTCTCCAGATAAGACTTATCTGGGTGGGGCTCTGTGTTCATCGACAAATTGTATTCATCCACGAATACAGATCCGAGTTTTGCTTTGTATTTTCGTTCTTTTTGTTAATTTAACTTCACTATAGTGAACAATTTCTTCAGATCATACTCATCTAGGTGGGGCTTCGAGTTCAACGACAAATTATATTCATCCACGAATACAGATGCGGTTTTGCTTTGTATTTTCGTTCCATTTATTAACTTACCTCACTCGTGAACAATTTCTCCAGATCAGACTCATCTGGGTGGGGCTGTGTGTTCATCGACAAATTATATTCATCCACGAATACAGATGCGAGTTTTGCTTCGTATTTTCATTCCATTTGTTGATTCACTCCACCAATGAACAATTTCTCCAGATAAGACTTATCTGGATGGCGCTCTGTGTTCAACGACAAATTATATTCATCCACGAATACAGATGCGGTTTTGCTTTGTATTTTCGTTCCATTTATTAACTTACCTCACTCGTGAACAATTTCTCCAGATCAGACTCATCTGGGTGGGGCTGTGTGTTCATCGACAAATTATATTCATCCACGAATACAGATGCGAGTTTTGCTTCGTATTTTCATTCCATTTGTTGATTCACTCCACCAGTGAACAATTTCTCCAGATAAGACTTATCTGGATGGCGCTCTGTGTTCAACGACAAATTATATTCATCCACGAATACAGATCCGAGTTTTGCTTTATATTTTCGTTCTTTTTGTTAATTTAACTTCATTTTAGTCAACAATTTCTTCAGATCATACTCATCTAGGTGGGGCTTCGAGTTCAACGACAAATTATATTCATCCACGAATACAGATGCAGTTTTGCTTCGCATATTCGTTCGTTTTGTTAATTTACTTCACTAGTAAAGCATTTCTCCAGATCAGACTCATCTGTGTGGGCCTCTGTGTTCAACGACAAATTATATTCATCCACGAATACAGATGCGAGTTCTGCTTCGTATTTTTATTCCATTTGTTGATTCACTCCACTAGTGAACAATTTCTCCAGATAAGACTTATTTGGGTGGGGCTCTGTGTTCAACGACAAATTATATTCTTCCACAAATACAGATGCGGGTTTTGTTTTGTATATTTGTTCCTTTTGTTCCAGGGACATACTGTGAGCAGCATTTATTCAATATAAATTTAGTGGCCACTTATCACGGCCACCTAGTCAGTACGTCGTTGGGCCACCTTTTTCCCATAATACTGTTTGAATTCGTCTTGGTGTGCACTGTTATATATATGTCTGTGAGTGGCTTGGAGTATATTAGTCAAAATGCAATGAATTGGACACCCAGCTCTTGAAGATTTGATAGTTTTTCCAGTTGGCTGGCGTCTTTTTTGGGCTTCATCCCACAAATGTTCCATTGGATTGAGAAGCAGGGATTGAGGAGGCCAGTGCAACAGGAAAAATTATATGTGCTGCTCCTCAAATCATGCGCGTACGATATGAGCACTTATGACATGTGGCACTGTCTTGCTGGAAGTATCCAACTTCTTTGAGAAAAACCATTAGCATAACTGGGTGGACTTGGTTACTTCACTAATGAGCAATTTCTCCAAGTAAGAAAACAGATATTCATGTAAGAAAACAGATATTCATGTAAGAAAACAGATGCGAGTTTGTATTTACGTTACTTTTCTTAATTTACTTCACTACAGAGCATGCCAAAAAGTAAAGAAAAAAATGAAATTTTAAATATGAAAGTTGGGATGAGAAAGACGACTGAACTCTCTTGTAATATAAAAAATGAATTGCATTATTGGAATTGGTTTCACCGTGGCTTATTGCAAGATCTTTTTTGCTGCAAGAAAGATAACTACGAACTAGCATGAAAAACCACTTATTTTTTTAGTTTGTTACTCTGGTTCCTTTCCACGGAGTAAATGATATCGATGAATTATAATTCATCGATATAAAGCCGGTGAAATATAATATAATTCATCGGCTTTATATCCTCAAATCGTGCGCGTACGATATGAGCACTATGACATGTGGCTCTGTCTTGCTGGAAGTATCCAACTTTTTGAGAAAGAATGTCACCAGGAATTATGCAGCAAACAACCATCGCTCCCCAATCGTTGGCCCCCTCAGACTTTCACATGTTTCGCTATTTGCACCATTTCTTGAGGGGCAAACGGTTCGCTAACAAGGATGCTGTAATTTCCGCCGTTAGAGATTCCTCAGACCACTGTGATGGCAGTTTCTGCCACCGTGCCATTTTTGCACTGAAAACACGTTAGGCACAGTGTATTGCTGCCGAGGGCAGAACGTTTTCGGAATAAAATGCATTTCGTCGTCTGTTACTGCTGTTTGTTTCTTTGTGTCCGAATCGGCCAATAATTAGGAAACCATCCAATAATTCGCTTTAACGAAAAAACGTGCAACACGCGAATAAATAAGATAAAGCATTTAGACTTATAATGAAATACAAAATTCATTTTCATCAACCACCAAAAACAAAAGTTGAAAGAATTTATAATGAAGTCCATTTTCCAGAAGAAGGCTTTCGCTTACCTTGCAACGGGGGCGAAACTCCTATAGCATCCCTACTAGCTACGGCCCCGTACAGCACATCGAACTTTAATAAGAAAAAAGCAACAAATCCCAAACAATAAAATTGTTCAAATTTTGAAGATGACAATCCGATTTTTGGCGTAAATGTGACGAGGATGGTAAGTCAGATAATATCCGAAAACTTGAAAATTTTAATTGTTCTGGAGCTGGACTCTAACCCGCGTCTCCCAGATAGCGCCCGGGTATGCTAACCACTACACCACCCAGAACGACCAACTTTCAAGTTTCCGACTAATTTGAATATAAATAAATACATCGCTCTTAACCACTTTCTAGAAACACACAGCAACCGAACTTTTATTTATTTATTTATTTATTTATTTTTTTGCGGCTGAAAAACAATTTTTTGGTTGCTGTGTGTTTCTAGAACGTGGTTAAGAGCGATGTATTTATTTATTTACTGTCGCCACGTGTTTGGAGTATTTTTAATTTGAATATATAACCTTCACAGGATTCGCTACTCGAAGCAACCGACATTCATGTTCAGCGAATCTGGAGGTTAAGAATCCTATCCCGTGATTGCCCGGAAAGCAGAAAAATCATGAAAGAAATACGGGATTACACCATATAATACAAATTTTGAAGATTACAATCCGATTTTTGGCGTAAATGTGACAAGGATGGTAAGTCAGATAATATCCGAAAACTTGAAAATTTTCATCGTTCTGGAGCGGGACTCGAACCCGCGTCTCCCAGATAGTGCCCGGGTATGCTAACCACTACACCACCCAGAACGACCAAGTTTCAAGTTTCCGACTAATTTGAATATAAATAAATACATCGCTCTTAACCACGTTCTAGAAACACACAGCAACCGAAAATATTTGTTTTTTTTAATTTATTTTTTGCGGCTTAAAAACAGTTTTTTGGTTGCTGTGTGTTTCTAGAACGTGGTTAAGAGCGATGTATTTATTTATTTACTGTCGCCACGTCTTTGGAATATTTTTAATTTGAATATAACCATCACAGGATTCGCTACTCGAAGCAACCGGCATTCATGTTTAGTGAATCTGGAGGTTAAGAATCCTATCCCGTGATTGCCCGGAGTAGCAGATAAATCATGAAAGAAATACGGGATTACACCATATAATACAAATTTTGAAGATGACAATCCGATTTTTGGCGTAAATGTGACAAGGATGGTAAGTCAGATAATATCCGAAAACTTGAAAATTTTCATCTTCCTGGTCGTTCTTGGTGGTGTAGTGGTTAGCATACCCGGACGCTATCGGGGAGACGCGGGTTCGAGTCCCTCTCCAGGACGACGAAAGTTTTCATGTTTTCGGATATTATCTGACCTACCATCCCTGTCACATCTACGCCAAAAATCGGATTGTCATCTTCAAAATTTGCATAACATTGTGTAATCTCGTATTTCTTTCATGAATAAAATTTCTGTTTTTGATGCACCTAAATTTTTATGGGAATTACTCCTAAAGTTTTTGAAGTTCTCATACAAGTTTGAAATTTGTAGCAAGAAATTTCTGTGCTGCAGAAGAAAGAGCGGAGGTGAATAACTTAGAACCACGCCCTATAATCATTTTACCGAAAGTAATTCCAGGAAAAAAGTAAAACAAAACATCTGGCATGATAAAATGTCAGCGGAAAATGTTAATCCGCTCGAGAAAAAAGTAAAAAAAAGTATATGTTCCCTACAAATTACCTTTTATTTTTCTTTGATAAGTCAGCGCTGGATGAACGCTAAGATTAGAACTCATTTATTGTTGTAAAGCCGCGGGATTTATATCTGTAGGTGAACGAATATCCGTTACTTGAATGTTCAATTCACATGTCGGGTAGAAAAGACCTTTACGTCCCATCTCCTTTTTTTTTTTTTTTATACCTTTATTACTTTTTTACTCTTTATCGCTAAACGGATGCATTGGTGCTTCTTGAATTTCGATTAGAATTTGAGCAAAAACCGCCTTACGAGAGATGTCGCGTTTAAGAACATTGGAAACCAGATGCGACGTAATTGATGCAGCAGCCTGAAAGGTACTCTGAATAATAATTATATCTAACACGAATTCAAAAGCACTCGACTTACCTTATCGATGATTGACACAAGCAACCAAAACAAGCGGTTACTCAAGTCGAAGATATTTAGTATGCAAGAGAGCCCGGATGTTCGGTACAGAAGGGAGTCATTAGAAAGCTAGCTTGATAAATAACATCCACCACATTTACAGATGGCTGCTTGATAGTGTATTTTATAAGGAATCCTGCGTTTCTCCTTTTTGAAGTGACGTGTCAAGCATTAATGAAAGCAATTACACGAAACCAAGGCGATGTAGCGAAATTGCTGCTAATACGTCATTTCTTTTCGCTAGTCCAAAGTAGCGCAGGACACGAGTGCTGTTACGAAACAGAACATCTATCTCTTTTCCCGCTTTATGCAAAATACTAACAGAAGAAAGGAACATTTTTTTCTAATTAATAACGAGGAATTATACACCAACAAGTAAAATTCTAATAATAATCCGATTCTGTTTTTAGCACGTCTTTTGTAAAAACAAGTAAGAAAAAACATGCAATGCGTTGATTATGATACGCTTTCCAACATACCAGAAATCATTACTCAAGTTATGAGGATATAGGCTGTGGAATAAATCTCGGTCTTGTGGCCTGAACTTTGATCCCATTTCGATGATATTAAACAGAACTGGTTCAGTATACCTCCGAAATAAGATGATAAAGTTTTGTCGCAATCGAAGCAATTTTACGTAAGTTATGATGCATAAGGGCTATGCAATAGATCCCGCTCCTGTGTCCTAACCTTTGACCCCATTTAGCCCATTTTCAATAAGATTCGTCCTCAGGCAGGCTCCTACAACATACTAACATTTCATCCAAATCGAAGACGTTTTACGTAAGTTATGACGCATAATGGCGATGGAAGTGATTCCACTCCTATGTCCTGACCTTTGACCCCATTTCGCCCATTTTCAATAGGGCTTGTCCCCAGGTAGTCCCCTACCATATACTAAAATTTAATGAAAATCGAGCCTTTTTTATGTTAGTTATGACGCATAGGAGCAGTGGAATGGATCCCGCTCCTACGTGCTAACCTTTGACCCCATTTCGTTCACGTTCAACAGGGTTCCTTCTCAGGTGATCCCCTTCCACATACTATAAGTTCATCGAAATCGAACCATTTTTACGTGAGTTATCGCGCGGAAGAATGTAAGCACACAAAGCGTGACGTAATGAGGCCGATGGGAATCGGGACCATCTGCTCGCAGGAGTGTGACGTCATAAAACTTGAATAGGATCCACACATAACGCGTGACGTAATAAGACAGATGACGTGACCGTGCACTAACATATCAAGCGTGAGATTGTGACGTCATAAGATCGTCCCCAGGTGGTCCCCTACCACATAATAAAATTTCATCGAAATCGAACCGTTTTTACGCACGTTATGACGCATAAAGGCAATGGAATGCGTCCCACTCTTATGTCCTGACCTTTGACCCCACTTCACCCATTTTCAATAGGGTTCATTCCCAGGTGGTCCCCTACAGTATACTAAAACTTCATCGACATCGAATCATACTTACGCAAGATATGACGCATAAGAGCAATGGAATGGATCCCGCTCCTATGCCGTGACCTTTGACCCCAATTCACCCATTTTCAATAGGGGTCATTCGAAGGTAGTCCTCTACAATATGCTAAAATTTCATCGACATCGAAAATATTTACGCAAGTTATGACGCATAAGTGCAATGGAATGGATCTCGCTCCTATGCCGTGACATTTGACCCCATTTCGTCCATTTTCAATAGGGTTCGTCCTCAGGTGTTCCCCTACCACATACTAAAACTTCATCGAAATCGAACCATTTTTACGTGAGTTATCGTGCCGACAGACGGACGGAGAAAGCTGGAGCATATACGTTTCTACAACCTACAGTTGGAAAGCGTAAAAAAAAGATAGTGCTTATGTTATCGGCTTGTCCGTCCGTCTGTGAACACCATATCTCTGCAACTATTAGTTCCACTTGAAAACGTTTTTTGTTTTTTTTTTGCATTGGGAAGCTTGAAATATGCGAATGATGATCCTTCATTTCGGTTTTTTTTTTACGCTTTCCACCCAAGGAGGATAGAATAAGGGGAGGGAGCATAACAAGCAAGCCCCATGCAAAGCTCTTAAGCCGGACGCTCTGAGCAGTAGCCATCTTCTGTTACCCGTCTGACTGTGTTCCCATCGAATTACGTACCTAACAACGTAGGCAGGTTAACACTTTTAAAGATTTCTTGCGTAAAGAAAAAATATCATGTACATTAAGGATATAGTCTATCATATCACCACTGTTTTCTTTTCTTTCAAAGCACTGCTAGCTCACGTTTTACCGCTATGTACGACAAAAAAACCCTTTAACTCATCACAAAGAAAGTGCGTAGATCCTGCTTAAATGCATGAAGCCGTTCACATACTCTAAAGTGAAGAATAAAACGTTGATTTATTTCATGAGTAGTAAATATATCTGAAAACAGTAAATATTTCTGAAAACAGAAACGCAACGAAATATTATTTCATGTGTAGTAGTAAATATATCTGAAAACAGTAAATATTTCTGAAAACAGAAACGCAACGAAATATTATTTCATGTGTAGTAGTAAATATATCTGAAAACAGTAAATATTTCTAAAAACAGAAACGCAACGAAATATTATTTCATGTGTAGTAGTAAATATATCTGAAAACAGTAAATATATCTGAAAACAGTAAATATTTCTGAAAACAGAAACGCAACGAAATATTATTTCATGTGTAGTAGTAAATATATCTGAAAACAGTAAATATTTCTAAAAACAGAAACGCAACGAAATATTATTTCATGTGTAGTAGTAAATATATCTGAAAACAGTAAATATTTCTAAAAACAGAAACGCAACGAAATATTATTTCATGTGTAGTAGTAAATATATCTGAAAACAGTAAATATTTCTGAAAACAGAAACGCAACGAAATATTATTTCATGTGTAGTTGTAAATATATCTGAAAACAGAAACGCAACGAAATATTATTTCATGTGTAGTAGTAAATATATCTGAAAACAGTAAATATTTCTAAAAACAGAAACGCAACGAAATATTATTTCATGTGTAGTAGTAAATATATCTGAAAACAGTAAATATTTCTGAAAACAGAAACGCAACGAAATATTATTTCATGTGTAGTAGTAAATATATCTGAAAACAGTAAATATTTCTGAAAACAGAAACGCAACGAAATATTATTTCACGTGTAGTAGTAAATATATCTGAAAACAGTAAATATTTCTGAAAACAGAAACGCAACGAAATATTGTTTCATGTGTAGTAGTAAATATATCTGAAAACAGTAAATATTTCTGAAAACAGAAACGCAACGAAATATTATTTCATGTGTGGTAGTAAATATATCTGAAAACAGTAAATATTTCTGTAAACAGAAACGCAACGAAATATTATTTCATGTGTAGTAGTAAATATATCTGAAAACAGTAAATATTTCTAAAAACAGAAACGCAACGAAATATTATTTCATGTGTAGTAGTAAATATATCTGAAAACAGTAAATATTTCTGAAAACAGAAACGCAACGAAATATTATTTCATGTGTAGTAGTAAATATATCTGAAAACAGTAAATATTTCTAAAAACAGAAACGCAACGAAATATTATTTCATGTGTAGTAGTAAATATATCTGAAAACAGAAACGCAACGAAATATTATTTCATGTATAGTAGTAAATATATCTGAAAACAGTAAATTTTTCTAAAAACAGAAACGCAACGAAATATTATTTCATGTGTAGTAGTAAATATATCTGAAAACAGTAAATATTTCTAAAAACAGAAACGCAACGAAATATTATTTCATGTGTAGTAGTAAATATATCTGAAAACAGTAAATATTTCTGAAAACAGAAACGCAATGAAATATTATTTCACGTGTAGTAGTAAATATATCTGAAAACAGTAAATATTTCTGAAAACAGAAACGCAACGAAATATTATTTCATGTGTAGTAGTAAATATATCTGAAAACAGTAAATATTTCTGAAAACAGAAACGCAACGAAATATTATTTCATGTGTGGTAGTAAATATATCTGAAAACAGTAAATATTTCTGAAAACAGAAACGCAACGAAATATTATTTCATGTGTAGTAGTAAATATATCTGAAAACAGTAAATATTTCTGAAAACAGAAACGCAACGAAATATTATTTCATGTGTAGTAGTAAATATATCTGAAAACAGTAAATATTTCCGAAAACAGAAACGCAACGAAATATTATTTCATGTGTAGTTGTAAATATATCTGAAAACAGAAACGCAACGAAATATTATTTCATGTGTAGTAGTAAATATATCTGAAAACAGTAAATATATCTGAAAACAGAAACGCAACGAAATATTATTTCATGTGTAGTTGTAAATATATCTGAAAACAGAAACGCAACGAAATATTATTTCATGTGTAGTAGTAAATATATCTGAAAACAGTAAATATTTCTGAAAACAGAAACGCAACGAAATATTACCCTAGAAACAATAGTTCATGCTAAAGTTTGGTAATTTGCAAACTTTTAACGAAGAATACACAAAATATGCAAAATTGAAAAGCGTTTGTAGTGGACAATAAAATCCGTTGGCGTTGATGGATTACTATGTGCTAATAATAAATGCGGTAATTTACAAAAAAAAAAAAAAACAAGGGTTTTATTGTGCGCGAAAAACGACTGCTTTTTACAAAGTTTTAATAAAACGTTTTCAGGAAAGTAATTTTTGACCAGAAGTTATTAAATAATGGACAACTTTGTGGTTCGTACTAGAAATGTTTAGCTTATACATCGTAAGTTTTTGGTCCGCAAATAGATCTCTCTTCAGCTTTTAATGTTAGTTGAACTTCAAATAAACAATTCCATAAATCAGTCATAAGCAAACGTCCTTCTCACACGTAATAAAAATTTGAAATCTTCCTTAACTTACAAAGCAAATATGAGCAACTGAGGGTAATGTAACATGGCGGCCACACAACTCAGCTGGCTTCAACAGTGAGAGCACATGCTCCCTCCTCTTATTCTATCCTCCTCGTTTCCGCCACCGTAGGTTGAAGAAGCGTATCTGCTCCAGCTTTGTCCGTCTGTTTGCCCTTCCGCACGATAACTCGCGTAAAAATGGTACGATTTCGATGAAATTTCAGTATGTGGTAGAGGACCACCTGGGGATGAAGCCCTATTGAAAATGGACGAAATGGGGTCAAAGGTCCGGACAAAGGAGCGGGATCCATTCCATTGCCCCTATGCGTCATAACTTGACTAAAAATGCTTCTGTTGCAACAAAACTTCAGCATGTTGTTCCGGAGGTATACTGAACCAATTCTGTTGAATATCGTCGAAATGGGGTCAAAGGTCAAGGCACAGGAGCGAGATTTATTCCACAGCCATTATCCTCATAACTTGATTAAAAATGTTTCTATTGTGGCAAAACTTCAGTACGTTATTCAGGAGGTATACTGAGCCAATTCCGTTTAATGTCATCGAAATGGGGTTAAAGGTCAGGACACAGGAGCGAGATTTATTCCACAGCCATTATCCTCATAACTTGACTAATAACTTGAGAAATGATTTCTGGTATGTTGGATAGCGTATCATAATCGATGCATTGCATATTTTTACTAACTTGTTTTTAAGATGTACAATTTCGCCCCTGGTGGGTGTAAACGCAGAAGATATCAAATTCAAAATACATTTTATGACATATATTTGCTTCTAAACATCCGATTGAAAAAACTTATTTTACTTTTCGATTCCAACTATGTAGAAGAGTATTTTAGGTTTAATCACTTTTTCAAGTTACGCATAGATTTTCCTCTAGGAGGCGTAAAAGTAATTTGCGTTTCACCCTACATCTGTACTTCTAAACCTCCGACTTGAAAATTTGTTTTGCAGCGGATATATCTCCTGATGGGAAATCTTTTGCACGTAATTTATAATATTTGGTAGAAAATTGTTTGGCTACAAGGGTGCAAAATCATAGACTTTCCGCTAGGGGCGCAAAGGTAAATTGCCTTTTCTGCTTTATTTCTGCTTCTAAAACTCTTATTTGAAAAATTCTTCCTGTATCGCATACAACACCTGATGGAAAATATCTTTCATATAATTTCTAATGTTCAGAAAAGAATGGTTTGGCCACCAGGGGGCATAAGTGTTAATTTCTGTTTCTTATGTATTTGCAGCAGAATCTAAGCTCCTGAAAACTTGACAAAACATTCTTTCGTGGACCTATACTACTCAAATCGAAAAACATTTTGAGAATACTTTCTTCTTAAAGCAATGCATGTTTTTCCCGCCAGGAAGCGTATATTCATATCTTATTTTTGTCGATATCTCTGTTTCTAAGAGTTCGATTTGAAAAATTATTTCTGTGTTGGAGAGCATTTCTGGTGCAAAATGTTTCTCATATCATCATCATCATCATTGTCAACCATTATCAATCCACTGCTGGACGAAAGTCTCCCCAAGTTTCCTCCACAACGGTCTGTCTTGTGCCAGAGTACTCCATGTCACTCCCGCATACTTTCGAATTTCATCCACCCATCTCCCATGTGGTCTTCTTCTGGGTTTTTTCCTGTCCCTTGGAATCCAATCTAAAATGTCGGCTGTCCATCAATGGTCTGTCCTTCTGGCAGTATGTCCAGCCCATTGCCATTTCAGAGATTTAACTCTGATCATGATGTCTTCCACTCTTGTCATTTTTCGGATCAACGAGTTCCTCTTCTTATCTCTCCTGGTTACACCAAGTATGCACCTCTCCATGCTTCTTTGAGTTGTCTGCAGCCTTTGTATGTCTCTTTTAGTTAAGGTCCACGTCTCTGCACCATACGTAAGCACTGGAATGATGCATTGATCAAACACTTTTCCTTTAAGACATAATGGCATATTGCTCTTGAAAATTATGTTGTTTCTTCCAAAAGCCCTCCAGGCAAGTTTTGTACGCCGATTAATTTCTTCATCAATGTGGCCCTCACTTGATATCTGCAGTCCAAGATAAACGTACGTGTCTGTTATCTCCAGCTTTTCTCCATCAATCGATAAATCTTCATTTCTTGTAAAAGCATTGAACATCACTTTTGTCTCCTAAAAGTTCATTTTGAATCCCACTTCTTTACTCTTTTCAGCAAGTTCCTGGATCATACTCTGCAACTCTGATGGGGTAGTTGTAAAAATGACTACGTGATCAGCAAAACGAAGGTGGGTTAGATAATCTCCATTAATCCTATCCCTTTGTTTTCCCAGTTCAGGGATTGAAAGACATTTTTCAATGTGGCATTAGTTTCTCATATAAATTCGTATTTTTCTTAACGCACACGTCTGCAACCAGAGGGCGTAAGCTCACAATTCCGCTTACAGCAATATCTGAGGGATTAAAAACCTGATTGAAAAAACTTCTTTCTTCCGTCAGATCTATTGTTTTCCATACCGGTTCCATTGACTTTGAATAGCCTTGATAAATTTAATTTGCGTCAGAACGGATTCAAAAGACGTGATTATTACACCCGAAAATTCGGTGTCATCTTTCTTGTTGAAATTATGGTACCATCTAAAAATGGTTGACTCACCCAAATATTTATCTTTGTAAGCTTTCCTCCTTAAATCAACTGTTTATGAAGCCGCTTTGCCCAAACGATCGCAAAATTTTATCGTACAACGTATTTTTCACTTCTTAACTCTGAATCATTCACTTCCATAGCTGTATGGCGAAATGCAGGCGTACTTTAAACAACTGCGCAATAACAAAACCAGAATCGTCTGCCACGGCTAGTAATTGTTGCCACAGATACTTCCTTAATTCAGTTAGTCGTCTGCGTGGTCATTTTCCCCTTCGCACTGTTGCCAATTCAGAAAAAAATACTCTCAGTTTTTATTGAAACCGAGCATCAGCTGAACGAAACAGACCACGTGACCCGTGTTCGGTACTGCAGGTGGTTCGAATAGTTCCTGTTTGAAGAAGGTGAGGACATTTTGGACATGGCTTTCTCTAGAAATGCTGCATGGTTCCACCTGTCCAGGTACATCAACAGCCAAAACACTTATCTGTGAGGCACTGAAAATACTCACAAATTTATGGAACGGCCTCTCCACAATTGGATGGTCGATGTTTGTTGACCCATGGCTCGTACGCGCATTTTGGGACGCATTTTCTCCGTGAAACCATTAACTCAGAACAGTACCGACTATTCACCAAAAAGTATCCAACCATTCACATCCGAACTCACGGAACGGAAAATCAACGAAGAATGATTCCAGCAAGACAGTGCAACTGCTCACGCCGCTAGCGCTTCAACACATCTTCTAGAGGAATTTTTCGGAAATGACATCATCTCCGAGGGACTGTGGCCAGCCCGGTCACCGGATGTAGCACCACCTGATTTTTTTTTCTGTGGGTAGCAAGGAAGGGGAGGGTTATGCAGGTAATACGCATACACTTTAAGAGCTACAGGATGCAATAACGACTGACATCCAACAAATTACACCACATACCCTGAGAAGGGTCTTCAACAATATACAGGGCTCGCAGACGTGCAGACATGTCTGGACGTCTGTGGGGCCCATTTCCAACACTTCCTGTTGGAGCCAGTTCGAAATGGTGTTACTTTCAGTGCACAGTTATTTTTCGGACACCCTGTAAAACTGTTTTTATAAAGATATGTATGCACCTTATACACTATATTGACAAAAGTCACCGGACACCCCTTCAAAAGCAATTGAATGGATCCCATGCGAGATGTGTGGTACAGTGCAAACGGTATAAAAGCAAGCCTGCAACTGGCGGCGATCACATCGCACTGTGAGGTTAAATGAAAATGTCTCGGCGGGAGAGAGCTGATTTTGAGAAAGGAAAGATTGTTGGGTGTTATATTAGTGAGTTGTGCATAAGAGAAACAGAGAGGCGTTTAAACACACCCAAGGCAACTGTTTTGGATGTACTGAATGAATGGAAGACACATGGCGTGCCTGAAGCAGCAAAACGCACCGGCAGACCGAAGAAAATCAGTAGAGCCGCGGATGGCTTAGTGGTTAGCGGGTCAGACTATCAATGCAAGGTCCTCTGGTTCGAACCTGGGCTGATCATTCAGAGACGGTGTGATTTACTAACAATCGCTGCATATCCGCCGTGCATCGGACGAGCACGTTAAGTGACGGCCCCCAGGATGGACCCACTGGTTAAATGGGTATCCTTCCTATGCCCCCCCTGAAATTCTCTCACCCCTCTGTGTGCAACATCGTACTTGTACGGTGGCGCCATCTACTGTACTCTAATCTCACTATAAACTGTCCTGTCAAAGTCACTAGACTTGCTCTCATTCCTTCCGTTTCTGTGTCCTGCCCAAAAGGCGATCTCGCTGTAGGTGGCTGGGACCTAAACTCTACTCACTGTGGACGGAAGTCCTACAAGAAAATGACAAATACTGTGTGGCACAAGAAAATCAGTAATACAGGACGTCGAAGCCACAGGAGAGTCGTTACAGCTAATCGACGGAGTACTGCACAAGACCTCAGTGTACAGGTGAGTCAAAATGCTGGAACCACGGTATGTACACATACAATTCGCAAATAACTTCATTCCATGGGTTACCGTGGTCGTGCGGCTGCCCATAAGCCTTTCATCTCTACTCGGAATGCTACTCGTCGTTTAGCATGGTGTAAAGAACATTTATCGTGGACCGTAGATCAATGGAAACGTGTCCCATGGACTGATGAATGAAGATACGCGATCCATCAGTCTAATGGCTGTGTGTGGGAATGGCGGCAGCCGGCGGAACGCTATTTCCCACAGTGTACTGTTCCTACGGTCAAGTTTTGAGCTGGCAGTGTACTCGTTTGGGGGTGTTTTTCGTTGTATGGTCTCAGCCCATTGGTTATCTGGGACAAACCTGTTAACCAGCACGTCTACCCCAATATTCTGGACAGTTATGCGCTACCAACTCTGTGGCAATACTATGTAACCGAACCCTGTTGGTACCTGTAGGATAATACACCGAGCCATAAAGCAAGGACTGTTACGGCGTGGTTTGACGATAATTCTCTATCATGTGTATACTGGCCAGCACAGAGCCCTGATGATTATATGATCGTATGTAGAGGATTTTAGGAAGGGAGTGTCTGATCCCAGGTCTTAAACAACCCTTAGAAATGGGAAGCTAGGAGATTTGGGCTAGAGTGCCTGATAGGAAAGTGACACGGAAGCGAGGTACAAGACGCTCTTATTTACTACCGGGGAGCCAGTACCCGTTGTTCGACGGCTTAACGTGCCCATCCATCCGACGCACGACGGGTATTTAGTGGATCGAGCGTTCGTACCTGCCTGGGATCGAACCTGAGGCCCTTCCCGTGGCAGTCACGAACGTTGCCCACTCGGCCACCCGCGGCAGGGAGCCCTGATCTTAATCCCATGGTGTACTTATGGGATGAATTAGAGCGCCGCATAAGAAGTTTGGGACCAAGGCCTACTACTAAGCAAAACTTAACGGCAGTATTATGTACTGAATGGAAGCGCATACCTGTCGCTGTGTTCCAAAACCTTGTCGAAAGCCTCTCTCGAAGGGTCTGTGCATGCATTAAGGCCAAAGGTGGACCAACACCGCACTAATGTATGTCAATAAATGCTATGTTGTGTGACTTACCTGCCAGCAGGACGCACATGACATAAAGGCAGATAGTAGTCAGAAGAAACGTCCGCGTAGCTCAATTGGTAGAGTGACTTATTCCGGAATGAGGGGATCTGGGTTCGAATCCTGGCGTGGACAGAAATGACGGAGAAATTCCCTTCGTTATAATGGCGCCAAAACTATCCGGATGACCCGACCGTTCAAAATCTCGCAATGGTGTGATGTTATTTCCACACCGCGAGATAGGAAAAATCAGAGAATCTCTTCTCCAGCGCTTCGAAAAATAAATGCGTGTGACGTTGCATTCCACACACCAGATTGACTGGGAGTTCTCAAGTGCACGTTCTACAGTAGATGGATGCCTGCAACGATTCATGGTGACGGCTGACCCGTGGGCCATGCCCCCGGCCCTCTTTCGGGGGGGACATGTGACGTACCTGCCAGCAGGACGCACACGACATAAAAGCAGATAGTAGTCAGAAGAAACGTCCGTGTAGCTCAATTGGTAGAGTGACTTATTCCGGAATGAGGGGATCCGGGTTCGAATCCTGGCGTGGACAGAAATGACGGAGAAATTTACTTCGTTATAGTTGTGTTTCTCTTCTAGGTGTCCAGTGACATTTGTCAATATTAGTGTATATCTTTTAAACTTTGAGAATGGAAACTTTTATACACCATACAGAATAATTGAGAAGTTTCTTTACTTGAAAGATGAGTGTAATGTCTTCAACAACAACCTAGGTGTAATGTTATTCCCTTTGTATCTACATGTGGGAAGCATAGAGAGCTATTTAGCTAACGCGTAGGGAAAACATAGCTGTCACTTTAAATAAACAAGCATGAAAATAATTCCAAGGCCTGTTTAGTAATTTAAATATTAAAATGTGGTAATGACGATTTGCATTACAATACATACACGCAAATAATGTTGGTTCAATTATAATTCCAGCGCTTGATTCGCTTCTACGAATAACTTACTGCGCGAAACTAATTGTGGTTACCTTACTTTTCGATTTGAACTTTCAGCATTTAGATACGCATTTAGATTTGCAGAAACTCCTTATGAACTCTTAACCTCTCAAATGAGATTTCATTGTGTTGAAGTGATTAATTCGTAGAACATCCACCTCTCCTAAAGAACTTCTTTATACTCACTAATTTGATAGATTGAATTAACAGAGCACGTTATGTTGTTCATTACTACAACTTTGTGCGCTCTTGGTCGCTTCCGAGAAATTGCAGGCTTCAACTTTTAAAAGCGTTTTATTAGTTTTTGCGCTTTGCATATAGAGCTTCGTGGGAAAACACATGTGCACATCATGACTTTTCCTCTTAACAAATTCTGGTACACTAAAATTAAATTACATTTCTTCGTATTGGTCTATAATTCAGGGAAAACTGAAAGCGAAAATTTGCCTTCAAGATTCACACGTCGAAAAAAATAATTTCTTTTTTAACATACCTGTTGTTTTTATAAGATAACCGTTTTTATTTGGAGTGTTCACATACACAGTGCGTCAAAGAATTTTTAAGACTGGGTCTGTAAAATGAAATAGAAACAAGGAATTATAATTTGTTTTGGTTCGTTATTCAAAGTAAGTACCTCCGGTTTCAATACACTTGTTACAGCGATTTAATAATGATTCGAATGCCTGTTCCAGTTCACTTTGCGGAATTGCCTCCAAAGCACGCGTCGAAGCTTATTGTATGGTCGAAATATCATCAAAATAACACCCTTTTAACGTCGTTTTGAGTTTTGGAACAAAGAAAAGTCCCAGGGTGCTAAATCAGGCGAATACGGTGAATGATTCAACACACAGACCTTATTTTTCGCCAAAAATCTACGCACAAGAAGTGAGGTGTGACTGGGTGCATTATCGTGCAACAAACACCAACTGTTTTCATCCCGATATTCTGGACGAATGCGACGAATTCTTTCCATCAAACGCCTCAAAACATTTAAATAAAACTCACCAGTAATTGTCTGTCCACTTGGAATAAAGTCTTTGTGGATAATACCCTTACTATCGAAGAATGTAATGAGCATTGTTTTGATTTTCGATGGAACTTTTCTTGTTTTTTTGGCTTGTGGCGAGTTTTTTGACTTCCATTCCGCACTTTGTCGCTTTGTTTTATGATCATATTGAAAACACCATGTTTCATCACCAGTAATAATCGACCCAAAGAAATTTGGATCATTTTCAGCGGCTGAAATGATGTCTCTGCAATGTGCACTTCTCCTTGATTTTTGTTCATTGGTTAACGTGTGTGGAACAAATTTAGCACAGACTTTTGTTTTGCCCAAATCTTCATGCAGGATGGTTCGAATCGTTTCTTTGTTGATGTTTAAAGACTCTTCCATCATTCTTAGGGACGCACATCGATTGTTTGCCACGAAATCACGCACTTTTTCAATAATCTCAGGTGTCCTAGATGAACTTGGTCTTCCGGTATGCTTATCATCTTCTAGCGTCTCTCTTCCGTCCAAAAAATGTTTGCGCCACAGGAAAGCATTTGATCTACTTAAACAAAACTCACCGTAAACTTGTTTCATCATTTGGTACGTTTCCGAGGCAGTTTTACCAAGTTTTGCGTTAAATTTAATAACAGCCCTTTGTTCCATCTTAATAATTCAACATGAAAAAATTTTTACTTCTCTAATGAATGCCCGTTTCGTTTGAGTTACTTTAACAACTGCGCAGAAATTTTGGCAGAAAGCAAGCAGATGATCACGGCTTATAACGCATTCGCGATTTACACTGGTGGCGCCACCGTAGGCTGAAATCTAGCTCCAGTCTTAAAAATTCTTTGACGCACTGTGTATTCGGTGGTCTTAGCCTACTTCTAATGAATGAAAGTACGCAGCGTTTTTATTTATTTATTTTTGTAGGTAGTACATATTATTCTATGTTTGTTTGTTTTTTTTTTTGGTTGGAGGTTTAACGACCACCGTGAGCAACTCAATGGGCTATAAGCAGTCGCCCGTCCCTAATTTAGGGTCACTGGTTCCAGGGAAGGGAGAGAGCCAGTGCCGTAAGACAAACACAACATCCATGCCTGACCGGGATTCGAACCCGGACCCCTTACGGACGAACGATCAGAGGCCAGCGCCTTAGACCACTGCCCCACCGGGGCGGCATTATTCTATGTTACTGTACCAATTTCCAAAGTTACATATCCCCTTGTTCTCCACATACGTTGCGTCAGCAAATAAATACATCGCTCTTTCCACGTTCCAGAAACACACAGCAACCGAAAAAAATTTTTCAGCCACCGCTGTGGAATTGAACCACAGAACTCTCGATAACTAGCCGAGCGCGTTACATTTACACCACGGTAGCCAACAATTCACGGTGCTATGTATATTTTTAAGTCAGCTTCTGACATCATAAATTCATGAGATGGACTCAGTTGCTGAGACGTCTCCATCTGGTGGGTATTAACGGCACTGGCTATATATATATATATATATATATATATATATATATATATATATATATATATTATAGCAGTTGGAACGTGGAAAGAGCGATGTATTTATTTATTTATTTGCTGATGCCACGTATTTGGAGGATTTTCACCTTGGATCTCGCCCTTTGGATTTAACTGCTATAATATATATAGCCAGTGCCGTTAATGCCCACCAGATGGAGACGTCTCAGTAGCTGAGCCCATCTTACGGATTTATGATGTCAGAAGCTGACTTAAAAATACACATAGCACCGTGGATTGGCCACCGTGGTGTAAATGTAACGCGCTCGGCTAGTTATCGACAGTGCTGTGGTTCAATTCCACAGCGGCGGCTGAAAAACAATTTTTCGATTGCTGTGTGTTTCTGGAACGTGGAAAGAGCGATGTATTTATTTATTTATCCCCTTGTTCTTTGCTTATTTATTTTTAGCACGTCTTTTGAAAAAAAAAACATCGTGCAAAATTCTGTTTGCATTGAGAAGCTTGAAGTATGCGAATGATGATCTTTCATTTCGTTTTTTATTTTATTTTTTCACGATGCACAATTTCGCCGCTAGAGGGCGTAAATTCAGATGATATCGAATTCACATTTTATTCCATATATTTGCTTCTAAACGTCCGATTGAAAAAATCCTTTTACCTTTCTATTCCATCTATGTAGAATATGGGTATAGTGTTTATAGGTATAGTCACTTTTTCAAGTTATGCATAGATTTCCCTCTAGGGGGCGTAAACTTAAATTGCGTTTCTACCGATATCTCTATTTCTAAAACTCCGATTTGAAAAACATTTTCTTCTGCGGATACAGCTGCTGATAGGAAATCTTTTGTATATACAGTCAAACCCTTATTTAACGGACTGCAATTTTACGTACATTTTTGACGGTATGGGTGGAATCTCATTGGAATTAATTCTTATTGTTTCTCGATTTAGCGAACACATTTCCTCAATTTATCGAACATTTTAAATCTTTTTCAAACCACCAAAATACCCAGGTAATTGATTAACATACCCAGGTAGCATTGCCTTGCAATCTAACGTAGGCTCAACACCGAGCCACCGACATTTAGGAATAGAAGGCGGTGGCTCAGTGTTGGGCCTAGGCTAAATTGCAAGGCTGTGCTACCTGGTACAACAAAGTAAATTTCTCCGTAATTTTTGGTCTACGCCGGGATTCGAACCCGAGGCCGCTTATTCCGGAACAAGTCGCACTACCAACTGAGCTACGCAGACATTTGTTCTGATTGCTATGTGCCTTTATGTCGTGTGCGTCCTGCTGGCAGGTACGTCACATCTCCCCCCCCCCCCCGAAAGAGGGCCGGGGGCATGGCCCACGGGTCAGCCGTGACCATGAATCGTTGCAGGCAGCCATCCACTGTAGAACGTGCACTTGAGAACTCCCAGTCAATCTGCTGTGTGGAATGCAACATCACACATTTTTATATTTCGAAGCGCTGGAGAAGGAATTCTCTGATTTTTCCTGTCCCGCGGTGTGGAAATAACATCACACCAATGCGAGATTTTGAACGGCCGGGTCATCCGGATAGTTCGGGCGCCATTACAACGAAGTAAATTTCTCCGTCATTTTTGGTCTACGCCGGGATTCGAACAAGTCGCTCTACCAACTAAGCTACGCAGACATTTGTTCTGATTGCTATGTGCCTTTATGTCGTGTGCGTCCTGCTGGCAGGTACGTCACACTGGGTATGTTAACCAGCATTTTGACGTTAAACGTTAGCTAGAAAGAGAGCTTCGCGTAACAGGAAAATTTTAGGCATGCAGTTAACCAGCGTTTTCAAAGAACACTATATGTGACACAGCTTGACGGAATCATAAATCAGTTCGCCTTTTCTGCAACTATCAAGCGTAAGAATTCAGACTTCAGTGTACAGGTGAGTAAAAATGCTGGAACCTCGATATGTACACGTACCATTCGCAGAGAACTTCATTCCATGGGTTGCCGTGGTCGTGCGGCTGCCAATAAGCCTTTCATCTCCACTCGGAATGTTACTCGTCGTTTAGCATGGTGTAAAGAACATTTATCGTGGACCGTAGATCAATGGAAACGGGTCCTACGGACTGATGAATCCAGATACACCATCCATCAGTTTGATGGCCGTGTGTGGGTATGGCGGCAGCCGGGGGAACGCTATTTGCCACAGTGTACTGCTCCTATACGGGCAAGTTTGGAGCTGGCAGTGTACTCGTGTGGGGGTGTTTTTCGTGGTATGTCTCGGCTCATTGGTTATCGTGGACAAACCTGTTAAGCAGCACGTCTACCTCGATATTCTGGACAATTATGGTCTACCAACTCTGTGGCAATACTATGGAACCGAGCCTTATTGGCACCAGCAGGGTAATGAACAGAGCCATAAAGCAAGGACTGTTACGGCGTGGTTTGACGATAATTCCGTATCGTGTGTGAACTGGCCAGCACAGAGCCCTGATCTAAATCCAATAGACCAGCTATGGGATGAATTAGAGCGCCGCATAAGAAGTTCTGAACCAAGGCTTAGTACTAAGCAACAGTTAGCGGCAGCATTATGTACTGAATTGAAGCGCATACCTGTCGCTGTGTTCCAAAAACTTGGCGAAAGCGTGTCTCGAAAGGTCAGAGAATGCATTAAGGCCAAAAATGGACCGACAACGTACTAATGTATTTCAGTTGCTATGCGTTGTTTAAAAAATAACGTGGAAAGAGCGATGACATTATCCATTTACATTATCTCCACGTATTTGATATATATTAACCATTTCTATCGCCCTTTGAATTTATCAGCTACAATTAAATAGCTGTTGCGTTAAATGCCACCAGATGACGCCATCTCAGTTGCTGAGACCATCAATACGTATTCGTGTAGTCAGATGCTGACTGATAAACCACGCATGGCGCTGAGAATTGTTGGCGCCGTAGCGTAAATTCGAACGCACTCGACTAGTTATCGAGAGTTCTGGGGTTCGATCCCAGCGGTGCCGGAATGCAATTTTTCAGTCGCTATGCGTTGTTTAAAAAATAACGTGGAAAGAGCGATGACATCGTCCATGTACTAATGTATGTCAATAAGTGCTATGTTGTGTTTCTCTTCTAGGTGTCCGGTGACTTTTTTCAATATAGTGTAGTGTACATCTTAGTCGCTTTAACTCAGGTTGACGTGACGCTAAAACTGAACATGAATAGAATTATTACAATGGGAATTTCGATGGGACTATCTGGTCTTTGAGGCTATAGCCGAGGTGTTGCTTTAGGCCAGGACGCTGTAACCAAGTTCAACTGTATGTTAAAACTATTCTTCATAGCAAACGTTATGTTAAGGAAACTCAATTTTTCAAATACGCCTCCTGGAAGCAGCGATTGAGAGAAAAGGGTTTTGACATTTCTGCCCCCTACCGGGAAAACTATACCTGATTTAAAGAGAATAATGTTCCATGTTTGTTCTGTAGTGACTGGCATACGGTAAAAAAAAAATTTCAATGCGATTTTACCATAGGATTTCAGCACCAGAACTATGAATTGAAAAACCCTATGAGTGCATGCATATTATTCCTGGTATTGAATGGTATTCGGCGAGTTTTTTTTTTTTTTAAATCGGACTTTTCATCATCATCATCATTGTCAACCATTATCAATCCACTGCTGGACGAAGGTCTCCCCAAGTTTCCTCCACAACGGTCTGTCTTGTGCCAGTCTCCTCCATGTCACTCCCGCATACTTTCGAATTTCATCCACCCATCTTCCATGTGGTCTTCTTCTGGGTCTTTTCCTGTCCCTTGGAATCCAATCTAAAATTTCGGCTGTCCATCGATGGTCTGTTCTTCTGGCAGTATGTCCAGCCCATTGCCATTTCAGGGATTTAACTCTGATCATGATGTCTTCCACTCTTGTCATTTTTCGGATCCACGAGTTCCTCTTCTTATCTCTCCTGGTTACACCAAGCATGCACCTCTCCATGCTGCTTTGAGTTGTCTGCAGCCTTTGTATGTCTCTTTTAGTTAAGGTCCACGTCTCTGCACCATACGTAAGCACTGGAAGGATGCATTGATCAAACACTTTTCTTTTAAGACATAATGGCATATTGCTCTTGAAAATTATGCTGTTTCTTCCAAAAGCTCTCCAGGCAAGTTTTGTACGCCGATTAATTTCTTCACCAATGTGACCCTCACTTGATATCTGCTGTCCAAGATAAACGTACGTGTCTGTTATCTCCAGCTTTTCTCCATCAATCGATAAATCTTCATTTCTTGTAAAAGCATTGTACATCACTTTTGTCTTCTGAAAGTTCATTTTTAATCCCACTTCTTTACTCTTGTCAGCAAGTTCCTGGATCATACTCTGTAGCTCTGATGGGGTAGTTGCAAAAATGACTATGTCATCAGCAAAACGAAGGTGGGTTAGATAATCTCCATTCAGAGATATCAAGCAAAACAGGTTGAACGTTTGCGTCCCCTAGCGTAAAAGTTTTACATTACTTTGGACAGAAAATGCATACAAAATATTTTTGTAGTTAGTAGAATCTGACCGAAAAAGGATTATACTGTATTTCTTCAATCGAGCTTTTAGGCACCCAGATATTGCTGTAAATATGACGTAAACGGAAACGTGAACCACTCTAGTAGCAATTTGTCATTAACAGAAATTTAAAATCAATATGGAAAACATTTCGCGCCAGAAACGCTCTCCGACGAAGAAATAATTTTTCAGATAGCACCATTAGAAGCTTAGATATGGAAAAATGTAAGATATAAAAGCACGCCGCCTGGCGGAAAAACTATGCATCGTTTTAAGCAGTATCCTTTTCGTGGTGAGAGGTATCTTTTCACAAAGCAATTTTTTCAATGGAGGTTTCAGCCTCGCAGATATTGCTGCAAATACATCAGAAATAATAATATACACTAACGCCCCCTAATGGTAAAACTGTTCTTCAGAAAAATTAAATGTAAAACATAGACGCTGTATTCGATTCAGAAAGAATTTTTCAAATCGCTTACTTAGAAACAGATACATCAAGAAAATTGCAATTTCACTTTACGCACCTTAGCGGAGAAACTGAGTACTGTTTGAAAAAAAATTGTACCCAAAATATCCTTCGTTATGCACAGAATCAAAAGAAAGGGATAATTTTTTCAATCGATATTTAGAAGCAATTACACTGAAGAGCAATTGAATTAGAGATAGCTGGCGTTATGCAAATGTGGCGCTGTGGGCGGCCCTGTAAACGGAAACGACATGACGTATGCAGCGATCCGACAATATAAAGAGTGATGCGACGGGAATAAGTAAGAAACGGACGCAGTATGGGTAAGACGAAGGATCTAAGCGCATTTGATCGTGGGCAAATTGTCGGGGCCTGAAGAATGGGTCACTCCATCTCGGAAGTCGTGCAGGCACTAGGATTTTCACGAGTCACTGTGTCACGGGTGCACCGTGAGTACATCGAATCCGGTAAAAACATCCCTGCAAGGGCCAACTGGCGTGGACAACAGCGTGTGGATCAGCGGGGTCGTTGTCAGCTAGCTTGTAACAGCGGATAGACGGGCCACAGTGCAAGAAATCCCTCGGCAATTTAACGCTGACGCGCAAAAACGTGTAAGCAGCCACACCATCCGGAACCATCTCCTCGCTATGGGGTACAGAAGCCATCGTCCCACGAGGGTACCGCTGCTGACCGCACATCACAGGGTGCAAAGATTAGCATGGGCGATGGAACATCGCCACTGGACACTAGACATGTGGAAAAATGTTGCCTGGACTGATGAGTCGAAAGTCACGTTGGTACATGCGAATGGCAGGATTCGAGTACGGCGCAAACCACATGAAGCGATTGATCCTCCTTGCCAGCAGGGTACTCTTCAATCTGGTAGGGGTGGCATTCACGCCTGGGGACTGTTTACGTGGACTGAAATGGGAACCCTGGTACGTGTGACATCGTTCCTCACAGGTCAACGTTACCGGGTTATGCTGGACGACCATTTGCTCTCGTTCATGCGTCTTCAACATCCCACTGGGGACCTCATCCTGCAACAAGACAATGCAGCTCCCGAATTGTATCCGAATGGTTGGATGAACACTCCACCCACGTGACTTCGCTTCCTTGGCCAGCTAGTTCACCTGCCCTCAATCCCATCGAGCACATCTGGGATGCCATCGGGAGAGATGTTTGAGGCTCTGATCCCCCTCCATCAAATCTTCGTGAACTGTGGGAGCTTGTTCTGGAGTCGTGGATCCGTATGGCTTCCCAACGCTTCCGGTGTCTTGCCGAGTCGATGCCGAGACGAATCGCCGCCGTCATCAGGGCGAAAGGTGGTGCTACACGTTACTAGACAGGTATCTCTCATTCAATTGTTCTTCAGTGTATCATCATCATCATCATTGTCAACCATTATCAATCCACTGCTGGACGAAGGTCTCCCCAAGTTTCCTCCACAACGGTATGTCTTGTGCCAGTCTCCTCCATGTCACCCCTGCATACTTTCGAATTTCATCCACCCATCTCCCATGTGGTCTTCCTCTGGGTCTTTTCCTGTCCCTTGGAATCCAATCTAAAATTTCGGCTGTCCATCGATGATCTGTCCTTCTGGCAGTATGTCCAGCCCATTGCCATTTCAGGGATTTAACTCTGATCATGATGTCTTCCACTCTTGTCATTTTTCGGATCCACGAGTTCCTCTTCTTATCTCTCCTGGTTACACCAAGTATGCACCTCTCCATGCTTCTTTGAGTTGTCTGCAGCCTTTGTATGTCTCTTTTAGTTAAGGTCCACGTCTCTGCACCATACGTAAGCACTGGAAGGATGCATTGATCAAACACTTTTCTTTTAAGACATAATGGCATATTGCTCTTGAAAATTATGCTGTTTCTTCCAAAAGCTCTCCAGGCAAGTTTTGTACGCCGATTAATTTCTTCATCAATGTGACCCTCACTTGATATCTGCTGTCCAAGATAAACGTACGTATCTGTTATCTCCAGCTTTTCTCCATCAATCGATAAATCTTCATTTCTTGTAAAAGCATTGAACATCACTTTTGTCTTCTGAAAGTTCATTTTTAATCCCACTTCTTTACTCTTGTCAGCAAGTTCCTGGATCATACTCTGCAGCTGTGATGGGGTAGTTGTAAAAATGACTACGTCATCAGCAAAACGAAGGTGGGTTAGATAATCTCCATTAATCTTTATCCCCTTGTTTTCCCAGCTCAGTGACTGAAAAACACCCTCCAATGTGGCATTAAAGAGCTTCGGAGATATGGTGTCACCTTGTCTCACTCCCTTTCCAATTTTTATGTGTGTTGTATTTTGAAACAGCCTAATCTTTGCACTTGCATTTTCATAGATGTTATTAATAATATTAATGTATGCATCTTCAATACCACAGGTTTTCAAAGCCATTGTAACTGCTGATGGTTTCACCGAATCAAAGGCTTTTTCATAATCGATAAAAGCCATGCACAATGGAAGTTCATATTCCCTCGCTCTTTCAATTAGTTCTCTCAGCACATGGATATGATCTATTGTGCTGTAGCCACTCCTGAATCCAGCTTGTTCTCTCGGTTGAGCCATGTCCAGTGTTACCTTCAAGCGGTGTGAAAGAACTTTAGTGAAGATTTTATAAACTACTGATAGGAGGCTGATAGGTCTGTAGTTTCCGAGATCCTCAATGTCACCTTTCTTATGTAGCAGGATCATTATAGCGGTGTTCCAATCCTCAGGAATCTTTCCTTCATTAAGGCATCGAGTGAAAATTTGGGCGAGTACTGTTTCGATTTCTCCACTTGCTTCTTGTATGATGTCTACAGTAATTCCATCTTCTCCTGGAGCTTTTGCCCGCTTCATGTTCTTGATTGCATGTGCAACTTCTGCTGGAAGGACTGGAGGAACTCTGGTACTGGTATCTTTCATGATGTCTGGAGTGCATGTATCATCCCTTTCATATAATTTGGAGTAGAAATCTTTCACTCTTGTCAAAATTTCGCCTCTATTTCTTGTTACAGAACCATCTTCTTTTCTCAGTGCCATAATCTGTTTTCTTCCCTTACTGAGATGTCCCTTTGCTATCTTTAGGCTTTGGTTGTTTTCAATTGCTTTCCTCACTAGTTCACAGTTGAATTTTCTTACGTCTTCAGTGATACTTTTTCGTACTGTCTTGCATAGCTCTATATATTCCACTTTGGAAGTCACATCTTCTTTAGTTGTCCTCATCTCTCTTCTTTTTTGCATCAACATTTTCGTTTTTCCTGATAATTTATTTACATGCAACTTGTTCTTAGACCCAGCTAATTTTGTTGCTGTTTCCATAAGAGCTTTGGTTACTTTTCTGTTAACTTCAGAGATGTCCACTTCTTCCGATGTTAGGCCTTCTAAAGCAGAGAACCTGTTCTTCAGTTCCAACTTGAAGGTATTATGGTGTTTTTTAAGGTTGGTTATGTCAATACATTTTGTTTGTCTTATGAGCTTGCCACGTTCAAGTTTAGTGTTGAGGTGCATCTTACATCTCACCAATCTATGGTCACTACCTGTGTTGAACTTGTTTAGCACACTGCAGTCTTCTATGACGAATTTTTTGTTACACATAATAAAATCAATTTCACTTGTCGTCCCATTTGGATGTCTCCATGTCCATTTCCTGTGTGGCTTTTTCTTGAAGAAGGAGTTCAAGATGAAAAACCCTTCTGCCTCTGCAAACTCAACGAGAGTATTTCCACGCTGGTTTCTGTTGCCGTGACGAAATTTACCTACTGAAGTTTCATTCTGTTGTCGTTGCCCTATTTTTGCATTGAAATCTCCCATAATTATTTTCAAGTGCTGCTTACCTTTATTATTTAGATGACAAATTTCCTCATAAAATTCTTCAATTTCTTCTTCAGGATGACTTGTGGTGGGTGCATAAGTTTGAATAATCTGAGCCTGGTATCTTCTCGATAGTTGGATAACGAGTCGTGCAGCTCTGTCAGAGGAACTTTCAACTTCTACTACTTTATCCTTCAGTTTCTTGTTTATTATAAATCCAACACCACTAGTTCTGCCAGTATCTGTCCCACGATAGTAGAAGAGATGTCCACTTTTCAGTTCGATGAGATCTTCTCCTTTTCTCCTTACCTCACTTAGCCCCACGATGTCCCACTTGATCCTTTGTAGTTCCTCTTCCAATTCAAGAAGCCTTGAATCAGAAGATAGGGAGCGTCCATTGTACGTTGCCAAGGTCAGCATCAGATGGCAGCCTAGTCCGGTCCTCCGGGGATTCTTAGCACCCTCTGCCTTCATGTCGCACTGGCCGCTGCCTTGGCCAGGTACATTCCAGCTGCCGGAGACTGAGGGCCAAGATTTAAGTTGTGGAGTCATTTTGGAGGGGTTTGGCCATAACTCACCACGCTGGCCAAGCGGGTTGGTGAGTGTGGGATAGAATTTCCTCTGATCCCGATGGTATAGTTATACCGCTATTGGCGGTCGTCAGAGCCCCTTTAGTGGGAACAGGATGCACCACGAGAAGGCGGGGTTGACATTTGTCAAGGAGAGGCTGTGATGTTACGCATCACCTGACCTTACATCCCTCACCTGACCTTACATCCCCTTCAGTGTATATGGAATAAAATATATTTTGAATTCGATATCATCTGCCTTTGCGCCCTCTAGCGACGAAGTTAAGCATTGGGAGAAACCCGGAATGTAAGGAACATCACACATTTCAAACTTCTTAACGCAAAAATAATTTTTTTAAATCCGGCTGATAGTTGCAGAGATATGGTATCCGTAAACAGACAAAGTGATAACATAAACACGGACCATTTATACTGAAAAAAATTCTAAAATTTCGGTTGTGATTTAATTCTAAAATTTATTCGTTTAGTCCTAAAATTTCGGTTGTCCTTCGGTGGTCCGTTCTGGCAATATGTCCAGCCCATTGCCATTTTTGTTAGCCATTCCTCTTCTTATCTTTCATTGTCACACCAAGCATGCATCTCTCCATGCCGCTTAGAGTTGTCTGCAGTCTTTGTATGTATTTTTTAGTTAAGTTCCACAACTCTGCACCATATGTAAGCACTGGAAGAACTCATTGATTAAACACTTTTCTTTTAACACATAATGGCATATTGCTCTTAAAAATTGCAATGTTTCTTCCAAAAAATTTCCAACTAAGTTTTTTAGGCCTATGTATTTCTTCATCAATATGACCCTCGCTTGATATCTGTTGCCCAAGGTAAATGTAGGAATTGGTTATCTCCAGCTTTTCTCCATCAATTGAAAAATCTTCATTCTTTGTAAAAATATTGTACTTCGGTTTTGTCTTCTGAAAGTTCATTTTAACTCCCACTTCGTTACCCTTCTCAGCAAGTTCCTAGATCATACTCTTCAGTTCTGAAGTATTATTTCAAAGACCTCTGAAGGGTTCTTTGAAATATTTTTTTCCCTTTTCAGAAATAAAACGGAAACAAAGCCAGGTCGAAATCGGGTTAGGGACACCTTGACCATACCCTTTGACCCGCAAGAAATTGTCGAAGCTGGTGTCTTCTTTACCCGTGACCCGTTTCCATCTCTGCCTGATACCAATCGTTCACAGGATCTGCTGTTACGCTAATAAAGTTACACCAATAAGAAGATTTTCACATCACAAGCTCTGCATTTGTTTTCCTTGAAGTTCTTTTACTGCAACATTACCGTACTTTTATGAACTTTCCCTAATTTTTAGTTAGGGTAATTTTTCAAGCAATCCTTCATTCATTTATTTTGAGTTTGTGAAATTTAGTTTGTTTTAAAATTAAATTAATGTCACACATCTGAGTGCATTTAAGAAGTGAGGAAACTAAAAATAATGAAAGTTCCAGAAGAGAAAGCACAGTGTTGAAATGGAAAGAAACCTGCTCAAGAAATCATGCGGAAATTTTTAGTGCAGATTTTATTCATGAACCTCTCGGAAAAACGAACACGCCCAAAAAACAAGATGAAAAAGAAAGAGCTTTCGGGAACAAGGGTACGAAAGTGTGAATCCTTCACGCCAATGTTTTTTGAGGGTGGGTCTGTGTGCTTTCTTCCCACGTTTGATCCTTTTCATACTAAATAAAAGCCTGTTGCCATTCATTTGTTCAGAAGTGTCATCTTACAGCTCGTTGAGGAAGACAGTTACAGTAACTGACGTAAAGGTCACTAAAATGATCATCTCACGGGTACATCTGAATAACTTTAGAGCCAAAAACATAGGCAATGAATAGAGAGATGGCAAATACGAACAAACCTGAAAAAAAAATGCTTTTTTTACTTCCTCATTCACCTTTACATAGGGGTTCTTAAGCTTTCGATACAAAAGAAGAGAGTAGCGCGGTGCTTAGATTGTGTCACAACTTATTTTCCTTTCATTTTCTCTCAGGCAGCTTTGTGCAGCTTAAAGCTGTTACAAATGGGACGTCTGCCTGCTCAACACATGTTAACTGGGCACGTTAAGCCGTCGGACCCCGGGCACTGCCCCCCACCCCTCTCGGTAATAAATAATAGCGTCTTCTTTCCAATTTTTACCTCGCTTCCGTGTCACTTTCCTATCGGGCACTCTAGCTCAAATCTCCTACCTTCCTATTTCTAAGAGTTGTTTAAGACCTGGGGTGAGACCTAAAATTCTCTGCATGTGATCTGATCTGATCAACACGTTAAACAAGTACGACGACACCGAAATTTTCAGTTGTAAGGTGTGCCCAAAGGGAAGGTGTTATCCACAGTTGTGTATCTTGGGTCCGATACCTGGGCTATCTTACCCCCCCCCCCCCATCAGTACTGTTTTATTTATTTTTAAATCGCGAAGTTTATTTTTCGGTTATTAAATGTAATACAAGTAACTTGTTTACGCTTTCCAACCGTAGGTTGAAGAAACGTATATGCTCCAGTTTTGTCCGTCCGTCCGCACGATAACTCGCGTAAAAAACATTCGATTTCTATGAAATTTTAGTATGTGGTAAGCGACCACATAAGGACTAGCCCTGTTGAAAATGGGGTTAATTGGGTCAAAGGTCACGACATAGAAACGGGATTCATTCCATTGCCCTTATGCGTCATTACTTGCGTAAGTATGGTTCGATTTCAGTGAACTTTTAGTATGTGGTAAGGAACCACATAAGGACTAACCCTGTTGAAAATGGGGTTAATTGGGTCAAAGGTCACGACATAGAAACGGGATTCATTCCATTGCCCTTATGCGTCATTACTTGCGTAAATATGGTTCGATTTCAGTGAACTTTTAGTATGTGGTAAGGGACCACATAAGGACGAACCCTATTGAAAATGGGATTAATTGGGGTCAAAGGTCGCGACATAGAAACGGGATTCATTCCATTGCCCTTATGCGTCATTACTTGCGTAAATATGGTTCGATTTCAGTGAACTTTTAGTATGTGGTAAGGAACCACATAAGGACTAACCCTGTTGAAAATGGGGTTAATTGGGTCAAAGGTCACGACATAGAAACGGGATTCATTCCATTGCCCTTATGCGTCATTACTTGCGTAAATATGGTTCGATTTCAGTGAACTTTTAGTATGTGGTAAGGAACCACATAAGGACGAACCCTATTGAAAATGGGATTAATGGGGTCAAAGGTCGCGACATAGAAACGGGATTCATTCCATTGCCCTTATGCGTCATTACTTGCGTAAATATGGTTCGATTTCAGTGAAATTTTAGTATGTGGTAAGGGACCACATAAGGACGAACCCTATTGAAAATGGGGTTAATGGGGTCAAAGGTCACGACATAGGAACGGGATTCATTCCATTGCCCTTATGCGTCATAACTTGCGTAAATATGGTTCGATTTCGGTGAAATTTCAGTATATGATAGGGGATCACATGGGAACGAACCCTGTTGAAAATGGGTGAAACGGGGTCAAAGGTAAGGACATCGGAGCGGGATCCATTCCGTTGCCCTTATGCGACATAACTTGTAAAAATGGTTCGATTTCGATGAAATTTCACTTTATAAAAGGGATTCACCTGGGGACGAACCCTTTTGAAAATGGGTGAAATAGGGTCAAAGTTCGTTCAGGACATCGGAGCTGGATCCATTCCAATGCCTTTATGCGCCATAACTCGAGTAAAAATGTTTCGATTTCGATGAAATGTCAGTATACGATAGGGAATCAACTGGGGACGAACCCTATTGAAAATGAGTGAAATGGGTTAAAAGGTCAGGACATTGGAGAGGGATCCATTCCGTTACCTTATGCGTAATAAATTTAATAAAAAAGGGTTCGATTTCGATGAAATTTTAGTATGTTCTAGGGGACCTCTCGGGGACGAGCCCTACTGAAAATGGGTGAACTGGGGTCAAAGGTCTAGACATAGGAGCGGGATTCATTCCATTGCTCTTGTGCGTCATAACTTACGTAAAGATGCTTCGATTACGACAAAACGTTTTCGTGTTGTTCCGGAGGTATACTGAACCAGTTCTGTTTAATATCATCGAAATGGGATCAAAGTTCAGGCCACAAGACCGAGATTTATTCCACAGCCATTATCCTCAAAACTTGAGTAATGATTTCTGGTATGTTGGAAAGAGTATCATAATCAATGCATTGCATGATTTTACTAACTTTTTTTTCTAAATTTTTAGGTACATGCTATCGCTAGCATGACACCAAAAAATTATAAGGATTAGTAATTGAACACTTATTTGTACATGAACTCCATTATTCTTTCCCTTTTGTGTGAACTTGAGTGTTACGTTTTAATAAGGAAGTTTCTCCCGAGTACTTTTGCATATTTAAAAAGAATGTTTCTCTCTATTGACAAAACAGCCAAGTTTCTCGAATGTACATGTTCTTCTGTGGCTCTAAGATGCATACACTACCTACCAACAAGTAATTGGACATCTGTGATAGCAAAGGAAAACGAAGTTTATTCACCTTCAATAGTTGGTGGAGCCTCCACGAGCGGCGATTACAGCTGCGACCCTCTGCGGCATACTCTCAACCAGGCGTTGTGCGACGGCTAGCGGTATTTTCTTCCACTCGGCTTGGAGAAGACAGGTCAGTTCCTTCACTGATTTCGGACGGGGGGGGCACCCGTTAAGTCGACGCTCCAACTCGTCCCATAGGTGCTCGATAGGATTAAGGTCCTGGCTTTGCGCAGGCCAGTCCATTCGATTAACCCCATTGTCACCATACCAAGCCATGGTGGACCTCGCAACATGACAGGTGGCATTGTCATCCTGAAAGTATTATGGGTCCACCCCGTAAAACGGCCACAACGTAGGAAGCGCATTGTCATCCAAAATGGTGCAGTAGGTCTCGGCGTTGAGTCTACCAGGAATTGCGACCAAGTGTCCCGTGCCATACAAAGAGAAACACCCCCATAGCATAATTCCACCGCCGCCGAACTTCACAGTTGGCACAATACATTCCCGCAGGAAGCGTTCTCCAGGCAGACGCCAAACCCAGACCCTGCCATCCGAACGGTAGAGGGTGAACCTTGATTCGTCGCTCCAGAGAACCTTTTCCAATGTTCAACGGTCCACTGTCGATTTTCTTTGCACCACGTTAGCCGAGCAGCGCTATTGGACTTGGTGATCAATGGCTTGTGGGCGGCAGCACGTCCATGATAACCGAGCAGATGGGCTTCCTTACGGATGGTATTCATCGAAAGAACAATCCCGGATGCCTGTTCAAACTCCTCGCGGATGTGGCCCATCGATTTGGTGCGGATCTTCCGAATTTCTCTGGGCCATCACCCGTCGGTCTCTAACTCCCAGTTTTGAGGGTCTGCCGGGTCGGGGCACATTCCGACAGTCACCTCTCATCTTCCACTTGCCAATCACGTAGGCCTCTGTCGATTTTGCGTACTTCAACTCGCTGGATATGTCACGTATGGATCGGCCATTTCTGTGATACCCGACGATTACACCTTTCTCGAAATCAGAGAGCTCCGAACTGCGTGGCATCTTGCATGCGACTGGCTGCGTTGTTGTTTCCCACACGATATTTAACGGCGGTAGCCGTGACGTGTATCAGGATCGCAGATATCGTCGATTGCAGGGGTGTCCAATTACTTGTTGGTAGATAGTGTGTATCATATCAAGGACCGGAGCCTGGACCCAACACGGACGAATGTGACAGCTCAACGCCTCAAACCACTTAGTCATCCGAGTGTTTTCAAGAAGTGTAAGGAAATCACACATCTGTGTTTGGTACTGCACCTCCGTTACTGTTGTAAGTACTTTTGGTGCTACACCTCCGTTACTCTTAAAAATAGTTTTGGTACTACTTCGTTTCTGCTCAAAATTCAAGTCCTTTTTGGTACTACACCTCCGTTACTACATAAAGTCCTTTCGGTACTACACCTCCGTTACTACTCATAGTCCTTTTCGTACTACAACTCCGCAACTACTCGAAGACCTTTCGGTACTACACCTCCGTTACTACTCAAAGTCCTTTTCGTACTACAACTCCGCAACTACTCGAAGACCTTTCGGTACTACACCTCCGTTACTACTCAATGTCCTTTTGGTACTGCAACTCCAAAACTATACAAAGTCATCGTGGTGCTACACCTCCATTACTACTAAAAATGCTTTTTTTCTCCATTACCCTTAAAGATAGTTTTGGTACTACACCTTCGTTTCTGCTCAAACGTTCAAGTCCTTTTTGGTACTACACCTCCGTTACTACATAAAGTCCTTTCGGTACTACACCTCCGTTATTACTGAAAGTCCTTTTCGTACTACAACTCCGCAACTACTCGAAGACCTTTCGGTACTACACCTCCGTTACTACATAAAGTCCTTTCGGTACTACACCTCCGTTACTATTCAAAGTCCTTTTCGTACTACAACTCCGCAACTACTCGAAGACCTTTCGGTACTACACCTCCGTTACTACTCAAAGTCCTTCTGGTACTGCAACTCCAAAACTACACAAAGCCATCTTGGTACTACACCTCCATTACCACTAAAGGTGCTTTTTTTCTCCGTTACTCTTAAAGATAGTTTTGGTACTACACCTTCGTTTCTGCTCAAAAGTCCAAGTCCTTTTTGGTACTACACCCCCGTTACTACATAAAGTCCTTTTTGGTACTACACCTCCGTTATTACATAAAGACCTTTCGGTACTTCACCTCCGTTACTACTCAAAGTCCTTTTCGTACTACAACTCCGCAACTACTCGAAGACCTTTTGGTACTACACCTCCGTTACTACTGAAAGTCCTTTTGGTACCGCAACTCCAAAACTACACAAAGTCATCTTGGTGCTACACCTCAATTACTACTAAAAGTGCTTTGAGTAGTAACGGAGTTGTTTATCAAAAGGACTTTTGAGTAGTTGCTCCGCTACTACGCAGAGGCGTTTTGGTGCTACACCTCCATTACTAGTCAAAGTTCTTTTGATGTTACGCTTCCGTTATCACTCAAAATCTTTTTGGACTACACCTGCGTTACTACATAAAGTCCTTTTGATGTAGTACAAAAGGACAAAGTCAGAGATGTCGTACGAAATGACTTCGAAAGTAAACATAAAGTAGGAGACGTAGAGCCAAAGGACTTTCAGTAGCAACTCCGTTACTACTTGAAGCCCTTTTGGTACTACACCACTGGTATTACTCAAAATGCTTTTCATACTATATCTCCGTTTTTTATTTGGGGGAGGGGAGGGGTTACGAAATTCATTTTTTATAGAACTAAATGTGTGATAAGTGCACTTTTAAAATTCATGCAAAATTATTGAAATAAATATTCCTCGAAATTATTATTAATATTCTTATTACCTGTACTCTAATCACCACAAAATGTTTGACCACTTATATTTTGCTATTTATCTGCGCAGAAAACAAAAATGCTACACTACTTGGTTAAAAGATACAAGTAATTCTAGAAATAAATAGAAATGTAATTTCTAGTGAAACATTCTTCATTTGTTTCATGGCGCTTTTTTACGCTTTCCAACCCTACGTTGAAGAAGCGTACATGCTTCAGCTTTATCCGTCTGTCCGTCTGTCTGTCCACACGCTAACACGTAAAAATGGTTCGATTTCGATGAAACTTTAGTATGTTTTAGGGGACAACCTGGGGACGAACTCTATTGAAAATGGGCGAAATGGAGTCAAAGGTCAGGACATAGGAGTGGGATCCATTCCATTGCCCTTATAACTTACATAAATTTCTTCGATTGCGACAAAACTTCATCATGTTATCCTGGAGGCATACGAAACCGGTCCTGTTTATTATAATCGAAATGGGGTCAAATGTCAGGGCACAGGAGCGAGATTTATTCCACAGCCATTATTCTCATAACCTAACTAAAAAAACTTCTACTGCGACAAAAAGTTAGTACGTTGTTTCGGAGGTATACTGAACCAATTTTATTTAATATATTCGAAATGGGGTCAAAGGTCAAGGCACAGGAGCGAGATTTATTCCACAGCCATTATCTTCATAACTTGACTAAAAATGCTTCTATGGCGACAAAACTGTAGTATGTTGTTTCGGAGGTATACTGAACCAATTCTGTTTAATATTATCGAAATGGGGTCAAAGGTCAGGGCACAGAAATCGAGATTTGTTCCACAGCCATTATTCTCATAACTTGAGTAATGATATCTGGTATGTTGGAAAGCGTATCATAATCACTGCATTGCATGATTTCACTAACTTGTTTCATTTTGCAGTAAGACTTGACGTAGACGACAATCATTTCGACAAATATTTTTTGATTTGATTCAACCCTTATGTTACTGTTATTTACTATTATTTGAGTCGTGTTTCCATTCTTCTGGGTGTTTTTTACTGGTTCACCTAAAACGTCTTCAGCTTTGGGTGTATATTCTCAATGAATGTGAAATAACGTTAACCAATTGAGTCTCAGTTCTGATATGGTATTACGTAGATATGATTTTAAGAAATGCAATGTTGAAACCGAACGCTCATTTTCTGAAGTGGTCACTGGTAGAGTACCTAATATGTGAAACAATGTTTTTATTTTGGGTAATACCTCACTGTAGCACAGTTTTATATCACTTAGTGCATCTTTTGGCCAGTGCCAGTTCCTTTGCGAGAGATTTTACGATACCACAGTTTCAATTCTGCGAATAGTTCTTCTTGCGAGACATTCAAGTCACCTGTATAAAATTCAGTTAAAGTTTTAAAACCATCAATATCTTGAGAATATGGTGGCACATTGGGATTGGTTTGGAAAAGTGACTTGAATCCTGATAAGACCGATTTGTGTGCGAGAAATCTATTTTCCGAAGCACTAATAAACATGATTAAAAATCTTATACACTGTCGTGCAAAAAATAAGGACGAGACAGTTTTTCGAATGTAACGTCGTGCAGAAGTGCTCCACATCGACTCGAATCATACCATGAGATCCCCAAGATGTCAGAATATGGGACAAGTGAGCAAAACCGTTCAAATAAGGAATCCGAATGATACAAAGGCACTCTATTGAAAAGGTAGTTTCAAGCACAACTGGACAGAAGTCAGAAACGTCCATGTGATAGGCGGCTGCCAAGAAAAATCCAGTCTTTAGTATGGGATATGATCACCCCTGACTGCGTTGCAGGATTTACAACGTCTGTCCATGATGAGGACGAGGTTCTCAAGGAGCTGTTGAAGCATCGCGGCCCATTCCTCTTGTAGCGCCAATCGCAGCTGCGGAATCGTTGCTGGCGGCTGCCCAGCGTCTCCCGAAAAGGTCCCACACGTGTTCGATTGGATTTAGGTCTGGGGATCATCCATGCGTTGAATATCTTCACTCTCCAACATCTCTGAGACAGCCACTGTACGATGAGGTGTAGCGTTTTGTAACGTACCAGGAGATGTGACTTACCTGGCAGAAAGACGCACACGACATAAAGGCAGATAGCAGTCAGAACAAACGTCCGCGTAGCTCAATTGGTAGAGCAACTTATTCCGGAGTGAGGGGACCCGGATTCGAACCCCGGCGCGGATAAAAATGGCGGAGAAATTTGCTTCGTTATAATGGCGCCCGAACTATCCGGATGACCCGACCGTTCAAAATCTCGCATTGGTGTGATGTTCTTTCCACACCGCGAGATAGGAAAAATAAGAGAATCCTTTCTCCAGCACTTAAAAAAATAATAATAATGAGGGGTAGATGATGTAACGTACCAGGAGATGTGACGTACCTGCCAGAAGGACGCACACGACATAAAGGCAGATAGGAGTCAGAACAAACGTCCGCGTAGCTCAATTGGTAGAGCGACTTATTCCCGAATGAGGGGATCCGGGTTCGAATCCTGGCGTGGACAGAAATGACGGAGAAATTTACTTCGTTATAGTTTTCATCCATGAAGAGGAACTGAGGACCTACAGCACCTCTAAACAGACGCACGTGAGGCAGGAGAACCTCGGTACAATAGTGGATACCAGTGACTGAACCTCCTTGGAAGATGTGGAGGTCAGTGCGGCTACCAAGCATGATACCGTCCAAACGAGAACTCCGCCACCTCCAAACCAGTCCCTTTCGTTGATGTTGGAGGTATGATTGCGTGTTCCCCGCTCTCTCCAGATGTGTATACGTCCAGAATCGCTCGTCAGACTAAATCGGCTCTCATCCGTAAAGAGAACTCGACCCCATTGCTGATGTGTCCATTTCTTGTGTTCCTGGCACCACAGAAACCGCCGTCTCCGATCAGCAGGCGTTAATGGCACACACCGTACTGGTCGTCGTGGGCCAATTAGACCACCATTGACAGAGGAAGGGGTGACGCCAGATCTATTTTAGCTGTTATCATAAAAATTACCGAAAAAGGATTTTTTCAATTGAGAACAAGAAACGGCCGCATAAAACAGCTATACTCCCGATTCAGCGTCTGTGAACAAAAACTAATTCAGATAGAGGAAGTGCTGGATACCGGTCGGTTGCTACAGCTCAAAGTTTAGGTACCGGTCAGGGATTTAAAAAATTTTCATGTAAAACGCAGTGTGTCAAAAAAAATGCATTTGTTTTAGAAATAATGTTCTATGCAATTCCAAATGCCATTTTAGTAATCCCTGTTGTAACAAAGGATTTTATTGTGTCTTTATATAAATAACATTTTGTATGCTTTATAATTCAGTCAAATTATTTATTTTACACTTTAACTGTCTATCATTAGTTAATTTATAGAATACCTAGTTATTTCATAGAATAACTAGTTAAAGAGTGGAATTATTAATTTATTACACGCTTTAACTAACTTGATCAGTTATTTCATGAAATAACTAGGTATTCTATGAAATAACTGAATTATACACTTTAACGGTAACATATATAATTATTTAATAATACACAATGCTTTTACAAGAAACGAAGATTTATAGATTGATGGAGAAGCGCTTGAGACAACTGATACCTACATTTATCTTGGGCAGCACATATCAAGTGAGGGTCACATTGATGAAGAAATTAATCGGCGTGTAAAACTTAGATCGAGAGCTTTTGGAAGAAACAGCACAATTTTGAAAAGTAGCATGCCATTATGTCTGAAAAGAAAAGTGTTTGATCAATGCATCCTGCACTGGCAGGATGCATGGAGCAGAGACATGGACCTTAACTAAAGAAGACATACAAAGACTGCAGTCAACTAAAATCAGCATGGAGAGATGCATGCTTGGTGTAACCAGAAAGGATAAGAAGAGGAGCTTGTGGATAAGGAAAATGACAAGAGTGGACGACATCATGACCAGAGTGAAATCACTGAAATGGCAATGGGCTGGACATGTTGCCAGAAGAACGGACCTCCGATGGACAACCGAAATTTTAGACTGGATTCTGAGGGACAGGAAAAGACCCAGAAGCAGACCACATGGGAGATGGATGAATGAAATTCGAAAGTATGCTGGAGTGACATGGAGGAGACGGTATCAAGACAGACAACTGTGGAAGAAACTCGGGGAGACCTTCATCCAGCCGTGGATTGATAATGGTTGGTGATGCTGCTGCTGATGATGATATAATTAATTATAAATTGCAGTTCGAATTTATAATTCAAAGCAGATTTTTCTCGGTCAGGTCCGGGTTGGGTCAAATTATGTGAAGTTTTAGACCCGTTTTAAACTCTGATTGTGACATGATCATGATCATGTTCATATGTAGAGGATTTTAGGAAGGGAGTGTCTGACCCCAGGTCTTAAACAACCCTTAGAAAGAGGAAGCTAGGAGATTTGGGCTAGAGTGCCCGATAGGAAAGTGACAGGGAAGCGAAGTAGAAAGGGGGAGGAAGACGCACTTATTTATTACCGGGGTGCCAGTGTATCCGGGGTCCGACGGCTTTCTTTTTTTTTTTTTTTTTTTTTTTTGATTGGAGGTTTAACGACCACCGTGAGCAACTCAATGGGCTATAAGCAGTCGCCCGTCCCTAATTTAGGGTCACTGGTTCCAGGGAAGGGAGAGAGCCAGTACCTTAAGACAAACACAACATCCATGCCTCACCGGGATTCGAATCCGGACCCCTTTCGGACGAATGATCAGAGGCCATCGCTTAGACCACTGCGCCACCGGGGCGCGGCTCCGACGGCTTAACGTGCCTATCCGACGCACGGCGGATATTTAGTGGATCGAGCGTTCGTACCTGCCTGGCATCGAACCTGAGGTCCTTTCCATGGCAGTCACGAACGTTGATTGGTACATGATTATGATATCTCCATACTAATTGGTAACTGCTTGGTGCTGATTATGCTCGCACACCACTTTAATAAAAAAATTGAAAAATAAGGGGGAAATGCGCTTTAAGGAAAGGTAAAAGAAAAGAAAATGTTGCTGCGCCGGAAATTATATCTGCGTGCTGATTTGAAAAGATCAAGTTCTGTTTATGTTCGGAAAAACATATGGAAGTAATCACTGAATGCTTTCTCACGGAATGCGTAGGCTTACTTCCATGTTTATAAATTTTACTGACGTTGTTACATTGTTTCATTTCAGAAAAAAATGTGGGCGTGGAATACGCCCTAACATTGTTTCATTCATTGAAGGTTAAATCGTTGTCCGGAGAAAATCAGTTCGAAGAATTATTCGACCTTACGTTTATGGTAAGTACGGCAAAACTGATTTAATGAGGGTGTTGTGATTCGGAAAAGAAAAAGAGTCGTTTTTAAGAACTCCCTCTAGAAACTGATTTTTAGTGTAATGTCCGTTACCGTAAAAGTCACATTCGGGATACGAAGATAAATTTTTGATGCGTCTTAATTACAGACAAAAAAAAAATGAAGAATTAGAATGGAAAAAGAACAAAAAAGAAATCCATTGCGACGTCTTGCTAATAAACATGAATTTACGCTTCCAGCAAGGAAAGAAGTCGTCATTAACGCCGAGATGAATCAAAACGAGAGAAAGTCAAGGAAGGAAATGATGAAATCGGGTTGGGGACTGTTTTCTAGAGCTGAAGAGCTTTTAAGTAAGCGATGACAGACTACAGGGTCAGCAAGAAACGATGATTCATCTGACTTTGTAGGTCGCCGGCCCATAGCGACAAGCAGAGGTTTCGTGGATGTTTTAGTGAAACCGATGATGACAGAAATAATTGTTGGTCGAGCCGTTTTTAATTTTGACATATTTCGCCGCGAGGTAGTAGATGCGAAAGTAAGCAGAAATTCGGTCTTCCATTCTCTCACCTAAAGCAATCTAATTTTTTTCTTTTTCAGTTTTTTTTTTTTTTTTTTTTTTTTTTGTACACAAATTTAATCAAACTAGACGAAACTCGTCGGAATCGACGGTTAGCTTTTTTTTTTTTTGTTTTTGTTTTATTTGAAAAAATAAACACATATATGAAACAACAAATGTAAACTTTATTTGATTGACAAATTCATTCAGCCACTTCAGTAAAGGTCCGCGATTTTTTTTTCTTTTAGACTCAAGGTTTAACGACTACCGTGAGCAACTCAATGGGCTATAAGCAGTCGCCCGTCCCTAATTTAGGATCACTGGTTCCAGGGAAGGGAGAGAGCTAGTGCCGTAAGACAAACACAACATCCATGCCTCACCGGGATTCGAACCCGGACCCCTTTCGGACGAATGATCAGAGGCCATCGTTTAGGCCACTCGCCACAGGGGCGGCCAACTGTGTTTATAAATGTTGTTGGTATGAGATTCGCGTTGCGAATATACTCTTCACCAGTCGGAATCGACGGTTAGTTGTTGTTGTTTCTTGAAGAACGGACCACCGATGGACAACCGAAATTTTAGACTGGATTCCGAGGGACAGGAAAAGACCCGGAAGTAGATCCCATGGGAGATGGATAGATGAAATTAGAAAGTATGCTGGAGTGACATGGATGAGACAAGCCCAAGACAGACAATTGTGAGACCTTCATCTAGCAGTAAGACCTTCATCCAGCAGTGGATTGATAATAGTTGATGATGATGATGATATAATTAATTAATAACACCCAATGCTTTTACGAGAAACGAAGATTTATAGATTGATGGAAGAAAGCTTGAGACAACCGATACCTACATTTATCTTGGGCAGCAGATATCAAGTGTGGGTCACATTGATGAAGAAATTAATCGGCGTATAAAACTTAGATGGAGAGCTTTTGGAAGAAACAGCACATTTTTTAAAAGTAGCATGCCATTATGTCTACAAAAAAAGTGTTTTAACACAACATCCATGCCTCACCGCGATTCGAACCCGGACCATTCACGAACGAATCATCATAAGCCAGCGCTTAGACCACCGCGCCACCGGGGCGGCCAGGTTCGTGATGAGCATCAGGACTGCACTCTTTTTCAGTCGTAAAAATTGAGGCGAAAGTTCTTTTTTTTTTTTTTTTTTTTGATTGGAGGTTTAACGACCACCGTGAGCAACTCAATGGGCTATAAGCAGTCGCCCGTCCCTAATTTAGGGTCACTGGTTCCAGAGATGGGAGAGAGCCAGTGCCGTAATACAAACACAACATCCATGCCTCACCGGGATTCGAACCCGAACCCATTACGGACGAATGAGCAGATGCGAACGCCTTAGACCTCTGCGCCACCGGTGCGGCGAGGCGAAAGTTCACTCATATCGATCGTGTGCAAAAATTCAATTGGTTAGCGCAGTCCTTCACTCTCATCTTCAGTCACAACTGTGTTTACAAATGTTGTTTTTATGAGATTCGCGTTGCGAATATACTCTTCACCCGTCGGAATCGACGGTTAGTTGTTGTTGTTTTGTTGTTGTTGTTGTTGTTGTTTCTTTTGAAAAGAATAAACTCATATGAAACAACAAATGTGAACTTTATTTTTTTTTTTTTTTTTTTTTGAGTGAAGGTTTAGCGACCGCCGTGAGCAACTCAATGGGCTATAAGCAGTCGCCCGTCCCTAATTTAGGGTCACTGGTTCCAGGGAAGGGAGAGAGCTAGTGCCGTAAGACAAACACAACATCCATGCCTCACCGGGATTCGAACCCGGACCCCTTACGGACGAATGATCAGAGGCCAACGCCTTAGACCACTGCGCCACCGGGGCGGCGAACTTTATTTGACTGACAAATTCATTCAACCACTTCAGTAAAAACAATAGTCCAGGCTCGTGATTTTCTTTTTTTTTTTTTTTTTTTGACTGAAGGTTTAACGACCGCCGTGAGCAACTCAATGGGCTATAAGCAGGCACCCGTAATATTTTCCCTAACAATGGCCAACGGAATGTTTATTTACATCTTTACATAATGGGAAAGGTCTTACCTACGTGAAAAAACTGGATCGAATGAATATTAAATTGTATATATGCATCACACAGTCCAACGGCATAACGCAATCAGGTATTCGCGAGTGTTCGCTATTCCGACGTGAAGAACGTTGATACGAATGCCTGCTATTGTTGCTTTGCGCAACGGTTCGCTCAAAAAAGAGAAGACTTTGGACTGTCTCAGTCCTACCCTGGTTACGCCTTCAACGGCGTGTCAGTCAACCGCAGGCGATCGAATGTCAACCGCACGCTTCTCCCATAGACTTTACATGGGAACTTTGCCGCCCCACAACGCCCGAACCGTTGCCCCAACCTCCTTTTTCTCTTCGACTGGCACATCTACATGGTAAGACCTTTATTTTGATACCTCAACTATATCTTTACGTTCAGCAGTTCTCTCAAAATAGGACTCACAGTAAAAAACCTTATAGAATTAATATATAGATATCATTTACATGAGTACAAAGGGGGGGGGGCGGGGGGGGCTCTTTCTCAACATAGCCGCGATCCTGTGAGAGCCGTCACACGATTTTGTTTTTGGTTGTTCCTTTGTTATACTCGAAGAAAAATAGAATTCTGGCCCTTTTTTAACAATAACAAAGACAAACAGTTTATTTCGCTAAAACTACGTGGCTTGAGTCCTCTCGAAGGGTAAGTTAATGGAATGCGTACTATTTTGTACACCGACGTCAGAGCTACGGACGCTGAAACTCACCACGCTCTCCGAAAACGTCTCGTACTCACTCGCCAATTTCCACGACCCGACCTCTCTCTCGAAAACTAAGGTCCCATCTGTTTCTCTTCCAAAAGTGCCCCTTCGCTCTTAAATCTTCAGAAAGGGTCCACTGTTTACTTAGTTAGATTTCTCCGATAATCCTCAACTAAGTGAGGCTACCAGCACACACCCTTAAGCTTGTGTTTCACTCATTAACGCGCACTTGAAATAATCCCATTGCCACGCAAGACAGGTACAGTACACTTCAAATACTTATGTACTAATAAATACATAGTTGACGTGGATTAGGAACATCAAATAGAAGTCATCGCTCTTTCCACGTTTAAAAGTGAGTCACGGAAAAATTCTCATCGATCGCCACTGGGAATCGAACCCAATCTTCCAGTTACGCGTCGGGCATGCTTCCACTGCACCACAGCGGCCTGGAAATTCTCCAAACTCATACGACAAACTACTAAACCACCTGGCAGGTTTAAACGTGGGAAGAGCGATGACTTCTATTTGATGTTCCTAATCCACGTCAACTGCGTATTTATTATTCGTTCGCCTTCTAGTTATTTGTTCAGTTGCTGCTGTTCATCTGAGGTGAATCCCCAGCATTGTGCGGGGCTCCAAAGAAGCAACCCTGCCATGTGGTTTGGCAGTTTGTCGTTTGTGAGTCTGGAGAATTTCGAGGCCGTTTGTGGTGCAGTGGAAGCATGTCCTGCGCGTAACTGGAAAGACCCTGGGTTCGATTCTCGGTGGCGGCCGATGAGAATTTTTTCCGTGGCTCACTTATAAAACGTGGTATGAGCGATGACTTCTGTTTGATACTTATGTACTAAGCTGATTGTAATGCGGTTAATCGAGTGTATCTGACATTAACAACCTTAAGAAAGCTGATTTCATCCGCTCTGCCCAAAAATGGCGGAAACAATGAAATTCCACGTGGGGAATGAATTTATACATACATATTTGCAATTATTTTTTATGACCTGCGGGATTGCGAATCTTACACCTGGACACGAAATGTGCCTCTACTTATGAGCGTACGAGTTCTAATGTCATCTGGGACACGATTCGCATCCGCAGAAACTACAGTTCTCAGCAGAAACCCATCATCTAGAGTAGTTGATGCATGGGTGCCTCTATAACATATAATGCAGGTGGTATATAACTGTAGCTTTAGCAGCGGTTTCCAGCTACACTGTTTATCATGCCTGATTTTTTTCCGGTGTAGGAGAGGGGATAACGTGGAAATCTAATCTCTTGGATTTCTCTGATGATCCCCATTAATGTAAACTGATTATAACAGTCCTTTCGTGATGGTGAAATTGAGGGTGGTTTCTAATCGGTACGGCTGTACGTACGTCACTCGATCCTGATGGCATCTATTACCATATGCTACACCACAGTGGCTTATGTTGGGTCCCAGACCTGCCACCCCCTCCCCCAGTAGTGTTTTTTTAATTGTAAATTATAAGGATTAGGATTTGAATACTTTATTTGCGCATTAACTCCATTCTTCTTTTATTTTGTGTAAACTTGACGTTTTCATAAAAAGTTTTGTAACGTACCTGCCAGAAGGACGCACACGACATAAAGGCACATAGGAATCAGAAGAAAGCGTCCGCGTAGCTTAATTGGTAGAGCAACTTATTCCGGAATGAGTGGACCCGGGTTCGAATCCGGGCGCGGATAAAAATGACGGAGAAATTTACTTCGTTATAATGGCGCCCGAACTATCCGGATGACCCGACCGTTCAAAATCTCGCATTGGTGTGATGTTATTTCCACACCGCGAGATAGGAAAAATATGAGCAGCACTTCGAAAGAAAAAAGAAAAATAAGGGGGAGATGATGTAACGTAATTGCCAGAAGGACGCACACGACATAAAGGCAGATAGGAATCAGAAGAAAGCGTCCGCGTAGCTTAATTGGTAGAGCAACTTATTCCGGAATGAGTGGACCCGGGTTCGAATCCTGGCGCGGATAAAAATGACGGAGAAATTTACTTCGTTATAGTTTCTTCCGAGTACTTCTTCATATCTAAAAAAGAACGGTTTTCTATATTGACAAATCAGCCAAATTGTTCGAATGTACATGGCCTTGTGTGGGTCTAAGATACACTGAAGAGCAATTGAATTAGAGATACTTGTCTAGTAACGTGCAGCACAACCTTTCGCCCTGATGACGGCGTTTATTCTTCTCGGCATGGACTCGACAAGAAACCGGAAGCCTTGGGAAGCCATACGGATCCACGACCCCTGAACAAGCTCCCACAGTTCACGAAGATTACTTTGAGGGGGTGTGCTCAATGGGATTGAGGTCAGGTGAGCTAGCTGGCCAAGGAAGCGAGGTCACGTCGGTGGAGTGTTCATCCAACCATTCGGATACAATTCGGGAGCTGCATTGTCTTGTTGCAGAATGAGATCCCCAGTGGGATGTTGAAGATGCACAAACGGGAGTAAATGGACGTCCAGGATATCCCGGTAACGTTGACCTGTTATAGACGATGTCACACGTACCAGGGGTCCCATTTCAGTCCACGTAAACAGTCCCCAGACGAGAATGCCACCCCCACAAGCTTGATGAGTGCCCTGCTGGCAAGAAGGATCCATCGCTTCATGTGGTTTGCGCCGTACTCGTATCCTGCCATCCGCATGCACCAACGTGAATCTCGACTCATCAGTCCAGGCAACATTTTCCCACATGTCTAGTGTCCAGTGGCGATGTTCCAGCGCCCATGCTAATCTTTGCACCCTGTGATGTGCTGAGAAGCGGTACCCTCGTGGGGCGATGGCTTCTGTACCCCATAGCGAGGAGATGGTTCTGGATGGTGTGGCTGCTTACACGTTTTTGTGCACCAGCGTTAAATTGCCGAGTGGTTCCATACACTGTGGCCCGTCTATCCGCTGTTACAATGTGAGCTAGCTGACGATGACCTCTGTCATCCACACGCTGTTGTCAACGGCAGTTGGCCCTTGCAGGGATGGTTTTACCGGATTCGATGTACTCACGGTGCACCCGTGACACAGTGGCTCGTGAAAATCCCAGTGCCTGCGCGACTTCCGCGATGGAGTGACCCATTCGTTGGGCCCCGAGAATTTGCCCACCATCAAATGCGCTTATATCCTTCGTCTTACCCATACTGCGTCCGAATCTTACTTATTTCCGTCGTATCACTCCTTATACTGTCTGGTCGCTGCATATGTCATGTCGTTTCCGTTTACAGGGCCGACCACAGCGCCCCATTTGCATAACGCCAGTTGTCTCTAATTCAATTGCTCTTCAGTGTATATCTTGATTCTTTTTAACGCGGAAAAACTTCTTTCGGCAGTTGATGTTGTTGATGGGAACTTTAATGTTAAGTCTGCTAATTTGTACACCTCATTAAGCACTATGCCCGATTTATTCGACTTTATATAAAAAGTAATGTCTCTTACTGATTTGTTTTTGTATTCATCAAGGGAATAAAACACCTTTAGTTCATGTTTTACTCCTGCTGTATCAAAACTTGAAGCATACGGTTCTTTAAGTTCTGACAGTAGATGTTCGGAGAAGCTTTCGCAAAAGTTATCTAAATAGTTCGAATTCAACAAAGCCACGAATTTAAGATATAATATCTCCGTTTTTAATTCATTGACACTTCACACAAACTGAAACAACTCTCTCGAAACATGTGCTGATACATGCGAAATCATGAGGGTGACTGAGCAAGTTGAAGTCTTCTCTCTTCTGAGAGAACTATTGCGCAAAGCAATGGTCCATTCCCACTCCATACCCTCATTCATGTTGTCATGGAAACACTAGCAGGCGATCATATCAAAGGTCTACGAATCAGAACAGCGAAGACTCTGGAAGAACTGCTTGTGTTATGCCGTTGGCTTCGCACGCCAGACTGAGTCAAAGAAGCGAATCCGCACGTGGTTTTTTTCGCAGCGAAAGCATCGACATGTTTTAATATCGTTGGTAATTGATTTTTATTTGTGTATATTGAATTGACTTTTATTTGTGCATTCTCTGGGCGGCTTCGCAGCTAGCCTAGCTAAACTCGAATATAAGCACTGCTACAACATCTGTCATCATCGCCTTCGGAGTTCTGCAATTGCTTTCCCACAGGATTTAATCGGAACGTAGTTTACCGAACTCTTGGCTTGGCAGTGATCCAAAGCCTCCTCAATCACCGGCCAATGTCTGAGCAAGGTTACGGAACGTACGGTTAATGCCCGGTTACTTTATTATCTGGGTTACTGCAACATCTTTTCTTCTTCCCAAAGCAGCTCCTACCATCATTGTTCACCTCATGATCACCTGCTCCTTCTTAAAACGTCCGTGCGTGAGGTGTTTGTACGAGGATTCATCTACAGTTTTGCATTTTCGACATGAAGAAAGATTCCGTCCGCGCGTGGCCGCACGGTATTCATCATAGCTTTTCAAACGTGTGTTCCGAGAAAATCTTCCACTTACTCCGCTGGTTTCTGAAGAAAGATTCCGTCCGCGCGTGGCCGCACGGTATTCATCATAGCTTTTCAAATGTGTGTTCCGAGAAAATCTTCCACTTACTTCGCGGGTTTCTGAAGAAAGATTCCGTCCGCGCGTGGCCGCACGGTATTCATCATAGCTTTTCAAATGTGTGTTCCGAGAAAATCTTCCACTTACTCCGCTGGTTTCTGAAGAAAGATTCCGTCCGCGCGTGGCCGCACGGTATTCATCATAGCTTTTCAAATGTGTGTTCCGAGAAAATCTTCCACTTACTTCGCGGGTTTCTGAAGAAAGATTCCGTCCGCGCGTGGCAGCACGGTATTCACCATAGCTTTTCAAATGTGTGTTCCGAGAAAATCTTCCACTTACTTCGCGGATTTCTGAAGAAAGATTCCGTCCGCGCGTGGCAGCACGGTATTCACCATAGCTTTTCAGATGTGTGTTCAGAGAAAATCTTCCACTTACTCCGCTGGTTTCTGAAGAAAGATTCCGTCCGCGCGTGGCCGCACGGTATTCACCATAGCTTTTCAAACGTGTGTTCCGAGAAAATCTTCCACTTACTCCGCTGGTTTCTGAAGAAAGATTCCGTCCGCGCGTGGCCGCACGGTATTCATCATAGCTTTTCAAACGTGTGTTCCGAGAAAATCTTCCACTTACTCCGCTGGTTTCTGAAGAAAGATTCCGTCCGCGCGTGGCCGCACGGTATTCACCATAGCTTTTCAAATGTGTGTTCCGAGAAAATCTTCCACTTACTCCGCTGGTTTCTGAAGAAAGATTCCGTCCGCGCGTGGCCGCACGGTATTCACCATAGCTTTTCAAACGTGTGTTCCGAGAAAATCTTCCACTTACTCCGCTGGTTTCTGAAGAAAGATTCCGTCCGCGCGTGGCCGCACGGTATTCATCATAGCTTTTCAAACGTGTGTTCCGAGAAAATCTTCCACTTACTCCGCTGGTTTCTGAAGAAAGATTCCGTCCGCGCGTGGCCGCACGGTATTCACCATAGCTTTTCAAATGTGTGTTCCGAGAAAATCTTCCACTTACTCCGCTGGTTTCTGAAGAAAGATTCCGTCCGCGCGTGGCCGCACGGTATTCACCATAGCTTTTCAAATGTGTGTTCCGAGAAAATCTTCCACTTACTCCGCTGGTTTCTGAAGAAAGATTCCGTCCGCGCGTGGCCGCACGGTATTCACCATAGCTTTTCAAATGTGTGTTCCGAGAAAATCTTCCACTTACTCCGCTGGTTTCTGAAGAAAGATTCCGTCCGCGCGTGGCCGCACGGTATTCACCATAGCTTTTCAAATGTGTGTTCCGAGAAAATCTTCCACTTACTCCGCTGGTTTCTGAAGAAAGATTCCGTCCGCGCGTGGCCGCACGGTATTCACCATAGCTTTTCAAATGTGTGTTCCGAGAAAATCTTCCACTTACTCCGCTGGTTTCTGAAGAAAGATTCCGTCCGCGCGTGGCCGCACGGTATTCACCATAGCTTTTCAAATGTGTGTTCCGAGAAAATCTTCCACTTACTCCGCTGGTTTCTGAAGAAAGATTCCGTCCGCGCGTGGCCGCACGGTATTCACCATAGCTTTTCAAATGTGTGTTCCGAGAAAATCTTCCACTTACTCCGCTGGTTTCTGAAGAAAGATTCCGTCCGCGCGTGGCCGCACGGTATTCACCATAGCTTTTCAAATGTGTGTTCCGAGAAAATCTTCCACTTACTCCGCTGGTTTCTGAAGAAAGATTCCGTCCGCGCGTGGCCGCACGGTATTCACCATAGCTTTTCAAATGTGTGTTCCGAGAAAATCTTCCACTTACTCCGCTGGTTTCTGAAGAAAGATTCCGTCCGCGCGTGGCCGCACGGTATTCACCATAGCTTTTCAAATGTGTGTTCCGAGAAAATCTTCCACTTACTCCGCTGGTTTCTGAAGAAAGATTCCGTCCGCGCGTGGCCGCACGGTATTCACCATAGCTTTTCAAATGTGTGTTCCGAGAAAATCTTCCACTTACTCCGCTGGTTTCTGAAGAAAGATTCCGTCCGCGCGTGGCCGCACGGTATTCACCATAGCTTTTCAAATGTGTGTTCCGAGAAAATCTTCCACTTACTCCGCTGGTTTCTGAAGAAAGATTCCGTCCGCGCGTGGCCGCACGGTATTCACCATAGCTTTTCAAATGTGTGTTTCCGAGAAAATCTTCCACTTACTCCGCTGGTTTCTGAAGAAAGATTCCGTCCGCGCGTGGCCGCACGGTATTCACCATAGCTTTTCAAACGTGTGTTCCGAGAAAATCTTCCACTTACTCCGCTGGTTTCTGAAGAAAGATTCCGTCCGCGCGTGGCCGCACGGTATTCACCATAGCTTTTCAAATGTGTGTTCCGAGAAAATCTTCCACTTACTCCGCTGGTTTCTGAAGAAAGATTCCGTCCGCGCGTGGCCGCACGGTATTCACCATAGCTTTTCAAATGTGTGTTCCGAGAAAATCTTCCACTTACTCCGCTGGTTTCTGAAGAAAGATTCCGTCCGCGCGTGGCCGCACGGTATTCACCATAGCTTTTCAAATGTGTGTTCCGAGAAAATCTTCCACTTACTCCGCTGGTTTCTGAAGAAAGATTCCGTCCGCGCGTGGCCGCACGGTATTCACCATAGCTTTTCAAATGTGTGTTCCGAGAAAATCTTCCACTTACTCCGCTGGTTTCTGAAGAAAGATTCCGTCCGCGCGTGGCCGCACGGTATTCACCATAGCTTTTCAAATGTGTGTTCCAGAGAAAATCTTCCACTTACTCCGCTGGTTTCTGAAGAAAGATTCCGTCCGCGCGTGGCCGCACGGTATTCACCATAGCTTTTCAAATGTGTGTTCCGAGAAAATCTTCCACTTACTCCGCTGGTTTCTGAAGAAAGATTCCGTCCGCGCGTGGCCGCACGGTATTCACCATAGCTTTTCAAACGTGTGTTCCGAGAAAATCTTCCACTTACTCCGCTGGTTTCTGAAGAAAGATTCCGTCCGCGCGTGGCCGCACGGTATTCACCATAGCTTTTCAAACGTGTGTTCCGAGAAAATCTTCCACTTACTCCGCTGGTTTCTGAAGAAAGATTCCGTCCGCGCGTGGCCGCACGGTATTCACCATAGCTTTTCAAACGTGTGTTCCGAGAAAATCTTCCACTTACTCCGCTGGTTTCTGAAGAAAGATTCCGTCCGCGCGTGGCCGCACGGTATTCACCATAGCTTTTCAAATGTGTGTTCCGAGAAAATCTTCCACTTACTCCGCTGGTTTCTGAAGAAAGATTCCGTCCGCGCGTGGCCGCACGGTATTCACCATAGCTTTTCAAACGTGTGTTCCGAGAAAATCTTCCACTTACTCCGCTGGTTTCTGAAGAAAGATTCCGTCCGCGCGTGGCCGCACGGTATTCACCATAGCTTTTCAAATGTGTGTTCCGAGAAAATCTTCCACTTACTCCGCTGGTTTCTGAAGAAAGATTCCGTCCGCGCGTGGCCGCACGGTATTCACCATAGCTTTTCAAATGTGTGTTCCGAGAAAATCTTCCACTTACTCCGCTGGTTTCTGAAGAAAGATTCCGTCCGCGCGTGGCCGCACGGTATTCACCATAGCTTTTCAAATGTGTGTTCCGAGAAAATCTTCCACTTACTCCGCTGGTTTCTGAAGAAAGATTCCGTCCGCGCGTGGCCGCACGGTATTCACCATAGCTTTTCAAATGTGTGTTCCGAGAAAATCTTCCACTTACTCCGCTGGTTTCTGAAGAAAGATTCCGTCCGCGCGTGGCCGCACGGTATTCACCATAGCTTTTCAAATGTGTGTTCCGAGAAAATCTTCCACTTACTCCGCTGGTTTCTGAAGAAAGATTCCGTCCGCGCGTGGCCGCACGGTATTCACCATAGCTTTTCAAATGTGTGTTCCGAGAAAATCTTCCACTTACTCCGCTGGTTTCTGAAGAAAGATTCCGTCCGCGCGTGGCCGCACGGTATTCACCATAGCTTTTCAAATGTGTGTTCCGAGAAAATCTTCCACTTACTCCGCTGGTTTCTGAAGAAAGATTCCGTCCGCGCGTGGCCGCACGGTATTCACCATAGCTTTTCAAATGTGTGTTCCGAGAAAATCTTCCACTTACTCCGCTGGTTTCTGAAGAAAGATTCCGTCCGCGCGTGGCCGCACGGTATTCACCATAGCTTTTCAAATGTGTGTTCCGAGAAAATCTTCCACTTACTCCGCTGGTTTCTGAAGAAAGATTCCGTCCGCGCGTGGCCGCACGGTATTCACCATAGCTTTTCAAATGTGTGTTCCGAGAAAATCTTCCACTTACTCCGCTGGTTTCTGAAGAAAGATTCCGTCCGCGCGTGGCCGCACGGTATTCACCATAGCTTTTCAAATGTGTGTTCCGAGAAAATCTTCCACTTACTCCGCTGGTTTCTGAAGAAAGATTCCGTCCGCGCGTGGCCGCACGGTATTCACCATAGCTTTTCAAATGTGTGTTCCGAGAAAATCTTCCACTTACTCCGCTGGTTTCTGAAGAAAGATTCCGTCCGCGCGTGGCCGCACGGTATTCACCATAGCTTTTCAAATGTGTGTTCCGAGAAAATCTTCCACTTACTCCGCTGGTTTCTGAAGAAAGATTCCGTCCGCGCGTGGCCGCACGGTATTCACCATAGCTTTTCAAATGTGTGTTCCGAGAAAATCTTCCACTTACTCCGCTGGTTTCTGAAGAAAGATTCCGTCCGCGCGTGGCCGCACGGTATTCACCATAGCTTTTCAAATGTGTGTTCCGAGAAAATCTTCCACTTACTCCGCTGGTTTCTGAAGAAAGATTCCGTCCGCGCGTGGCCGCACGGTATTCACCATAGCTTTTCAAATGTGTGTTCCGAGAAAATCTTCCACTTACTCCGCTGGTTTCTGAAGAAAGATTCCGTCCGCGCGTGGCCGCACGGTATTCACCATAGCTTTTCAAATGTGTGTTCCGAGAAAATCTTCCACTTACTCCGCTGGTTTCTGAAGAAAGATTCCGTCCGCGCGTGGCAGCACGGTATTCACCATAGCTTTTCAAATGTGTGTTCCGAGAAAATCTTCCACTTACTCCGCTGGTTTCTGAAGAAAGATTCCGTCCGCGCGTGGCCGCACGGTATTCACCATAGCTTTTCAAATGTGTGTTCAGAGAAAATCTTCCACTTACTCCGCTGGTTTCTGAAGAAAGATTCCGTCCGCGCGTGGCAGCACGGTATTCACCATAGCTTTTCAAATGTGTGTTCCGAGAAAATCTTCCACTTACTCCGCTGGTTTCTGAAGAAAGATTCCGTCCGCGCGTGGCAGCACGGTATTCACCATAGCTTTTCAAATGTGTGTTCAGAGAAAATCTTCCACTTACTCCGCTGGTTTCTGAAGAAAGATTCCGTCCGCGCGTGGCAGCACGGTATTCACCATAGCTTTTCAAATGTGTGTTCAGAGAAAATCTTCCACTTACTCCGCTGGTTTCTGAAGAAAGATTCCGTCCGCGCGTGGCCGCACGGTATTCACCATAGCTTTTCAAATGTGTGTTCCGAGAAAATCTTCCACTTACTCCGCTGGTTTCTGAAGAAAGATTCCGTCCGCGCGTGGCCGCACGGTATTCACCATAGCTTTTCAAATGTGTGTTCCGAGAAAATCTTCCACTTACTCCGCTGGTTTCTGAAGAAAGATTCCGTCCGCGCGTGGCAGCACGGTATTCACCATAGCTTTTCAAATGTGTGTTCCGAGAAAATCTTCCACTTACTCCGCTGGTTTCTGAAGAAAGATTCCGTCCGCGCGTGGCAGCACGGTATTCACCATAGCTTTTCAAATGTGTGTTCCGAGAAAATCTTCCACTTACTTCGCGGGTTTCTGAAGAAAGATTCCGTCCGCGCGTGGCAGCACGGTATTCACCATAGCTTTTCAAATGTGTGTTCAGAGAAAATCTTCCACTTACTTCGCTGGTTTCTGAAGAAAGATTCCGTCCGCGCGTGGCAGCACGGTATTCACCATAGCTTTTCAGATGTGTGTTCAGAGAAAATCTTCCACTTACTCCGCTGGTTTCTGAAGAAAGATTCCGTCCGCGCGTGGCAGCACGGTATTCACCATAGCTTTTCAAATGTGTGTTCCGAGAAAATCTTCCACTTACTTCGCGGGTTTCTGAAGAAAGATTCCGTCCGCGCGTGGCAGCACGGTATTCACCATAGCTTTTCAAATGTGTGTTCAGAGAAAATCTTCCACTTACTTCGCTGGTTTCTGAAGAAAGATTCCGTCCGCGCGTGGCAGCACGGTATTCACCATAGCTTTTCAGATGTGTGTTCAGAGAAAATCTTCCACTTACTCCGCTGGTTTCTGAAGAAAGATTCCGTCCGCGCGTGGCAGCACGGTATTCACCATAGCTTTTCAAATGTGTGTTCCGAGAAAATCTTCCACTTTCTCCGCTGGTTTCTGAAGAAAGATTCCGTCCGCGCGTGGCAGCACGGTATTCACCATAGCTTTTCAAATGTGTGTTCCGAGAAAATCTTCCACTTACTCCGCTGGTTTCTGAAGAAAGATTCCGTCCGCGCGTGGTAGCACGGTATTCACCATAGCTTTCCAAATGTGTGTTCCGAGAAAATCTTCCACTTACTTCGCGGGTTTCTGAAGAAAGATTCCGTCCGCGCGTGGCAGCACGGTATTCACCATAGCTTTTCAAATGTGTGTTCCGAGAAAATCTTCCACTTACTTCGCGGGTTTCTGAAGAAAGATTCCGTCCGCGCGTGGCAGCACGGTATTCACCATAGCTTTCCAAATGTGTGTTCCGAGAAAATCTTCCACTTACTTCGCGGGTTTCTGAAGAAAGATTCCGTCCGCGCGTGGCAGCACGGTATTCACCATAGCTTTTCAAATGTGTGTTCAGAGAAAATCTTCCACTTACTTCGCGGGTTTCTGAAGAAAGATTCCGTCCGCGCGTGGCAGCACGGTATTCACCATAGCTTTTCAGATGTGTGTTCAGAGAAAATCTTCCACTTACTCCGCTGGTTTCTGAAGAAAGATTCCGTCCGCGCGTGGCAGCACGGTATTCACCATAGCTTTCCAAATGTGTGTTCCGAGAAAATCTTCCACTTACTTCGCGGGTTTCTCAGGAAAGATTCCGTCCGCGCGTGGCAGCACGGTATTCACCATAGCTTTTCAAATGTGTGTTCAGAGAAAATCTTCCACTTACTTCGCGGGTTTCTCAGGAAAGATTCCGTCCGCGCGTGGCAGCACGGTATTCACCATAGCTTTTCAAATGTGTGTTCAGAGAAAATCTTCCACTTACTTCGCGGGTTTCTCAGGAAAGATTCCGTCCGCGCGTGGCAGCACGGTATTCACCATAGCTTTTCAAATGTGTGTTCAGAGAAAATCTTCCACTTACTTCGCGGGTTTCTGAAGAAAGATTCCGTCCGCGCGTGGCAGCACGGTATTCACCATAGCTTTTCAGATGTGTGTTCAGAGAAAATCTTCCACTTACTCCGCTGGTTTCTGAAGAAAGATTCCGTCCGCGCGTGGCAGCACGGTATTCACCATAGCTTTCCAAATATGTGTGTTCCGAGAAAATCTTCCACTTACTTCGCGGGTTTCTCAGGAAAGATTCCGTCCGCGCGTGGCAGCACGGTATTCACCATAGCTTTTCAGATGTGTGTTCAGAGAAAATCTTCCACTTACTCCGCTGGTTTCTGAAGAAAGATTCCGTCCGCGCGTGGCAGCACGGTATTCACCATAGCTTTTCAAATGTGTGTTCCGAGAAAATCTTCCACTTTCTCCGCTGGTTTCTGAAGAAAGATTCCGTCCGCGCGTGGCAGCACGGTATTCACCATAGCTTTTCAAATGTGTGTTCCGAGAATATCTTTCACTTACTCCGCTGGTTTCTGAAGAAAGATTCCGTCCGCGCGTGGCAGCACGGTATTCACCATAGCTTTTCAAATGTGTGTTCCGAGAAAATCTTCCACTTTCTCCGCTGGTTTCTGAAGAAAGATTCCGTCCGCGCGTGGCAGCACGGTATTCACCATAGCTTTTCAAATGTGTGTTCCGAGAAAATCTTCCACTTTCTCCGCTGGTTTCTGAAGAAAGATTCCGTCCGCGCGTGGCAGCACGGTATTCACCATAGCTTTTCAAATGTGTGTTCCGAGAATATCTTTCACTTACTCCGCTAGTTTCTTCGGTTGTCAGGTGCTCCTGGAGGGCCCAAGAAGGAGTAAGTCGCACCCAACGCCTTTTCCTTGGAAGCACAGCATCCCTCAGGATTGCATACTTTCTGTCACAATACTCATCCTGCACATCAGTAGTATTATTCATCATCTTTCCTGTACAGCACTGTTTAAGTCTTTTGCTACAGACACAGAATCTATATATTAATTCCATAAGGTTTTTTACTGTAAGACCAGTTGTGAGAGAACGTCTGAACATAAAGATATGTTTGAGATATCAAAATAAACCTTTTACCATGTAGATGTGCCAGTCGAAGAGAAAAATGTGATTGGGGCAACGGTTCGGGCGTTGTGGGGCGGCAAATTTCCCATGTGAAGTCAATGGGAGAAACGTATGGTTGACATCCGATCGCCTGCGGTTGACTCACGCACTGTTGAAGGCGGGAGTATGGAGGTACTCAGATAGTCCGAAGTCTCTCTTCTCAGCGAACCGTTGTGCAAAACAACGCTACCATTAATTTGTTTGGAAGTTGTTATCGGAACAATGAACACTCGAAGACCTGATTGCGTTGTGCCATTGGACTGTGTGATGTATACACTGAAGAGCAATTGAAAGAGAGATACATGTCCAGTAACGTGTAGCACCACCTTTCGCCCTGATGACGACGGCGATTCGTCTCGGCATGGAATCGACATTACACCGGAACCGTTGGGAAGCCATACGGATCCACGACCCCTGAACAAGCTCCCACAGTTCCCGAAAATTTGATGGAGGGGGTCAGATCCTCGAACATCTCTCTCGATGGCATCCCAGATGTGGTCAATGGGATTGAGGTCTGGTGAACCAGCTAGCCAAGGAAGCGAGATCACGTCGGTGGAGTGTTCATCCAACCATTCGGATACAATTCAGGAGCGATGGCACGGTGCATTGTCTTGTTGCAGGATGAGGTCCCCAGTGGGATGTTGAAGACGCACAAACGATAGCAAATGGTCGTCCAGGATATCTCGGTAACGTTGGCTTGTGAGGGACGATGTCACACGTACCAAGGGTCCCATTTCAGTCCACGTAAACAGTCCCCAGACGAGAATGCCACCCCCACCAGCTTGAAGAGTACCCTGCTGGCAAGAAGGATCCATCGCTTCATGTGGTTTGCGCCGTACTCGTATCCCGCCATCCGCATGTACCAAGCTGAATCTTAACTCATCAGTCCAGGCAACATTTTTCCACATGTCTAAGGTCCAGTGGCGAAGTTCCCGCGCCCATGCTAATGTTTGCACCCTGTGATATGCGGTCAGCAGCGGTACCCTCGTAGGACGATGGCTTCTGTATACCCCATAGCAAGGAGATGGTTCTGGATGGTGTAGCTGCTTACACGTTTTTGTGCACCAGCGTTTGATTGCCGAGTGATTTCTTGTAGCTGTGGCCCGTCTATCCGCTGTTACAATGCGAGCTAGCCGACGATGACCCCGCTCATCCAAACGCTGTTGTCAACGGCAGTTGGCTCTTGCAGGGATGGCTTTTACCGGATTCGATGTACTCACGGTGCACCCGTTACACAGTGGCTAGTGAAAATCCCAATGCCTGTACGACTTCCGAGATGGAGTGACCCATTCGTCGGGCCCCGACAATTTGCCCGCGATCAAATGCGCTTAGATCCTTCGTCTTACCCATACTGCGTCCGACTCTTACTGAGTCCCGTCGCATCACTCCTTATATTGTCGGATCGCTGCAAACGTCATGTCGTTTCCGTTTGCAGGGCTGCCCACAGCGCCACATTTGCATAACGCCAGCTGTCTCTAATTCAATTGCTCTTCAGTGTACTTAGGATCGAGTTATTTATGAATGAAGATAAGGAAATTTAACCCATCCGACTTATAACTCCATATCAACTTATAAGCCAAAAAAAATACGGTATTATTACTATTACTACATTCTTCTCTTTTTCGTACGTGTGCACTACGTTTGAGTTCACTTCAAGTCACGCCTGGAAGCAAATGTGACAGCATGAATTTCTAACGCCTTTGAATAGAGGCTGTGATATGTTTTTCGAATGTTTCGAACATATACAGTACCCTCAAAAAAGTGTCCTCAGTTATCCATTCTTTCCTTGGAAGCAGTAGCCTTAATGAGAAGTGGCCAGTTTGCCTTAGAAGTGTTTTTTAGGCTTTCTAGCCGTAGTTTGAAGAAACGTACATTCTCCAGCTTTGCCCGTCTGTCTGTTCGGCCGTTCGCACGATAACTCGCGTAAAAATGGTTCGATTTCGATGAAATTTTAGTATGTGGTAGGGGACCACCTGCGGATGAACGCTATTGAAAACGGACGAAATGGGGTCAAAGGTCAGGACATAGGGCGGGATCCATTCCTTTGCCCTTACGCGTCATAACTAGCGTAAAAATGGTTCGATTTCGATCAAAGTGGTAGGGGATTATCTGGCAACGAACTCTATTGAAAATAGAAGAAATGAGATCAAAGATCAGAACATAGGAGCGGGATCCATTCCATTGCCCTTATGCGTCATCACTTGCCTAAAAATGGTTCGATTTCGATCAAAGTGGTAGGGGATTATCTGGCAACGAACTCTATTGAAAATAGAAGAAATGAGATCAAATATCAGAACATAGGAGCGGGATCCATTCCATTGCCCTTATGCGTCATCACTTGCCTAAAAATGATTCGATTTCGACGCAGTTTTAGTATGTGGTAGGGGACCACGTGGGGACGAACCCTATTGAAAATGGGATGAAAAGGGGGTCAAAGGTCACGGCACAGAATCGAGATTTATTCCACAGCCATTATCCTTATAACTTGAGTAATGATTTCTGGTATGTTGGAAAGCGTATCATAATCAATGCATTGCATGATTTTACTAACTTGTTTATTAACAAAGTAGGTGAAAGCGCGTCAATAATGACAAGGAACACTAAGATACGTAGAGTAAATTTTTTATAACCAGTTATTTCCTTTTTTTTTTTTTTTTTTTTTTTGTGATGTCCAAATGTCGAAGTATGTTTCGAGAACATTACAACAATAAAAATCAAGTTAGTAAAATCATGCAATTCATTGATTATGATATGTTTTCCAACATACCAAAAATCAATACTCAAGTTATGAGGATAATGGCTGTGGAATAAATCTCGCTCCTGTGCCCTGACCTTTGACCCCCATTTCTATTCATCATCATCATCATTGTCAACCATTATCAATCCACTGCTGGACGAAGGTCTCCCCAAGTTTCCTCCACAACGGTCTGTCTTGTGCCAGTCTCCTCCATGTAACTCCCGCATATTTACGAATTTCATCCACCCATCTCCCATGTGGGCTTTTTCTGGGTCTTTTCCTGTCCCTTGGAATCCAATCTAAAATTTCGGCTGTCCATCTATGGTCTGTCCTTCTGGCAGTATGTCCAGCCCATTGCCATTTCAGGGATTTAACTCTGATCATGATGTCTTCCACTCTCGTCATTTTTCGGATTCACGAGTTCCTCTTCTTATCTCTCCTGGTTACACGAAGCATGCACCTCTCCATGCTGTTTTGAGTTGTCTGCAGCCTTTGTATGCCTCTTTTAGTTAAGGTCCACGTCTCTGCACCATATGTAAGCACTGGAAGGATGCATTGATCAAACACTTTTCTTTTAAGACATAATGGCATATTGCTCTTGAAAATTATGCTGTTTCTTCTAAAAGCTCTCCAGGCAAGTTTTGTACGCCGATTAATTTCTTCATCAATGTGACCCTCACTTGATATCTGCTGTCCAAGATAAACATACGTATCTGTTATCTCCAGTTTTTCTTCATCAATCGATAAATCTTCATTTCTTGTAAAAGCATTGAACATCACTTTTGTCTTCTGATAGTTCACTTTTAATCCCACTTCTTTACTCTTGTCAGCAAGTTCCTGGATCATACTCTGCAGCTCTGATGGGGTAGTTGCAAAAATGACTACATCATCAGCAAAACGAAGGTGGGTTAGATAATCTCCATTAATCTTTATCCCTTTGTTTTCCCAGTTCAGTGATTGAAAGACATTTTCCAATGTGGCATTAAAGAGCTTCGGAGATATGGTGTCACCTTGTCTCACTCCCTTTCCAATTTTTACGTGTGTTGTATTTTCAAACAGCCGAATCTTTGCACTTGCATTTTCATAGATGTTATTAATAATATTAATGTATGCATCTTCAATACCGCAGGATTTCAGAGCCGTGGTATTTGCTGATGGTTTCACCGAATCAAAGGCTTTTTCATAATCGATAAAAGCCATGCACAATGGAAGTTCATATTCTATTACATTAAATAATATTTCTATTACATTAAATAAAATTGGTTCAGTATACCTCCGGAACAACATACTAAAGTTTTGTCGCAATCGAAGCATTTTTACGTAAGTTATGACGCATAAGGGCGATGGAATTGATCCCGCTCCTATGTCCTGACCTTCGATCCCATTTCGTCCATTTTCAGTAGGATTTGTCCCCAGGTGATCCCCTACCATATACTGAAATTGCATCGAAATCGAACCATTTGTATGCAAGTTATGACGTATAAGGGCAATGGAATAGATCCCGCGCCTACCCCTGATGTAAAAAATAGTATAACTATACTAGTAATCCAAATTTATTGGAGTAGAACAAAAATCAGTTTTCAAAAAAACTGCAGTCTTTGTCTACCTGCAGTTTCTGTCTACCATCCTTGAAAAAGTCATCTGGTTGATGTGCAAAAGTTTAAAAAATTGAAAATCCTCCAAATACGTGGCGTCAGTGAATAAACAAGGACATCGCTCTTTCCACGTTTTTTAGCAACACACAGCAACCGAAATATTGTGTTTCTGTCACCGAATAAAAAATCCATTCACACAGCAACCACGAAAACTGCTATTCTGTGTTCTGTCTGGATGTAGTATGTCTAAGTGCCTTTCACTGCGACTTATATTTTTAATATCAGCAGTGTCTTCTTCAGTAGCCTTATAACTGCAGATTGATTACAGCCCACTCCTTCAGCGATTTGCCTTTCAGAATATCACTCTTCATGCAGGACAACAATTTTTACTCTGTCCGCTTTGGACAGTTCCGCAGTCATAACCATTACTAAGAGCGTCCACAAATTATGCTGTAATAACAAGAAGCGACCACTACAATGATCTAGTAGCTCTGTGTCAACCCTTATAAAATCTGGAGTGGGATTAGGACACTGCCGGATAATTGCTAAGGACGGATGACAATAGCAACGATAGCAACCATAAAATGGAAGGCAGGAAAATGTGGAAATTAGCATAAGTGCGGGATACGTGTTGTGTGTATGCAAATTTTGGATTGCCGAACTTGTTCGTGACGTCATAGCGCTGATAAGAGATATAAAGGATTTGACGCGTATTGACCGTTGTTGTTCAAACGCAAAGTTGAAAGGGAAAGAATCAATTGACGAACTTGCAATTTTCAGTATGTCTTCCCGACATCACCTAGATGATTTTACGCGTGGCCGTATTATTGGCAAGATTGAAGAAGGGCGAAAAATAACAGATGTTGCCAGGGAGTTCGACGTCAGCCACAGTGTTGTTTCAAGGCTTTGGAAATCATTTCAAACACATGGATCTTGTAGCAAACGTCACGGAGAAGGTCGTGTTCAAAGTACGACACCTGCAGAAAATCGGTACATAGCGCTATCAACAAAAAGACACCGGCGCAGCACAGCTAGTGAGGTAGCAAATCAGTTTATGGCTGCTACTGGCAAGCGGATCTCCCGAAAAACTGTCGCCAGACGTTTGCATGAAGGAGGACTATACGCCCGCCGTCCTGTTGTGTGCATCCCATTGTCCAGACGTCACCGTACCGCCCGTTTGCAATGGTGCCATCAACATCGCAATTGGACTGATAACGACTGGTCTGCTGTCCTCTTCTCAGATGAGAGTAGATACAGTCTATCGTAAGATTGTCGACGACAACTGATCTGGCGTGATAGTGATACTGCATATTGTCCAGCAAACATACAGGAAAGGGACCGATATCTGACATGTAGTGTCATGGTATGGGCTGGCATCATGATCAATGGCCGTACGTCCCTCTATGTGCTTCTAACTGGGACTATGACTGGCCAACGATACATTAATGATGTTCTGCTACCTCATGTTCGCATGTTCCGTGGTGCTGTCGGTGATAGATTCATTTTCATGGACGACAACGCAACATGCCATCGAACAGTCGCTGTCCAGGAGTGTCTTGAGAGCGAGGATATTCAACGCCTCGTATGGCCAGCACGTTCTCCAGATCTGAACCCCATTGAAAATGTGTGGGATGCTTTGGGGAGGAGTCTTGCTGGTCGCCAGTGCCCTCCAATAAACAAGGACACCCCAATCCGTGCATTGACAGAGGAATGGGATAAATTACCCCAACAGGTGATTGATAATGTTGTGCAAAGCATGACACGACGTGTGGAATCTTGCATCGCCCTCCATGGTGGCCATATCCCGTATTGACATCTTACGCCGGAACGCCTGCGCACGGTAATTGCATTTTTTTCACGTTTACGTGTTCTGCACAAAATGGCCTGTTTGTCCCTTGAACACGTTCCAAAGCCTTCTGGATTTCAGAGCACAATAAATTGTCTTTCTTGTAATGTCCTGGCATTCTGACATTATTTTATTTTACTTGGCATCCAACCACACTTACATTTGTATGCGTTATATAGCCGTTTATGATCCGTCCTTAGCAATTTTTCAGCAGTGTATAACATTATGAAGCAGCCAATCAGGTAAATGAATGACTATAATTGGCTGTAATAACTGATCACTGAAAAACACTGGAATTAGCCCCTACTTCATCATCATCATCATCATCATTGTCAACCATTATTATCAATCCACTGCTGGACGAAGGTCTCCCCAAGTTTCCTCCACAACGGTCTGTCTTGTGCCAGTCTCCTCCATGTCACTCCTGCATACTTCCGAATTTCATCCACCCATCTCCCATGCGGTCTTCTTCTGGGTCTTTTCCTGTCCCTTGGAATCCTTCGGCTGTCCATCGATGATATGTCCTTCTGGCAGTATGTCCAGCCCATTGCCATTTCAGGGATTTAACTCTGATCAAGATGTTTTCCACTCTTGTCATTTTTCGAATCCACGAGTTGCTCTTCTTATCTCCCCTGGTTAAATCAGGCATGCACCTCTCCATGCTGCTTTGAGTTGTTTGTAGCCTTTGCATGTCTCTTTTAGTTAAGGTCCATGTCTCTGCACCATATGTAAGCACTGGAAGTATGCATTGATCAAACACTTTTCTTTTAAGACATAATTGCATATAGCTTTTGGAAATTAGGCTGTTTCTTCCAAAAGCTCTCCAGGCAAGTTTTGTACGCCGATTAATTTCTTCATCAGTGTGACCCTTACTTGATATCTGCTGTCCAAGATAAACGTACGTGTCTGTTATCTCCAGCTTTTCTCCATCAATCGATAAATCTTCATTTCTTGTAAAAGCAGTGAACATCGCTTTTGTCTTCTGAAAGTTCATTTTTAATTTCACTTCTTTACTCTTGTCAGCAAGTTCCTGGATCATACTCTGCAGCTCTGATGGGGTAGTTGCAAAAATGTCTACGTCATCAGCAAAACGAAGGTGGGTTAGATAATCTCCATTAATCTTTATCCCCTTGTTTTCCCAGCTCAGCGACTAAAAGACACCCTCCAATGTGGCATTAAAGAGCTTCGGAGATATGGTGTCACCTTGTCTCACTCCCTTTCCAATTTTTATGTGTGTTGTATTTTCAAACAGCCGAATCTTTGCACTTGCATTTTCATAGATGTTATGAATAATATTAATGTATGCATCTTCAATACCACAGGATTTCAAAGCCATTGTAACTGCTGATGGTTTCACCGAATCAAAGGCTTTTTCATAATCGATAAAAGCCATGCACAATGAAAGTTCATATTCCCTCGCTCTTTCAATTAGGTCTCTCAGTACGTGGATATGATCTATTGTGCAGGACCCACTCCTGAATCCAGCTTGTTCTCTCGGTTGAGCCATGTCCAGTGTTACCTTCAAGCGGTGTGAAAGAACTTTAGTGAAGATTTTATAAACCACTGATAGGAGGCTGATAGGTCTGTAGTTCTCAAGATCCTCAATGTCACCTTTTTTAGGTAGCAGGATCATTGTAGCAGGTTTTTTTTTTCGTATCCCCTAACGCTTTTGTGATTGGCTGTGGGCCGTCATTTGCGAAACAGGAGCATCAGGCAAGTACATGTGGTTGAACCCACAGGTATTTAGGTCAAGGTCGCATGCACTCTTTCCATTCTATGACTCAAAAACTGGTTAGAGCGCTCACTTGTTTTATTTGTGAGGATTGGAAGCAGTTCTTTCCATTTTGTGCAGCTGTTCGCATAACTTACGCACTGCTAGTACTGCGTAGATTGAATGTCGCCGTAGCGGCGATGTGTAAACGCCACGAATCTGTTTTGATGCGTGTGCGGTGAATTTATACCGAAAGTCCAAAGAAAAGCAATTACTCCGGTGATTAAGAAGGCATATGAGTGCTAGTTTGCTTGCCTACTTGGCGATTTAGATAAAATTTGGGCGCCTCATGTACGTTGCAGCAAATGTTCGCGATATTTAAGAGGTTGGTTAAACGGCACGCACCCTTCAATGCCTTTTGCTATCCCAATTATTTGGAGAGAACCAAAGGACCGTGTTTCTGACTGCTACTTCTGTATAACAAACGTATCTGGCTTTTCCTCAAAACATAAACATACCGTAGGTTACCCGAATTTACCAACAGCCATGAGACCTGTTAAGCACAACGATTCTTTGCCAATTCCCAAACCGCCGGGAAAATGGACCATGGATGGCGAAACATCAAACGTCTCCTCTGAAGCTGAACCATCCTGTTCTATTGATCGTCAATACCAGCCTGCATCAGAAGAACCTCATTGAATTTTACAGTACGAGCTGAACGACCTCGTAAGAGACCTGAACCTCACGAAAAATCAAGCTGAACTGTTGGGTTCTCGGCTGTAAGGATGGCATCTTCTTCAGCCTGGCACTAAAGTCACAACCTATAGAAAACGTCATGAGTGTCAGTCGTCCCTTTTCTCCAAGAGTGGTGATCTTGTTTATTGCAGTGATGTTAATGGACTGTTTGCCGAGTTTGGGAGGGATCACAGCCCTCAAGAATGGCGTCTCTTCATTGATTCTTACAGACTAAGTTAAAAGGCGGTGTTACTACATAACGGGAATATTTACCCGTCGGTACCACTGGCCTATGCTGCGCACATGAAAGAAATTCACCAGAATATGAATCATCTCCTTGAATCTATGAATTACGCCGAACATACACTGACGGGGAAAAAATCCCAACACCACGAAAAAATAGTTGTAGAGGAATGAAATGGTGGCAATACATTAGTATAGGTAACATATTTAATCGATTAAATTTTCAAGATCACAGCTTAATGTAAGCGCGAGAAGAGCCATTTTAAATGTGAAATGCTGGTACATTAATAACCGGTGTAACCGCCAGAATGTTGAATGCAAGCACGCAAACGTTCATGCATTGTGTCGTACAGGTGCTGGATGTCAGTTTGTGGGATGGAATTCCATGCCTGTTGCACTTGGTTGGTCAGTACAAGAACGGTTAATGCTGGTTGGGGGTGACGCTGGAGTTGTCGTCCAATGATGTCCCATAGGTGCTCGATTGGTGAAAGATCTGGTGACCTAGCAGGCCACGGCAACATGTCGACACTCTGTAGAGCATGTTGGGTTACAACAGCGGTATGCGGGCGAGCGTTATCCTGTTGGAAAACACTCCCTGGAATGCTGTTCATGAATGGCAGCACAACAGGTTGAATCACCAGACCGACGTACAACTGTGCCGTCAGGGTGCGTGAAATAACCACGAGAGTGCTCCTGCTGTCATAGGAAATTTCTCCCCAGACCATAACTCCAGGTGTAGGTCCAGTGTGTCTCGGCTGCAGACAGGTTGGTTGCAGGCGCTCACCTGGCCTCCTTCTAACCAACACACGGCCATCACTGGCACCCAGGCAGAACCGGCTTTCATCAGAAAACACAACAGATTTCCACCACGTCCTCCAATGAGCTGTAGCTTGACACCACTATCGTCGCAAACGGCAGTGGTTTGGACTAAGTGGAATGCACGCTACAGGGCGTCTGGCTCGGAGCTGTCCTTCAAGTAACCGATTTGTAACAGTTCGTTGTGTCACTGTGGTGACAACTGCAGCTCGGATTGCTGCCGCAGACGCGGTACGATGCGCTACGGCCATACGCCGTACACGGTGGTCTTCCCTCTCAGTAGTGCCACGTGGCCGGCCGGAACCCGGTCTTCTTGAGGCAGTACCTTCCCTTGACCACCGCTGCCAACAATCATGCGCAGTGGCTACATTCCTGCCAAGTCGTTCTGCAATATTGCGGAAAGAAAATCCACCTTCTCGTAGCCCTATTACACGACCTCGTTCAAACTCCGTGAGCTGTTGATAATGGCTTCTTCGTCTTCTTATAGGCATTCTTGGCTATCTTCAACACCCTACGTCGAATCTCAACGATAACTAACGCTCACGAACGTTACAGCGCGTATTTACAGCAAACCTGCTTTGCATGTTCCGAGGGGTGCTACTAGCGCCACATGTATGCGCCGAGAGCGAAATGTGCATAGACGTCATCTTACAGATGTACTCTCACCGCCTACCAACTGTCGTTTATCTAACACAACTCCTTCTTGGTGTTGGGATTTTTTTTTCCGTCAGTGTATGTGGGAGGACCTAAACGTTATTGGACTACTAACAGGAATGCCACAAGGGTATACAAAATTTTGTTATTTTTTTGAGTAAGTGGGACAGTCGGGCTAGGGAACAGCATTATGAGGTCAAAGAGTGGCCTTTGAGAGAACGTTTAGTGCATGGGAAAAACAGTGCGAAATACCAATCGCTCGTTGCTTCCGACAAAATTTTATCACATCAAGTTAGGCTTGATGAATCATTTTGTGAAAGCTATGGATAAAGGATGCAGTGGATTTCAGTATTTGAAGGAAACGTTTCTTAGATTGAGCGACGCAAAATTAAAAGAAGGCATTTCATTGGACCACAAATCCGGATAGTAATGGAGGAACCTGTTTTCACGGCCAAACTCACTGAAACCGAAAAAGCAGCGTGGTTAGCATTCAAAGCTGTTTTCACGAACATTCTGGGAAATGTTAGAGCAGAAAACTATTGTGAACTAATGGAAGCTATGCTAAAGACATACAAGGACATAGGGTGTAATATGTCCCTGAAAATTCACTTTCTCAACTCGCACCTGAACTTTTTTCCGCCTAACCTAGGTGCCGTGAGCGACGAGCATGGAGAAAGATTCCACCAGGGCATATTATAACGAAGTAAATTTATCCGTCATTTTTGTCCTCGCCGGGGATCGAACCCGAGTCCACTTATTCCGGAACAAGTCGCTCTACCAACTGAGCTGCGCAGACGTTCGTTCTCGCTGCTATCTGCCTTTATGTCGTGTGCGTCCTGCGTGGCAGGCACGTCACATCTCCCCCCTCGAAAGAGGGCCGGGGGCATGGCCCACGGGTCAGCCGTGACCATGAATCGTTGCAGGCAGCCTTCCGCTGTAGAACGTGCACTTGAGAACTCCCAGTCAATCTGGTGTGTGGAATGCAACGTCACACACATTTATTTTTCGGAGCGCTGGAGAAGGGATTCTCTTATTTTTCTTGTCTCGCGGTGTGGAAAGAACATCACACCATTGCGAGATCTTTAACGGCCGGGTCATCCGGGAAGTTCGGGCGCGATTATAACGAAGGAAATATCTCCGTCATTTTGGTCCACGCCGGGGATCGAATCCGAGTCCACTTATTCCGGAACAAGTCGCTCTACCAACTTAGCTACGCAGACGTTCGTTCTCGCTACTATCTGCCTTTATGTCGTGTGCGTCCTGCAGGGCAGGCACGTCACAATATCTAAAATGGAAAGGCGATATACGGTGAGGTTGTCACCACACATGCTTGCGGACTATTGCTGGTTTCTAATTACAGACGTTTTGTAGTCCAGTTACTACAAGCGTAAGTCTTCCAGGAAGACGTTTTAAAAATGTGTGTTGTTGTTATATTTTAATTTGTTTATATTTTTGGCATGTTTGTAGCAATCTTTTTCATTTATAAAACTTTGCTGACCTCATTTGTGGATCAGTGTGTCTTTCTTAGATGGAATAACTAATTTTCAACCCATAATAAGGTGATATTTGGGAGGGGGGGGAATGCGACACAAATGTAATTTAATTTTTAAATACTTCCTCAAAATTTTAACTTGAATTCCCACAATACTGGTAAGTGATGCAGCATTTTGGATTACAGGTTGGGAATCACGGTATGCTAATTAGTCAAAATCATCCACTTTTGTTTAGGGACAAGAAAAAAGAGTTCAAATTTGTTGTTTACTGTAAGCAGCTAACGTGAATTTCCCCGTGTTTGTCAAACCCCATGCTTTATGTCATACCTTAAGAAAAGGAGTATCTACAGGAAAAACTAAGACATTTTTGAAATCTCCATTAATTTTCGCATCTAATAACAGGTAAACGATGAAATAACTATGAAAATTAATTAGTTGAAAAAGGAGTTAAACTTTAACATTCACGGTTTTTGCAGGTGGTGCAATACTTTTGCCCACCACTGTATTTTTAGATAGTTCATATATCAAAATATGTTATTATAATTTCCTTTTTATTAAAACAAAATAAATAAATTTCTTCTTTCCCTAAAAATGCTCGTTTATCCAGTTACAAGAAAGAACGGAACACTTATTATATCGTTTCACGTCATTGATTAATTGATTATGTAAATCAAGCGTCTCAGGGTTCTGCATCTTTTGAATTCAGATCCAAACTGGCTTTCCGGAAAGGGAAGAAAGTTCGTAGGTGGGTTTGCAATGATGATGTGAGGACAAAAAAGAAAGAGAATACCTCTGGAATAACTGGATAATAATCTGTTTCCTAATAGGTAGTAGTCACTCAATTAAAAACTTGTTCTAAGAGTCAAACGAGATGACACTTTGCAAAGAAAATTATTGGGTAAGCGAGACTGTCATTGCAAAGCTACGCATTGATGATACCCACTGGGAAGCACAGCTGCACGTCTTAAAGGAAATGGAAAAATCTTCACTGCTAAGACTAACACCGAAAACTACACTTCAAAATTTCGAAAAGTATAAATTTTATGAATTAAATATTGTACAGGTAAACGAATGAATTTTGTGAATTAATCACAATTAAATTATTGTACATGCATTGAATATACAGTATCTATACATACACAGTGCGGCAAAAAAAATTTAAGACTGGCTCTGTAAAATGAAATAGAAACAAGAAATTATAATTTGTTTTGGTTTGTTTTACAAAATAACTCCCTCCGGCTTCAATACACTTGTTACAGCGATTTAATAATGATTCGAATGCCTTTTCTAGTTCACTTGGCGGAATTGCCTCCAAAGCACGCGTCGAAGCTGTTTGTATGGTCGAAATATCATCAAAATAACACCCCTTTAACGTCATTGTAAGTTTTGGGAACAAAGAAAAGTCGCAGGGTGCTAAATCAGGCGAATACGGTGGATGATTCAACACACAGACGTTATTTTTCGCCAAAAATCTACGAACAAGAAGTGAGATGTGACTGGGTGCATTATCGTACAACAAACACCAACTGTTTTCATCTCCATATTCTGGACGAATGCGACGAATTCTGCCCATCAAACGCCTCAAAACATTTAAATAAAACTCACCAGTAATTGTTTGTCCACTTGGAACAAATCCTTTGTGGATAATACCCTTACTATCGAAGAATGTAATGAGCATTGTTTTGATTTTCGATGGAACTTTTCTTGTTTTTTTGCCTTGTGGTGAGTTTTTTGACTTCCATTCCGCACTTCGTCGCTTTGTTTTAGGATCATATTGAAAACACCATGTTTCATCACCTGTAACAATCTATTTTAAGAAGTTTGGATCGTTTTCAGCGGCTAAAATGATGTCTCTGCAATGTGCACTTCTCCTTGATTTTTGTTCATTGGTTAACGTGTGTGGAACAAATTTAGCACAGACTTTTGTTTTGCCCAAATCTTCATGCAGGATGGTTCGAATCGTTTCTTTGTTGATGTTTAAAGACTCTTCCATCATTTTTAGTAACCCACATCGATTGTTTGCTACCAAATCACGCGCTTTTTCAATAATATCAGGTGTCCTAGATGAACTTGGTCTTCCGGCGGTATGCTTATCACCTTCTAGCGTATCTCTTCCGTCCAAAAAACTTTTGTGCCACAGGAAAACATTTGATCTACTTAAACAAAACTCACCGTAAACTTGTTTCATCATTTGGTACGTTTCCAAGGCACTTTTACCAAGTTTTGCGTTAAATTTAATAACAGCCCTTTGTTCCATCTTAATAATTCAACATGAAAAAAATTTACTTCTCTAATGAACGCCGGTTTCGTTTGAGTTACTTTAACAACTGCGCAGTACTTTTGGCAGAAAGCAAGCAGATGGTCACGGTTTATAACGCATTCGCGATTACACTGGTGGCGCCACCGTAGGCTGAAATCTAGCGCCAGTCTTAAAAATTCTTTGACGCACTGTGTATAAAACTGAAAGCCTTACTAACTCACTAACTCATCACCGAATCTCATAAACTACTGAACTTAAAACTTCCATATTTGGCAGGAATGTTCCTTTTACAACACAGAGGCGCACTAAGAAAGAATTTTTTTTCCTACGATAACTTTAAGTCAGTCCAAATGGATTTTTTTAAATAACCCAGCTTTGATAACGCTAGGACGTTTTGCAATGATCGAGCCATTGTTGCCCGGCAACTAAAGTCCCGCCCTGAATTTTGAACGGCTTGAGTTAGCCTGTTCAGTATATATTTTGCTCTATATTTATTTGTTCTACATTTGCCGCGGGTAGTCTAGTGGTCAACGTTCGTGACTGCCACGGTAAGGACCTCAGATTCGATCACAGGCAGGCACGAACGCTCGATCCACTAAATATCCGCCGTGCGTCGGATGGGCACGTTAAGCCGTCGGACCCTTGGTAATGCCCCCCCCCTCCGTAATAAATAAGGGCGTCTTTCTCCTCCTTTCTACTTCGCTTCCATGTCACTTTCCTATCGGGCACTACAGCGCAAATCTAGCTTCATATTTCTAAGGGTTGTTTAAGACCTGGGGTCAGACACACTCTTCCTAAAGTCCTCTGCATATGAACATTTTGTTCTAAATTTATTTAACAAAAAAAAAATCTTTTTTAAAATATCACGTAAAAAGCGCTATATCATGTGCTTTGCATTTAAACATTCATATTATCGTTTGACGTATTGAATGTCAAGGTTTTCTGAGTCCAAATAAAATCACCAACATTCATTTTCACCGAAGCAACGGTGACGTCATATAAGTGGTAAGGTGACTGCAATAAATATAAATGGACGGGTAGATTTTCATGGTAATTGAAATTTGAAAAAAGAAAAAGTTTCCCCCTTGAGATATTAGCGATGGCAACACAATTTTGCTCAAGCTTCCAAAATGTACAGTTTCGAACGAAATTGTTTATAAAGCAAGGTCCTTTTAAAATTTATGCCGAAAATAACAAAGTGTTTTGTTCTGTTTTCTATTACTATTTTGTTATGTTGTCTATTAATATTTTAACGATGAAAGTGAAGAGTAACGGCGTATTTTGATTTCCTTCGTGTAGGCCTGAAGTATTAAATTTACAGTTATGAACGAAATTGCTTATGTGTCGTCTGGCAGAATAAGTCAGGTAGACATGTGTTTCCCAAAAGGGCGAAGAAACATGCAGTGTAGAATGACTTGAGTTGACCTGCTCAGTATACACTGAAGTGCCAGAAAAACTGGCACAGACGAGCTTATGCAAAATACATAGCAACGTCACCGATGCGCGTACTCGGTTGCGTCCGCCAGTGCTTATATAAAGCGATAGACATCCTTGCCAGCTGTCAGAGCTGTTTTCGGCATGAGAATGACAAGTAATAACGATTTAAGCGATTTTCAACGGGGTGTCATAGTTGGCGCTCGTGAGATGGGCCATAGTATTTCGGAGATAGAAACGAAGTTCGGATTTTCACGAACGACCATTGCAAGGGTGTACCGTGACTACAAGAATTACGGCAAAACCTCCAACCTACGATACCAGTGTGGCCGTAAAAAGACATTGGGTGAACGTGACCATCGTCGGCTGTCAAGAATCGTTTCACGCGACACTCTCGCAGGTAGCATCGGAATTCAATTCTGGAGCCTCAACAAGCATCAGCGTGCGGATTGTGCAACGTACACTGAACGATATGGGCTTTGGGAGCCGACGCCCAACTCGAGTCCCCTTGATGGGTGCACGACACAGAGCTATGCGCCTCGCTTGGGCACGGCAACACCGCCACTGAACACTTGATGACTGGAAACAAGTAGCCTAGTCTGACGAGTCACGTTTCCAACTGTATCGGGCAGATGGAAGGATTTGTGTGTGGCGCAAACCCCATTAAGCCATGGATCCCGCCTGTCAACAGGGAACTGTACCGGCTGGTGGTGGGGGAGGGGGGTCCGTAATGGTATGGGGTGTGTTCAGCTGGACTTCACTGGGACCCCTGGTACGTCTGCAAACGTCTGTGATCGACCAATGCTATGTGCTCATCTTTTCTGACGAGGTACAGCCGTTCATGTCCTGCATTCATGTTGATGGGTTGGGTCTGTTCCAACAGGACAATGCATCTCCACACAAGTGTCGGGACGCCACATTATGGTTAGAGGAGCATTCATCTGAGTTTGGGGTTTTGCCAATCCCACCCAAGTCCCCAGATCCGATCGTCATCGTGATAGAACACACTTGGGATGCCATTCAACGCGCTATCGAACACAGCAATCCGAGACCTCGGAATACACCCGAATTGTGGAACGCTCTGCAGGAAGTATGGTGTGCATTGCCTACAGCACATTTCCAGAAGCTAGTGGAGTCCATGCACCGTCGTATTTCTGCAGTCCTGCACTCCCGTGGGGGATCTATCAATTATTAGACAGTGGTGTACCAGTTTTTCTGGCACTTCAGCGTATATTTTGTTCTAAACTTATTAGTTCTGAATTTATTTAAGGAAAAACCTTAAAAATCATGTTGAAAGCGCTATATCATAATTTGCTTTGCATTTAAACATTTATTATCGTTTGGCATATCGAATGTCCAGTTTTTTTTATATGTTCTAAATTTATTTAACAAAAAAAACTTTTAAAAATATCACGTAAAAAGCGCTTTATCATAATATGCTTTGCATTTAAACATTTATATTATTCTTTTGACATATCGAATGTCAAGGTTGTTTGAGTCAAAAATCAAAGTGGAGGTCTGCTTTGCTATGACCATCAATAAACCACAAGGACAGTCTTTAAAAATAGCTGGTATCGACTTAAGAAAAAACTGTTTCTGTCATGGCCAGTTTTACGTAGCGTACTGAAGAGTTAGTTCTCCTAGCAGTTTGGTAATACTGGCGGATGATTCCAGAACAGCCAACGTAGTGTACAAAGAAGCACTAACATAAGTCAATATATTATTTTTAGTTTTCTATTCGTTCGTCGCTATAAAAATGTTTAGTTACAAATGACAACACTTTGCATCTTATAAGGATGCAGAAATTCATGTTGGCAACGGTGACTAAAAGAATTCTTCAAAACTAAGAGAGTTAATATTTTGGGGCCGAAAGTACATTCTTAACTCTCATCATTTTTGTTGCCACTCCTGTGTCGATTAACAATTAGCACAGTCTTCAATTAACACTTGATTTAATGGTAGATTTAAATCACGTGTTAATTGAAGACTATTAATGAATAAATGTAGATGAAAAAAAAAAAGTTGGTAGTACATGAAAAAATCTACATCCCCTGAAAATAAGCCCTAATGCGTCTTTTGGCGCAAACATTAATATAAGACCCGGTCTTATTTTCGGGGAAACACGGTATTAATTTGAACACTTTAATTATTTTTTACTTTTTTCATTTAACTAACTTTCCGAGTTTAGTGCCGATTATATTATACATTCTGCAAAATATCGATTTATCTAAACGCTCTAACCTATAACAAAAACTGAAATCTTGAGATGTCAAATTGAGCAAGATTGCATCTAAAAGCAGATGTCGCCCCAATAGCACATTGTCGAGAATTTAGATAGTTCCGATTTGTAACACCAGATGTCGCATTATGTTGTAGAAAAAGGTTCGGTATGAAATTTCAAACTAACCGTCGAATAGGACAGTCTAAAGCAAGCCGTGAAGGGAATAACAAGTGTGTTGGAGAAAAAGCAATTTAACGAGAAAGATCAAAGTGAAAGTTATTAAGGTAAGTTTACACGAAAACAACTTTCCTAGTTTAGTGCTGATTATAATATTACACATTTTGCAAAATTTATAAACGCTCTAACCTACAATTGTTGAACAACAAATATTTTACACAGAATGTTACTTATCGCGAGGTCTTTTGAAAAACGGAAATAAATAACATATACTTTTTAGTTCTAACATGAATGAGTTCTTACTACATAAGTTTTAACTATATTTCCTTACAGAAATCCTGCGTCTGTTTGTTTTGTTTTCAATCTATTTCAATTAAAAATTTCACTGAGTCATAGGAAGGACAACATCCCCTAATATTAATATTGATATTTATTTAAAGCTTAAAATCAACCGTCTTAGGACGAGCTATACGCTAGTTTCTGTATAAATACAGGAAAACCCGAATGGACTTTTCTGAATTAAAAGGAATTACTGACTGCGGAAACATTGTCAATATACTCAAGCTGGCAGAAACGGAAACTCTAAAAAAAAAAAAAAACGAAAATTGAAACGGAATGGACTTTTCTGAAAAAAAAGGAATAAATAAATTTATCGCTCTTTCCATGTTATTCGGCCGAATAACAATTTTTCGGTTGCTGTGCGTTTCTTAACTTGAAAAGAGCGATGGATTTATTTATTCAACTGACGCCACGTATTTAGATGATTTTCACCTTAAATAAAAGGAATTACTGACTAAACGGAAATTAAAACGGAATGGACTTTTCCGAAATAAAAGGAATTACTGACTACGAAAACATTGTCAATATACTCAAGTTAGAAGAAACGGAAACTCTAAAAAACGGAAATTAAAACGGAATCGGCTTTCCTGAAATAAAAGGAATTACTGACTAACCGGAAATTTTAAAAAACGGAAATTAAAGCGGAATGGACTTTTCAGAAATAAAAGGAATTACTGACTACGGAGACATTGTCAATATACTCAAGTTAGAAGAAACAGAAATTCTAAAAAACGGAAATTAAAACGGAATGGACTTTTCAGAAATAAAAGGAATTACTGACTACGGAACCATTGCCAATATACTCAAGTTAGAAGAAACGGAAATTAAAACGGAATAAACTTTTCTGAAATAAAACGAATTACTGACTATGAAAACATTGTCAATATACGCAAGTTAGAAGAAACGGAAACTCTAAAAAACGGACATTAAAACGGAATCGGCTTTTCTGAAATAAAACGAATTACTGACTACGAAAACATTGTCAATATACTCAAGTTAGAAGAAACGGAAACTCTAAAAAACGGAAATTAAAACGGAATCGGCTTTTCTGAAATAAGAGGAATTACTGACTAACCGGAGATTTTAAAAAACGGAAATTAAAACGGAATGAACTTTTCAGAAATAAAAGGAATTACTGACTACGGAGACATTGTCAATATACTCAAGTTAGAAGAAACGGAAACTCTAAAAAACGGAAATTAAAACGGAATGGACTTTTCCGAAATAAAAGGAATTACTGACTACGAAAACATTGTCAATATACTCAAGTTAGAAGAAACGGAAACTCTAAAAAACGGAAATTAAAACGGAATCGGCTTTTCTGAAATAAAAGGAATTACTGACTAACCGGAGATTTTAAAAAACGGAAATTAAAACGGAATGAACTTTTCAGAAATAAAAGGAATTACTGACTACGGAGACATTGTCAATATACTCAAGTTAGAAGAAACGGAAACTCTAAAAAACGGAAATTAAAACGGAATCGGCTTTTCTGAAATAAAAGGAATTACTGACTAACAGGAAATTTTAAAAAACGGAAATTAAAGCGGAATGGACTTTTCAGAAATAAAAGGAATTACTGACTACGGAACCATTGCCAATATACTCAAGTTAGAAGAAACGGAAATTAAAACGGAATAAACTTTTCTGAAATAAAACGAATTACTGACTATGAAAACATTGTCAATATACGCAAGTTAGAAGAAACGGAAACTCTAAAAAACGGACATTAAAACGGAATCAACTTTTCTGAAATAAAAGGAATTACTGACTGAACGAAAACTTTAAAAAACGGAAATTAAAACGGAATGGACTTTTCCGAAATAAAAGAAATTACTGACTACGAAAGCATTGTCAATATACTCAAGTTAGAAGAAACGAAAATTCTAAGAAACGGAAATTAAAACGGAATCGACTTCTCTGAAATAAAAGGAATTACTGACTACGGAAAAATTGTCAATATACGCAAGTTAGAAGATACGGAAACTCTAAAACACGGAAATTAAAACGGAATGGACTTTTCTGAAGTAAAAGGAATTACTGACTACGGAACCATTGCCAATATACTCAAGTTAGAAAAAATGGAAATTAAAACGGAATCGACTTTTCTGAAATAAAACGAATTCCTGACTACGGAAACGTTGTCAATATACTAACGTTTGAAGAAACGGAAATTTCGTTAAAAAACGGACGCCTACCGGCAACTTTGCTGCACGTTATTTTCAGAAATTTTCCGTTAATTCACACCACTTATTCTTTTACAGAGTGTGACGGGATAGCATCTTGGTATTGGAACAACACACAAATTCACCTGGTGGCTACAACAATTCAGTCGGCTTATGAGCATGCGCGGTTTCCCTGTTCTGCTGCTGCGGATGAAAAGGAGGATAGAATAACGTTAGGGAGGTTAACAAGCAATTCCTACGTAAAACTCTGAAGCCGGCGTTCTTGAGCTACAGCCATCTTAGATTACCCTTCTGACGGCATTCCCATCGAATTACGTACCTAGTTACGTCAGAATGGTTAACGCTATTAAAGCCTTCTTGCGAACAGAAAAAGTGTCATTTACACTCATGGATATACTACATAATATTACTATTGTTTCCTTTCATTGCAAATTAATGGTAGGTCACGTTTTATCGTGCGTACGACAAAAATCGCTTTTACTTTTTTTTTTTTATTGGATTTTTAACGACCTTAGTGAGCAACGTATTGGTCACGTTTTATCATGCGTACGACATGATATTAATGTATGCATCTTCAATCCTAAATAATATTAATGTATGCATCTTCAACCCTGCGGTATTGAAGATGCATATATTAAAATTATTAATAACATCTATGAAAATGCAAGTGCAAATATTCGGCTGTTTGAGAATACAGCGCACACAAAAGTTGGAAAGGGAGTGAGACAAGGTGACACCATAGCTCCCAAGCTCTTTAATGCCACATTGGAAAATGCCTTTCAATTACTGAACTGGGAAAACAAAGGGTTAAAGAATAATGGAGACTATATAACTCACCTTCGTTTTGCTGATGACGTAGTCATTTTTGCAACTACCCCATCAGAGCTGCAGGGTATGATCCTGGAACTTGCTGACAAGAGTAAAGAGGTGGGATTAAAAATGAACTTTCAGAAGACAAAAGTGATGTACAATGCTTTTTACAAGAAATGAAGATTTATTGATTGATGGAGAAAAGCTGGAGATAACAGATGCGTACGTTTATCTTGGACAGCAGATATCAAGTGAGGGTCACATTGATGAAGAAATAAATCGGCGTATAAAACTTGCCTGGAGAGCTTTTGGAAGAAACAGCATAATTTTCAAGAGCAATATTCCATTATGTCTTAAAAGAAAAGTGTTTGATCAATGCATTCTTCCAGTGCTTACGTATGGTGCAGAGACGTGGACCTTAACTAAAAGAGACATACAAAGGCTGCAGACAACTCAAAACAGCATGGAGAGGTGCATGCTTCGTGTAACCAGGAGAGATAAGAAGACGAACTCGTGGATCAGAAAAATGACAAGAGTGGAAGACATCATGATCAGAGTAAAATCCCTAAAATGGCAATCGGCTGGACAAACTGCCAGAAGAACAGACCATCTATGGACAGTCGAAATTTTAGATTGGATTCCAAGGGACAGGAAAAAACCCAGAAGAAGACCACATGGGAGATGGGTGGATGAAATTCGAAAGTATGCGGGAGTTACATGGAGGAGACTGGCACAAGACAGACCGTTGTGGAAGAAACTTGGGGAGACCTTCATCCAGCAGTGGATTGATAATGGTTGACAATGATTATGATGATTACGATTGTTTCCTTTCATTGCAAATTAATGATAGATCACGTTTTATCGTACATACGACAAAAATCGCTTTTTCTTTTTCTGTTGGAGGTTTAACGACCCTCGTAAGCAACTCAATGGGCTATAAGCAATCGCCCGTCCCTAATTTAGTATCACTAGTTCCAGGGAAGGGAGAGAGCCAGCGCCGTAAGACAAACAGGACATCCATTCCTCACCGGGAATCGAACCCGGATCCTTCGCGGAAGAATGGTCTGCGCCATATGGGCGGCACGTAGTAGTTCACAAACTCTGTAGTAAAAAAATCATACACGCAAAATAATTTCATGTGATCGAGTGAATACTTTTTACTTTCCCACCAGTTCCGGTCGCTTAATCGATATGTGTCGTCGCACACGCTTCTAGACTGAAATGTAACACTCAGCATTGGCAGTTATTTATGGAGAAACGGCATGCTGGTAGACTACACCTTTATGATTAAAGAAAATTATCATCATCACCTTCCCAGCTGATTTGGTTTGGTGGGACTTTTTTCGGAGGAGGCAAGCGTGTGTGTTTCCAGGCACTCGTTGAGCCCTTGATGAGGGTGTCGAAATAGTGGACCCATGTTTCATCGGCAGATGTTACTGAGTTTAGAAAGTTTGGATCCTTAGCAATCATTTGTTTCCACTCATGACACACCTGAACGTTGGGTAACAATTATCATTTCGTCAGGTGATGAGGTACTCATCCGGAACACACACGATGCGGCAGTAATTTGTCGCGTAGAATGCGGAATGCCGACGTTTTTGAGATATTAGTTGACGCCGCTATGTCTTCGCACGTCATACGTCGATCTATAACGAAGTAAATTTCTCCGTCATTTTTGGTCTACGCCGGGATTCGAACCCGGGTCCACTCATTCCGGAATAAGTTGCTCTACCAATTGAGCTACGCGGACATTTATTCTGATTCCTATCTGCCTTTATGTCGTGTGCGTCCTGCTGGCAGGTACGTCACATCTCCCCCCCCCCGAAAGAGGGCCGGGGGCATGGCCCACGGGTCAGCCGTGACCATGAATCGTTGCAGGCAGCCATCCACTGTAGAACGTGCACTTGAGAACTCCCAGTCAATCTGCTGTGTGGAATGCAACATCACACATTTTTATTTTTCGAAGCGCTGGAGAAGGAATTCTCTGATTTTTCCTGTCTCGCGGTGTGGAAATAACATCACACCATTGCGAGAATTTGAACGGCCGGGTCATCCGGATAGTTCGGGCGCCATTATAACGAAGTAAATTTCTCCGTCATTTTTGGTCTACGCCGGGATTCGAACCCGGGTCCACTCATTCCGGAACAAGTCGCTCTACCAACTGAGCTACGCAGACATTTATTCTGATTCCTATCTGCCTTTATGTCGTGCGCGTCCTGCTGGCAGGTACGTCACAGATCTTGTTGCAGGATTGCCCAAACAGTGTTAACAATACGCTTCGTAACAACACTTTCAGTTCGATCAAGCCTAGCAGCGAGCTGTGCCGAAAAACGCCGATTTTTGGAGTCATGGTTCCATCTAAAAATCGTTGAATCACCTAAACATTTATCTTTGTAAGCTTTTTGTTTTCATTATATCAACTGTTTCTCGGCCCATTTTGCCCAAACGTTAGAAAAAGTTTATCGCACAACGCATTTCACTTCTTAACTCTGAATCACTCACCTCCATAGCTGTATGGCGAAATGCAGACTATTTTAAACAACTGCGCAATAACAAAATCAGAATCATCTGCCACGGCCAATTACTGTTTCCACAGATACTTTCTTAATTCCGTTTGTCGTCTGTGTGGTTATGTTTTCAGTTCGCACTGTTGCCAACTCAAAAAAAAAATTACTCTTAGTTTTTATGGAACTGCCTTTGTAGTTTTTACCGGGAGATAATTTCAGTACAACTTTGTAGTTCGTAATGGAAATTTTTAACTATTCCATTATACATAATTTCTTAAACTTGAAAAAAGAATATTAGATCTTAGGACTCTCCTGTGAAACGTGATTCCTAGCAGTTTTAAGCTAGCGTTCATTTCCATAACTTAAAATGCGCAGATAGGCAATTGAGGGTAATACAACATGGCGGCCACTCAACTAGGCTGACTTCACTGGTCAGAGCGCAAGCTTCTTATTCTATCCTCCTTGGCTGATGAGCAGTTGTTCTTGCCATCCCCATAATTGTTGTTCTACAGTTTTTCTTTGAACTTCTATTTTCTGTAATTTCTTAGCAGATCTACAGAGGATGTTTACACATTCTAAAAATGTGTAAACGTCCTCTGTAGATCTGCTATTGCAAGTGCCTCTCTCGTAAGGGTCTGAAAGCAAGTTCCTCTTACTCATATTGGGGTGACCGAAAAGTAATGTCGTTTTTTGGGAGGCTTGGTTAGGGGAGCAGTTGTGAGGTTTTTATGTGCATTCAACGAAAAGTAAGTGTATGAACAAGTGAATGAACTATTCGCCTTTAACTTATGTAGGTGTTTTTGTCTTACAGGTTTGCAGAACCAAATGAGTGACATAAAACCCGAGGAGAGCCATGCTCGTCATTGTATGCTGTATAAATTTCACAAGGGGAACAATGCAACGGTGGCCACCAATAACATTTGCGCTGTTTATCCGAATGCGTTAAATGTCCGCAAGTGCCGGCGTTGGTTCGCCCAATTCAGGTCGGGCAATTTTGATCTCTCTGATGCCCCTCGTGCAGGAAGGCCCATGGAGCTGGACAATGACCTGCTGCGGGCATCCGTTGTGGCAGGTCCTCTTCAAACCATTGATGAATTATCCCAGCATCTTAATGTATCATGGTATACTGTTCAAGAGCAAGTGCAAGAGATAGGAAAGGTCTATAGCCAAGGAGTTTGGGTCCCACGTCAACATTCACCTGACAACAAAGCCCAGAGTTTCACCATTTGCAACTCTTTGCTGAGCCGACAAGAAAAGGATCCATTTCTTCATCGAATTGTCACTGGAGATGAAAAGTGGGTTCTTTACGTGAACAACAAACGCAAAAACCAGTGGCTATCTCCAGGTCAGACACCAGTTCCTACGCCAAAACCAGGCCTACACCCCAAAAAGGTTTTGCTCTGTATATGGTGGACTACCACTGACCTCTTGGAACCCGGACAGACCGCAACGGTAGACCCCTATTGTCAACAACTGAGCCCTTTAACCCTTTAACGACCATAACGCCCAAAACGCCCGTGCATACATACGGCCATAGCCAACGATATACCTGTGTAGAGTGAGTCAGATTTCCTGCCATTAAATATTCTCCAAATTTGCTCGACCAATGAGGAATCAGCAGGAGTCACCGTCAGTCACCATCGTTGCTACTAAACAAAGAAGTGAACCAACAGACAATTTCGGACGCCATAGTATTTAGAGTGATACAAGATTTTAGAGTCATGGTCTTTAAATCTGAAAGGTCTATGAGAGATCAGCAGGAGTCACCGTCAGTCACCATTGTTGTTACTGAACAACGAAGTAAACCAACAGACATTTTCGGCCGTCATAGTATTTAGAATGATAGAAGATTTTTTGAGTCATGGTCGTTAAAGGGTTAATTAAAGTAAGCTCTTACTGTAAAACATCCAGCAGTGGTCAACAAAAAAGGTGTCATCCTCCATCATGACAACGCGAGACGGACTCAGCAGACGATCAGAGATTTTGGCTGGGAAGTTCTGCCTCATCCCCCGTATTCCCCTGACATTGCACCATCTGATTACCATTTGTTCAGATCTCTGCCGTTAATGGGAAAAGATTCCACAATATCTATGAAGCCAAAACGGGGCTCTCTCACTTCTTTGCATGACAGCCAACGTGTTTTTACAAACACGGCATTGAAAGTTTGGTTTCACGATGGGCAAATGTGATCCATAATGATGGCTATTATATAATTGATTAAGAAATAAATTTCTTCTGTTACACACAGTGTTTCTCTTCTTTTCCAAAAATGACATTACTTTGCGGTCCCTCCAAATAGATCAGTTTGACGAAAAGATACCGCGCTGTAAATGCAGCGATTAAAAAAAACAAAACATCCGGAAGACACAATAAAATTGCTCCATTGAAAAGTTCGAGTGAAATAATCTAATATAGATATTAAGTTCCAGAAATTCGAAGATAATCTAGCAAAGTAAAGGGCAAAGCAAACTTATTCCAACGGAGTGATAGGCAGGTCATGCCTCACAATGGATTTTGAATCGGACAATGAATTTGTCCTGGCAAGAGCAAAGGAACTGAGGTAACATTGTGTTAACACAGACGTTAGCCTTAATGAGAAGCGAATAAACTGCAATTACTATTGTTATCTGATATTTCTGCTTCTTTCTTAACTTTAGGCTGATATGAAGCACAGTAGAAATCGAGATTATAAGAGGAGACAAAAGGTGTTTATTGTATTGTTCCGGTCAATGCATTATTTCTTATCGAATTTCATACGAAACAAGAGGAGAAATGCTGATTGTTAGTGTACACGTGAATGAATCTTGGAAGCAGCGACCACTTTTTTAATGAAACGGTAAGTGTTGTGTGTTCATTTTGTGTATTCAGTTGTTTCTCCTGATCGGATTTACAAAAGAGCTCATCGAAAAGCCACCATAAGTTGATCTCATTTATTGACCATTCTGCTATTAGGATTGGAGGAACTTTGTACGTTGTAGTATGAAGGTAAGGATTAAAGTACATGTAAATGATATTTCAAGATGTTAAATGCTACTGCAAAACTTTGAATGCCTCCAAAAAAAAAAAAAAAAAAGAAAGAAAGAAGGGGTGGGTGCAGGGCCTTAGCCATTGCTAAATTCTAGGTAGGCTAAAAAAACAAGTTACTAAAATTATGATACGCTTTCCAACATACCAGAAATCATTGCTCAAGTTATGAAGATAATGGCTGTGGAATAAATCTCGCTCCTGTGCGCTGACCTTTGACCCCATTTCGATTACATTAAACAGAATTGGTTCAGTATACCTCCGGAACAACATACTAAAGTTTTGTCGTAATCCCAGCATTTTTACGTACGTTATGATGCATAAGGGCAATGAAATGCATCCGGGTCCTATGTCCTGACCTTTGATTCCATTTCATCCATTTTCAATAGGGTTTGTCCCCAGGTGGTTCTCTACCACATGCTACAATTTCATCGAAATCGAACCATTTGTACGCAAGTTAGGTTGCCAAAGGGTAATGGAATGGATCCCGCCGCTATGCCCTGAACTTTGACCCCATTTCGTCCATTTTCAAATGGGTTCGTTGCCAGGTGGTTACCTACCACATGCTAGAATTTGATCAAAATCGAACCATTTTTACGTGAGTTGTGACGCATAAGGGCAATGGAATGAATTTCTTTCCTATGTCCTGACCTTTAACTCCTTTTCGCCCATTTTCAGTAGAGTTCGTCCGCAGGAGGTCTCCTACCACATAATAAGATTTGATCGAAATCGAACCATTTTCACCCGAGTTATCGTGCGGACGGAGAGACGGACGGACAAAGCTTCTTCAATCTGCGGTTGGAAGTGGATTCGTCCGCAGTGGTCCCCTACCACATACTAAAATTTCATCGAAATCCAATCATTTGTACGCAATTTATGACGCATAAGGGCAATGGAATGGATACCGCTCCTATGTCCTGACCTTTGACCCCATTTGTCCCATTTTCAATAGGGTTCGTCTCCAGGTGGTCCCCTACCATATACTAAAATTTCATCGAAATCGAATCATTTGTACGCAAGTTATGACGCACAAGGGCGATGGAATGGATCCCGCTCCAATGTCCTGACCTTTGACCCCATTTCGCCCATTTTCAATTGGGTTCGTCCCCAGGAGGTCTCCTACCACATACTAAAATTTCTTTGAAATCGAACCATTTGTGCGCACGTTATGACGCATAAGGGCAATGGAATGGATCCAGCTCCTATGTCCTGACCTTTGACCCAATTTCGCCCATTTTCAATAGGGTTCGTCCCTAGGAGGTCCCCTACCACATACTAAAATTTCATCGAAATCGAACCATTTTCACGCGAGAATGGCAGCACACATATTTGCAGCGACAGAAAACGGTGAAAACACCTCGTTTAGCGGGGAAAGTGATGGACACAATTTTCTGGGACAAATGTGGTGTCATTTTGGCTGATTTCCGTGAACGGCGTGCAACACTAAACAGTGCTCACTATGCCCAGGCATTGAAGAAGCTCAAGGAAGCTATATGAAGGAAAAGACGAGACATTCCACTTTATAGTGTTGTTTTACACTCTGATAACGGACGTCCACCTCAATGGTTTATTAACGTACCTCCCTCTGTAGTTCATTAACTATTCATCGTGTGTATAATAATATATCAGAGTGTTATCTTCGGTCATCATTGAATGATTTTTCTTTGGCGCTTTTAAAGACATTTCATCAGAATGGTATTATTTTTTTTATCGCCTAGTATAGACGAAACGAACAACAGTTTCGTATTATACGTATAAAGTAGTGTTTCCCAATCGCCGGTCCGCGAGGTTTTTCTGCCGGTCCGCCACAAACGAGTGAATTTATTTATTTTTCTTTTGAATCGAAATGGAGTCAAAGTAAGAGGAAATCTACAGGGTGTTTGAAAAGTCGCCTAGGGGCTTCGATTGACAACTGTACAAAAACGAACATATCTGCAGCAGTGCGGTTTGCAGCATTTGAAAGAGTAAATATTCGAGTTTAATAATAGTCTTGCCTTAATTCACCTCTACATGTGCGCCTTTCGTGGCACATAATACAACCACTCGACATTCAATTTCTTGCCATGTGCGCTCCAACATGTCAAGATCGATTTGATCAAACTCTGCTGTAATGCGATGTTTGAGCTCCTCAAGGCTGCTTAATCTTTCCCGGTAAACCACGTCCTTAGCACAGCCCAAGAGAGAAAAGTTTAAAGGAGTGATATCCGGGGACCGGGGTGGCCAAGCAATAGGACCATCTCTGCCAATCCATCTGTCGGGAAACTTACGGTTCAGGTATTCACGAACGTCAAGTTCCCACTGTGGGGGAGCACCATCTTGTTGCAGTATGTCGTTTGGTTGCAAATCCTGTAGTTGAGGAACTGCAAAGTTCTGAAGCATGTCCGGGTAATTATTCATTAGCACTGTGCGCTCGGAAAAGAATAATGGCCCAATTAATTGATTAGGCATGAGCCCACACCAAACATTCACCTTTGGACTGTGCGCGATGTGCTTCCTGATTGGATGTGGGGTTTCACTACCCCATATACGAACGTTCTAAGTGTTGACTTTTCCGTGCACGTAAAAGGTTGCCTCATCCGAGAATATTATACGGCGTAAGAAACGTTCATCCACTTCCAGCCGCTCCAATATATCCCGAACGAATGCTAAGCACTGAGATCTATCGTTCAGTTTAATCTGGTGTAGGAGTTGCACTTTGTATGAGGTTAGTTTCAGGCGTTCGTGAAGCACTCCCATCAATGTGGAACATTCAGTTGTAAAGAGGCCCTTCTCGTGGACTTGCTAGGTCTGCGAGCGAAAACCTCCTGTATGCTCTGCACAGTTTCTCCACTGACAGGGGGTCTGCCACTTCTTTGCCGGTCCAGGACGCTACCAGTATCCAAAAATTTCTTCTGGCACGCTTTGATACTGAAATCACTCGATGAATCTTTCCCATATGTCCGACGGTAATTTCTTTGTACAGTAACCACAGACTTCGTCTCTAAAAACCAACGCACGCGCATTGCTTTCTGCTGTGGCGACGACATTTTCAGTTATTTTGCAGTCTGCGTCGCTTTTTGCGAGCACGTAACGCTATCTGTTGAAAAGAGATGGCGTTAAAACTCAAATATTTACTCTTTCAAATGCCGTTGCTGTAGATCTGTTTGTTTTTGTACAGTTGTCTATCGAAACCCTTAGGGGACTTTTAGACCACCCTGTAGATCAACATTTTTTTGAACACCTGTCGTGGAAGATTAAAGAGAGCCTGGATTGCTGATTTCTTCACAGAAGATCTGAACTCCTGCAGACTAACTCACCAGGAAAAGGAAAGTTCTGTTGAACTTCCTTCTGATACCAGTCTGGTATCTGAACTCCTGCAGGCTAACTCACCAGGAAAAGGAAAGCTTTGTTGAACTTCTATCTGATGCCAGTCTAGTATCTGAACTCCTACAGGCTACCTCATCAGGAAAAAGAAAGCTTTTTTAACTTTTATCTGATGCCACTCTGGTATCTGAGTTCCTACAGGCTATCTCATTAGGAACAAAAAGCTTTGTTGAACTTTCTTCTGATGCCAGTGTGGTATCTGAACTCCTGCATGCTAACTCACCAGGAAAACGAAAGCTTTGTTGAACTTCTATCTGATGCCAGTCTGGTATCTGAGCTCCTGCAGGATAACTCACCAGGAAAAGGAAAGCTTTGTTGAACTTCTATCTGATGCCAGTCTGGTATCAGAACTCCTACAGGCTATCTCATCAAGAAAAAGAAGGCTTTGTTGAGCATCCTTCTGATGCCTGTCTGGTATCTGAACTCCTGCAGGCTAACTCATCAGGAAAAGGAAAGCTTTGTTGAACTTCCCTCTGATGCCAGTCTGGTATCTGAACTCCTGCAGGCTAACTCACCAGGAAAAGGAAAGCTTTGTCGAACTTCCTTCTAATGCCAGTATGGTATCTGAGTTCCTACAGGCTATCTCATCAGGAAAAAGAAGGCTATGTTGAACATCTTCTGATGCCTGTCTGGTATCTGAACTCCTGCAGGCTAACTCACCAGGAAAAGTAAAGCTTTGTTGAACTTCTATCTGATGCCAGTCTGGTATCTGAACTCCTACAGGCTATCTCTACAGGAAAAAGAAAGCTTTGTTGAACTTCTATCTGATGCCAGTCTGGTATCTGAACTCCTACAGGCTATCTCAACAGGAAAAAGAAAGCTTTGTTGAACTTTTATCTGATGCCAGTCTGGTATCTGAACTCCTTCAGGCTAACTCACCAGGAAAAGGAAAGCTTTATTGAACTTCCTTCTGATGCCAGTCTGGTATCTGAGTTCCTACAGGCTATCTCATCAGGAAAAAGAAGGGTTTGTTGAACATCCTTCTGATGCCTGTCTGGTATCTGATCTCCTGCAGGCTAACTCACCAGGAAAAGGAAAGCTTTGTCGAACTTCCTTCTGATTCCAGTCTGGTATCTGAGTTCCTACAGGCTATCTCATCAGGAAAGAGAAGGCTTTGTTAAACATCCTTCTGATGCCTGTCTGGTATCTGAACTCCTGCAGGCTAACTCACCAGGAAAAGGAAAGCTTTGTCGAACTTCCTTCTGATTCCAGTCTGGTATCTGAGTTCCTACAGGCTATCTCATCAGGAAAGAGAAGGCTTTGTTGAACATCCTTCTGATGCCTGTCTGGTATCTGAACTCCTGCAGGCTAACTCCCCAGGAAAAGGAAAGCTTTGTTGAACTTCCTTCTGATGCCAGTCTGGTATCGATATTCACATCCAAATCTCTGACTCAGTTTTAGGGTACTACGGTGAAAGAATATCCAAGTCTCATAGACAAAGCTCTGAAATTATTGGTAACGTTTTCGACCACGTATTTATTGCGAGGAAACTTTTTCAGCCGTTCCGGCAATCAAAACAAAGCGCAGAAACATAATAGACATTAATGCTGCATTGAGCCTTTCGGAAACGACGCTTGAACAACTGCTCAAGGAGGTTATCTCGAAGCAGCAGCAACAGACATTGCATTGTCCCCAGAAAAAATGACATAATCAATATGACATTGTGGTATATTGATTATGAATTACACTTATTAATCATTAAAGAATATTAACAAATTAGATGATAATAACTGTAAAAAGATGACATGAAATAATCTGGTATATAATTTATGGATTGTACATAGCGATATCTATAATACAAAATATTACAAGATTAAATGCTTGGAAATAGCCGAAAGGTTTGTTTCGGTATCGCCGGTGCGCGAAAGTTTCCCCAACGTTTTTCCGATCCGCGACTGCAAAAAGGTTGAGAACCACTTTGATATATAGAATACTTTTGTCCAGTTTCAACCAAAGGGACTGTAAACATTTGTTAACAATGCTTGGAAATACCAGATTTCGCCTTTATCAATCAATATATTTTGATTCATTTCATTCTAAAACAAAGAAAAACAAGAAAGATGACAACGAATTTTCGTGTGCAATGAGCGCGTCTTTTGAATCCTTTCTGATGCGAATTAAATTTACCAAAGCTATTCAAGATCAATGGAATCTGTATGGAAAACTGTAGTACCTGACCGAAGAAAAACAAATTTAATCGGGTTTTTAATCCCGCAGATATTGCTGTAAACGGAAGCGTCAACTTAGGCCCTCTGGTGGCAGACCTGAGCGATAAGAAAAATTTGAATTTATATGAAAAACATTTCGCAGTGGAAACGCTCTCTAACAAAGAAAGAATTTTTTCAAATCGGATTCTTAGAAGCAGAAATATCGACAAATATTATATATTGATCTACGCCTCCCACCCCACCCCTTGGAAAAAACATGCATTATTTTGAAAAGAAAGTGTTTCCAAAAGGTTTTTGGATGTGAGCGGTATCGGCCCATGAAAGAATTTTTTCAATAGAGTTTTCAGGAGCTCAGATTTTACTGCAATTACATCGAACGCAGAAATTAACTCTCACGCCCCCTGGTGGCCAAACCATTCTTTATCAAATATTAGAAATTATATGCTGAGAATTTTTTATCAGGAGCTGTATCCGGTGAAGAAAGAATTTTTCCAATCGTAGGTTTAGAAGCAGAAATGTTGAGGAAAACGCACTTTACCCTTACGCCCCCTAGCGGAAAGTCTATGCCTTACTTGAAAATTTTGAATTTATAAGAGAAACATTTTACACTGGATACGCTATCTAACAAAGAACGAATTTTTGAAATCCGTCTTTTAGAGGCAGAGATATTGACAGAAATGAGATAGACATCTACGCCCTCTGGTGGAGAAACCATGCATTATTTTAAGATGAAAATATTCTCAAATGTTTATCGACAGGTGCAGTATCGGTCCACGAAAGAATTTTTTCAATCGGATACGCCCCCTTAGTGGCCAAACCATATTTTATAAAAAAATTAGAAATTACAATAAAAGAATTTCCCACCAGAAGCTGTATCCGGTGCTGAAAGAATTTTTCGAATCGGAGTTTTAGAAGCAGAGAAATCGGTCAAAGCGCAATTTACGTTTACTACCCCTAGTGAAAGATCAATGAATTATTTGAAAATTTTGAAATTATATTAGAAACATGTCGCACCGCAACTCTGTCCAACAAAGAGGAAATTTTTCAAATCGGATCATTAGAAACAGAGATATTGACAATAACAAGATATACATCTACACCCCCTGGCGGAGAAACCATACATTACTTTAAGAAGAAAATATTCCGAAGAGGTTTGTCTACGTGAGTAGTATCGGTGTACGAAAGAATTTTTTCAATCGAGATTTTAGAAGCCCAGATTTTGCTGCAAATATATAAGAAGCAGAAATCAACGCTTACCCAAGTAGCAGTGAATATCGGCTAGATATCGGGCCGATATCGGTTATGTCCGCTGAATGTCGTTAATGTAAGTCGACATTGAGCCGATATCGGACCGATATCGGCTACAGATATCGGACCGATATTGCAAAAAGTTATCCTCCCTGATATTTAGCCGATATCGGCTACAGATATGGGACCGATATCGGCTACAGATATTGGACCGATATCGGCTACAGATATTGGACCGATATTGCAAAAAGTTATCCTCCCTGATATTTAGCCGATATCGGTTATATCGGCTACCGACATGGAGCCGATATCGGACCGACATTAATTGCTACTTGGGGAATATCGGCTAGATATCGGGCCGATATCGGTTATGTCGGCTGAATGTCGTTAATATCAGTCGACATTGAGCCGATATCTGACCGATATCGGCTACAGATATCGGACCGATATTGCAAAAAGTTATCCTCCCTGATATTTAGCCGATATCGGCTACAGATATGGGACCGATATCGGCTACAGATATTGGACCGATATCGGCTACAGATATTGGACCGATATCGGCTACAGATATTGGACCGATATCGGCTACAGATATTGGACCGATATTGCAAAAAGTTATCTTCCCTGATATTTAGCCGATATCGGTTATATCGGCTACCTACATGGAGCCGATATCGGACCGACATTAATTGCTACTTGGGTACGCCCCCTGGTGGCCAAACAATTTTATACCAAAAAATTAGGAATTATACGGAAAATATTTCCCATCACGAGCTGTATCCGATGAAGGAAACATATTTCAAATCGGAATTTTAGAAGCTGAGATATCTGGGGGGAAAAGCAATTTACTTTTACGCTCCCTAGCGGAGAATATATGGGTAACTTGGAAAAGCGACTATCTCAAAAATAATCTTCGACATGAATGGAATCGAAAAGTAAAAAAGTTTTTCAATTGGATGTTTAGGACCAAATATATGGATTAGAATGCGTTTTGAAATCGATTTCATCTGCATTTACGCCCTCTAGCGGCGAAATTTTGCATCGTAAAAAACAAAACTAAATAAAGGATCATCATTCGCACATTTCAAGCTTCCTAATGCAAAAAGAATTTTTCACATCGGACTATTAGTTGCAAAGATATCATGTCAAAGAACGGACGGACAAACCGATAACATAAACACGATCTTTTTTTACAAAAGACGTGCTAAAAATGAAAGAAATTAAAAAATTCCCGAAGGTGCCTCAACTGTTGGTGCAATTAAGAGCATCAAAAGAGAAGGGACGCTCGTGATATACACTGAAGAGCAATTGAATTAGAGACAGCTGGCGTTATGCAAATGTGGCGCTGTGGGCGGCGCTGTAAACGGAAACGACATGACGTATGCAGCGATCCGATATATAAAAAGTGATGCCATGGGAATCAATAAGAGTCGGACGCAGTATGGGTAAGACGAAAGATCTAAGCGCATTTGATCGTGGGCAAATTGTCGGGGCCCGACGAATGGGTCACTCCATCTCGGAAGTCGTGCAGGCACTGGGATTTTCACGAGCCACTGTGTCACGGGTGCCCTGTGAGTACATCGAATCCGGTAAAACCATCCCTGCAAGAGCCAACTGCCGTGGACAACAGCGTGTGGATGAGCGGGGTCATCGTCGGCTAGCTCGCATTGTAACAGCGGATAGACGGGTCACAGTGCAAGAAATCACTCGGCAATTTAACGCTAACGTGTAAGCAGCCACACCGTCCAGAACCATCTCCTCGCTATGGGGTACAGAAGCCATCGTCCCACGAGGGTACCGCTACTGACCGCACATCACAGGGTGCAAAGATTAGCATGGGCGAGGGAACGTCGCTACTGGACACTAAACATGTGGGAAAATGTTGCCTGGACTGATGAGTCGAGATTCACGTTGGTGCATGCGGATGGCAAGATACGAGTAAGGCGCAAACCACATGAAGCGATGGATCTTTCTTGCCAGCAGGGTACTCTTCAAACTGGTGGGGTGGCATTCTCGTCTGGGGACTGTTTACGTAGACTGACCCCTGGTACGCGTGACATCGGTACTCACAGGTCAACGTTATCGGGATATCCTGGACGAATATTTGCTTCCGTTTGTGCGTTTTCAACATCCCACTGGGGACCTCATCCTGCAACAAGACAATGCAGCTCCCGAATTGTATCCGAATGGTTGGATGAACACTCCACCGACGTGACCTCGCTTCCTTGGCCAGCTAGGTCACCTGACCTCATCACATCTGTGATTCCATCGAGAGAGATGACCCCCTCCATCAATTCTTCGGTAACTGTGGTAGCTTGTTCAGGGGTCGTGAATCGGTATGGTTTTCCAACGCTTCCGGTGTCTTGTCGAGTCCAGGGCGAGACGAATCGCCGCCGTCATCAGGGCGAAAGGTGGTGCTACACGTTACTAGACAGGTATCTGTAATTCAGTTGCTCTTCAGTGTATTATGGCACGGTATTTATTTTTTTGATTTTAGGCATCTGTTCGGCATTGCAGCTATTAACTGCAAATATAGGGTGATTCACTCGGAACCGAACACTTTTTATGTGGAATATATGATATCGGAAATACACGATGAGCGTGAAACCCGAACGGAGAGTTTCTTTATTTCCTCATAAAGCAGTCAGCATGCATTACCTGTGAATAAAGTGTCTCTCCAGCAGCTAGGTGGCATCGCACTGACGTGTCATCTGTCTAGTAGTGGTAGGGGAACAGCGTGTCTCCACAGACGGTTTAAGCGAGGAGGTCGAATGAAGACGGTGTACTCAATTGAAGAGCGTATGTTCATTTTGCGTTAGTACTGGGTAACCGGTTTCTTCAAGCAATGCCAGAAGGAGTTTCTGAAAAAGCTTGGTGGATCACTTCCCGTGAATACCTGACCAATACTTCGAGATCTTTAATGAGTTTGCTTATTAAGATTTCGAAGTGAAACTCATTAAAGATTTCCAAGTATCGGTCAGATAATAATGAAGGTGTTAATATCTTTAACATCAAGAAAACTGGCTATATATCCTTTGTAAAAGCAACTGTATAATTTCTAATAATTCCTTTAAATGACCATTCAGTTCTCTTGCATGAATTGAAATATTATCCCAGTTTCGAAAACATGTAATACATTTGTTGTTATTGTTGCTTATGGTGGGAGAAAACAACAACAAATGTATTGAATCGCTTCCCGTGAATACCGACCAACACTTGGAAATCTTTAATAAGTTTGTGAACCAACTGGATGATCAGGAAAGGTTACTTTCATCAGGACGGTGCAACGTGCCACACCTCCAATAAAAGCATTACAGAAATTCGCATCTTTTACCACGACAGGATAATCTCCAAAGACCTTTGGCTGCCTAGGTCTCCCGATCTGACACGCCAAGATTTCTTTCTCTGGGGATTTTTAACACGTTATTAAAATCATGCAATGCATTGATTATGACACGCTTTCCAACATACCAGAAATCATTACTCAAGTTATTACTCAAGTTATGAGGATAATGGCTGTGGAATAAATCTCGTTCCTGTGCCCTGACCTTTGACCCGATTTCGATTATATTAAACAGAATTGGTTCAGTATACCTCCGCAACAACATACTACAGTTTTCTCGCTATAGAAGCATTTTAGTCAAGGTAGGAGGAAAATAGCTGTGTAATAAATACCGCCCTGACATTTGACCCCATTTCGATGTTGTTGGTTTTGTTTTATTGAAGGTTTAACGACAACCGTGAGCAACTCAATGGGCTGTAAGCAGTCGCCTGTCCCTAATATAGGAACACTGGTTCTAAGAAAGGGAGAGAGCCAATGCCGTAAGACAAACACAACATTCATGCCTCAGCGGGATTTGAACCTGGACCTTTCTCGAACGAACGGTCACAAGCCAGCGCTTAGACCACTGCGCCACCGGGGCGGCTTCGATTATATTCAACATAACCGGTTAAGTATACTTCCGGAACAACATGATAACGTTTTGTCTTAATCGAAGCATTTTTACATAAGTTATGACGTATAAGGGCGATGGAATGGATCCCGCTCCTATTTCCTGACCTTTGAACTCATTTCGCCCATTTTCAAAAGAGTTCGTGCCCAGGTGGTTCCCTACCACATACTAAAATTTCATCGAAATCAAACCATTTTTACGCGAGTTACCGTGCGGACAGACAGACAGGCGGACAAAGCTGGAGTATATACGCTTGTTCAACCTACAGTTGGAAAGCGTAAAAAAAGCAAGGCTTATGCCAACAAGCCAAGGTCGATTACGAAACTGAAAGACAACATCACATGTGAAATTGCTGCCATCGACGTCGTTACGCTAAATTGCACATTCGCCAACATGGAGCATCGGATGAAATATGTGTCTGGACGTTGGCGCGTGGCACTTTCAGCATCTTCTATGAGACATTAAGTTCATTCAAATGTGCTTTTGCAGTCGTGAGTTAATAAAAAAGAAGTCAGCAAAATCATGCAATGCATTCATTATTATACGCTTTCCAACATACCAGAAATCATTACTCCATTTATGAGGGTAATGGCTGTGGAATAAATCTTGGTCCTGTGTCCTGACCTTTGATCTCATTTCGATAATATTCAACAGAACTGGTTCAGTGTACCTCCGAAATAACATGATAAAGTTTTTCGCAATCGAAGCAATTTTACCTAAGTTATGATGCATAAGGGTTATGGAACAGATCCTGCTTTTGTGTCCTAACCTTTGACCCCATTTCGTCCATTTTCATTAGGATTTGTCCCCAGTCAGGTCCCTACAACATACTAACATTTCATCCAATCGGAGCAATTTTACGTACGTTATGACGCATAATGGCGATGGAAGTGATTCCACTCCTATGTCCTGACCTTTGACCCCATTTCACCCATTTTCAATAGGGTTTGTCCCCAGGTGATCCCCTATCACATACTAAAATTTTATCGAAATCGAAACTTTTTTCCGGTAGTTATGACGCATAAGAGCAGTGGAATTAATCCCGCACCTATGTCCTGACCTTTGACCCCATTTCGTTCACTTTCAATAGGGTTACTTCGCAGGTGTTCCCCTACCACATACTAATATTTCATCGAAATCGAACGATTTTTACGCGAGTTATCGTGCGGACGGACATACGCACACAACGCGTGACGTAATGAGGCAGATGGGAATCGCGACCATCTGCTCGCAAGAGTGTGACGTCATAAAACTTTAATAGGATCCACACACAACGCGTGAAGTAATGAGACAGATGGCGTGCCCGCGCGCCGACATGTAATTTGACGACGTCATGACACTAAAAACGTGATAATTCGGGGTGGTTATTTAACCCACTAAACGAATTTTCCTAAAGTCGAGATCAAGCTAAATCGATTTCTCGTACCAGAAAACGGTAGGTTAACGACTTTCATCGAAATCCTTAGAGCCGTTTTCAAAATAAAATTTACGTGCACACAAGAATTGCTCCTTTAAGGTGAACGTCAAGTAACTTTGCTTACTGTACTTCGAATAGAAAAATTTCTGTACTCATTTTATTCCCAATTAATGCGTTCCCAAGGATGAAAATTTGAACATCGATTAAAATAGCTTCATGTTATAACTTGGAATACTTACTATTTCCTAAAACATAAAAATAATTATGCTATCCAACATTTGTTTGTCTACCGACGTCATCGAAGTACAGGTCGCGCCATCCTTTTTCTGGTTTCAACCCCACCAAAGGAAAAGTTATTGATTTTTAATACAATTATTGTTATGTTTTAGAAAATATTAAGTATTCCAAGTTATAATAAAGTTATTTTAATCGATGTTCAAATTTTCATCCTGGGAACACATTAATTGTGAAGGAAATGTGTATAAAAGTTTTTCCATTGGAAGTATAGGAAGCAAAATTACTTCACGTCCACGTTAATAATATGGGATAAGGGCGATGGAATGGATCGCAATCCTATGTCCTGACCTTTGACCCCATTTCGTCCATTTTCAATAGGGTTCGTCCCCAGGTGGTCCCCTACCACATACTGAAATTTCATCGAAATCGAACCAATTTTACGCACGTTATGTCGCAAAAAGGCAATGGAATGCCTCCCGCTCTTATGTCCTGACCTTCACCCCACTTCACCCATTTTGAATAGGATTCGTCCCCAGTCAGTTTCCTACCACATAGTAAAATTTCATTGAAATCGAACCATATTTACGCAAGTTTTGACACATAAGGGCAATGGAATTGATCCCGCTCCTACGACCCGTGACCTTTGACCCCATTGGTCCCATTTACAATAGGGTTCGTCCCCAGGTGGTCCCCTACCACATACTGAAATTTCATCGAAATCGAACAATTTTTACGCGAGTTATCGTACGGACAGACGGACAGACAGACAGACAAAGCTGAAGGGTATACACTTTTTCAACCTACGGTTGGAAAGCGTAAAAGAGAAGTGTTAAGTCCCGAGTGAAACACCCTGTGTAAAAATTTCGAAAATAATGCGGATTTCGAAAATAAACGTTTGCCCATTCCATCAATAAACTTATCCGTAACAGAAGAAAGATGTGGTTCCCAACACAGTTGGAAAGCGTAAAAAAGTCCATCTGCTCCTAAATGAATAATGCATGAAACAAGTTTGATGACCCTGGAAATAAGAAACAAAACAAAATGACTTTCGTACTAGAAATGACCTGTGTGGTGCTTTAAGTCTACTTTCCGGTAAGCTAAATGTGGGCGTGGCAGTCAGGACCATTAAGCTCCAACAGGTAGAGGAATATGACTTGGAGGTAGGAAGAAGCTTAACAGTCGAAATGAAGAGGTGTCCTTAAATTGCATCAGGATTGTTATTATCTCTCCTAACCATCGATTGAAGCTTCATACGCTTGCCCATTCCATCAATAAAGTAATTTTTTTTATTTATTTTTTTTTGTTATGGTGTTAACGACCACTTGAGCATCTAAGGCAATTAACAGCCTCTTTTACCTACACTGGTGTGCAAAAATTAAGAACGAAGAGAAAAATTAGCATAAAAGTGGAACGATCAGGCAGAACGGAACGAAAGACCACTCAGGAGATAGACTAGGGTCCGATACGATAGGGCATGCGCATATATGCAGCATGGCGTAGAGGGGAGAGGAGTGTCGGAAGGGTACCGAATTGCCGGGCGGTGTACGCTCAGCAATTCGGTGAAAGCCATTGCACGGTTTGAACGACGTCGAGTTGCTGCCAACGTGTGATATGGTAAACAGGCAATCCAGTAGACGACACCTGGATGACTTTACCCGAGGTCGTGTCATTGGGAAGTTCGAAGAAGGTCGAAGTGTGACTAGTGTGGCCGAGGAGTTCGGGATCGCTCATAGCATAGTTTCACGAGCTTGGAGAGCATTTCAAAAGACAGGAACAGCTGTCCGAGAGTTTAGCAGTGGTCGTCCACGAGCAACCACGGTGGCGGACGACCGGTATAATGTCCTACAGGCGAAAAGAGACAGACGGCAGACAGCGGGGAAAATCGCAAGGCACATGCAACAAACAACTGGACGTCCGTTATCGCGTTTTATCGTGGCCAGGAGGCTGCACAAAGGTGGTCTATTTGCACGACGACCAGTACGGTGTGTACCACTAACGCCTGCTCATCAGAGACGGCGGTTTCTGTCGTGCCAGGAAGAAAAGAACTGGACACATCAGCAATGGGGTCCAGTTCTCTTTACAGACGAGAGCCGATTTAGTCTGACGAGCGATTCTGGACATATACACATCTGGAGAGAGCAAGGAACACGCAGTCACAGCTCCAACATCATCGAAAGGGACCGGTTTGGAGGTGGCGGAGTTCTCGTTTGGGGCGGTATCATGCTTGGTAGCCGTACTGTCCTCTTAATCTTCCAAGCAGGTTCAGTCACTGGTGTCCGCTACTGTACCGAGGTTCTCCTGCCTCACGTGCGCCTGTTTAGAGGTACTGTGGGTCCTAAGTTCCTCTTCATGGACGACAACGCTACACCTCATCTTACAGAGTATGGATTCGGTGGGTGCAAGAGGGACGGACGGAGCGATGTGAGCGATTGCCGCAGCCGCGGCACACCACCGAACGAGAGAACCGGCATGTTGTGCGGCGGGCATTGACGGTCGCACCGCCACATCACGAACGTTAGCGCAGGAATTAGGGTGTGCTGCGAAACAACCTGTGTCAGCATGTACCATTCGACGTCGTCTGCATAAGCGGGGACTTGTCGCATGGCGCCCATTGCTCCGATTATCATTGACGTTACACCACTGGCGAGTGGGGCGGCAGTGGGCCGTTGAACGTCGCACCTGAACTACGGAATGGCACGACATTGTCTTCTCCAACGAATCCTCCTTCTGCCTGCAACACCACGATGATCGGATCCGCGTGTGGCGGCACCGCAGGGAGAGACTGTATGACGCCTGCATTATGCATCGCCATACCGGTCTGTCGCCTGGCGTTATGGCTTGGGGCGCAATTAGATATGACCCGTGCACCCCTCTGGTACGCATCGCAGGTACACTCAACAACCACCGCTACATCTCCGACGTTTTAGAGCCTGTAGTATTCCCTTACCTGAAGGACCTGCCAGGGGCCACGTTTCAACAGGACAATACGCGCCCGCACGTGGCACGCATCATGCAACATTTATTCACGGCCCACCAGCTGCCGTGGCACGCCTGTTCTCCCGATATGTCGCCCATCGAACACGTCTGGTCGCTGATCGGCAATCAGCAACCGAGTGTCCCGGCCAGCACCACCCGCCGCTACGCCTGATGAACTGTAGCAACGTGTGGAAGCAGCCTGGACCGACATACCCCAAGCCCACATCCAAAGCTTCTTTCTTTCGATGCCGCGGTGTGTAGCGGCCGTTATTGCCAGCCATGGGGTGCCACACGAACTATTGATGTCTGCGTGTTCCGCAAGTCACACGGTCCTGTAAGCTCAATCGTTTCACCTTTGTATATGTTGTTATGTGTCCAGTAAATCTGGCTTTGCTATCCCGTGTCCTTCTTGGTGTTGCATTTTGGGTGGCCAGCAGTGTAGTTAGCAAGAGGGCTTCGCAAAAAGAGTTCGCGCAGGACCCGCGTAAGCTTGCCGTGGCATTGGAATTAAGAGACGCAAAAATTTGGAAAAACACTTGAACTATCACAGACATCGTTTTGATATAAGACATTCGTCGTTGTCGTTTGGGTATAAGACTTTCCATGAATAAAGTGACGCAAAAATTTGCAAAAACACTTGAACTATCAAAGACATCGTTTTGGCATAAGACTTTCCGTCAATAAAGAGACGCAAAAATTTGCAAAAACACTTGAACTATCAAAGACATCGTTTTGGCATAAGACTTTCCGTCAATAAAGAGACGCAAAAATTTGCAAAAACACTTGAACTATCAAAGACATCGTTTTGGCATAAGACTTTCCATGAATAAAGAGACGCAAAAATTTGCAAAAACACTTGGACTATCAAAGACATCGTTTTGGTATAGGACTTTCCGTCAATAAAGAGACGCAAAAATTTGCAAAAACACTTGAACTATCAAAGACATCGTTTTGGCATAAGACTTTCCGTCAATAAAGAGACGCAAAAATTTGCAAAAACGCTTGAAATATCAAAGACATCGTTTTGGCATAGGACTTTCCGTCAATAAAAAGACGCAAAAATTTGCAAAAACACTTGAACTATCGCAGACATCGTTTTGACATAAGACATTCGTCGTTTTGGCATAAGACTTTCCATGAATAAAGAGACGCAAAAATTTGCAAAAACACTTGAACTATCAAAAACATCCTTTTGACGTAAGACTTCCCGTGAATAAAGAAACGCAAAAATTTGCATAAACACTTGAACTATCACAGACATCCTTTTGGGATATAGACTTTCCATCAATGAAGAGACGTTAAAATTTGCAAAAACACTTGAACTATCAAAGACATCGTTTTGACATAAGACTTTCCGTGAATAAAGAGACGCAAAAATTTGCATAAACACTTGAACTATCACAGACATCCTTTTGGGATAAGACTTTCCATCAATAAAGAGACGTTAAAATTTGCAAACACACTTGAACTATCAAAGACATCGTTTTTCCATGAATAAAGAGACGCAAAACGTTTGCACAAAAAAAAAAAACTGCATTCTCAGCTGCATAGATTACTATACCGACTGGTACGTACGATACTTTTAAAGTATAAACATACAAATATGCAATAATAAAAGCAAGTGAAAGATGACGAGATAAGTGACATTCTTCTTACGTTTTTGTTTCAGTTCAACTTGCTTATATACCACTATGCATTTGAATATTAATGTTCTAATATATATTAAAGAGGAAAAACAAGAGAATATTCATAACATAGTCATTACAAGAGATTATTAGATTAATACTGCTGAACAATCCGGAAGCCTAATATTTGTTCTCCGCTGGCATTTATACTTATTTACGAGGAATTCCCCGCCGTTTAAAAGGAATTCATCTTAAAAGAATTTCCTGCAATGAATTTTTCGAGGATTACATGCATTTGGAAATGAATGGGAAATAAAACCAGCATTTGATTTTATCGATTTCTGGGGGAAATGCTTCTTTTCCTTTTCCGAGTATTGAATTTTGAGCTTTTTTTCCTACTATGGACATACCTGTTCCGCAATTTGGATGTTGTAATTGCACAATGAAAGCCAAGAAAGGAGATCCAGATTTTGTAAGTTTAGAATAAGTGAGTAGAAAAAACCCTGAATTATGTCGTTGCATGCTTTTTTTTTTTCCTTACGTTAATGTTTTGCATTTATTTCTCCAACGAATTAAAATCTCTTATTCAAAGCAGTGGCGTACCATCCCCAACCCCCATCCCATCCCCCGCCGCCGCATAAAATATGTTTGAGGCCCTTTTGCGAAAATCTATTAGCTTTCAATTACTGAATTTTTTAAATTCCATGTCATCAACTAGGTTTTTATTGGCGTTTAAAAAATTCAAATTCTTTGAAATCTAGAGGTTTTTCCGTAAAACAGGGATTATTGCACTATTGCGAGCAACACGTGCACGTTGTAATTAAAATTGTCCTAGTTTAAACCAATAGAAAGTACTACGAAACTCTAATATCAAAGTTAATCACATCATGAAAATGTTATGCGTCATGACCACACGTACACAAAACACGCGACAGTGTTTAATGATCTTTTCCGATTAACATAAAAATATGGAACATAAATAAGTAAGTAAATAAGTAAGAATTAAGAATTGTGGCACACAAAAAAAGCAAAACTACAGAGGTCATTTAATAAAACACATTTAACATAATGCCACAACGTGTTGCACATACACTGAGAAAAACGTTTTGTTAATTCAACACAAAACTTTGTCGATATACAGTCAACAAAAATTTTTGTTGAATTTGTAAAATTATTTTGTTGAAAATTGTTGTTGATTTAACAAAATTTATTGTTATCATCGATTTTTGGGAATTTTTTGATCCAACAAAACACATTGTTATCATGACGAAATGTTTTGTTGATCCAACAAAACACATTGTTATCATGACGAAATGTTTTGTTGCTGCAACAAAACATATTGTTATAACAACAAAACGTATTGTGTGACGATAACAATATATTTTGTTGCAGCAACAAAACATTTTGTCTTCATAACAATATGTTTTGTTGGATCAAACAAATTCCCAAATATCGACCTAATCATTTTGTTAAATGAACAAAACCTTTTGTCGTGATAAAAATAAATTTTGTTAAATCAACAATAACTTTCAACAAAATAATTTTGCCAATTCAACAAAATTCTTTTGTTGGCTGTAAATCGACACAAATTTTTGTTGAATTAACAAAACGTTTTCCTCAGTAAAATTTTTCTCTTGATTCTGTTACAAAAAGATGATACTCTGTTTTTCCATTGTTGTTTTTGCAGGCATGAAATAAATGATGCAATTAAAAATATACTAAATAACATTCAAATTTCTCTGAATTCAAGAAATTTGAAGCAAGACAAAATTAGTGAATATTTCACTTGGCACCAATGCTAAATCAACTGGTGGATGAGCAAATTGATTTGAAGAGAGCGACATTTATAAATATTGAATGTGTAATAAGGGTAACTAATATATTCGAAATTTACCGTATTTGCGCGATCTGTTCACAAGATGAAGGCACTAATTGATCTAAAATGAGATGTTTATTTCGTAAAAATGATAGGTTAAAAACATATTTACAATTAAAAAAAACATTACATCTTTCAACTTTACGTTAAGGTCATCTTCAGATGGAGGCACCATTGAAAGATGTTTACAAGGAACTTCATTAGAAATACTGTATAGATAAGAGCTTAAGTGACGTAAGTACTGAGGCATAGACGATTCGGCACAGAACTCATGTGCGTGAGGAAACGCATGATTTTCCCACAATCCCACCCACCCCCACACTCACCCTTAAGACACTCCTTACAAAATATAGTCCAAAACAAAATGAAAACATACCATGTATTATATACCTCTCTCCCACCAACCTTTCACTGCCCACACCTCCCTCAACCCCCTCTCCTCACCCCCTTCCCCTTCAAAAAACCTTAGGACAAAGAGCAAATAACAACTTAGAGTTAAATAACAACAGTAAAGATACAAGCAGCAACTGCAGGAGTTAAAAGAGAATTGCTATTTTCAAAATAACAAAAGTTGTAATTAAAAGTACATATTCACAGGACATGTTGCCATCGCAGCGGGATTTGATAAGGGGTGTCTTCGTTGCAAGCCTTGTTCTTGAATGTGTTCATGTAACGGTTCTCAGCGAAAAGCGTCTGGAGCTTATTATACGGTATGGTCAAGGGCTTCGGCTCATTCCAGTCTGGATAGTGAGTGTCCTTATTCGATAGTCGAGATAATGCGGTCGTCTGGGTACCTGTCTTATGGTTATATCAATGTTCAGTGAATTTAGTCCTAAAGAAAATCGTATTCGGATTGCAACCTAGTATCTCAAAGAGTTTTTTAACGCAAAAGAAAATCGTATTCGGATTGCAACCTAGTATCTCAAAGAGCTTTTTAACGCCGAAGAAAATTGTATTCGGATTGCAACCTAGTATCTCAAAGAGTTTTTTTAACACAAAAGAAAATAGTATTCGGATTGCAGCCTAGTATCTCAAAGAGCTTTTTAACGCAAAGGAAAATCGTATTCGGATTGCAACCTAGTATCTCAAAGAGTTTTTTTAACACAAAAGAAAATAGTATTCGGATTGCAGCCTAGTATCTCAAAGAGTTTTTTTAACGCAAAAGAAAATCGTATTCGGATTGCAACCTAGTACCTCAAAGAGTTTTTTTAACACAAAAGAAAATCGTATTCGGATTGCAGCCTAGTATCTCAAAGAGATTTTTAACGCAAAGGAAAATCGTATTCGGATTGCAACCTAGTATCTCAAAGAGTTTTTTTAACGCAAAAGAAAATCGTATTCGGATTGCAACCTAGTACCTCAAAGAGCTTTTTAACACAAAAGAAAATCGTATTCGGATTGCAGCCTAGTATCTCAAAGAGCTTTTTAACGCAAAGGAAAATCGTATTCGGATTGCAACCTAGTATCTCAAAGAGCTTTTTAACGCAAAAGAAAATCGTATTTGGATTGCAACCTAGTATGTCAAAGAGATTTTTTTTCATAGTTTAAAAATACGAAATGGTACAGAATTTCTCAATCTTAATTTTTGTACAGAAATTAGAATAAAAAAAATAATACAAAAGTAAAAATAGACATAGGCTTTAGATGATAGAAGAAATATACATGTGTAGATGCATGTCTTACATTATTTATAAATTTTCGTAATCTAACATTACGAGTCCCCACAACTTTTCTTTTTTCTTTTTAGAGGTATTCAAATTTTGACAACAGTACTTAGCATTTTGAAATTTTTTTTATACTTTTTCACATTTGCGCATTTTTAAGGCTATCTTCTGGGAAAATGTACGACTAAGATTCCGCTCTGTGTTTTAAAAGAGAGGTATTTGATCAAGGCATCCTTTCGTTCTTACTTATGAATCAGAGACATGAACTTTACCTAAAAAGAACGCACAGAGGCTGCAAGCAACTCAAAGAAAGACGGAAAAACGCATGCTCGATGTAATCAAGAAAGGTAAAGAAAGGAACTTGTGGATCAGAAAAAGAACAAGAGTAGATGATACTATGATTAAAGCACAGACCTTCCAGTGGCAAGAAAGGTAAGGAAAGTAACTCGTGGATCAGGAAAATGACCAAGAGTAGATGACATCATGATCAAAACACAGACCCTCCAGTGGCAAGAAAGGTAAAGAAAGGACTTCGTGGATCAGGAGAATGGCAAGGGTAAATGACACAGACCCTCCAGTGGCAAAAAAGGTAAGGAAAAGAACTCATGGATCAGGAAAATGGCAAAAGTAAATGACATCATGATCAAAAAACAGACCCTCCAGTGGCAAGAAAGGTAAGGAAAGTAACTCATGAATCAAGAAAATTACCAAGAGATGACATCACGATCAAAACACAGACCCTCCAATGGCAAGAAAGGTAAGGAAAGAAATTCATGGATCAGGAGAATAACAAGAGTAAATAACACAGACCCTCCAGTGGCAAAAAAGGTAAGGGAAGAAACTCATGTATCAGGAAAATGGCAAAAGTAAATGACATCATGATCAAAACACAGACCCTCCAGTGGCAAGAAAGGTAAGGAAAGTAACTCATGAATCAGGAAAAGGACCAAGAGATGACATCATGATCAAAACAACAGACCCTGCGGTGGCAAAAAAGGTAAGGAAAGAAACTCACTGATCAAGAAAATGACAAGAGTAAATGACATCATGATCAAAATGCAGACCCTCCAGTGGAAAAAAGGTAAAGAAATGAACTCATGGATCAGGAAAATGACAAGAGTAAATGACACAGACCCTCCAGTGACAAAAAAAGGAAAGAAAAGAATCTCATGGATCAGGAAAACGACAAGAGTAGATGACATCATTATCAAAACACAGATACTCCAGTGGCAATGGACAGGATGCATTACTGGAAGAACTTGGTTGGACAACTGAAATACTATAGACTGAATAGTAAAAGGCACGAAATCAAGCAGAAGAAGACTATATCGAAGATCGGTAGATGAAATTCGAAAGCATGTCGGAGTGACGTGGAAAATGTTTTTCTCAAGAGAAAGAATTGTGAAGATGTCTTGGGGAGACTTTCATTCAGCAGTGGATCGAGAATAGTTGCTATTTCTGGTGATGATGATGATGATAGAAAGACTATATTGACTTAAGCGATGCGGCGTTCAACTTCACTAATCATGAGAGAGGGAGTGAACATACGAGCTGGCAACCTGCACAAAGAGTAAAGGTGATACACGTTGGTAGAAAATCGCCTTCAAAGTCAGTGTTATTTAGAGAATTATTACATAACGATTTGAAAGTATATCTGTTGTGAAGGATGCATTTATCGAGTAGGAAAACTTGAATACATGTCGTGAGGTAGAAGCACATAGAGAGGGCACCTACACTGAGAATTCTAAGGAAGTCATATACTGCATACAGGAAGCTAAGAACGAGAGAAGGTTCCTGGTGCTGTTTAACTGCTTTCCGTACTTTATTACAACACCGAACCACAAAATACAGTTTGTAAGCTGTGGAGTTCAATATCAGAACATTATAATCTTCTGCTACTTAAATCAAAGACAACCTATTTCATGTTTTGAAAAATGAACGCAAAGAAAACTGATTATGGGGCTATGACTTACAGATTCTGTCTATGCGATCAATTCTCTGATTAAAGCATTTTGGGGTTAGGGAGAGGTAAGACCACACCAAAAAGCTATTTCTCGAAGAAAAGAGAGATAAAAAAAAGCATCATATTCAATATATTTGTACTAAAAATATTCCGGGAAAGTATGAAGTAGGTAAATAACAGCAAAAGAACTTTTTACTTCTCTTGGGAAAAAAAGCAGTTCAAAAAATTAAATTCATTACTTCTAAGAAAATTTCATAAAACTTTGTATTAAGCCATCGTGAAATATTTGAAGGGGAACCCGAAAGCTTATAACCCGTATCCCAAAACTCTCTCTATTTTTTTGCCTTTTCCCATGAACAAGGTTAAGACATATTAAAACATATGATTTATTAATTATTTTAATAGAAAATGATACAAACTCTGGTTTAAGAGAATCGCAAATTATCTGGGATAGTGAACAAAAGTAGACATACTACATCAACAATTTATTTCGGTTGGAAAAAGATTAATTCAAAGTATTTTTATTCATTACTTTTTTTCAGAGAGTTTTACAAAACGTGCGCATTGCAAAGTTATCGTTGGTCCTTTGATGGCAATGCTACAAAAAAGTGCTATTACTATGATTCTCAGGTATCGTAAAGATCTGAAGATAAGGAAATTTATGTTGTCTTTAAAAATATTATTATTTAATCCTTTTTGCAGAAAAAAATTATAGAACAAGACAAAGTTATTCCGAAATGTATTGCTGGAAGAATAACACGAAAGATGATAAACTGTATCTGACAACTCTCTTACTTGGGAAAACAAAATGCGTCAGATTAAAAAAAATGTTATTAAGTAACTTTTTCAAAACATAGATCAAATTGTCGCAGTTTTCTTTTTTAGGATGAATAGAACCAGACAGTAGGCAAACCTCATCATAAAGCCCTTATTAAAAAGAAAAGAAATAAAATAAAATTATTATTGTTTATAGCATTTTACAGAAATGTTTATTAAATATGACTCAGGATTATAGTAAAAGGAACAGCTATAAGGCAAGTAAACTACCTCAGAAAAATCTGTCTTGCAAAGAAAGGCCATTAAAATTATCATTTATTAATATTTCAAAAAAAAATAGCGAAACATTGTCTCAGATTACTATTTAATATTTTGAGGAGCGAGAATACAAGAGTAGGCAAAGCACATCAAGCAACTTCTTCATCCGGAGAAAAAAAAAGGAAAGAACGAAAGAAAGAAAAAAATTTGATATTTCATTTTTACAGAAAGTTTTATGAAATATGGATCAGAGTTCTTGTAAAAATACGTTAAGGACAGCAGCAGGCAGAAAACAAGTAAATTACATCAGAAAACTCTCCCTGCTTTGCAAAGAAAAGCCATTAAAAACTATCTTTTAATAATTTTTAGACGCAGTTGAATGAAATATCGCTTCAAGTTATCGGTTAATATTTTCGGGAGAGAGAATCCACAAATAGGTAAGCCACAGCAGAAACTTCTTCATTTGGCGATTAAAAAAAAAAACCAGAAAGAAATGGAAAAATACTGATATTTCATGTGCACAGAAAGTTTTACAAAACATGGTTGAGCTTTGTCGAGTAATAATTTCGGGTTGAATAGGGACCAGAAAAAAAAACTCTTACATTAAAAATTTTCCGTCTCATACTCTTTTGAAAGACAAAAGTGTAACATTATATGATCATTTGTACAGAAAGTTCCGCAAAATGCGTAAAACCTGTCGTAAGAAGCGCGAACCCGAAAGTCTGGAAAATAATCTCCGCCTTGGCAAGGAATCGAAAGAAAAATGTTGTAAGTTATTAATTTTTGTAGAAACTACTTTAAAGTATTTGAAGGCGATTTTGCAGAATTTTTTATGAACATAGCACAAAATCGAAAAGACCCAAACGTAAGAAAACCATATCAGAAAATCTCCCTCTAAAGAAGGTAAAAAAATGGAGAGAGATATATATACAGAATAGTTATTTAACAATTTTGAGAGTTTTGTGAAATATCATTCAAAATTATCGTAAATTGTTTCAAGGCATTGACACAGAAAGCTTTACAAACTGCTTTAAGATTATTCCAAAAACCTTAAAGTAGGTAAAAGACATTAGGAGACTTTTCTATGAAGAGAATAAGATGAAAATATACTATTAGTATTTATAAAAAAATTAAGAAGAAACATTCAAAAAATCGTAAAATATTTCGAGAAAATAATGCTGGTTTGTTTATGTTTGGCGATTCTAAACATGAACATAATCTAGTTTAGAGATTTTTTTAAATCAGAAAACTCTCCCTCTAAAATGGTAAAAGAGGAAGAGAGACATATATACAGAACGTTTTTTTATAAATTTCACAGTTTTGTAAAATATCATTCAAATTGTTTCAAGGCATTGATACCAAAAGCTTTCTAAGCTGCTTATAAATTATTCCAAACACCTCAAAATATGTAAACGACATTAGAGAACTCTCCTCTGAAGACAAAAAGGTTAAATATGCTATTAGTATTTATAAAAAAAATTTTAAACATTATTTCAAATAATCGTAAAATATTTCAGGAAAATGTTTCCGAATTATTTATGTTTGGTAATTCTAAATATGATGAACGTACTCCAGATTAGAGCATTTTTAATACCAGAAAACGCATCATCCAAACCGGTAAAAAAAAAGGAGAGAGATATATACAGAGCAGTTGTTTTATAATTTTGACAGCTTTGTGAAATGACATTCAAAATCATCGTAAATAGTTTGAAGGCATTGTCACAGAAAGCTTTACAAGCAGATTCAAAATTATTCCAAAAACTTCACAGCAGGTAAACGACATTAGAGAACTCTCCTCTGAACACAACAAGATTGAATATGTTATTAGTATTTGTAAAAAAATTTGAAAACATTATTCAAAATAATCGTAAGATATTTTAATAAATGATATTTCTTATTTATGTTTGCGATTCTAAACATGAACGTACTCTAGTTCAGAGATTCTTTTAACATCAGAAAACTCTGTCTCTCTAAAATGGTGAAAAAGGGAAGAGAGATATATATACGGAATGTGTTTTTAATAAGTTTGACATTTTTGTGAAATATCAATTCAAAATTACCGCAAATTGTTTCAAGGCATAGATACAGAAAGCCTTAAAAGCTGTTTCAAAATTATTCCAAAAACCTCAAAGTAGGTAAACGACATTGCCGAACTCTCCTCTAAAGACAACAAGATTAAATATGCTATTAATATTTGCGAACATTTTTAAAAACGTTATTCAAGATAATTGTAAGACATTTTAAGAAATGATATTTCTTATTTATGTTTGGCGATTCTAAATTTAATAATTTTGACAGTTTTGTGAAATATCATTCAAAATCATCGTAAGTTGTTTCAAGGCATTAACACAGAAAGCTTTCGAAGCAGGTTCAAAATTATTCCAAAAACCTCAAAGTAGGTAAACGACTTTAGAGAACTCTCCTATGAAGACAACAAGATTAAATACGTATAAGAAATGTCATTTCTTAAAATATCTTACAATTATTTTGAATAATGCTATCAGTATTTGTGAAAAATTTTAAAAACATTATTCAAAATAATTGTAAGACATTTTAAGAAATTATATTTCTTATTTATGTTTGGCAATTCTAAATTTAATAATTTTGGCAGTTTTGTCAAATATCATTCAAAATCATCGTAAATTGTTTCAAGGCATTAACAGCTTAACAAGCAGGTTCAAAATTATTCCAAAAACCTCAAAGTAGGTAAACGACTTTAGAGAACTCTCCTATGAAGACAAGATTAAATACGAATAAGAAATGTCATTTCTTAAAATATCTTACAATTATTTTGAATAATGCTATTAGTATCTGTGAAAATTTTTAAAAACATTATTCAAAATAATTGTAAGACATTTTAAGAAATTATATTTCTTATTTATGTTTGGCATTTCTAAATTTAATAATTTTGGCAGTTTTGTGAAATATCATTCAAAATCATCGTAAATTGTTTCAAGGCATTAACAGCTTAACAAGCAGGTTCAAAATTATTCCAAAAACCTCAACGACTTTAGAGAACTCTCCTATGAAGACAACAAGATTAAATACGTATAAGAAATGTCATTTCTTAAAATATCTTACAATTATTTTGAATAATGCTAGTAGTATCTGTGAAAATTTTTAAAAATATTATTCAAAATAATTGTAAGACATTTTAAGAAATGATATTTCTTATGGCGATTCTGAACACGAATGTACACTAGTTTTGAGCATTTTTTAAATGGTAATTAGTGTTTTCAGGGAAGACAACTTGGCATCATTCCGGAAGAGACGGGCGTCGTAAAACGAGGAAAGGTTGTATGTCGTAAGTGGGTGTTGGCAAATTTAGGCCACATATGTCAGCTGAAGCTTCTCGGTGAGCTGCTAAAGTATTTCACTGAACAGGGAAAGAGATTGAAACAAAACAATCCTACCTGAGTTTCCATGGCGGAGAAGGTTTGTGTGAACGTACTGTCCGAGCGGAGAGTGTCTTAAGCTAGAGGGTGGACGAACAGTCACTATGACAACCCGTTAGTCAAGAGGATAGTGCTACCAAGCGAGCTGGTCGGATGTTTGAAGCGACAACAGAGCTCGCAGCTTTGGCGACGGCGGAAGCATGCGGGGCGCTTCACAAGTTCGCTTCCTGAGTATCTGCCCGTGGCCCAGTTTTGCATGCTGCCCGCCCGTTTTGAATTTCAAGGTTCACCATGCAAGTCGCTGCAGCCCACAAACTGCGATTCGAGACACGCCTCTTGGATCTTATCTGCTTTAATATTTTACCTTTGTGGACGGTTTCCTCCAATTCATTCAGCAAACGAACAAAAAAAAGAAAGGAATATAAATTCGTTTAGTTGTACCTCCGCCCATTTTCTAGCCGCGCGAAGTCTGAAACAAATGTGGTGTTTCACCCTAAAAAAAAGAAGAAAAAGAGAAACAAACCTGTCTGAGTACTGGTAAAACTACATTTGTCTGTAAATGTAACTAAAGTCCGTCTGCGCTCTTAAACCATTACTTATCTCCAGGCCGTGAACCTGTGACTTGAGAACTTAAAACATTTAGCAAAGAGACACTATGGTAATTTTATGGTAACCTCCGAATTTAAAAAAGGAGAAAAAAAGAGAAGAAGCATATATAATAGAACCAGCTTATAACGAGGTGCTGGACACCGGCAGGAACTGTCGTTAAATGCAGACACTCGTAAATCGGTTTTGGGGTGAGAATTTCCACCATGTAAATATCTTTTTTTTTTTTTTATTCGGGGTTTAACGACCACCGTAAGCAACTCAATGGGCTATAAGCAGTCACCCATCCCTAATTTAGGGCCACTGGTTCCAGGGAAGGGAGAGATCCAGCGACGTAACGCAAACACAGCACCCATGCCTCACCGGGATTCGTACCCGGACCCATCTCGGACGAATTAACAGAAGTCATTGCTTAGACCACTACGCCAACGGCGCGGCCGCGTAGATATGCATACGTGATAATATGCATTGTCAAAACTCAGGTTTGTCCATGCCGGGCATCGAATCCGTTTTTCCTCGCTCCGGAGTAAGTCGCTCTCCCAACTGAGCTGCGCGGACATGTGCTCTCATTGCTATCTGCCTTTATCTCATGTGCGTCCTGCGGTACAGGCACGACACATCCCCCTCCCCCCCCCCGAAAAAAGGCCGGGGGCATGGACCACTGGAAAGCCGGCACCATGTGTCGCTGTAGGCAGTCATCCCATGAAGACCGTGCATTTGAGAACTCCCAGACAATTTGATGTATGGAAACCTAACATCACACACATTTATTTTCATCAAACAAATGTCACCGCTCTTTCAACGTTTATAAGTGAGTCACGAAAAAATTCTCATTGGCCGCCACCGGGAATCGAACCCAGGATCTTCCAGTTACGCGCCGGATATGCTTCCACTGCACCACAGCTGCCTCGAATTCCTCCAGACTTACACAGGCTAACTGCCAAGCTAATTTGACAGGTTGCTTCTTGGAGCCCCGCAGAATGCCGGGGATTCACCTAAGATGGCAATCAGCAACTGAACAAATATTTAGAAGGCGAATGAATAATTAATACAGACATTAGACGTGGACCAGGAACATCAAACAAAGGTCATCGCTCTTTCCACGTTTATAAGTGATTCACGGAAAAATTATCACCTGTGTGTGAGTCTGGAGGAATTCGGGGCTGCTGTGGTGCAGTGGAAGCATATCCGGCGCGTAACTGGAAGACTCTGGGTTCGATTCCCGGTGGCGGCCAATCAGAATCTTTTCCGTGACTCATTTATAAACGTGGAAAGAGCGATGGCCTCTGTTTGATGATCCTAGTCCACGTCAAGTGTCTGTATTAATTATTCATTCGCCTTCTAATTATTTGTTCAGTTGCTGGTTGCCATCTTTGGTGAATCCCCAGCATCGTGCGGGGCTCCAAGAAGCAACCTGTCAAATTAGCTTGGCAGTTAGCCTGCGTGAGTCTGGAGGAATTCGAGGACGTTGTGGTGCAGTGGAAGCATATCCGGCGCGTAACTGGAAGACCCTGGGTTCGATTCCCGGTGGCGGCCAATAAGAATTTTTCCGTGACTCATTTATATGCGTGGAAAGAGCGATGGCCTCTGTTTGATGTTCCTAGTCCACGTCAAGTGTCTGTATTAATTATTCATTCGCCTTCTAACTATTTGTTCAGTTGCTGGTTGACATCATTGGTGAATCCCCAGCATCGTGCGGGGCTCCAAGAAGCAACCTGCCAAATTAGCTTGGCAGTTAGCCTGCGTGAGTCTGGAGGAATTCGAGGCAGCTGTGGTGCAGTGGAAGCATATCCGGCGCGTAACTGGAAGACCCTGGGTTCGATTCCCGGTGGCGGCCAATAAGAATTTTTCCGTGACTCACTTATAAACGTGGAAAGAGCGATGGCCTCTGTTTGATGTTCCTAGTCCACGTCAAGTGTCTGTATTAATTATTCATTCGCCTTCTAATTATTTGTTCAGTTGCTGGTTGACATCTTTAGTGAATCCCCAGCATCGTGCGGGGCTCCAAGAAGCAACCTGCCAAATTAGCTTGGCAGTGAGTCTGTGTGAGTCTGGAGGAATTCGAGGCCGTTGTGGTGCAGTGCAAGCATATCCGTCGCGTAACTGGAAGACCCTGGGTTCGATTCCCTGTGGCGGCCAATGAAAACTTTTCCGTGAAACAATTATAAGCATGGAAAGAGCGATGACCTTTGTTTGATATTCCTGGTCCACGTCTAATGTCTGCATTAATTTCACATTTATTTTTTCGAAGCACTGAAAAAGGGATTATCATTTTTCCTGTCTCGTAGTGTGGAAAGAACATCACACCATGGCCAGAAACCTATCAGCCTGGTCAACCTTCAAGTTCGGGCGCCAGTGTGAAACACACAGGTTTGTCCACGCCGGAGTAAGTTGCTCAGTAAGTTATGACGAGGGGTAGGGGGTAAATAAGATATGTCGGGTCATTTTTTAATAACTACGTATTTACTTTTTGTTTGTGGTGTTCAACTGAGAAAGTATATCTTTTACGAACATTGCGACAGTAAAAAAGAAAGTATATTGGTTCAGGCAGGGATTCGACAATTCATACCGTCAAAATTTCCACTGCTCCACCAAAGTGGTGTCAAAACACAAAATGAGAAAACCGAAATCGCCCCTTCTCACTCCGGAGACAGCTGCTCTCCCAACTAAGCTACACGGACGTAATGTATCGCTGCAGATTTGTCATCTTGACACGTGCTTTGCCTCTGTAATACGTCACATCATCTCCCTCTCTTTTTTTCTCTTTTTTTTTTTTTTTTTTTGAAGCAAATAACTAGCTTTTATTAGCTCTAGACAATGTGTGGAACAAACATCACACATACAGTGCTGGCCACCCAAAATGCACCACCAAGAAGGACACGAGATAGCAAAGCCAGATTTACTGTACACATAACAACTGATACAAAGATGAAATGATTGAGCTTACCGGCCCGTGCGACTTGCGGAACACGCAGACATCAATAGTTCGTGTGGCGCCCCATGGCTGGCAATAACGGCCGCTACAGGCTGCGGCATCGAACGAACGAGGCTTTGGATGTAGGTTTGGGATATGTCGGTCCAGGCTGCTTCCACACGTTGCCACAGTTCATCAGGCGTAGCCGCGGGTGGTGCTTGCCGGGCCACTCGATGGCCGATCAGCGACCAGACGTGTTCGATGGGCGACATATCGAGAGAACAGGCGGCCACGGCAGCAGTGACACCTGGAGGGCCATGAAGAATTGTTGCACTATGCGAGCTACGTGCGGGCGCGCTTTTTCCTGCTGAAACGTGGCCGCTGGCAGGTCCTGCAGGTAAGGGAGGACTACAGGCTCCAAAACGTCGGAGATGTAGCGGTGGCTGTTGAGTGTACCGGCGATGCGTACCAGAGGAGTGCGGGTGTCATATCCAATTGTGCCCCAAACCGTAACGTCAGGCGACGGACCGGTAGGGCGATGCATAATGCAGGCGTCATACAGTCTCTCCCCGCGGTGCCGCCACACGCGGATCCGACCATCGTGGTGTTGCAGGCAGAAGCAGGATTCGTCGGAGAAGCCAATGTTGTACCATTCCGTAGTCCAGTTGCGGCGTTCAATGGCCCACTGTCGCTGCACTCGCCGGTGGTGTAACGTCAACGGTAATCGGAGCATCGGGCGCCGTGCAACAAGTCCCCGCTCCTGCAGACGACTTCAAATGGTACGTGCTGACACAGGATGTTGCGTAACACACCCTAAATCCTGCGTTAACGTTCTTGAGGTGGCGGTGCGAACCGTGAATGCCCGCCGCACAACGTGCCGGTTCTCTCGTTCGGTGGTGTGCCGCGGCTGCGGGAATCACTCACGTCGGTCCGTCCGTCCCTCCTGCACCCACCGAATCCATACTCGCCTTAATGTGGTTGGATGTCGTCCCACACGGGCGCTGATGTCTCGGTACGATAAACCGCTGTCCCGAGAAGCCACTATTCGTCCTCTGTCGAACTCCGAAACGTGCTGGAATGACTGCCGTATTCTGCGATGAGGCATCAGGAAGCTTCCAACGCACAGGTCCGGCAGCACAACACACTTCCACTACTTACACCCCGACTTCTGTGCGCCCTTCTTATAGTGCTTCTCGGTGATGTGCCGGGAGCATATGATTTGCATATGCCCTGCAATGCTAATCGTTTGCATGTCATCTCGCGGGCGACGCATGCTGCGAATTTCAGGCCAATCGGATGCTCCCTTCTTTGTGTTGTATTTTGGGTGGCCAGCAGTGTATTTCGAAGAACCCAATGGTCAGTACATTCATTTTCACATTCGGGCGACAATGTGAAAACACAAATTCGTCCGTGATGCCTCACTCCGGATTAAGTTGCTCTCCTCACTCAGCTACACGGCCCGAATGTATCACTGCAGATTTGCCGTCTTGACCAGCGCCTGATTTACGCAAGGGCACACAGACCCCGTGCGCATGCTCCCCATGAACTGGGGGCTCCAAATTTAAACGGCGACGGCGGCGTGCACCAGTTAATTTTCACCGAGCGCAAATGTGCATCGATATGTTGCTTCAAAAAAATCGATTAATAATACCATTTGAAAGATGGCAATTCTGCGGGCTGCACTTGTTTAAATCAGTTTTATTTTAAAAATTCACATGAATATTTAAAGAAATAACCCATGTTCGATGTTTATGTCACATCGTGGGCAGAAACATGGGTTAAAAAAAATACTCTAAAACGAATTTAAAAGTTATCCACAATAAGCACCAGGGATGCTGCCTTAATACGCAAGTACCATTTTTAATTTATTAAGAGTGCGATTCATGCCCGGGGATGAGGGGCCCCCAAGTTGTTTGTGTCCAGGGCACCACTAGTCTTAAGTCGGGCTCTGGTCTTGACACGTGCTTTACGTCTGCAGTATGTCAGAGTGGGACAAACAACGATTCGTGCACTCAGTTACTACAATTCAGTAGATCTCACAAATACACCATGTTATTCATCACAATACTCAAGCCATAGCATAGATATCGCAAATTAAAATATGTAGCCTTCGTACCTTAATGCATTAGCGATTCCATGGCCAACGACGAAGGGACATTCAAGCCATTGTAGCATTGATATTTCATCAAACTAACTGTTATAATAGTAGCAATAGCTAATGTAATAAGTCACAATAGCATGTAACTTGTGTGACGTGCCTGCCCTGCAGGACGTCACACAAGTTACACAAGTTAAAGGCAGATAGCAGCGAGAACGAACATCTGCGTAGCTCAGTTGGTAGAGCGACTTGTTCCGGAATAGGTGGACTCGGGTTCGATCCCCGGCGTGGACCAAATATGACGGAGAAATTTGCTTCGTTATAATGGCGTCCGAACTTTCCGGATGACCCGGCCGTTCAAGATCTCGCAATGGTGTGATGTTCTTTCCACACCGCGAGAGAGGGAAAATAAGAGAATCCCTTCTCCAGCGCTTCGAAGAATAAATGTGTGTGACGTTGCATTCCACACACCAGATTGACTGGGAGTTCTTAAGTGCACGTTCTACAGCGGGTGGATGCCTGCAACGATTCGTGGTCACGACTGACCCGTGGGCCATGCCCCCGGCCCTCTTTCGTGGGAGGGGAGATGTGAAGTGCCTCCCCCGCAGGACGCACACGACATAAAGGCAGATAGCAGCAAGAACGAACGTCTGCGTAGGTCAATTGGTAGAGCGACTTGTTCCGGAATAAGTGGACTCGGGTTCGATCGCCGTTGTGGACCAAAAATGACGGAGAAATTTACTTCGTTATGCCAGTTACTGTAGCTTGTAGCATTGCTAATTTAGCTAACTAGCTACAGTTACAATAGTTATTGTAATTAGTTACAATAGCTAATGTAATTAGTTACAATAACTAGTGAAAGTAGCTACAGTGGCTATTACAAAAGCTAGTGTAATTTGTTATAATAGCTAGTGAAATTAGTTACATTGGTTATTATAATAGCTAGTGCAATCAGTTACAATAGCTAGTGAGAGTATTTACAAATAGCTATTACATTAGCTATTGTAATTAGTTACAATAACGGTGCAACTAACTACCCTAGCTTGTAGCATTGTTATTTTATCCAACTACCTATTGTAATTAATTACGATAACTGTGCAACTAATTTCTCTAGCTCGCAGCATTGTTATTTTATCAAACTACCTATTGTAATCAGTTACAATAACTTGTGAAATTAGTTACAACAGCTTGTGAAATAATTACAGTAGCTTGTACAATTAGTTACAATGGTTATTACAATAGCTAGTTCAATTAGTTACAGTGGTTATTACAATAGCTAGTGCAATTAGTTACAATAGCTAGTGAGAGTATTTACAATAGCTACTGTAATTAATTACAATAACTGTACAACTAATTACACTAGCTCATTGCATTGTTATTTTACCAAACTACCTATTGTAATTAGTTACAATAGCTTGTGAAATTAGTTACAACAGCTTGTGAAATTAGTTACAACAGCTTGTAAAATTAGTACATACATCATACATATCACTAAGCTGTTCTCTGAGATTCAGAGGTTAGCTCCAAAAAGAAATACAAACTTCCAGATATTTTTACTTATTGTTGTCGTACCAAACTTCGCCATTTACAGCAATCTTGACACACAACTCGTGCTTCACTGATATACATTACACGCCGTACACAAGATCTTTTATACTTCATACTCATAATCTTTTTCTCATGCAGATACTTCTGAATCTGATCCACCCATGTCTTCCTTGGCCTTCTTCTGCCTTTCTTTCCTGCCACTTGGGGGTGAAAAGATTTTCTTAGTAAGCATTTCATCACTCATTCTTTCAACATGGCCAAACCACCGAAGCATATTGGTCTCCACCTTGCTAACAACATTTTGCTTTACATCACACAACTGCAATACATCTTCATTCCTCCCACAATCAGATCGTGTCTTGCCACAAACCCCACGTAAGTAACGCATTTCTCCAGCACACAAACGACTCCTATGTTTCTTCTGCAGTACCCAGGTTTCACTGCCATACATCAGAGTAGGAACAATTACTGTTTCATACACAGCCATGCGGGACTCTCTAGAGAACCCGCCATTCCTGTGAAAACCTCCCAGAGCAGCTATGACTTTCAAAGAAGAATTCACTCGCCTACTGATTTCACCATCCAACTTGTTCTCTCTGTCAAACATGCTTCCTAAATACACAAACTCACTCACTTGGTCAATCACAGTGCCATTTATACTTACATTACATTCAATGCTACCTATTCCTCTCTCAAACACCATAACTTTGGTTTTTCCCTTATTTATACTCAGTTTGAATTTCATGCAAACTTCGTGCATCCGAGTCAACATACTCTGCAACTCACTTTTGCTCTCTGCCAACAGGACAGTGTCATCAGCATACAGCAATCTGCACACACGGATATCACCAAGACATAAACCACTATTATCTATTTTGGCATCACGCATGCATGCTTCCATAAATATATTAAACAGCCATGGTGACATTACACAACCTTGTCTAACTCCTGCACCAATGGAAAACCATTTTGATAAAACACCATTCACTCGTACACAAGCTCTACTGCCAGCATACATGGCTTTTACACTATTAAGTAGATTCCCAGTAACACCATATTCATTCAATACCTTCCACAAAAGTGTCCTATTTACTCGGTCGTAAGCTTTCTCTAAATCTATGAAGGCAGCAAAAACTTTCTTCCCAACAGCCAGATACTTTTCAATCATCATGCGTAATGCAAAAATCTGGTTAGTGCAGCCTTTACCAGGCATTAAAACCACTCTGAACATCCCACACTTTCAATGATGTAAGACCCCGTACTTTTTCAATAACAACTTTACCAAACACTTTCCCTGGCACACTCAGTAGGCTAATACCACGATAGTTCTTGCATTCAGTCTGATCACCTTTTCCCTTATACAAGGGAACAATAATAGCATCCTTCCAATCCCGAGGGACCATTCCTAACTCCCAGCACAACTGGCAAATTTCAGTTAACCAGTCAATTATAGAGTCACCACCATACTTCAACATCTCTGCAGTTATGCCATCAACTCCTGGAGCCTTACCATTTTGAAGAGATTTTAGAGCTTTACACACTTCTTCTCTTGAGATCCCTCCTGTGCTTTCATTCCTGATTGTGACATCCTCTGCATCTGTCTGAGAATCATTTTTGCTCTCCTGATCTAATAACTCACAGAAGTATTCACCCCATCCATCACTTAACTCATTGGGCTTCCATATCATTTCCCCAATCTCATGCTTCACACAACTTACAACTTTGTTTCCCCTATTTTTCCTGAGTCTCATGTACTTCCAGAAGGACTTTCTATCTTTCCAAAAAGCCAGTTCATGCCTTTCCACTTTCTCCTTCCTATCTTTTGCCTTACTGTGGCGAACCAGCTTAGCAGCTTCACGCTTCTTACAGCGATATTCATCCACAGAGACTCTACCTTGCAACATCCCCAAATAGGCTTCCTTCTTTTTCTTTACTGCTTCATCAATCTCACTATTCCACCAAGCATCACCTCTATTGTTACCCACTATTGTGGTGCCACAGACCTCTTTAGCAGCAGTGACAACACAGTTCTTAAAACATTCCCACTTCTTTTCTACATCCCTCTCACAAGATTTCAGATCCTTCAGTCGTTCTCTGAGTAAGTCAGAGTACCGCTGATGATCTTTAAGGAGCCTATCAACCTTTATTCTTTCTATCCTGGGTCTCTTCCTATTCCTTTTCCTCCAACCAACATTAAGTTTCACTCGTGACACTATCAAGTAATGATCAGAACCAACATCCGCACCTCTCATCACACGGGTGTCAACAACTAAGTGTTTCAAACGCTGATCGTAAACAACAAAATCTATCACACTTTTTTGACCAAGAGTACGATTTTCCCAAGTATATGTGTGTATATACTTGTGGTTGAAAAATGTATTAGATACACACAAACCATTCTCAATGCAGAGTTCAATTAATCTTTCACCATTATCATTCACACAAGGATCATTAAACTTACCCAGAACATTGTCAGAAATTGCATTCTGCACACCTACTCTAGCATTGAAATCCCCTGCTATTATAACTTTTTCTTTAGCACCAAACTGGCTCAAAACAGCTTTTAGCTCATTCCAGAAATCTTTCTTATCAGAAGGTTCCGAGTCACGAGGAGCATACACTACAACAATTACAATTCTCTGAAGTTTCACTTTCAAACGAATCCAGAGAATTCTCTGACTTATGCAGCTATAGTGAATCAAGTTGTTCTTCATCTTTTCACTTAAAATCACACCTACACCAGCCTGTCCTCTCACATTATCCAATACTCCAGACCACACACTCACCGTGCCATTCACTTCTTCTATCCCAATTTCCTTCCTTTTGGTTTCACTTACACACAGCACATCCAGTCTATACTTATTCATCTCCTCAATCACCTCACTCATCTTGCCATTTATACCTCTAGTATTCCATACACCAATCTTGCGTTCACTCAGCCGAGATCTCTTTCTCATACGCCGTTTAGAAAGTCCAGGTTGATTCCGTGGTGGACCGTCCTTCTCAAGTGTAGTAGGTCCACCATATCCCACACTTGAGTCATTCTTAATATTTCTTTTTGTCTTTTTAATCAGGTAAGTACATCAGTGTGGGGGATTAGCCCACAGCTGAGGGTTCCAGTTGGTCATTCAACCTAAGGATTCTGGAACAAAACCCAGTGAGTTGGGGTCTTTTCGCCAATGTCACACAGAACTAGCTCGCACCTCTCCAAGATTCACAGAGGCCCTAGTTGCTGTTGCGTGTGCCACTGTTACCATGGAGCGCCCCGAGGAGGCAAACCCATCGCTCACTACGACCGCCCGCTGTAAAATTAGTTACAATGGTTATTACAGTAGCTAGTGTAATTTGTTATAATAGCTGGTTGTTACAATGGTTATTACTATAGCTAGTGCAATTAGTTACAATAGCTAGTGAGAGTATTTACAATAGCTATTACAATAGCTACTGTAATTAGTTACAATAACTGTATAACTAATTACACTAACTTGTAGCATTGTTATTTTATCAAACTACCTATTGTAATTAGTTACAATAGCTTGTGAAATTAGTTACAACAGCTTGTAAAATTAGTTACAATGGTTATTACAATAGCTAGTGTAATTTGTTATAATAACTGCTTGTTACAATGGTTATTACAATAGCTAGTGCAAAAAGTTACAATAGCTAGTGAGAGTATTTACAATAGCTAGTGTAATTACTTACAATAACTGTGCAACTAACTTCACTAGCTTGTAGCATTGTTATTTTATCAAACTATCTATTGTAATTAGTTACAATAGCTAGTGTAATTAATTACAATAGCTAGTTTGATAAAATAGCAATGCTACAACTGCTTGAATGCGCCTTCGCGTTGGTAACACCTCAAAATAATGTGAATGAAGTCGCTAATGTGTATAAGGTTATATGTTTTAATTGGCGATATCTATGCTATAAACTGATAGTATTGAGTGTGGCAAACGTTCAGACAATGGAAATTATATTGTGTGTGATATCCATAACGGTTGGTAGTTGAAAGATTTAATTATAACGATAGTTAATTATGAAACATTTCAAGTGCTACTGACCGCAGTTTAACTACACAGCTACTGACCGGACACGTTCTACTGACCGCAGTTTAACAACACAACACTCACGAAGCAAAACCACCTCGGAGCCACGCAGTGCAGCGCTCACTCGGAGGGTGAAAGGGGTAATGTGCACAATTGCAGGAATTGTTTTTTTCATATTTCGCCTCGGCCGACGTTTCTATTCCATTACTCTTCTATCCTTCTCTGAAATTGTCGCCCAGAAATACACTTTAATGTGCGTGAAGCCCACCCATCCTCTTTTTGCCTGGGAGTAGGTGGCTTGTTTTCATCTCCTCTGACGCCATACACCCAAGGTATAGCCCATTGGAGTGGGTGGCTGCGAGAGTAACTTGCACGACTGCTTGTTCAGCATTTGTTGTAATCCTCCCATTGCTTTCCTATCAACATTCTTCCACTAACACACTAAGATTTCCTTGCACTGTTGCAATTTCTCCCTGTATGCCACCGTTGCTATTCCTCCATTTGCAGGACGGCGGGCAGCAGATTTTCTCTACCTAGTTAAAACTTGAATTGCATTAAAATTTGTCGCTTTGCTTGTTAAAAGTGATCATCTTAGCTTTGCTCTCTCTCTCTCTCTTCTCTCTCTCTCTCTCTCTCTCTCTCTCTCTCTCTCTCTCTCTCTCTCTAAATCATAGTTAATTGAATTAACACCATATTTAGCAAAAGTACCTGGTTTTCTCGCTAAATACGAGCTCATTATAAGTTGGTTCTACTGTAATTATAGAATCATTTCATCCATAGGTCTCCATCTTGCAGCTACGACGTATCTACCAGTGGGATTCATAGGGTTTTTTTTTTTTTTGTTGTTGCCTTTTTTGTTTGGAGGTTTAATGACCACCGTGAGCTACTCAATGGGCTATAAGCAGTCGCCCGTCCCTAATTCAGGGACACTGACTCCAGGGAAGGGAGATAGCCATAGCCGTAACACAAACGCAACATCCATGCCTCACCAGGATTCAAACCCGCACCCACATCGGGCAAATGATCAAAAGCCATCACTTAGACCACTGCGCCACCGGGACGGCTCATAGCTTTTTCTCCCTCAAATAAAAATAACGATAGGAATGCTGACCGATACAATTATGCTCATTGTGATGCATGGTATTCCCGTTATGTTGGGTAAACGTATTTTGCTGAAGGGTAATGACCACTGTGTGCAGCTCTAAGGGATGAAAGAAGTCTATAACGAAGTAAATTTCTCCGTCATTTTTATCCACGCCGGGACTCGAACCCGGGTCCCTTCATTCCGGAATAAGTCACTCTACTAATTGAGCTACGCGGGCGTTCGTTCTGACTGCTATCTGCCTTTACGTCGTGTGCGTCCTCCTGGCAGGTACGACACATCCCCCCCCCCCCCGAAAGAGGGCTGGGGGGCATGGCCCACGGGTCAGCCGTGACCATGAATCGTTGCAGGCAGCCATCCGCTGTAGAACGTGCACATCAGAACTCTCAGTCAAACTGGTGTGTGGAATGCAACGTCACACACATTTATATTTCGAAGCGCTGAAGAAGGGATTCTCTTATTTTTCCTATCTTGCGGTGTGGAAAGAACATCACACCATTGCGATATCTTGAACGGGTGAGACATCCGGAAAGTTCGGGCACCATTATAACGAAATAAATTTCTCCGTCATTTTTATCCACGCCGGGGCTCGAACCCGGGTCCCCTCATTCCGGAATAAGACACTCTACCAATTGAGCTACGCGGACGTTCGTTGTGACTGCTATCTGCCTTTATGTTGTGTGCGTCCTGCTGGCACGTACGTCACAAGTCTTCTGCGTCACTAATTAAGAGCAACTAGTTCCCATGAAAGGTAAAAAACTACCCCATCCCACAAGCATACCACTTGTCCCTCACCGTCGATTCCATCCCGGGCCCATAACAGGCGAATAGCCAGACGCCAGCGCTACAGACCACTGGGACTGCAAATGTATTTTCATAATTGCGGTGATATCTGCTCTTCTAAATATTTAACTGACGAAATTTATTTTGTGTTCGGTAACTCACTGTACGGCAACATTTCCCCCATTTCTTGCTTCGTGCAATGCATAAATTTGTCGCCAGGTGGTGAAACAATTTACATTTGCGGTCATATCTCCGTTCCTAAGAATACTTTTTGCTACCATAACGTTTGTTACGATCAACATTTTCCCTGTATTTCTGAATGTTGAATGCTTCCGCTCCGAAATTCAGATTTTCAAAGCAGCGATCCGACCGTTTATAGCAGTACCACTGGAAAAACTACGTTGTTAAATATTTTATGGTAAGTTGTATGAAAAATTGGTGCTACACCAACTGCACCGCTTTCTGAGAAAAGGTACACCATTGTGTTGTAAAAACAAATCCCAACGACATGGTGCAATCTTTCTCCATAATGTGGTGCAACCTTATACCATAGCCCGATGCAAGTTGCACCATGTTGTCGGAATTTGTTTGTACCACACAACAATGTATCTTTTTCAGAAAGTGGTGTAGAACCGTTTTATGGCGCAACCTACCACAAAATTCTTAACAGTGTATATTTTCACACTAACCAGCTTTCGACATGGTCAATATACTGTATATGATTCTCATGCTACGTAATTTCCAAAAGCCCAATTTCCCTCTATATAGCGTTCCCGCATATATGCTTCTGGAGATCTATCTGAGCTTCTGAAAGTCCGATTAGGAAAATCCTTTTCGCTTTTCAATCCTGTTTCTGTGCCCATAATTTTTGACGGCCGTTTCCAGCTTTTCTGGTGCAAAGTTTTTCCTCTAAGTCAGTGGTTCTCAAACTTTTTAGCCTTTGGAACGCTTTTTCTTACAATGTCTAGCAATGGAACCCCTCTATAAAGACCATTTAAAAATTAATATACCTATATGCCTATTATTTATCACTGATTTGAAATAAAAATAAAATGAAAAAAATATGCAATCAATAAAAGGGTAATACATACAAAAAGGTATTGTAGAGCCAAGAATGTTTATTATGCCAATGATGCAAGTGATGAAAGGGCACATAATTCTTTAAAATTCGGTTCTTTTTTTTTTTTTTTTTTGATTGGAGGTTTAACGACCACCGTGAGTAACTCAATGGGCTATAAGCAGTCGCCCGTCCCTAATTTAGGGTCACTTGTTCCAGGGAAGGGAGAGAGCCAGTGCCGTAAGACAAACACAACAACCATGCCTCACCGGGATTCGAACATGGACCCCTTACGGACGAATGATCAGAGGCCAGAGCCTTAGACCACTGCGCCACCGGGACGGCAAAATTCGGTTCTATCGAAGAAAAATGTAATCTTATATGGGGCTCTGCATTCGGCTTATTCCGGTGCTTAGTTTTTGTTGAGGCATACACAGAAAAGCCAGTTTCACACAGGTAGGTTGTCGCAAATGGTAAGAGCACTGTCACAGGTTTTTGCGATAATAACGGATGTTCTCCTTTCAAACTGCAACAAAATTCTGTCATTGGCACTGTTTTATAAAGAGATGTCACTGAAGAATCTGACGCCAGTTCAATACATTTTTCATATTCATCAGATGAAAAGCAAGGAGGTTTCTCATTTATAACAAATGGATTTTTAATCCATAATTGACTTTTTATTTTTTCGTGCTGCTCATCAGGAAAGTAGTGGCTCATTGAATTGTAAAGAGCTTCCAGGTGTTGGGTGATTTCATCATATTGTTTTTTTTTTTTCTATTTCTGAGTCCAACTCTGACAGAAAGTTTCTCACGGTTGAAAAGCAGTCACGTTCGTGGCTGCAGACACAACTAGTCCAAAATTGTAGCGGTTTTTTTTTTTTTTTTAAATGTCACAATTTTGTCTTTGGTAGTGAATACATCAATTTGCTTTCCTTGAAGTGTAAGATTGAATTCATTCAGTTTTGAGAAAATACCAGATAGATACGCCACTCGAAATAACCGCTCTCTATCATTTAATCGATCTTCCAAATAAAAGTGTTTATCTATGAAGAAAGCATGCACTTCAGCTCGAAGTTCAAAAAAGCTTTCCAATGTTTTACCTCGAGATAACCACCTCACTTCCGTGTACAGAAGCAATGACGTATGCACACTTCCCATATAATCGCACAAGATTTTAAAAAATCTATTATTCAGAGGACGAGCTTTTATGAAGTTTATCATTTTAAGTACTTCAAATAGGGCGCTTTTTAGATGGAGAGGCAAATCTGTCGCGGCAAGAGCTTGCCTAAGAAGCATACTACTGGTGCAGTGCTTTGCAATCATTTTGATGCGTGCGACAATACCAGATGTTTTTCCTGCTTTGACTCCTCCCTCAATCTTTTTGCACCACTTCTTTGAGATGTTTTGTCCCACGTGGTTTTCATGGCTTTCTGTCACATCTTTTTTCTTGTTTCTTTATTGGTTGCGAAGAATTGGTTGGTTAAGGCTGACATCGGGAAAAATATGGAATTCTTTTTTTTTTTTGATTGGAGGTTTTAACGACCACCGTGAGCAACTCAATGGGCTATAAGCAGTCGCCCGTCCCTAATTTGTGGTCACTGGTTCCAGGGAAGGGAGAGAGCCAGTGCCGTAAAACAAACACAACATTCATGCCTCACGGGATTCGAACCCGGACCCCTTACGGACGAATGATCAGAGGCCAGCGCCTTAGACCACTGCGCCACCGGGGCGGCAAAATATGGAATTAACAGATTTCCTTGAAAATTTCGGCGATGTTTTACGAACTGCTTGCGGAACCCCTGGAGAGCCGTCGCGGAATCCTGGGATTCAGCGGAACACACTTTGAGAAACACTGCTCTAAGTTGAGTAAAACTCAGTTCACTTTTTGAAAACTACAATTTGCATAATTTAAAAGGGAAAATAAACAAAAAGTAAAAAAGAAGAAAGCTTTGAGGCTCAGTTAGCGTTGTGGACTTGAGCCTAAATCACAAAAGGCGGGCTAACACCCGAGAAAAGACTTTCGTCCTTTTTGTTGTAATTATAAGGTACCTAAATTGGCGCATAAAAGTTAGAGTTATCACGCCTTTGTCGGCCGGAGTCTAACCGGCCGACAACCCTTTCAGTTCGTAAACATGAAGCCAAGCATGGCGGTCGATAAATTTAATTTGCCGCACTGCTTGTTATTCATGCTTAATTTAGGGAAAAGTGCGAGTGAAGCATATATGGTTTAATATGAGAGGAGTATGGCGAAACGGTTATGGGTGAGCGGACGTGTCGGGAATGGTTTTCCAGGTTTAAGAAAGGTGATCTAAGCTTGGAAGACAAGCCACGTGCAGGTAGACCTCAGGAACTCGCAGACGAGGAGCTGGAATCGCTGTTGCAAGAGGATGCCACGCAATCAACCACGCAACTGGGAAACGTTTGAAAATGGCTCAGGCGACGGTGTTAAGGCGTCTACGGGTCCTGGGGAAGATCCAGAAGATTGGTGAATGAGTTCCGCATACCTTAACGCAGCGTGATATTGGTCTACAATTGAGCATCTGCATGTCGTTGCTGAAGAGGTCCTCAAGGGAAAAATTTCTTGTGGAAGGTTGTCACGGGGGATGAAAAATGGGTCTATTGCGATAACTCCGTAAGCATCCAGGCCGGCCATCAACATCAACTGCAAAACAGGATATCCACGGGGAAAAGATGCTGTTGTGTGTGTGGTGGGGTATGCTCGGAGCGCTGTACATCGAACTGTTGAAACCGGGTGAAACGATCACTGCACAACGATATGGCGATCAGTTGACGAAACTGAACGCCGCGATAGAACGCTCATGGACAGGTAAAGGACGCCGCCCAGTCATCCTGTTACACGATAATGCCAGACCACATGTCCGTGTCACCACAAAATCAACTCTAACTCTTTAACAGTTACACTGGAAGGTTTTACTGCACCCGACTTACTCCCCGGACATTGCATCTTCAGACTTTCATCTATTTCGCTCTATGCAACATGCCCTAGCCCAACAGCGGTTCACCACAGTTCCAGAGTTGGGAAATTTTCGTCATTGCGTTTTTCAGCTCAAAACGCGAGTCCTTCTATCACAGTGGCATTCATTTGTTGCTTGAAAAATGGCAAAAGGTCATTTAAGCCAACGGCCAATATTTCCTGAATAATTTTTTTTTTTTTTTTTTGGTTGGAGGTTTAGCGACCACCGTGAGCAACTCAATGGGCTATAAGCAGTCACCCGTCCCTAATTTAGAGTCACTGGTTCCAGGGAAGGGAGAGAACCAGAGCCGTAAGACAAACACAACATCCATGCCTCACCGGGATTCGAACCCGGACCCCTTACGGACGAATGATCACAGGACATCGCTTAGACCACTGCGCCACCGGGGCGGCTTTGAATAAATATGTGTTGGTTTCCTGATTGTTCCTCTTACGGGGGCGGCAAATGCGCAAGCACAGATTTACAGCCCCTTGTATAAGAAAATTTTTCGATATTTACTCATTTTTACGTGAACTAAATATCTTTAGCAACATCATTTTCTATTTCCCGTAACGTAAGAATTTTCATAATTTATATACTGTATAGAACATTTAACATACATTAATATTAATAATAATAAAATGCATACATGATTATTAATATTATTAAAAACATCTACACTGACGGGAAAAAAATCCCAACACCACGAAAAAATAGTTGTAGAGGAATGAAATGGCGGCAATACATTTGTATAGGTAACATATTGAATCGATTAAGGTTTCAAGATCACAGCTTAATGTAAGCGCGAGAATAGCCATTTTAAATGTGAAATGCTGGTACATTAATAACCGGTGTAACCGCCAGAATGTTGAATACAAGCACGCAAACGTTCATGCATTGTGTCGTACAGGTGCTGGATGTTAGTTTGTGGGATGGAGTTCCATGCCTGTTGCACTTGGTCGGTCAATACAGGGACGGTTAATGCTGGTTCGGAGTGACGCTGAAGTTGCCGTCCAATGATGTCCCATACGTGCTCCATTGGTGAAAGATCTGGTGATCTAGCAGGCCACGGCAACATGTCGACACTCTGTAGAGCATGTTGGGTTACCACAGCGGTATGCGGGCGAGCGTTATCCTGTTGGAAAACACTCTCTGGAATGCTGTTCATGAATGGCAGCACAACAGGTTGAATCACCAGACCAACGTACAACTGTGCCGTCAGGGTGCGTGGGATAACCATGAGAGTGCTCCTGCTGTCATAGGAAATTTCTCCCCACACCATAACTCCCGGTGTAGGTCCAGTCTGTCTCGGCCGCAGACAGGTTGGTTGCAGGAGCTCACCTGGCCTCCTTCTAACCAACACACGGCCATCACGGGCACCCAGGTAGAACCGGCTTTCATCAGAAAACACAACAGATCTCCACTCCGTCCTCCAATGAGCTCTAGCTTGACATTACTGACGTCGCAAACGGCAGTGGTTTGGAGTAAGTGGAATGCACGCTACAGGGCGTCTGGCTCGGAGCTGTCCTTCAAGTAACCGATTGGTAACAGTTCTTTGTGTCACTGTGGTGGCAACTGCAGCTCGAATTGCTGCCGCAGACGCGGTACGATGCACCGCGGCCATACGCCGTACACGGCGGTCTTCCCTCTCAGTAGTGTCACGTGGCCGGCCGGTACCCAATCTTCTTGAGGCAGTACCTTCCCTTGACCACCGCTGCAAACAATCATGCACAGTGGCTACATTCCTGCCAAGTCGTTCTGCAATATTGCGGAAAGAAAATCCACCTTATCGTAGCCCGACACGACCTCGTTCAAATTCCGTGAGCTGTTGATAATGGCTTCTTCGTCTTCTTAAAGGCATTCTTGACTAACATCAACAACCTACGTCGAATCTCAACGATAACTAACGCTCACGAACGTTACAGCGCGTATTTACAGCAAACCTGCTTTACATGTTCCGAGGGGCGCTACTAGCGCCACACGTATGCGCCGAGCGCGAAATTTGCATAGACGTCATCTTACAGATGTACTCTCTCCGCCTACCAACTGTCGTTTATCTAACACAACCCCTTCTTGGTGTTGGGATTTTTTTTCCGTCAGTGTATAAAAATGCAAGTGCAAAGATTCGGCTATTTGAGAGTCCAGCATCCATAGGAATTGGAAAGGGAGTGAGACAAGGTGATATCTCCCAAACACTTCAATGCCACATTGGAAAAAGTCTTTCAATCACTGAACTGGGAAAACAAAGGGATAAAGATTAATGGAGATTATCTAACTACCCTTCGGTTTTATAAACGTACGTGTCTGTTATCTCCAGCTTTTCTCCATCAATCGATAAATCTTCATTTATTGTAAAAGCATTGAACATCACTTTTGTCTTCTGAAAGTTCATTTTTATCCCACTTCTTTACTCTTGTCAACAAGTTCCTGGATCATACTCTGCAGCTCTGATGGGGTTGTTGCAAAAATGACTATGCCATCAGCAAAACGAAGGCGGGTTAGATAATCTCCATTAATCTTTATCCCTTTGATTTCCTAGTTCAGTGATTGAAAGACATTTTCCAATGTGGCATTAAAGAGCTTCGGAGATATGGTGTCACCTTGTCTCACTCCCTTTTCAATTTTTATGTGTGTTGTATTTTCAAACAGCCGAATCTTTGCACTTGCATTTTCATAGATGTTATTAATAATATTAATGTACGCATCTTCAATACCGCAGGATTTCAGAGCCATTGTAACTGCTGATGGTTTCACCGAATCAAAGGCTTTTTCATAATCGATAAAAGCCATGCACAATGGAAGTTCATATTCCCTCGCTCTTTCAATTAGTTCTCTCAGTACGTGGATATGATCTATTGTGCTGTAGCCACTCCTGAATCCAGCTTGTTCTCTCGGCTGAACCATGTCCAGTGTTGCATTCCAACGGTGGGAAATGTTCAATATATGTTACATAATGTTCTATATCATCATCATCATCATTGTCAACCATTATCAATCCACTGCTGGACGAAGGTCTCCCCAAGTTTCCTCCACAACGGTCTGTCTTGTGCCAGTCTCCTCCATGTCACCCCTGCATACTTTCGAATTTCATCCACCCATCTCCTATGTGGTCTTCTTCTGGGTCTTTTCCTGTCCCTTGGAATCCAATCTAAAATTTCGGCTGTCCATCGATGATCTGTCCTTCTGGCAGTATGTCCAGCCCATTGCCATTTCAGGGATTTAACTTTGATCATGATGTCTTCCACTCTTGTCATTTTTCGGATATATATATATGTTCTATATATATATATGTTCTATATATTGCTGTCTTATTTACTGAAAATTTAATTACCTTACACTTATACCTCAGTTTCCGTTATACGACAACTTCGCACGCTTACCTGGGGTTTTTTTTTTTTTTTTTTTTGGTCCACAATTACTATCTGCTACATCCAGGAAAATATATCTCTTATTCTTATGTTGGGCCGGTCCACGATTGTTGTTTTTTTAAGAATTTTTGAAATTGGAACTTCATCCTCTTCCGATCCTACTTCTACGAATGGATGGCGGCTTGGTATTACACTTTCCGATGTATTTTTTAGCATGTCTTTTGTAAAAAAAGATCGTGCTTATGTTACCGGTTTGTCCGTCCGTCCGTCTGTACCCACGATATCTCTGCAACTATTAGTCCAATTTGAAATATTCTTTTTGCATTAGGAAGCTTGAAATATGCGAATGATGATTCTTCATTTCGTTTATTTATTTATTTATTTATTTATTTATTTGCGATGTACAATTTCGCCGCTAGAGGGCGTAAACGCAGATGATGTCGAATTCAAAAATACGTTTTATTCCACATATTTGCTTCTAAACATCCGATTGAAAAAATTATTTTATCTTTCGATTCCATTTATGTCGAAGACTATTTTAGATATAGTTACTTTTTTAAATTACCTGAGTGCCCTAGCGTACATTTGCGTGGCCCATTGCTGCACTGTTGAGCGTCGATTGCTCTTTACCAGTCGATATAGGCGAAGTTCTCCTCTGGGGTCGATGGTCGTTGGATCTTCACAGCTATGACTTCGGGAACGGTGTGCCAGCGGTCCATTCTTGGTATACCCTTACTACAGCACCTCGCGAACAGTCCACGAAGTCTGTTGTTTCTGAGATGCTTCCACCCTTTGGAAAGGTAGCCGATGATCATTCCTTTTTGAACGTCCGTCAAATCACTACCTCCTCCCATTGTGCTCACGTCACGCACTATGGTTCATCTGTCCTGACCGGCCATGTCACGTGCACTCTGTGACGCGCCTGGGCGGGTACACTGTGATTCCGGGAGGGTGGTCATATTATTCTGATGCGACCACGTAATATCCAACTTGTATTGGTCTCGTTAATCTTGGACACTAGTAACTGTTTATTTAGTGATATTTTTGAGCTACACTTAAAGCTTCGCCGCCCCGGTGGCGCAGTGGTCTAAGGCGCTGGTCTCTGATCATTCGTCCGTAAGGGGTCCGGGTTCGAATCCCGGTCAGGCATGGATGTTGTGTTTGTCTTACGGCACTGGCTCTCTCCCTTCCCTGGAACCAGTGACCCTAAATTAGGGACGGACGACTGCTTATAGCCCATTGAGTTGCTCACGGTGGTCGTTAAACCTCCAATCAAAAAAAAAAAAAAAAAAAAAACACTTAAAGCTTTACTGTGGACCTAATTTGTAACTTTATAACTTCGAGGTTGTGATGAGTCTCAGTCGGGGTAGCTAAAATTCTTTATCAAGCACGCACAATCAAATCAGTTCTGTAATACTCTGCAATTGTTCGGAAATGAATCAAGATAACTTAAGTCTCAACTTGTCAATTGGTAGTCTTACAGCACGACAGGAATTCAAATGAGTATCAGCTCTAACTGTAGTAACTCGGTAATCAAATCATACGCCGATCATATAACAATATTTCGTTTTACCTAAATATCGCTCGCCTTTCTCACACATCATTTACTAACCAGAAGATTCACTAAATATGTACATAGCTCAATCGAAACGAGATAGCCTACTGAACATTACAAATTTTATTAGTATTTGCACTTTGACCTGTTGTCAGCTGTTGCCAAGTGTAAATTAATCGAGAAGGAATCCATGGCGTTCAGACAGAAATACCTTTAATGAGGATAAATCAAATTTCCATTTGAATACACTAACTAAAACGGGAAGCTAGAGTGTGTGTCATAAATTTTCTATAATTTTTTTTTTTTTTTTTTGTGGAATGGGGGGATTATTGAGAAGGAATGCCCGCAGAACTGCTTAAATTAAAATTCCATGAAATTCACTTACCATCAATAAGGTGCAGAATTTTCAGTAATTTCACGAGGAATGTACACCAGAAATATTTAAAATAAAAATCCAAGTAGTTAATTTTTTGCCAGTAATGTATAGTTAAAAATGTTCCAATCAAAGATTTTTTGGGTATCAAAATAATAATAAGAAGAAGAAAAAGAAAAAGAAGAAGACGATCCCCCACAATCGGCCCGGCATCGTCCTGGTCGACAAGGAGGAATCAACATACCTCACTGGCATAGCCGTTCTCAACACGTGCAACATCCAAAAGACGCGCGAAGAGAAGCTGTCAAAGTACACTATCTAAAAACAAGTAATTGGACCCCCTGCAATGGACGATATCTGCGATCCTGATACACGTCACGGCCACCGCCGTTAAATATCGTGTGGGAAACAACAACGCAACCAGTCGCATGCAAGATGCCGCGCAGTTCGGAGCTCACTGATTTCGAGAAAAGCGTAATCGTCGGGTATCACAGAAATGGCCGATCCATCCGTGACATATCATCCAGCGAGTTGAAGTACCCAAAATCGACAGTGGCCTACGTGATTGGCAAGTGGAAGATGAGAGGTGACTGTCGGAATCTGCCCCGACCCGGCAGACCCACAAAACTGGGAGTTAGAGACCGACGGGTGCTGGCCAGAGAAATTCGGAAGAACCGCACCAAATCCATGCGCCACATCCGCGAGGAGTTTCAACGGGCATCCGGGAGTGTTCTTTTGATGAATACCATCCGTAAGTAAGCCCATCTGCTCGGTTATCATGGACGTGCTGCCGCGCACAAGCCTTGATCACCAAGTCCAATAGTGCTTCTCGGCTAACGTGGTGCAAAGAACGTCGACGGTGGACCGTTGAACAGTGGAAACAGGTTCTCTGGAGCGACGAATCAAGGTTCATCCTCTACCGTTCGGATGGCAGGGTCTGGGTTTGGCGTCGGCCTGGAGAACGCCTCCTGCCGGAATGTATTGTGCCAATTGTGAAGTTCGGTGGCGGTGGAATTATGCTATGGGGGTGCTTCTCCTGGTATGGCACGGGACCCTTGGTCGCAATTCCTGGTAGACTCAACGCCGAGACCTACAGCAGCATTTTGGATGACCATGCGCTTCCTACGTTGTGGCAGTTTTACGGGGTGGACCCATGTTACTTTCAGGATGACAATGCCACCTGTCATTTTGCGAGGTCCACCATGGCTTGGTATGGTGACAATGGGGTTAATCGAATGGGCTGGCCTGCGCAGATCCCGGACCTTAACCCTATCGAGCACCTCTGGGACGAGTTGGAGCGTCGACTTAAGGGGTGCCCCCACCGTCCGAAATCGATGAAGGAACTGACCTGTCTTCTCCAAGCCTAGTGGAAGAAAATACCGCTAGCCGTCGTACAACGCCTGGTTGAGAGTATGCCCCGGAGGGTCACAGCTGTAATCGCCGCTCGTGGAGGCTCCACCAACTATTGAAGGTGAATAAACTTCGTTTTCCTTTGCTATCTCAGGTGTCCAATTACTTGTTGGTAGATAGTGTATAACGGCCTACGATGCGAAGTCAAGGAAATGTGGCATATAGAGAACGTCACCACCGACCCCATAGTAATATAAACCACAGAAGTTGTACCTAAGATCATTCCCAGCTCTGTACATCAGACTCTAGACCTTCAACCTAACACACACACACATGGAACTACAGAAGGCGGCTATCCTGAATACTTGTAGAGTAGTAAGGAAGTGCCTGAGCCATCTCATCTTTTTTTTTTTTTCGATTTCATCTTTTTTTTTTTTTTTTAAAGAGCTTACAATTTTTTTTGGGGGGCGATCCTTTTTTTTTTTTTTTTTTAGAAGAATTATGAAAGCGTTCCAGGACTTATGACTGGAAGCACTTCCATTTCATCTTTTTTTAAAGAGCTTACAATTTTGGGGGGAGGGGGGCGATCCCTTTTTTTCTTTTTCTTTAGAATTATGAAAGCTTGCAATTTTAGGGGCCCTTAGCAATCTGAGTTCCAGGGCTCATGACTGGAAACACTTCCATTTTATTTCTCTTTTTTTTTTTTTAGAGTGATGAGGGCTTACAATTTTGGGGTTCCTCCAAAATTTTAGGTACCAGGGCACGTGTCTAGAAGCACTTCCGTTTTATCTTTCCTTTTTTTTTTTTTTTTTTTTTTTAATGATGAGGGCTTACAACTTTGGGGCTTTCCGTAATCTGAGTCCCAGGGCTCGTTTATGGTATGGAAGCACTTACTTCCATTTCATCTTCTTTTTTTTTTTAGAATGATGAGGGCTTACAATTTGGGGGGGGGGGGGAGGCTCCGAAATCTCAGGTCCCAGGGCACGTGTCTGGAAACACTTCCATTTCATCCCTTCTTTTTAGAGTGATGAGAGCTGCTTACAATTTTGGGAGCGCTCCGAAATCTGAGGTCTCAAGCACGTGCCTGGAAGCATTTCCATTTCATCTTTTTTTTTTTAAAGAGCTTACAATTTTTTGGGGGAGGGGACAGGGTGATCCCCTTTTTTTTTTTTTTTTTTTTTTTAGAATTATGAAAGCGTTCCAGGGCTCATGAGGGAGGCGATCCCTTTTTTTCTTTTTTTTTTTTTAGAATTATGAAAGCTTGCAATTTTAGGGGTCCTTTGCAATCTGAGTTCCAAGGCTCATGACTGGAAACACTTCCATTTTATTTCTCTTTTTTTAGAGTGATGAGGGCTTACAATTTTGGGGGTCCTCCGAAATTTTAGGTACCAGGGCACGTGTCTAAAAGCACTTCCGTTTCATCTTTCCTTTTTTTTTTTTTTTTTTTTAATGATGTGGGCTTACAACTTTGGGGCTTTCCGCAATCTGAGTCCCAGGGCACGTTTATGGTATGGAATCACTTCCATTTCATCTTTTTTTTTTTTAGAATGATGAGGGCTTACAATTTGGAGGGGCGCCGAAATCTCAGGTCCCAGGGCACGTGTCTGGAAACACTTCCATTTCATCCCTTCTTTTTAGAATAATGAGAGCTGCTTACAATTTTGGGAGCGCTCTGAAATCTGAGGTCTCAAGCACGTGCCTGGAAGCATTTCCATTTCATCTTTTTTTTTTTTTTTAAAGAGCTTACAATTTTTTTGGGGAGGGGGGGGCATCCCTTTTTTTTTTTTTTTAGAATTATGAAAGCGTTCCAGGGCTCATGACTGGAAGCACCTCCATTTCATCTTCTTGTTTTAAGAGCTTACAATTTTTGGGGGGAGGGGGGCGATCCCTTTTTTTCTTTTTTTTTTTAGAATTATGAAAGCTTGCAATTTTAGGGGCCCTTTGCAATCTGAGTTCCAGGGCTCATGACTGGAAACACTTCCATTTTATTTCTCTTTTTTAGAGTGATGAGGGCTTACAATTTTGGGGGTCCTCCGAAATTTTAGGTACCAGGGCACGTGTCTAGAAACACTTCCGTTTCATCTTTCCTTTTTTTTTTTTTTTTTTTTTTTAATGATGAGGGCTTACAACTTTGGGGCTTTCCGTAATCTGAGTCCCAGGGCTCGTTTATGGTATGGAAGCACTTACTTCCATTTCATCTTCTTTTTTTTTTTAGAATGATGAGGGCTTACAATTTGGGGGGGGGGAGGCTCCGAAATCTCAGGTCCCAGGGCACGTGTCTGGAAACACTTCCATTTCATCCCTTCTTTTTAGAGTGATGAGAGCTGCTTACAATTTTGGGAGCGCTCCGAAATCTGAGGTCTCAAGCACGTGCCTGGAAGCATTTCCATTTCATCTTTTTTTTTTTAAAGAGCTTACAATTTTTTGGGGGAGGGGACAGGGTGATCCCCTTTTTTTTTTTTTTTTTTTTTTTTAGAATTATGAAAGCGTTCCAGGGCTCATGAGGGAGGCGATCCCTTTTTTTTTTTTTTTTTTTTAGAATTATGAAAGCTTGCAATTTTAGGGGTCCTTTGCAATCTGAGTTCCAAGGCTCATGACTGGAAACACTTCCATTTTATTTCTCTTTTTTTTAGAGTGATGAGGGCTTACAATTTTGGGGGTCCTCCGAAATTTTAGGTACCAGGGCACGTGTCTAAAAGCACTTCCGTTTCATCTTTCCTTTTTTTTTTTTTTTTTTTTTTTTTAATGATGTGGGCTTACAACTTTGGGGCTTTCCGCAATCTGAGTCCCAGGGCACGTTTATGGTATGGAATCACTTCCATTTCATCTTTTTTTTAGAATGATGAGGGCTTACAATTTGGAGGGGCGCCGAAATCTCAGGTCCCAGGGCACGTGTCTGGAAACACTTCCATTTCATCCCTTCTTTTTAGAATAATGAGAGCTGCTTACAATTTTGGGAGCGCTCTGAAATCTGAGGTCTCAAGCACGTGCCTGGAAGCATTTCCATTTCATCTTTTTTTTTTTTTTAAAGAGCTTACAATTTTTTTGGGGAGGGGGGGCATCCCTTTTTTTTTTTTTTTAGAATTATGAAAGCGTTCCAGGGCTCATGACTGGAAGCACCTCCATTTCATCTTCTTGTTTAAAGAGCTTACAATTTTTTGGGGGAGGGGGGCGATCCCTTTTTTCTTTTTTTTTTTAGAATTATGAAAGCTTGCAATTTTAGGGGCCCTTTGCAATCTGAGTTCCAGGGCTCATGACTGGAAACACTTCCATTTTATTTCTCTTTTTTTTAGAGTGATGAGGGCTTACAATTTTGGGGGTCCTCCGAAATTTTAGGTACCAGGGCACGTGTCTAGAAACACTTCCGTTTCATCTTTCCTTTTTTTTTTTTTTTTTTTTAATGATGAGGGCTTACAACTTTGCGGCTTTCCGCAATCTGAGTCCCAGTTCACGTTTATGGTATGGAAGCACTTCCATTTCATCTTTTTTTTTTTTAGAATGATGAGGGCTTACAATTTGGGGGGGGGGGGCTCCGAAATATCAGGTCCCAGGGCACGTGTCTGGAAACACTTCCATTTCATCCCTTCTTTTTAGAATGATGAGAGCTGCTTACAATTTTGGGGGTGCTCCGAAATCTGAGGTCTCAAGCTCGTGTCTGGAAGCACTTCCATTTCATCTTTTTCTTTTTTTTTTTTTTTGAATAGCTTACAATTTTTTTTTTGGGGGGGGATTCCTTTTTCTTTTTTTTTATTAGAATTATGAAAGTTTGCAATTTTAGGGGCCCTCCTCAATCTGAGTTCCAGGGCACATGCCTGGAAGCACTTCCATTTCATTTTTTTTTTCCTCTAAAAAACGCATTTAGAAAGGACTAACAATTTATAGCACATGTTGCTATTTCTAAATAGAGCTTTCTGCATTCCCAAGATTTAGGTATGGTGTTACAATGCATCTAAAAATCTTACATCTCCGTATCTAATCTGATACTAACCGTCACAAGTTACGCCTTGAATTATTCTCCAACTGCTATGATTTTCTTAAATTATTTATTCGCTTAGCAGGATCTATATCTCTCCTCGTTGTTCTGCTATGCCAGCTGACTTCATGTTGAGTTTCCGCTCTGGCATAATTTCCGCAGGACGCGGCAGGGAACTTGTTTCGAATCGTGACATATTTCTTGATTTTTGAGAGTTATGTTTTGTTGCACGAGTTGTCTCACTCTCTATCATGCGCAGTGGGAGAAATCTGGTTTGACCGCTCAAGGACGTTGCATTAAAATGGCGCTGCCCCAGATTGGACATATCGCACGCACAGCGAGCGGGCGAAAGGTGAAATGATTGTCGTTCGGGGGGGGGACCAAGTTACAACGCCTGACCATACCTCAAAACCACGTGGCTCAACGAAGGTAGCGTGTTATCTGCGAGAAGGCCTTCTGACCTTCTTGGGTACTTGACACGTATTTTTCAGGAATTCTGAGCCCTTCGCCATAATTCCTTTTTGACAGGAATTACTACCACCATTTCTTTCTCCTTTTTTAAAAAAAAATCTTATCCTACCTAAATTCTTTCTACTCAGTTCTCTTTTATTTTATTTTACAGCATTCGAGAAAGACATTAAAAGCAAAGAAGTATTCCGTCTTCTGGTTTTTTGTTTTTCTTTTGATAACGTCTGGAATTAAAAATTACTTTTCTCACACACGTTTTCAACTGCTCTGCGCAATGAAAACATACGGTTTCTTATCACGTGTCTTGAGAGCTTTTAAAGTGTTTTGGAAGCGCAAATGGGAGAAGCACTTGTAAAAAGAGCAAGAATGATTACACTGAATTCTACAGCGCCATGAGCAAATCTCTTCAATAAAAAAATACAAGGTAATTCAAAACTCAATAATCATCGATCATTTATTGACCTCTGCGCAGTGATAAGAAAGAAACTGTAGCACACTACTTTACTGGTAAAAATAAACTTGTCTCCAAAATTAGCACATTCAAGAATATGTCCGAAATAGGGCTACCGATTGTAAAGAGTTTTCAGAAACGTGTGCAAGGGGAAGTCGATGTATTCAAACAATATTGTGCTAGCTCAATAACTAAACACATCTAAGGTGCGTCGCATAAATATAGAGACAAACGACTTTGCGCCGCGAACGCAATCCGAATATAGGTAGGAACCTGAAGTGGTACCTAATTAGACATAACCCTACAACAAACGTTTCGATCCGTCGAGATAACCGGATTGTGTGAAAAGAACACCACAAAGTGAAATAGTGTAATTTTAGGTGTCTCATAAATATAAAGACAACTATGTAAAATAGCCACATGCAAAATGGGATGTACAAATTAGCATGTTGTACGCACGCGCATGGGCCGTAATTCGGTCCAGCCTACAAAAGACAGCGGACCTGCCGTCAGACATTCATTTGCCGAAATGCTACGCAACAGTCAACTTTCTGGTGAGGAGATGCAGAAGATTTGGAGACTGAGAGCAAATGGATTGCCTGTAGCGAAAATTTGTAAAGACATGGGGAGGAGTAGGGCAGTCATTTATAAGACTTTATCGAAACGCAGTGCGTTAACTGCCAGAAAACGGCCTGGAAGTCCTCGAATAACAACCAAACGAGATGATCGTGTCATCATGCGTTTAGTTTCATCCCAAAAGGTTATCATTACGTCAAGTTTCTCGGATTCTTGGTGTCACCGTCTCAAAGGACACAGTTCATCAACGAATCAAGGAAAGTCACAACATTGTGCTCCGTAAAATGCGCCGTCTGCCACAACTCACGCGGCGCCGCAAGGAAGCTAGATTGTTATGGATAAGCAGCCACATGCACTGGACGGACGAGTGGATCACAACTATTTTCTGCGATGAGAAAAAGTTCAACCTGGACCGCCCTGACGGTTGGAACTGCTATTGGCATGATTTACGACGCGAGCCACGCACCTTCTTCAGTAGACAGAAAAGAGGGGGATCTGTGATGGTCTGGGGAGCTTTTGCGGTCAATGGGACAACGGATATCGCTTTCCTGCAAGGCAGGCAAAACTCCGAAACGTATCAGGACATACTCAGCAGCCACGTTCTATCGTTTGCCTAAACTCTAGCGTGTGTTGATTATCTGTTCCAGCAAGACAATGCCTCTATCCATCGGTCTGCATCAACGAAAAGCTGGTTTAACACTCACCATGTGACCGTAAGGGATTGGCCAGCACTCAGTCCAGATCTGAACCCTATCGAGAACCTCTGGGGTATCCTAGCTCGTGATGTGTATGCGAATGGACGGCAGTTCTCAAGTGTGGTGGCATTGAAAGAGCAGATTGGAACGAAGCTGGTACGCACTTATTCCAGAACACTTACATGACTTGGTGGACAGCATGCCCAATCGGGTTTTCAGTGTTATTCGGAACAACGGCTCCACTATTCGTACCGGAGGTGCACATACCTAGTAAGTCTTTATATTTTTGAGACAGCGTATTTCTGTTTTTTTCTTGTACTTGGCGTTGGAATTGTTATGTTTCCGTCAAACTATTGTGCAGCTGCGTGTGTTATGCTATTTTTGCTATAAATATGAGGTGTACATTTCAGCTCGTTATTGTTTCTTTTTTACGCTTTCCAACAGTAGGTTGAAGAATCGTATATGCTCCAGCTTTTCCCGTCCGTCTGTCCGTCCGTCCGTCTGTCAGCACGATAATTCACGTAAAAATGGTTTGATTTCGATGAAATTTTAGTATGTGGTAGGGAACCACCAGAGGACGAACCCTATTGAAAATGGGTGAAGTGGGGTCAAAGGTCACGCCATAAGAACGGGATCCATTTCATTGCCATTATGCGTCATAACATGCGTAAATATGGTTCCATTTCGATGAAATTTTAGTATGTGGTAGGGAACCACCTGGGCACAAACCCTATTGAAAATGGGCGAAATGGGGTCAAAGGTCAGGCAGGTCATAAGAGTGGGATTTGTTCCATTGCTCTTATGCGTCATGACTTGCGTAAAAATGGTTCGATTTCGATGAAATTTTAGTATGTGGTAAGGAACCACCTGGGGACGAACCCTATTGAAAATGGGAGAAATGGGGTCAAAGGTCAGGGCATAAAAGTGTAATTCATTCCATTGCCTTTATGCGTCATAACTTGCGTACAAACGGTTCGATTTCGATGAAATTTTGGTATGTGGTAAGGAACCATCTGGGAACACAACCTATTGAAAATGGGTGGAATGGGGTCAAAGGTCAGGACGTAAGAGCGGGGTCCATTTCATTGCCATTATGCGTCATAACATGCGTAAATATGGTTCCATTTCGATGAAATTTTAGTATGTGGTAGGGAACCACTAGGCACGAACCATATTGAAAATGGGCGAATGGGGTCAAAGGTCAGGAAGGGCATAAAAGCGGTATTTATTCCATTGGCCTTATGCGTCATAACTTGCGTAAAAATGGTTCGATTTTGATGAAATTTTAGTATTTGGTAAGGAACAACCTGGGGACGAACCCTATTGAAAATGGGAGACATGGGGTCAAAGGTCAGGGCATAAAAAAGGAATCCATTCCATTGCCTTTATGCGTCACAACATGCGTAAATATGGTTCGATTTCGATGAAATTTTAGTATGTGGTAGGGAACCACCTGGGCACGAACCCTATTGAAAATGGGCGAAATGGGGTCAAAGGTCAGGCAGGTCATAAGAGCGGGATTTGTTCCATTGCCCTTATGCGTCATAACTTGCGTAAAAATGGTTCGATTTCGATGAAATTTTAGTATGTGGTAGGGAGCCACTGGGGACGAACCCTATTGAAAATGGGCGAAATAGGGGTCAAAGGTCAGGGCACTCCATTGCCCTTGTGCATCATAACTTACCAAAGAAATGCTTCGATTGCGACAAAACGTTATCATGTTGTTCCGGAGGTAAAGTGAACCGGTTCTGTCGAATATCAAGGAAATGGGGTCAAAGGTCATTGCACAAAAAGCAAGATTTGTTACAATGCCATTATCCTCATAACTTGATTAAAAATGTTTTTATTGTGACAAAACTTCAGTACGTTACTCAGGAGGTATACTGAGCCAATTCTGTTTAATGTCATCGAAATGGGGTCAAAGGTCAGGACACAGGAGCGAGATTTATTCCACAGCCATTATCCTCATAACTTGAGTAATAATTTCTGGTATGTTGGAAAGCGTATCATAATCAATGCATTGCATGATTTTACTAACTTGTTTTATTCGAGAATTTATTCTGTCTCTATATTTATTCAACGCACTATATCTCAGGAAGATCCACCAAACTTCCATTTAACACACATGCCGTAGTTAAGAGTGATATTTATTTACACTAAAACATGCAGAGATGAAAGCCGAAAAACTTAAAAAGAAGGCGAGATTTTTCGAGCTTGCTCGAAGCTCATTTTCAAGCCGAAAGTGTCGTCGATGTACGGCGCATAGAGTTATACACGGTCGAGTCACATTATTGTGAACACCAGCTAACATCAACCGCCGTGTGCAGCGCGGACACCAGCTATACGGGTTGGGTGTGACTCAGTAAGGTGCTGGAAGGTGTTCACAGGTATGTGGAGCCATGCTGACTTCAGTGCATCTGACAGCTGTTGAAGGGTGCGTGGTGGAGGATTCATGTAGCGAACGACACGATCGAGGTGGTCCCACAGATGCTCAATTGTGTTTAAGTCTGGGAAATTAGGGTGCCAAGGAAGTACATTTAAGTCTTGATCTTCCTCTTCCGACCAATCTCGGACATTTCTAGCTGTGTGATACGTCACATTGTTGTTCTGGAAGATCCCATCCGCCCCAGGGAAGACAATCAGTATGTATGGGTGCACGTGGTCTGCAAGGATGGATTCATAACGAATTTGGTCCACTGTGCCTTCCACAGGTGTGAGTGGACCCAGAGAATGCCACGAAAACATTCCCCAGACCATAACGCTGCCCCCACAAGATTGCGTTCTTCCAGCAAAGGTTGAAGAGCGTTTGTCATCCTATGTTTCTCACCTTATACGCCAACGTTCATCCGTTCGATGAAGCAGAAAACGGGACTCGTCGGAGAAGGCAATCCTTTGCCAATCAGCAGAGGTCCAATACCGATACTGCCGTGAAAATGTAAGCCTTTCCTGCCGATTTACCTTCGCTAGCTAGGTGCAGTGACCATCCGTCTCTATCGGAGCCCCATACGCAGCAGAGTTCACTGAACTGTCATTTTAGACAAACTTCCGGTTGCCCACTGGTTCATTCGACCAATGAATTGCTCTACTGCTGCGTGTGGATCGGCCCTCACGCACCTTCGAAGCCGACGTTCACCACTCACATCAATGGCACGTGGTGCTCCGCAGTTACCACTCGCTTATTCGCAATGGTGCCATTTCTCTTATCACAATACACTTTAACCACAGCTGCACGCGAACAGTTCACAAACTGAGCTGCTTCAGAATTACAGCCACCCTTGCCCCGAAAGCCGATAATCATCCATTTTTGCAAATCTGGTAAATCACTCCTTTTATACATGACAGGAACGAGTGATATGTTTTCAGAATGCCTACAGCACATCTTATATACCCTCCAAGCGAGCTCACGACACGTGCCTTCTTTCATTGGCTACGCGCTGTTAACGTCAAAAGTACGAGGTGGTCACAATAATGTGGCTCCACTGCGTAGATACAAAAAAACGCGACCACCATGCACTGGTAATTCACCCCCCTCCAATTCTTTCCCCTCATGCGCAGATGGATAATGAAGTGCACCCCTTAATGACCAAAGAATAACATGACAAAAAATATAAATACCAATTCACACAGATAGACAAAACACCCAAAGGTCTTAGCTGAAAAATCTGGGGTTTAAAGTTCTTAAGACAGAGTTGTAATGTTTGTGGCATGTTTCTGTATATAATGTATCACGTCTATTAACAGTAAAGGTGAGATGTTTTACATTTTCCCAACATGGAGTATACACTGAAGAGCAATTGAATTAGAGACAGCTGGCGTTATGCAAATGTGGCGCTGTGGGAGGCCCTGTAAACGAAAACGACATGACGTATGCAGCAATCCGACAATATAATGAGTGATGCGACGGGAATCAGTAAGAGTCGGACGCACTATGGGTAAGACGAAGCATCTAAGCGCATTTGATCTTGGGCAAATTATCGGCGCCCGACGAATGGGTCACTCCATCTCGGAAGTCGTGCAGGCACTGGGATTTTCACGAGCCACTGTGTCACGGGTGCACCGTGAGTACATCGAATCCGGTAAAACCATCCCTACAAGGGCCAACTGCCGTGGACAACAGCGTGTGGATGAGCGGGGTCAATCGTCGGCTAGCTCGCATTGTAACAGCGGATAGACGGGCCACAGTGCAAGAAATCACTCGGCAATTTAACGCTGGTGCACAAAAACGTGTAAGCAGCCACACCATCCAGAACCATCTCCTCGCTATGGGGTACAGGAGCCATCGTCCCACGAGAGTACCGCTGCTGACCGCACATCACAGGGCGCAAAGATTAGCATGGGCGCGGGAACATCGCCACTGGACCCTAGACATGTGGGAAAATGTTGCCTGGAGTGATGAGTCAAGATTCACGTTGGTACCTGCGGATGGTAGGATACGAGTGCGGCGCAAACCACATGAAGCGATAGATCCTTCTTGCCAGCAGAGTACTCTTCAAGCTGGTGGGGGAGCCATTCTCGTCTGGGGACTGTTTGCGTGGACTGAAATGAGAGCCCTGGTATGTGTGACATCGTACCTCACAGGTCAACGTTACCGGTATAATTTACGACCATTTGCTCTCGTTTGTGCGTCTTCAACATCCCACTGGGGACCTCATCCTGCAACAAGACAATTCAGCTCCCGAATTGTATCCGAATGGTTGGAAGAACACTCCACCGACGTGACCTTGCTTCCTTGGCCAGCTAGGTTACCTGACCTCAATCCCATCGAGCACATCTGGGATGCCATCGAGAGAGAGGTGTTCGAGGCTCTGACACCTCTCCATGAAATCTTCGTGAACTGTGGGAGCTTGTTCAGGGGTCGTAGATCAGTATGGCTTCCCAACGCTTCCGGTGTCTTGTCGAGTCCATGCCGAGACGAATCGCCGCCGTCATGAGGACGAAAGGTGGTGCTACACGTTACTAGACAGGTATCTCTAATTCAATTGATCTTCAGTGTATTGACCTTGAGTCACCGTACGTGCCAGAGTGGTAGACGTAGTCTCTGTTCTTGATAATCTCACACCTAACGACCGTAGTGTAGTTCCTACCCCTCGGATTAGGGGATATCGTGGTTTTGTATGAAAATTGTGAGTGACAAAAAACTTTGGAGGTTGGAATAGGAACTATAGACATATTACGCTATGTGAGAACAAAAATATGGCCGAAACAATTAGTAATTTAAATTTAATAATATTTGAGGTGACGAACGTAAAAATGCATATTTATGAACATATCGTGAAAATGAAAATAAAGGTAAATTGTTCTCCAGAAAATTGGATTTAATAAGGGGTATGGTTTCCATTGACAGAAACCAATGTTGCACACCTGTGAGGTATGGAGTCAATTAGAGTATTAATGAGGGATTGGGAAATTCCATTCAACCCCTGCAGAAGAGCACTTTCCAATTGCTGCACTATTTGTGGAGGGGTTAATCGAACAGCGACCCTCTACCGACAATCAATTCTACCCAGAACGTCCCAGATATGCTCGATGGGGTTCACGTCTGGGAAAATGCTGGCCAGTCCAATCGGATGATTCCCTCCTCAAAGAGGAAGTCGTCCGCACATCGAGCACGATGTTTTCTGCTATTGTCGTCCACGAAAATGAATACATCTCCGATTGCTGCTGCATAAGGGACGACTAAGAGTCTGAGGATGTCATCCCTACACGGCTGAGCGGTAAGTGTTTCATTTCTGATGATGTATAGGACCATTGATAGAGATGCCACCCCACTCCATCACTCCGCCTCCTCCAAAGTTAACTCTTTCTTGCACAAATAACAGGTTGTTACTAGTACTTCGTTCCCTTCAATGATGAGTCCCCTGTTGTTATGATGTACAGTAAAGCGCGACTCGTCTGAGAAGGGAACATTGCCCCATTCATTTCTTCTCCAATTAGCATGGTCCTGTGCCCAAAGTCTGAGGGCAGCACAGAGGCGTGCGGTTAAAGAAACAGATACCATAGGTCGTCGAGCATTCAGACCAAAACTGTAAAGTCGGTTCCGAACAGTTTGATTTGAAACATTTGTGCGAGTAGCCGTACAGCGTTGTTTCTCGTTGTATAGACTTGGACCTTATGTTTCTCGTTGTATAGACTTGGACCTTATGTTTCTCGTTGTATAGACTTGGACCTTATGTTTCTCGTTGTATAGACTTGGACCTTATGTTTCTCGTTGTATAGACTTGGACCTTTGGTGGTTGTGGATGGAAACATGAACGCCACGAAGTACCGGGTTTTTGCTGTCCCGGTGGCGCAGTGGTCTAAGCGATAGCTACTGATCATTCGTCCGAAAGGGGTCCGGGTTAGAATCCCGGTGAGGCATCGATGTTCTGTTTGTCTTACGGCACTAGTTATCTGCCTTCCCTGGAGCCAGTGGCACTAAATTAGGGACCAGCGACTGCTGAGTTGCTCACTGTGGTCGTTACACCTCCAGTCAAAAAAAAAAAAGGAACTGGAGTATTCCAGACAACGCCGCACTGCCTATACTTTATCAGTTTTACGGACATGGGCCATAAAAAGAGAATTTTTCAACGTTTTATGAAAGTTACAAATGATTGAAAATGGGTAGGTCGAATCGTTTCTATAAACGTTTATCAATTGCTAAACGGACTGATAACTGTCGGACAACTGAAATACTAAATTGGATTTCGAGGGGCAAAAGAATGCCTTGTGTGTGATAAATGGACTAATTCGAAAACACGACGTCAAAGAGAGTTGCTTCAGACGGAGAAGAGATTTGAAGTCACTTTCATCCTGTTGCGATTGAACAGTTGATGATGTTCACGATGAACGAGCAGTGCAGGGTGCACTGAGAAAACCGTTTTGTTACTTCAACAAAAAATTTTGTCGATATACAGTCAACAACAATTTTTGTTGCATTTGCAAAATTATTTTGTTAAAATTATTGTTGATTTAACAAAATTTATTGCTATCACGACAAAGCGTTGTGTTCATTTTAACAAAATGATTCGGTCGATTTTTGAGAATTTGTTTGATACAAAAAGACATATTGTTATAGCTACAAAACTTACTGTGTTACGTTAACAATATATTTTGTTGCAGCAACAAAACATTTTGTCATGATAACAATCTGTTTTGTTGGATCAAACGAATTCCCAAAAATCTACCTAATCATTTTGTTAAATGAACAAAACGTTTGGTCGTGATAACGATAAATTTTGTTAAATCAACAATAATTTTCAACAAAATAATTTTGCAAATTCAACAAAAAATTTTGTTGACTGTATATCGACAAAAAAATTTTTTGAATTAACAAAACGTTTTTCTCAGTGTGTCCGAAAATTATTGGACACATTACAAAATTACGTACAAAAAAAAAATATGAGCATTGTCTGTTTTTCTATGTCACGTACGGTTTCTATATCTTTGTTTTGCAGAGTTGTTATTCCCTAATCCGATAGATGGCGCTAGGTGTGGCTTGATGAGGAATGTATGAGAAATGCGCAATCAGTAGTTATGTCATCCGTACAGCAGAAGGCGATATGTGTGTTATGGCTTGCGGAATTAAAGGCTGTGATTAAAGTTAAAAGACGGTACCGTTTAGAGTATGGTTGTAATCCTCCGTCAACGAATTCAGTTAAGCGGTGTATGAAACAGTTTAAAGAAACTGGCAATGTGGAACATCGTGGAGGAGCCGGTAGGCCTAGCGTCAGAGGTGAGACGGTTGACCAAGTCAATGAAAGTTTTTTTTTATTTGGAGGTTTAACGACCACCGTGAGCAACTCAATGGGCTGTAAGCAGTCGCCCGTCCCTAATTTAGGGTCACTGGTTCCAGGGAAGGGAGAGAGCCAGTGCCGTAAGACAAACACAACATCCATGCCTGACCGGCGGGATTCGAACCCGGACCCTTTACGGACGAATGATCAGATGCCAGTGCCTTAGACCACTGCGCCACCGGAGCGGCAATGAAAGTTTCCGACGAAGCCCAAGGAAATCCGTTCGCTAAGCAAGCAGAGAACTGTGCATTCCGAAATCGACAGTTCACGATATCTTGCACAAGAAATTAAAGTTCCATGCTTATAAAATTCAAATAGTGCAAAAGATGCATGTAAATGATCACACTCTGCGATACGATTTCGCTGTGGATATGCTGAATCGAGTGGAAAACGACGAAAACTTTCTCAGTACTGTATAATTTTTAGTGATGAATCCACATTTCATGTATCAGGTGTTGTGAATCGTCACAACTGCGGGATATGGGGCAGTGAACCGCCTCATGCTGCTAATGAGCTGGAACGTGATTCTCCAAAAGTTAATGTGTGGTGCGCCCTATCAAAAAGAGAAGTGATTGGCCCTTTCTTCTTCTGCGGAAAAACCATAAATGGGGACATTTAGTTGGATATGCCTGAAAATTTCGCTATACCCCAGATCAAAAGATATGACAACGCCGTTTTCCAACAAGACGGCGCATTGGTCAACGTGTGTACGTAAGTGTTTAAATGAGCATTTCCTCAACAGATGGATTGGGCGTGGTGGTCCCATTCCGTGGCCTCCTCGCTCTCCAGATCTAACTCCATTGGATTATTTCTTGTGGGGTTATGTGAAGGATCGTGTCTATCAGACGCCTTGTACTGATTTGCAGGAACTGAGGCAGCGTATCACAGCTGCTATTAATTCCCTAACTCCTCAGATGCTTGCCAACACATGACATGAAATCGAGTATCGCTTGGACGTACTACGAGCAACCAAGGGATCTCGCATCGAAATTTACTAACTTGTGTAGTTACATTGTAAGTTAGTACAGTCAGTTTCTTCCTATCTGTTTAATGTTTTGTTTTATATATTTTTGTAATGTGTCCAATAATTCTCGGACACCCTGTATTATTGTAGCAGGAAAGTAACGCATATGCAGTGGTGGATTTCCAATTACACGCCCTAAGCGCAGTCTTAGGACCCCAGAGCTTGAGGGGCATCCGAAAAAGTATAAATAAATTGCCAGTATTATTTTAGTTTTCACAGATCGAAACAAAAAAAATGCAGACCTTCTTAATTTTGCGATAAAAACAATAAAAAAACAATGCTTTCAAGAAACTCTTCACATCCCCGCTTTCCTGCAGTGACCTGATGAATTTCTTATTGTCCACCTCTCTTGGTCCATGGCATTCTTCTAAGCAAAACTTCCTCCACGAAAAGTCAGCCATCCTTTTCAAATGAAGCACTGTGCGTAAATTGCATTTTATCCGTATTTTCTAATGCGGAGAAACTTTTCCGGTTACCAATGTCTTAAAGTATTTTATTTTTGCTTGATACCATGCTCATTTCCTACTACACTGCTGGCCACCAAGAATGCAACACCAAGAAGGAAGCATCCGATTGGCCTGAAATTCGCAGCATGCGTCGCCCGCGAGAGGACATGCAAACGATTAGTATTGCAGGGCATATGCAAATCATGTGCGCCCGGCACGCCACCGAGAAGCACTATAAGAAGGGTGCACAGAAGGCGAGGTGTAAGTAGCGGAAGTGTGTTGTGCTGGCGGACCTGTGCGTGGGAAGCTTCCTGATGCCTCGTCGCAGAATACGGCAGTCATTCCAACATGTTTCGGAGTTCCACAGAGGACCAATAGAGGCTTAGCGCGACAGCGGTTTATCGTACCGAGACATCGGCGCCCGTGTGGGACGACATCCAGTCACAGTGAGGCGAGTATGGATTCCGTGGGTGCAAGAGGGACGGACGGACCGCCGTGAGCGATTGCCACAGCCGCGGCGCACCACCAACATGCCGGGAGGACCGGCATGTTGTGCGGCAGGCATTGACGGCTCGCACCGCTACATCACGAACGTTAGCGCAGGAATTAGGGTGTGTTGCGTAACAACCTGTGTCAGCACGTACCATTCGACGTCGTCTGCAGGAGCGGGGACTTGTCGCACGGCGCCCATTGCTCCGATTACCATTGACGTTACACCACCGGCGAGTGCGGCGGCAATGGCCCGTTGAACGCCGCACTTGGTCTACGGAATGGCACGACATTGTCTTCTTCGACGAATCCCGCTTCTGCCTGCAACACCACGATGATCGAATCCGCGTGTGGCGGCACCGCGGCGAGAGACTTTATGACGCCTGCAATATGCATCGCGATACCCGTCCGTCGCCTGGCGTTATGGTTTGGGGCGCAATTGGATATGACACACGCACCCCTCTAGTACGCATCGCCGGTACACTCAACAGCCACCGCTACATCTCCGACGTTTTGGAGCCTGTAGTCCTCCCTTACCTGCAGGACCAGCCAGCGGCCACGTTTCAACAGGACAATGCGCGCCCGCACGTGGCACGCATCGTGCGACAATTCTTCACGGCCCACCAAGTGTCACTGCTGCCGTGGCCCGCCTGTTCTCCCGATATGTCGCCCATCGAACACGTCTGGTCGCTGATCGGAAACTGAGTGGCCCGGCAAGCACCACCCGCGGCTACGCCTGATGAACTGTGGCAACGTGTGGAAGCAGCCTAGATCGACATACCCCAAGCCCACATCCAAAGCCTCTTTCGTTCGATACCGCGGTGTGTAGCGGCCGTTATTGCCAGCCATTGGGGTGCACGAACTTTTGATGTCTGCGTGTTTCGCAAGTCGCACGGGCCTGTAAGCTCAATCGTTTCATCTTTGTATATGTTGTTATGTGTCCAGTAAATCTGGCTTTGCTATCTCGTGTCCTTCTTAGTGTTGCATTTTGGGTGGCCAGCAGTGTAATTTGCTCAAAATGTAAAAACCAAGATAATTTTCCAAAGCTGAGGCAATGGAATAAGCAGGTTTTATATTTGAAACGCATTCCAAATCTTATGAAATTTTATGACAATTTACACGCGGCTTGGGGACGAACTCTATTCAAAATTGGCGAATTGGGGTCATAGGTCAGAACATAAGAGCAGGATGCATTCCATTGCCCTTATACGTCATAACGTGCGTAAAAATGGTTCGATTTCGATGAAATTTCAGTATGTTGTAGGAGACCACCTGGGGACGAACCCTATTGAAAATGGACGAAATGGGGTCAAAGGACAGGTCACAGGATTGCGATCCATTCCATCGCCCTTATTCCATATTATTAAGGTTGACGTCAAGTAATTTTGCTTCCTATACTTCCAATGGAAAAACTTTTGTACACATTTCCTTCACAGTTAATGTGTTCCCAAGGATGAAAATTTGAACATCGATTAAAATAACTTCCTATTATAACTTGGAATACTTAATATTTTCTAAAACATAACCATAGTTATATTAAAAATCAATAACTTTTCCTTTGGTGGTGTTGAAACCAGAAAAAGAATGGCGCGACCTGTATTTTCATGACGTCAGTAGACAAACAAATGTTGGATTGCATAATTATGGTTATGTTTTAGAAAATATTAGGTATTGAAAGTTATAAAATGAAGATATTTTAATCGATGTTCAAATTTTCATCCTTGGGAACGCATTAATTGGGAAGAAAATGTGTACAGAAATTTTTCCATTCGAAGTACAGGAAGCAAATTACTTGTAAATTTTATTTTGAAAACGGCTCTAAGGATTTTGAAGAAAGCCGTTAACCTACCGTTTTCTGGTACTAGAAATCGATTTAGCTTGATCTCGACTTTAGGAAAATTCGTTTAGTGGCTTAAATAACCACCCCGAGTTACCACGTTTTTAGTGAAGTGTCATGGCGTCGTGCCATTAGATGTTGGCGCGCGGTCACGCCATCTGTCTCATTACGTCACGCGTTGTGTGTGGATCCTATTAAAGTTTTATGACGTCACACTCTTGCGAGCGGATGGTCGCGATTCCCATCTACCTCATTACGTTACTCGTTGTGTGCGTATGCTTGTCCGCACGATAACTCGAGTAAATATTGTTCGATTTCGATGACATTTTAGTATGTGGTAGGGGAACACCTGGGAAAGAAACCTTTTGAAAGTGAACGAAATGGGGTCAAAGGTCAGGACATAGGAGTTGGATCCATTCCAATGCTCTTATGCGTCACAACTAACGTAAAAAAGGTTCGATTTCGATTAAATTTCAGTATGTGGTAGGGGACTACCTGGAGACAAACCTTATTGAAAATTGGCGAAATGGGGGTCATAGGCCATGACATAGGAGCGGAATCACTTCCATCGCCATTATGCGTCATAACTTACGGGGAAATGTTTCGATTTGGATGAAATGTTAGTATGTTGTAGGGACCTGCCCGGGAACGAATCCTATTAAAAATGGGCGAAATGGTGTCAAAGGTTAGGGCACAGGAGCGGGAACTATTCCATAGCCCTTATGCATCATAACTTACGTAAAATTGCTTCGATTGCGGCAAAACTTTATCATGTTATTTCGGAGGTATGCTGAACCAGTTCGGTTGAATATCATCGAAATGGGATCAAAGGTGAAGGCACAGGATGGAAATTTATTCCACGGGCAGGTTCCTCATAACTTGAGTAATAACTTGAGTAATGATTTCTAGTATGTTGGAAAGCGTATCATAATAAATGCATTGCATGATAATAAACAAGGATTTCGTGCCACATAGACTACTCAGGGTAAAAAACTTGCTGTTAACGCACGATGTACAAACTTGCCGAATGGTTCCAGTTCTGTGCAAACTTTAATAACTAAAAACACACACACATGTTAAAATCATGGTTTAAAACAACATGAGTACTTTCGTGCTCGCTACGAGCACATCATCAGATGGAAGACAAGTTGGGGTTTCAGAAAACACATTTATGTATCGGTGCCGTTGCCAATCGTTCACACTGATTAAAGAAATACAAGAAAGTTCACTTGCTCTAACGTAATGTGAGCAAATAGAGGCCTATAGAGTTCTATTACTGATGGGCAGAGTCTGCTATGTAAGAGGTAGAAACAGAAATCGAGGACAGTAAAGTTTTCCAGGCCTGGGAAATATAGCTGGGTACTTCATCGTTGCAACAAGTGTCCACTCGATGCAAAATGTGCAGACTCTCTGTAAAGAGCACAGTTTCCCTAGTTGTAGAGGTAGAAGGAATGGAGACGTCTGTCCAAGATGGGTAATGTGTACCAGCTGAAGAAAGATATAGTGCAAAAAATGGCTCACCAATATAATGTAAAAAATGGCTCGTCATCGACTGCTTTAGCCAGGCTTTCTTCAGCTGGTACACATTACCCATCTTGGACAGACGTCTCCATTCTTTCTATCTCTACTATGAGGGAAACAGTGCTCTTTACAGAGAGTCTGCACATTTTGCATCGAGTGGACACTTGTTGCAACGATGAAGTACCCAGCTAAATTTCCCAGGCCTGGAAAACTTTACTGTCCTCGATTCCTGTTTCTACCTCTTACATAGCAGACTCTGCCCATCAGTAATAGAACTCTATAGGCCTCTATTTGCTCACATTACGTTAGAGCAAGTGAACTTTCTTGTATTTCTTTCCTCAGTGTGAACGATTGGCAACGGCACCGATACATAAATGTGTTTTCTGGAACTCCAACTTGTCTTTCATCTGATGATGTGCTCGTAGCGAGCACGAAAGTACTCGTGTTGTTTTAAACCATGATTTTAACTTGTGTGTGTGTTTTTAGTTATTAAAGTTTGCACAGAACTGGAACCATTCGGCAAGTTTGTTCATCGTGCGTTAACAGCAAGTTTCTTACTCTGAGTAGCATTCCATGATTTTACTAACTTGTTTTTTTTTTGTTTTTTTTTTTTATTGGATGTTTAACGACCACCGTGATTTTTTTTATTGGAGGTTTAACGACCACCGTGAGCAACTCAATGGGCTATAAGCAGTCGCCCGTCCCTAATTTAGGGTCACTGGCTCCAGGGAAGGGAGAGAGCCAGTGCCGTAAGACAAACACAACATCCATGCCTCACCGGGATTCGAACCCGGACCCCGTTCGGACGAATGATCAGAGGCCATCGCTTAGACCACTGCGCCACCGGGGCGGCGACCACCGTGAGCAGCTCAATGAGCTATAAGCAATCGCTCGTCCCTAATTTAGGGTCACTGGTTCCACAGAAGGATAAGAGCCAGTGCCATAAGACAAACACAACATCCATTCCTCACCGGGATTCTAACCCGAACCCTTCACGGACGAACGGACGAAGGGTCATAAGCTAGCGTTTAGACCACTGCGCCACCGAACGTTTGAAATATCTCTAGAAACAGAAAGTTCGACGTGCACGGGCAGACAAAGGGATTATACTATCACTGTTTCTTACAAAACGTTCTAATAATAGGAAGATACAAAGGAACTTTGAAAAGCGTAAAAACGTTTTTCACGACTTTTTTTTTTTATGCTAATCTAACGGATGAAAATTTCTGAGGAGATAAGAGGGGGGGGCTGAATCTTTTAGCGCCTAGGTCCCCAAAATATCTAAGTCACCTCTGCGCACATGGAAAATTCAGTGAGCCTGGGATCTTTCGCACCGGATTTATACAAACCGAGCTATAGTCGGAAGCAAAGTGAAAGTTTGCGCCATCTGGTGTGGAAATTCTGAAATAAAAACTAGAAAAAACAGGGAAATGATTCTTCTAGTGCCCAAATGTGTAAACGTAGGATTTTATGAACTTGCCCAGAACACATTTAAGGAGACAGGGGGCCCGGGGGCTGAGCAGTATTTTGGGGCCCCAGTATTAGTGGTACATTTAGGATTTCATTATGGGTGGCCGAATAAAAGCACCCAGGAGAAAACATTCCCAAAATATGATGAGGAAGTCATAAAAAGATCACCGCCATATTGAAGTGTATATCCCATGATTCTTCATGAATGAATCAGTGTTGGCATGAAAATGTAAAAATGCATATTTGGAAAATGGATACCAGTTCAGTTCTGCTTTAATCTCCACACCCCAGGGTTCAGTTTGTTTGTACTATATCGAAGTAGTGGACAAAATAATATGATGATTCAAAGGTATTCTTGATATATGAAAATTTCCCTCTACTACATATGACTGTAATGCTTTCGAAAGATTTGAGGATGGCCTGATGGCAACTATACTTTTCGTGGAATCCGAAAAAAGCAAAAAGAACTAGAAATTTTTTTCACAAGGCAATTTCTCATAGCTTTTGGCTGGCTATCTGCAAAAAAAAAAAAAAAAAAAAGAAACTGTAGAACTCTGTCATTTTTTCAAGAACCCTGCATAATTCTGGGGCCCCTTGAAAATGAGGGGTTCGGGACTGCAGCTCCCATCCCCCCCCCCTCTTAATGGGCTCTGAACTTGACTCTTAAAAGCGCAGATGTTGTTAGAAACGTTATTTTCTTACGACCCCCAGGAGGCAAAATTATGCAATTTTCCGCAAGACGCCGAAGGCGTTTATATTGAAGAAGAAAAAAGATTTCAGAAAAGTTTATTAACCCTTTAACCGGCCTGAACGAATTAACTCGGGGTTAACAAAATGGGATGAGATCAACTCAAACTAATATGATAGCTGTCTAAGAAGTGAAGCGACTAGTGATGGAACCAGTGAACCTGAGCATCAGAAAACATTTGGTCATTTGGGGCATGTCCTTTCTGACTCATTTGCATTAAAAGGGGTTAAAACAATGGCGACGAACCTAAAGAAAGAGAGATTTGAGACGCTTATTTGTAGCGAGTTGCATGATGTCCGTGTCAGGGGACTAGTCCTCCTCCATCACGCTTTGGTACATGATGGAACACAGAATAAAGGACTAGAAGAAGACATTTATCATCAAACACGTGTTTATGGTTGGCTTTGCTGAGTTAAAAGAGAGAGAAAGAGAGAGAGGGAGAGAGAGAAAGACAGAGGGAGGAAGAAGGGAAAGAGAAACAGAGTGAAAGAAAGGGAGAGAGAGACAGGGAGAGAGAGTGACAAAGAGAGGGAGAAAGAAGGAAGAGAGAGACAGAGTGAGAAAAAGGGAGAGAGAGAGAGAGAAATTGTTTTTCCATATCTTTCGTCAACTGAGTCTCTTTGTGAAACTTTCTCCTTGGGGAGCGCAAAAAGTTTGGGCCACCATTTGTTTCGGCCTCTTAAAGGGTTAAAGAACTATTCTTTTTCTTTCTTTCTTTTTTTTTTTTTTTTTCTGCATGGACCAACGTGAGCAACTCCATAGGCTGTAAGTAGCTGTTGCCAATTTTATCGCGGGAAAAAAGGCAAAAATTCGCGGGACAGTCGCGGTATATATCATGTAATTTCGCGAAAAGTTCACGGTTTTTCACGAAATTTCGTGATTTATCCCGAAATTTCGCGAAATGCCGCATTTCCTTAAATATTCTGCTTTCAGGCTCTTTTCCCTTGCTTTAGTTATGTAAGATGCATTGTCTGTCAAAAAAACGGTTATGTTCGCAAAAGGTACTTTGTACGTACTTATTGACACACTGAAGTGTCTCCTCACTGACTACTTCAAAATTCGCGGATTCCAAAGTGATGCATACACTTGAGGAAAATTACATTCAAGAGATTTCGTTTCAGCTGATAGAACACCAAGAATATTCAAACTGTACCTATTTTCAGAATCAGTTGTTTCGTCTGCAATGACGCTCACGCTGGAAACTAATTTTAAAAATATTTCACTTGTTGCTGGTGAATGTTATATATTTTCGGCAAATATAACATTTCCGCATCCAGTTTGCATTTGGAATAACACCAATATCTTTTAACGAATTACGAAATAATTTTTTTAAGTAGGATTATCCAGTTTGGAAAGTGGGATGCGAGAGATGTTCTTGTTGACTGTTCGGATCCACACTTTTTTATACAGCTTGCTTGCTATAAATGCTTTTCTCAGCTATTATTTCTTTAAAAAATCCACTGGTATGCTGCAACACGAATAGAACAATTGATTTTTTGTTTACATAAAACGTTCCCTTGCTGTACTATTGTATCTTTCAGATGCACTCATTTCATTTTACACGTGGCTCATTCTCAAAATTGACACAAAATATCTAGAAGCTTTATGTAAACTAAATACTCGCACGAGAGCACAAAAATTTTCTAAGGTAAGCGTCTGCGAAACTCAAACAATTTTTTCCCGTCAGCTGCTTTTACTAGCTAACACTAGTAATATAATTGACGACATCTGGTTTACAGTTTACTAGTGCGGCAAGCCGCCAAGGTCATTCAACAGTAGCGGAGGATGAAAATCACGAATGACCACAAGTGCATTCTTCAACAGAGTGCATGTGACCTTGAATTAACCCTTAAGCTTCCTGGATAACAGTCTTTTTGTAACGAACGTTGTTGGGGGGTAATTCAAGTTCTGGACTTTGGAGTAGGATTACTTTGGGGTATACTTTTCGCGTAAATCCTAATGAAAGTAGTATTAAAATTATTTAAATATGAAACATACTCTAAAAATTATTATAGAAATTATAAAAGAAATTAGGCAAAAATAAGGGGGAAATATAAAATTCGTAGATATATTTGATATTCGCGAAATTGCAAAAAAAAACCTAAAATTCTCGAAAAAAATCACCCGGGAAACAATTACTTGTCTAGCTATAAGTAGCCGCCCGTCCCTAAATTAGGGCCAATGCTTCCAGAGAAGGGAGACAGCCTGTGCCGTAAGACAAACATCCGTGGGTCACTCGAACCCGGACCTATCTCGGACTAATGCCTCACTAGAACCCGAACCCATCTCGGACTAATGCCTCACTCGAACCCAGACCCATCTCGGACTAATGCCTCACTCGAACCCGGACCTATCTCGGACTAATGCCTCACTAGAACCCGAACCCATCTCGGACTAAGGCCTCACTCGAACCCGGACCTATCTCGGACTAATGCCTCACTAGAACCCGAACCCATCTCGGACTAATGCCTTACTGGAATCCGGACCCATTTCGGACTAATGCCTCACTAGAACCCTGACCCATCTAATATTAATACCTCATTCGAACCCGGACCCATCTCGGACTAATGCCTCACTCGAATCCGGACCCATCTAGGACTAATGTCTCACTCGAACCCGGACCCATCTCGGACTAAGGTCTCACTCGAACCCGGACCCAACTCGGACTAATGCCTCACTCCAACCCTGACTCATCTAGTACTAATGCCTCACTCGAACCCGGACCCATCTCGGACTAATGCCTCACTCGAATCCGGACCTATCTAGGACTAATGTCTCACTCGAACCCGGATCCAACTCGGACTAATGCCTCACTCCAACCCTGACTCATCTAGTACTAATGCCTCACTCGAACCCGGACCCATCTCGGACTAATGCCTCGCTGGAACCCTGACCCATCTAGTACTAATGCCTCACTCGAATCCGGACCCATCTCGGACTAATGTCTCACTCGAAACCGGACCCATCTCGGACGAATGCCTCACTCGAACCCGGACTCCTCTCGGACTAATGCCTCACTCGAATCCGGACCCATCTCGGACTAATGCCTCACTCGAAACCGGACCCATCTCGGACTTATGTTTCATTCGAACCCGGACCCATCTCGGACTAATGCCTTACTCGAACCCATTTCGGGCTAATGCCTCACTCGAATCCAGACCCATCTCGGACTAATGCCTCACTCGAACCCAGACACATCTCTGACTAATCCCTCACTCGAACCCTGACCCATCTAGGACTAATGTCTCACTCGAATCCGAACCCATCTCGGACTAATGGAGAGAAGCCAACACTAAGACCACCACGCTACCGGGGCGACAAAGAATTGTTTCAGGCCGATAGTTAGAAACTTAAATTGCCGCAGTGGTCTTAATGATGGCTTCTGATTATTCATCCGAAAAGGGTCCGGGTTCGAATTTCAGAGAGGCATGGATGTTGTGTTTGTCTTACGGCACTTTCTCTCTCCCTTCCCTGGAATCAGTGGCCCTAAATTAGGGTCGGGCGACAGCTTATAGCCTATTGAGTTGCTCACGGTGGTCGTTAAACCTCCAACCAAAAAAAAAAAAAAAAAACTTAAATGCCGCGGGCTAAAGAATCTAAGAGTGCGCCGTCTAGAGATAATATTTTGAGATAAAAGAATTCGGCAATGCGTTCAGTATTTTTCTTGTAAGAAACTATCCGATACAAAGAAAGGAGTTTGACGTAAATGACTTTTAGTGGCGGTGGAGATACTAGTATATTGCAAGAATGTGTGTACGCCATCTATTAATGAAATTATTCATCTTACGTCTCAAAAATAGTGCACGGAATGTTTCAGGTTCCACGCATATCTTAGGCCAGTGCTGCCCAAATGGCAGCCCTCGGGTATCATGCTGCCTCCAAATGAAGAATTAGCCATATTTCGTTTCTGAATTTCTTCCCTATTTTGTCATTTCTAGTAGCACAATCTTCTGTATTTCTGTATTCTGTAACTTCCGTATTTCTATATTCTGTAACTTCCGTATTTCCATATTCCATGTCTATGTGTTACTTGATCAGCACTGGCTCTTTCTGTGTGTTACATGATCATTTGGCATAGTGTATACCATGTTCACTACGTCTATGTATTTCTTGATCAGCACTGGCTCTCTCTGTATGTTACTTGATCATTTGGCCTACTGCGTACCATCTTCGCCATGTCTACGTGTTATTTGATCAGCACTGGCTCTCTCTGTTACTTGATCATTTGGCCAACTGTATACCATGTTCGCTATGTCTACGCGTCACTTGATCAGCACTAGCTCTCTCTGCATGTTACTTGATCATTTGGCATACTGTACACCTTGTTCGCTATGTACATTGTTTATGTACACTGAATATAGTGTCTGTGTCTGCCTGACAATACGTTTCAGCTAGGTCTGTTTATTCTGTCACTGTATCTGTACTGTTGCCGCGACAATTATTCTAATTTCGGGCACATGCTTTGAGCATAGAATGGCTCCAATTTGGGATTGAAATACAAAATTAATTGTTTTTAATTATGTTAATCAATTAACATAATTAATTATGGGACTGCTTAATTGGAGTCATTTTTAATTAGGTGCCCGAACTATCATCCCAACCCAGGCCGCATAGGGAGTCGCTGGGTTCTTTTCTTCTCTTTTCTCCATTTTACCTTCCGCGGGGGAAAGGAAATCTAAATTGCAAGCGCCAGGCCAGGTGCAAAATTTCGTAAATTAGGCGAAAGGCAGTTTCTTCCATTCCCGGCAGGCGAGAAGCAACAGCATTGCGAATTGCATAATGCTTCCGTAACAACAATGGCGTTGCGGTGGCTACACGACGAAAATTTAAGAAAGAAATCTTAAAGCGGTAAGAAGCAAGGCTAGGCAATAAATGTCACCCAAGAGCGTTGTCGGAGAACATATTTCAGTCGGGCATACGTGCCTTCGAGCAGTTTTCAAGTTTTAAAAAGGGTTTTCTCGGAGTACTACTATAATAGAACCCACCAACGGGGTGACAGTTACGGTCAAATAAATTTTTAAAGGGCTTAGCTCAGCAGATGGTCCAAGGGAACATCTGCCCCAAAGTAACCACTGGCCAGCCGCAACTGGACAAGCGGTCCACTTGCGTACGAGGGGGTGGGGAAGCCGGAACCAATGGTGGAGCAAGGGACGTTTTCTCGAGGTAAGGACACGCCTAGCCGCACAGCGATAAGGGAAAGCGAGAACTAAAATAAAAGCAGAGACTTAAAATTTCACCGAGAGAGAAAAAAGACACGAGCGAGAAAAGACTTAAGAGAGAAAGAGAGAGACGGAGAGAGAAGTTGTGTTTCCGAACATGGTCAGACAGTAATTTTGGTCGGAAGAGCCAGCGGTAGGCAAGGAAATGCCAAACCATGCGGAGTCCCCGAAGTCCGTCGACGTGAAGCCAAGAGCTGTAGAACAGTAAAGTTCTGAGATAACTATCGGCTGTGTTTTTATCCACGGAGGATACCAGCCAAAATACCCACGGCACCACCAGCGCTTTCCTCAACCGCCGGATCTATGAGCCCAGAAGAAGTTCCATATAGGGTAAGAGATCATCTAATTATTTCAATCCCTTGCATGCTGAGTATTCAGTTAAGTTTTAGTAATGGCCCCTTATTGCTCACCCCGTACTGGTTGGATTGTTAGGGATATTGGTAGTTTTTTTATATTTTCTCAAGTAAACCATAACTTCCTTTGTAGAGATGTGTTATAATTTAAACCGGTCCCACCATTTAAATTGTTCTATAATTAAGCATTATACAGCAAATAAATTTTATATTTGTTTCTTAAATCAACGTGTTTTTCTTCTCGCTGCTCTGCAAATAGGTACGAGTGTCTGTGTATTAGTTAAAAATAAGCCATAGTTTTCTTCCTTTACAGATACCCCTATTCAAGCATATAACCGAAATGTTAGTTCTTTTTTTAAATTTAATTTCTTTTGCGGCATATGAGTTCTTGCGACAACCTCGTACGAGCTCATATGAAACACAACGCTTTTAAGTCCCAACGATGACACTGGGTCGCCTATACTAGGAAACCTAATGTCATTGTTGCCAATCTAGATGATCGGAATTCACTAACAAAATCTATGTCCCTCAAGTTGCCACCAGGACTTGGCGTGGTGACAGTACCACCAGTTCAAATCAATAAGTTTTTAAAATTTCAATAGAAAACAAAAACAAAAAAACAATTGAATCATAGTCCGAAAAGGGGGGAAGAGAATTATCAAGCAACTTGCAATTGGCGTTAGGTACATCAAGCATGTTTGTAAGTAAGTAATAATATATATTTACCAGGTAGCCTCCCCCCCCCCCAATTACCAACTATTGTTCGTTTGTTTTTTTGGTTGTTGGTTTTTTATTGGAGGTTTAACGACCACCGTGAGCAACTCGATGGGTTATAAGCAGTCGTCCGTCCCTAATTAGGGCCACTGGTTCCAGGGAAGGAACAGAACCAGGACCGTAAGTCAAACATAAGATCCATGCCTGACCGGGATTCGAACCCGGACCTTTCTCGGAAGAATGGTCATAAGCCATCGCTTAGACGACGGGCCCACCGAGCCGACTACGGTATCTCTCAAACTCTTTAATTAAACATTGCAGAATGTCTTTCAATCACTAAACTGAGAAGACACGGAACAGTGTTGCATTCAGAAAGTTTTTTCCGGGGGGGATTACAAATTTCGAGGGGGCTAAAACTTGTTGACTGATTATATACATATAATCACAATTTTGTTATTTATATATATATATTAATTTATCTAAAATATTTTTTAATAGAGTTAAAACATAAGTTTCTTATGCTCTTACATCGCAAATGCAGATTCCAAGAAATTTACACATACAAGTTATTAAAAATGTAATACCTTTAATTCAGTACTGGACTACGGATTTCATCACGGGGTGGTGTAAAATATTGAGAACTCTAGTAAAGGTAAGGCTGTGCTGGAGAAAATCCCCCCCCCCCAAGACATTAGGAGTGGTAAAAATGTCCTCGCCTTACTACAAGCGTGTTTCTGATTATTAAGGAATCATTACAGTGTTGCCTGAAAACGTGTGGTGTAAGCCGTTCCCCCGCCATTTGGTTTCAGCCCCTTTAGATAATTTAGATTAGCAGTTTTTGAATTGAAGTAGCAGTAAAAAATTCAAAAGCTAACTAATCGTTTCGATGGCAGCTTGAGGAGCCTCATTTTTTTTTTTTTTTTTTTTTTTATTGTCACAGAGTGTAAACCACCACCGCCCGGGGAAAAAAAAGACCTTATTACGGGAACAATTTCTAAGGATTTTCTATTGTTAAAAATTAGGTAGCAAATATTTTGTTGTATTGGAAACACTAACGTCATGTTAGCTACACTGAGGCTTAACCGTATACATGGAAAGTCAGCATCCAGAGAACAGAAATAAAACTGAATGCCAACTTCCAAAATATGATGACGTATCGCAGTGCAAACATCTCTACTGTGTGGAATTAGGTTTTTATTGCGGTAGTCCGAGTTGTCAGTGCTTGAAAAACTGCCCCTTCAGCAAGGATTGCTTAATGTTTTGCTGAAGGATGATAGAAATTTCAGATTGAAGTCCATCTGGATTTTTTTTCATTATTATAATATTTTCTCTCATTTTCTTAATTTTTTAAATTAATTTCTCTAAATATTCAGTTATAAACGAACACAATTAGACTAAATATAAGGGGAATTCGCCCAGAAACCTACGGGGAAGGGGCATTCATAGATTTTCGGGGGGGGGGCTAAGCACCCCCGAAAAGATGGCTGAATGCATCACTGAGAAGGAGATAAAGATTATTGAAGATTTTTTAACTCACTTTCGTTTTACTGATGACATAATCCTTTTTGCAACAACCGCTTCAGAGCTGTAAAGCATGATCCAGGAACTTGCTGAAAAGTGGGATTAAAAAATAACTTTCGGAAAGTAAAATTCATGTACAATGCTTTTACAAGGAATGAAGATTTATCGATTGATGAGAGAAATAAGGATACATACATATTTAACATATATCAAGCGAGAGCCACAATGATGAAGAAATTAATCGACGCATAAAACTTGGCTGAATTACGTTTAGAATAAACAGTACAATTTTCAAAAGCAATTTAAATATCTTAAGAGAAAAGTGGTTAATCAATGCATCCTTCCAGTTCTTACATATGGAGCAGAAACATCAGCCTTTTCTAAAAACCACATTCAGAGGTTGCAGACAACTGAAAGTAGCACAAAGAGATGCATACTTGGCGTAACCAGGAGAGATAACAAGAGGAATTCATGAATCAGTTCCCTGATTTGAACATCACAGTTCCCTGGTCTCAATCGCATTGAAAATGTTCGCTGACATGAGCATCACAGTTCCCTGATATCAATCGCATTGAAAATGTTCCCTCATCTGAACATCACAGTTCGTTGATCTCAACCGCATAAAAAATGTTCCCTGTTATGAACAACACATTTTTTTATTGGAGGTTTAACGACCACCGTGAGCAACTCAATGGGCTATAAGCAATCGCTCGTCCCTAATTTAGGGTCACTGGTTCCAGGGAAGGGAGAGAGCCAGTGCCGTAAGACAAACACAACATCCATGCCTCACGGGATTCGAACCAGGACCCCTTTCGGATGAATGATCAGAGGCCATCGCTTATACCACTGCGCCACCGGGGCGGGAAACATCACATTCCACTGATCTCAGTTGCATTGAAAATGTTCCCTGATACGCACATCACAGTTCCGTGACATCAATTGCATTAAAAATGTTTCCTGATCTGAACATCATAGTTCCCTGATCTCAGCCAAATTGAAAATGTTCCCTGATCTCAGCCGAATTGAAAATGTTCCCTGATCTCAGTCGCATTGAAATCTTCCATGATCTGAACATTACAGTTCGCTGATATCAACCGCATCAAAAATGTTCCCTGATCTCAACCGCATTGAAAATGTTCCCTGATACGCACATCACAGTTCCGTAACACCAATTGCATTGAAAATGTTTCCTGATCTGAACATCATAATTCCCTGATCTCAACCAAATTGAAAATGTTCCCTAATCTCAGTCGCATTGAAATCTTCCCTGATCTGAACATTACAGTTCGCTGATCTCAATCGCATCAAAAATGTTCCCTGATCTCAACCGCATTGAAAATATTCCCTGACCTCAACCGCATTGAAAATGTTCCCTGACCTCAATCGCATTGAAAATGTTCCCTGATCTCAATCGCATTGAAAATGTTCCCCGATCTTAGTCGCATTGAAAATGTTTCCCGATCTGAACTGCATTGAAAATGTTCCCTGGTCTCAATCGCATTGAAAATGTGTGTGTGATTGAAAGATCTGTTTGGCAACAATGCTCTCTTCAGTGAACTAGTTGAAGAATTTTGGGTCGCCCCGATGGCGCATTGCTCTAAGGCGCTGACCTCTGATCATTCGTCCGTAACGGGTCCGGGTTCGACTCCCGGTGAGGCATGGATGTTCTGTTTGTCTTACGGCACTGGCTCTCTCCCTTCCCTGGAACCAGTGACCCTAAATTAGGGACGGGCGACTGCTTATAGCCCATTGAGTTGCTCACGGTGGTCGTTAAACCTCCAATCAAAAAAAAAAAAAAAAGAAAGAATTTTGGTTCCGGAGTAGTGTTTTTTGGGCCAAAGTGGGCTTAAGAACTTCAAAGAATCCATGTCGCACCTCATATTTAATGTCACTGGCAACAAATATGTCGCTATATGATACTAAATAAAGTTTCACATTTTTTCGCCAGTGTGTGTGTATAAAAATGTTCAGGGAATAGGCTCCTCATCTGTATCAACGCCTGAAGAGATCTTGAAAAGTCTGGAAAAGTTTCGGCACAGTTCTTCATTCTCTGTTATGATCATTTCTGCAGTTATGATAATCTCTTAGTTTTGAGGTCACATAGTAACAATAAACGTTTGGTGATTTCTTCATTTTACATCATCTCCCTCTGTTTCGGTCCCAAAACACGAGTTGAAAATTCTATGGCATCATTTATTTTTTCATGGACCACTGCCAAAAGCTGATGATCTCACGCTTCTGAAGTGACACAAATCCCATATTCCACGCAATGCCTTAATGACACATCAAAAGTTTAGAATGCTGGCTACGATGCATTCTTTCCGTTTGTAACTCCCATTGTAAACCGCAAATAAAGGCGTTTCAAAATGTTTGCCCCATGCGTTGCCGAGTCAGGTTGTTCTACTGTCTGTTTGCCGTGCACTAATCCTGCTTTCATTAAGTAAGCAAACACAGGATGTCAAATTCCTGGTGAAGAGTTCGGGTGTGACAGGCCCAGTTTGCTACGTTGCAGGCAAGTATGAAAGTTCCCCTTTCCCTCTCTTTTTCTTTCTTTGAGCTCCCGAAGCTCTTCCTCCCTCCTCACTTGTTGACAGAGCGGTGGCGGTCCACACCCATCATCTTCTTTTGCTTTCTTGCATTCAGGTCAGGGACTAATTGAGGCGGCCACCGTAACACGTAAGGACCAACCTTCTCGGCATTGAAACTATTTGACGAAGTCTCAGCTCGAGACGAGCGAGGTGGTTTCCGGGACTCTATTTCGGCTGGCACGCCATGACCTTCTGGTCTTCGAGTCGCAGGGCGGAGGTCAATCAATTCGTCCCGAGGGACACACCCAGTGACCATGGCGGTTTATCGCTCTGTAAAACATCACAAATTATGCTGCAGGAGAAGAACCCATTGACATTGTTGACATAACGACAAAGATGTTCCAGGAGGAAAACTCTAAAGTATTTGCCAACACTACTGTTTTAATTTTGCGCACTATGATAATTTTGGTGTCGTTGTGACTGTGATGGGGGATGAATGTTCCAACGAATTGAATTTTTCCGACACTTGGTCAGAATTTTCACTTCATTAGCACGTCTTTTGTAAAAAAAGATCGTGATTATGTTACCGGTTTGTCCGTCCGTCCGTCTGTACCCACGATATCTCTGCAACTATTAGCCCGTTTTGATTCTTTCTGCGTTGGGAAGCTTGAAATATGCGAATGATGATCCTACATTTCGTTCCGTTTTACGATGTACAATTTCGCCGCTAGAGGGCGTAAATGCAGATGATGTCGAATTCAAAAATACGTTTTATTCCACATATTTGCTTCTAAACATCAGATTGAAAAAAAAAATTATATCTTTCGAATCCACTTATGTCGAAGAGTATTTTAGATATAGTTACTTTTTCAAATTACGCATAGATTTTCCGCTAGGGGGCGTAAAAGTAAATTGCATTTTGTCCGATAACTCATCTTCTAAAACTCCGATTTCAAAAAACTTTTCTTCAACGGATACATCTCCTGATGCAAAATCTTTTGCATATAATTTCAAATTTTTGGTAATGAATACTTTGGCCACCAGGGGGCGTAAGTGTTACTTTTTTCTTCTGATGTATTAGCCATAAAATCGTAGCTTCTAAAACATCGGTTAAAAACTTCTTTCGTGGACTGATGCCACTCATATCGATAAACCTTTTAGGAATATTTTCTTCATAAAATATTCCACAATTTCTCCGCTAGGGGGCGTAGATGTATATCTTATTTTTGTCAATATCTCTACTTCTAAGAGTCCGATTTGAAAAATACCTCCTTTGTTGGATAGTGTTTCCAATGTGACACGTTTTTCATATAATTTCAAAATTTTCAAGTAATTCTTAGACTTTTCGCTAGGGGGCGTAAAGGTAAATTGCTTTTCCCCCTATATTTCTGCTTCTAAATTCAGATTTGAAAAATTCTTTCTGCACCGGATACAGCTCCTGATGGGAAATCCTTTGCACGTAATTTCTAATTTTTGTAAAAAGTGGTTTGGCCACCAGGTGGCGTAAGTCTTAATTTCCGCTTCTGATGTATTTGCAGCAAAATATGAGCTTCTAGAATCTCGATTGCAAAAAAAATCGTTTGTTTACCGATACTAGTCATGTCGACAAACCTTTTAGGAACATTTTCTTATTGAAATAATGCACGGTTTCTACGCCAGGGGCCGTAGATGTATATCTTATTTTTGTCAATATATCTACTTCTAGGAGTCCGATTTAAAAAAATTCCTTCTTTGTTGGATAGCGTTTCCGATGCAAAATGTTCTTCCTATGAATTCAAAATTTTCAAGTAAATCATAGACTTTCCGCTAGGGGGCACAATGGTAAATTGCGTTTTCTGCGTTATTTGTGCTCCTAAAACTCCGATTTGAAAAATTCTTCCTGTATCGCATACAAGATCTGATGGGGAAAAATTTTCGCGTAATTTCTAATGTTTGGTAAAGAATGGTTTTGCCACCAGGGGGCGTAAGTGTTAATTTCTGCTTCTGATGTATTTGTAGCAAAATATGGGCTCCTGAAAACTCTACTAAATTTTTTTTTTCTTGGACCGATACCGCTCATATGGAAAAACCTTTTGAGAATGCTTTCTTGCTAAAATAATACATGGTTTTTCCACCAGGGGAGTAGAGTCACATCTTAGTTTTGTTGATATCTCTGTTTCAAAGAGACAGATTTGAAAAATTCTTTCGGTGTTGGAGATCGTTTCCGCTGCGAAATGTTTCTCATATAAATTCATGTTTTTCTTAACGCACAAGCCTGCAACCAAAGGGCGTAAGCTCACGATTCCGCTTGCAGCAATATGAGAGGGATTAAAAACCCTATTGAAAAACTTCTTTCTTCCGTCAGATACTATTGTTTTCCATACCGGTTCCATTGACTTTGAATAGCTTTGATAAATTTAATTTGCATCAGAACGGATTCAAAAGACGTGCTCATTACACCCGAAAATTCGTTGTCATCTTTCTTGTGTTTGTGTTCTAACGAGTGTCTGTCGTCGCTGCCACTAGTCCAGAATGGAGTTAAAGCCTGGACAGCCTTCTTCAGTTTCTGATCTTCTGTTGGTCAAGGATTCACACTGATTTTGAAAAGAGCTGACACCATTGACAACAATGACAGAACTTTATTCCTCGTACAGGATATGATATGCCACACGTAAACTGAAGTAGTTAGCAATTGACAGATTAACGAGTATGCTGAACAGTTCATGGTTAGGTGAATAGTTTCGCAGTTATTTTCAGGTACGGTAACAGTCCAGTCAATAGAAGCTATACAATTGAGACAAGATGGCGCACACATACACGTCGTTCAGTCTGGTAAAGCATCCTGAAATGTCTAGACCGCAGCCTGATTACTACTTCTAACTATTGGAGAACTAATCCCAGATAGTTACCAAAACGTACGCCACTCGACCGCAACTGAGAACTAATTAGAGGTCCCCAAATCCATCACCTGTGTATGACCTAACATCAGCTGTAACATTCGATGGGATGATCATGATCGTGATCATATGTAGAGGATTTTAGGAAGGGAGTGTCTGACCCCAGGTCTTAAACAACCCTTAGAAATAGGAAGCTAGAAGATTTGGGCTAGAGTGCCCGATAGGAAAGTGACACGGAAGCGAGGTAGAAGACGCCCTTATTTACTACCGGGGAGCCAGTACCTGTGGCCCGAGGGCTTAACGTGCCCACAATGCTCTTGTAGATCAGATCAGATCATATGTAGAGGGTTTTAGGAAGGGAGTGTCTGACCCCAGGTCTTAAACAACCCTTAGAAATAGGAAGCTAGGAGATTTGGGCTAGAGGGCCCGATAGGAAAGTGACACGGAAGCGAGGTAGAAGACGCCCTTATTTACTACCGGGGAGCCAGTACCTGTGGCCCGAGGGCTTAACGTGCCCACAATGCTCTTGTAGATCAGATCAGATCATATGTAGAGGGTTTTAGGAAGGGAGTGTCTGACCCCAGGTCTTAAACAACCCTTAGAAATAGGAAGCTAGGAGATTTGGGCTAGAGTGCCCGATTGGAAAGTGAAACGGAAGCGAGGTAGAAGACGCCCTTATTTACTACCGGGGAGCCAGTACCTGTGGCCCGAGGGCTTAACGTGCCCACAATGCTCTTGTAGATCAGATCAGATCATATGTAGAGGATTTTAGGAAGGGAGTGTCTGACCCCAGGTCTTAAACAACCCTTAGAAATAGGAAGCTAGAAGATTTGGGCTAGAGGGCCCGATAGGAAAGTGACACGGAAGCGAGGTAGAAGACGCCCTTATTTACTACCGGGGGGCCAGTACCTGTGGCCCGAGGGCTTAACGTGCCCACAATGCTCTTGTAGATCAGATCAGATCATATGTAGAGGGTTTTAGGAAGGGAGTGTCTGACCCCAGGCCTTAAACAACCCTTAGAAATAGGAAGCTAGGAGATTTGGGCTAGAGTGCCCGATTGGAAAGTGAAACGGAAGCGAGGTAGAAGACGCCCTTATTTACTACCGGGGGCCAGTACCTGTGGCCCGAGGGCTTAACGTGCCCACAATGCTCTTGTAGATCAGATCAGATCATATGTAGAGGATTTTAGGAAGGGAGTGTCTGACCCCAGGTCTTAAACAACCCTTAGAAATAGGAAGCTAGGAGATTTGGGCTAGAGTGCCCGATAGGAAAGTGACACGGAAGCGAGGTAGAAGACGCCCTTATTTACTACCGGGGGCCAGTACCTGTGGCCCGAGGGCTTAACGTGCCCACAATGCTCTTGTAGATCAGATCAGATCATATGTAGAGGATTTTAGGAAGGGAGTGTCTGACCCCAGGTCTTAAACAACCCTTAGAAATAGGAAGCTAGGAGATTTGGGCTAGAGTGCCCGATAGGAAAGTCACACGGAAGCGAGGTAGAAGACGCCCTTATTTACTACCGGGGGCCAGTACCTGTGGCCCGAGGGCTTAACGTGCCCACAATGCTCTTGTAGATCAGATCAGATCATATGTAGAGGATTTTAGGAAGGGAGTGTCTGACCCCAGGTCTTAAACAACCCTTAGAAATAGGAAGCTAGGAGATTTAGGCTAGAGTGCCCGATAGGAAAGTGACACGGAAGCGAGGTAGAAGACGCCCTTATTTACTACCGGGGGGCCAGTACCTGTGGCCCGAGGGCTTAACGTGCCCACAATGCTCTTGTAGATCAGATCAGATCATATGTAGAGGATTTTAGGAAGGGAGTGTCTGACCCCAGGTCTTAAACAACCCTTAGAAATAGGAAGCTAGGAGATTTGGGCTAGAGTGCCCGATTGGAAAGTGAAACGGAAGCGAGGTAGAAGACGCCCTTATTTACTACCCAGGGGGCAGTACCTGTGGCCCGAGGGCTCAACGTGCCCACAATGCTCTTGTAGATCAGATCAGATCATATGTAGAGGATTTTAGGAAGGGAGTGTCTGACCCCAGGTCTTAAACAACCCTTAGAAATAGGAAGCTAGGAGATTTGGGCTAGAGTGCCCGATAGGAAAGTGACACGGAAGCGAGGTAGAAGACGCCCTTATTTACTACCGGGGGCCAGTACCTGTGGCCCGAGGGCTTAACGTGCCCACAATGTTCTTGTAGATCAGATCAGATCATATGTAGAGGATTTTATGAAGGGAGTGTCTGACCCCAGGTCTTAAACAACCCTTAGAAATAGGAAGCTAGGAGATTTGGGCTTGAGTGCCCGATAGGAAAGTGACACGGAAGCGAGGTAGAAGACGCCCTTATTTACTACCCGGGGGGCCAGTACCTGTGGCCCGAGGGCTTAACGTGCCCACAATGCTCTTGTAGATCAGATCAGATCATATGTAGAGGATTTTAGGAAGGGAGTGTCTGACCCCAGGTCTTAAACACCCCTTAGAAATAGGAAGCTAGGAGATTTGGGCTAGAGTGCCCGATTGGAAAGTGACACGGAAGCGAGGTAGAAGCCACCCTTATTTACTACCGGGGGCCAGTACCTGTGGCCCGAGGGCTTAACGTGCCCACAATGCTCTTGTAGATCAGATCAGATCATATGTAGAGGATTTTATGAAGGGAGTGTCTGACCCCAGGTCTTAAACAACCCTTAGAAATAGGAAGCTAGGAGATTTGGGCTTGAGTGCCCGATAGGAAAGTGACACGGAAGCGAGGTAGAAGACGCCCTTATTTACTACCGGGGGGCCAGTACCTGTGGCCCGAGGGCTTAACGTGCCCACAATGCTCTTGTAGATCAGATCAGATCATATGTAGAGGATTTTAGGAAGGGAGTGTCTGACCCCAGGTCTTAAACAACCCTTAGAAATAGGAAATTAGGAGATTTGGGCTTGAGTGCCCGATAGGAAAGTGACACGGAAGCGAGGTAGAAGACGCCCTTATTTACTACCGGGGGGCCAGTACCTGTGGCCCGAGGGCTTAACGTGCCCACAATGCTCTTGTAGATCAGATCAGATCATATGTAGAGGATTTTAGGAAGGGAGTGTCTGACCCCAGGTCTTAAACAACCCTTAGAAATAGGAAGCTAGGAGATTTGGGCTAGAGTGCCCGATTGGAAAGTGACACGGAAGCGAGGTAGAAGACGCCCTTATTTACTACCGGGGGCCAGTACCTGTGGCCCGAGGGCTTAACGTGCCCACAATGCTCTTGTAGATCAGATCAGATCATATGTAGAGGATTTTAGGAAGGGAGTGTCTGACCCCAGGTCTTAAACAACCCTTAGAAATAGGAAGCTAGGAGATTTGGGCTTGAGTGCCCGATAGGAAAGTGACACGGAAGCGAGGTAGAAGACGCCCTTATTTACTACCGGGGGGCCAGTACCTGTGGCCCGAGGGCTTAACGTGCCCACAATGCTCTTGTAGATCAGATCAGATCATATGTAGAGGATTTTAGGAAGGGAGTGTCTGACCCCAGGTCTTAAACAACCCTTAGAAATAGGAAGCTAGGAGATTTGGGCTAGAGTGCCCGATAGGAAAGTTACGCGGAAGCGAGGTAGAAGACGCCCTTATTTACTACCGGGGGGCCAGTACCTGTGGCCCGAGGGCTTAACGTGCCCACAATGCTCTTGTAGATCAGATCAGATCATATGTAGAGGATTTTATGAAGGGAGTGTCTGACCCCAGGTCTTAAACAACCCTTAGAAATAGGAAGCTAGGAGATTTGGGCTAGAGTGCCCGATAGGAAAGTGACACGGAAGCGAGGTAGAAGACGCCCTTATTTACTACCGGGGGCCAGTACCTGTGGCCCGAGGGCTTAACGTGCCCACAATGCTCTTGTAGATCAGATCAGATCATATGTAGAGGATTTTAGGAAGGGAGTGTCTGACCCCAGGTCTTAAACACCCCTTAGAAATAGGAAGCTAGGAGATTTGGGCTAGAGTGCCCGATAGGAAAGTGACACGGAAGCGAGGTAGAAGACGCCCTTATTTACTACCGGGGGCCAGTACCTGTGGCCCGAGGGCTTAACGTGCCCACAATGCTCTTGTAGATCAGATCAGATCATATGTAGAGGATTTTAGGAAGGGAGTGTCTGACCCCAGGTCTTAAACAACCCTTAGAAATAGGAAGCTAGGAGATTTGGGCTAGAGTGCCCGATAGGAAAGTGACACGGAAGCGAGGTAGAAGACGCCCTTATTTACTACCGGGGGGCCAGTACCTGTGGCCCGAGGGCTTAACGTGCCCACAATGCTCTTGTAGATCAGATCAGATCATATGTAGAGGATTTTAGGAAGGGAGTGTCTGACCCCAGGTCTTAAACAACCCTTAGAAATAGGAAGCTAGGAGATTTGGGCTAGAGTGCCCGATAGGAAAGTGACACGGAAGCGAGGTAGAAGACGCCCTTATTTACTACCGGGGGCCAGTACCTGTGGCCCGAGGGCTTAACGTGCCTACAATGCTCTTGTAGATCAGATCAGATCATATGTAGAGGATTTTAGGAAGGGAGTGTCTGACCCCAGGTCTTAAACAACCCTTAGAAATAGGAAGCTAGGAGATTTGGGCTAGAGTGCCCGATAGGAAAGTGACACGGAAGCGAGGTAGAAGACGCCCTTATTTACTACCGGGGGGCCAGTACCTGTGGCCCGAGGGCTTAACGTGCCCACAATGCTCTTGTAGATCAGATCAGATCATATGTAGAGGATTTTAGGAAGGGAGTGTCTGACCCCAGGTCTTAAACAACCCTTAGAAATAGGAAGCTAGGAGATTTGGGCTAGAGTGCCCGATAGGAAAGTGACACGGAAGCGAGGTAGAAGACGCCCTTATTTACTACCGGGGGGCCAGTACCTGTGGCCCGAGGGCTTAACGTGCCCACAATGCTCTTGTAGATCAGATCAGATCATATGTAGAGGATTTTAGGAAGGGAGTGTCTGACCCCAGGTCTTAAACAACCCTTAGAAATAGGAAGCTAGGAGATTTGGGCTAGAGTGCCTGATAGGAAAGTGACACGGAAGCGAGGTAGAAGACGCCCTTATTTACTACCGGGGGGCCAGTACCTGTGGCCCGAGGGCTTAACGTGCCCACAATGCTCTTGTAGATCAGATCAGATCATATGTAGAGGATTTTAGGAAGGGAGTGTCTGACCCCAGGTCTTAAACAACCCTTAGAAATAGGAAGCTAGGAGATTTGGGCTAGAGTGCCCGATAGGAAAGTGACACGGAAGCGAGGTAGAAGACGCCCTTATTTACTACCGGGGGCCAGTACCTGTGGCCCGAGGGCTTAACGTGCCCACAATGCTCTTGTAGATCAGATCAGATCATATGTAGAGGATTTTAGGAAGGGAGTGTCTGACCCCAGGTCTTAAACAACCCTTAGAAATAGGAAGCTAGGAGATTTGGGCTAGAGTGCCCGATAGGAAAGTGACACGGAAGCGAGGTAGAAGACGCCCTTATTTACTACCGGGGGGCCAGTACCTGTGGCCCGAGGGCTTAACGTGCCCACAATGCTCTTGTAGATCAGATCAGATCATATGTAGAGGATTTTAGGAAGGGAGTGTCTGACCCCAGGTCTTAAACAACCCTTAGAAATAGGAAACTAGGAGATTTGGGCTAGAGTGCCCGATAGGAAAGTGACACGGAAGCGAGGTAGAAGACGCCCTTATTTACTACCGGGGGGCCAGTACCTGTGGCCCGAGGGCTTAACGTGCCCACAATGCTCTTGTAGATCAGATCAGATCATATGTAGAGGATTTTAGGAAGGGAGTGTCTGACCCCAGGTCTTAAACAACCCTTAGAAATAGGAAGCTAGGAGATTTGGGCTAGAGTGCCCGATAGGAAAGTGACACGGAAGCGAGGTAGAAGACGCCCTTATTTACTACCGGGGGCCAGTACCTGTGGCCCGAGGGCTTAACGTGCCCACAATGCTCTTGTAGATCAGATCAGATCATATGTAGAGGATTTTAGGAAGGGAGTGTCTGACCCCAGGTCTTAAACAACCCTTAGAAATAGGAAACTAGGAGATTTGGGCTAGAGTGCCCGATAGGAAAGTGACACGGAAGCGAGGTAGAAGACGCCCTTATTTACTACCGGGGGCCAGTACCTGTGGCCCGAGGGCTTAACGTGCCCACAATGCTCTTGTAGATCAGATCAGATCATATGTAGAGGATTTTAGGAAGGGAGTGTCTGACCCCAGGTCTTAAACAACCCTTAGAAATAGGAAGCTAGGAGATTTGGGCTAGAGTGCCCGATAGGAAAGTGACACGGAAGCGAGGTAGAAGACGCCCTTATTTACTACCGGGGGCCAGTACCTGTGGCCCGAGGGCTTAACGTGCCCACAATGCTCTTGTAGATCAGATCAGATCATATGTAGAGGATTTTAGGAAGGGAGTGTCTGACCTCAGGTCTTAAACAACCCTTAGAAATAGGAAGCTAGGAGATTTGGGCTAGAGTGCCCGATAGGAAAGTGACACGGAAGCGAGGTAGAAGACGCCCTTATTTACTACCGGGGGCCAGTACCTGTGGCCCGAGGGCTTAACGTGCCCACAATGCTCTTGTAGATCAGATCAGATCATATGTAGAGGATTTTAGGAAGGGAGTGTCTGACCCCAGGTCTTAAACAACCCTTAGAAATAGGAAGCTAGGAGATTTGGGCTAGAGTGCCCGATAGGAAAGTGACACGGAAGCGAGGAAGAAGACGCCCTTATTTACTACCGGGGGCAAGTACCTGTGGCCCGAGGGCTTAACGTGCCTACAATCCTCTTGTAGATCAGATCAGATCATATGTAGAGGATTTTAGGAAGGGAGTGTCTCACCCCAGGTCTTAAACAACCCTTAGAAAAAGGAAGCTAGGAGATTTGGGCTAGAGTGCCAGATAGGAAAGTCACACGGAAGTGAGGAAAAAGACGCCCTTTTATACTACCTGGGGGCCAGTACCTGTGGCCCGAGGGCTTAACGTGCCCACAATGCTCTTGTAGATCAGATCAGATCATATGTAGACGATTTTAGGAAGGGAGTGTCTGACCCCAGGTCTTAAACAACCCTTAGAAATAGGAAACTAGGAGATTTGGGCTAGAGTGCCCGATAGGAAAGTCACACGGAAGGGAGGAAGAAGACACCCTTATTTACTACCGGGGGGCCAGTACCTGTGGCCCGAGGGCTTAACGTGCCCACAATCCTCTTGTAGATCAGATCAGATCATATGTAGAGGATTTTAGGAAGGGAGTGTCTGACCCCAGGTCTTAAACAACCCTTAGAAAAAGGAAGCTAGGAGATTTGGGCTAGAGTGCCCGATAGGAAAGTGACACGGAAGCGAGGAAGAAGACGCCCTTATTTACTACCGGGGGGCCAGTACCTGTGGCCCGAGGGCTTAACGTGCCCACAATGCTCTTGTAGATCAGATCAGATCATATGTAGAGGATTTTAGGAAGTTAGTGTCTGACCCCAGGTCTTAAACAACCCTTAGAAATAGGAAACTAGGAGATTTGGGCTAGAGTGCCCGATAGGAAAGTGACACGGAAGCGAGGTAGAAGACGCCCTTATTTACTACCGGGGGGCCAGTACCTGTGGCCCGAGGGCTTAACGTGCCCACAATGCTCTTGTAGATCAGATCAGATCATATGTAGAGGATTTTAGGAAGGGAGTGTCTGACCCCAGGTCTTAAACAACCCTTAGAAATAGGAAGCTAGGAGATTTGGGCTAGAGTGCCCGATAGGAAAGTGACACGGAAGCGAGGTAGAAGACGCCCTTATTTACTACCGGGGGCCAGTACCTGTGGCCCGAGGGCTTAACGTGCCCACAATGCTCTTGTAGATCAGATCAGATCATATGTAGAGGATTTTAGGAAGGGAGTGTCTGACCCCAGGTCTTAAACAACCCTTAGAAATAGGAAGCTAGGAGATTTGGGCTAGAATGCCCGATAGGAAAGTGACACGGAAGCGAGGTAGAAGACGCCCTCATTTACTACCGGGGGCCAGTACCTGTGGCCCGAGGGCTTAACGTTCCCACAATGCTCTTGTAGATCGGATCAGATCATATGTAGAGGATTTTAGGATGGGAGTGTCTGACCCCAGGTCTTAAACAACCCTTAGAAATAGGAAGCTAGGAGATTTGGGCTAGAATGCCCGATAGGAAAGTGACACGGAAGCGAGGTAGAAGACGCCCTCATTTACTACCGGGGGCCAGTACCTGTGGCCCGAGGACTTAACGTGCCCACAATGCTCTTGTAGGTCAGATCAGATCATAAGTAGAGGATTTTAGGAAGGGAGTGTCTGACCCCAGGTCTTAAACAACCCTTAGAAATAGGAAGCTAGGAGATTTGGGCTAAAATGCCCGATAGGAAAGTGACACGAAAGCGAGGTAGAAGACGCCCTCATTTACTACCGGGGGGCCAGTACCTGTGGCCCGAGGGCTTAACGTGCCCACAATGCTCTTGTAGGTCAGATCAGATCATATGTAGAGGATTTTAGGAAGGGAGTGTCTGACCCCAGGTCTTAAACAACCCTTAGAAATAGGAAGCTAGGAGATTTGGGCTAGAGTGCCCGATAGGAAAGTGACACGGAAGCGAGGTAGAAGACGCCCTTATTTACTACCGGGGGCCAGTACCTGTGGCCCGAGGGCTTAATGTGCCCACAATGCTCTTGTAGATCAGATCAGATCATATGTAGAGGATTTTAGGAAGGGAGTGTCTGACCCCAGGTCTTAAACAACCCTTAGAAATAGGAAGCTAGGAGATTTGGGCTAGAATGCCCGATAGGAAAGTGACACGGAAGCGAGGTAGAAGACGCCCTCATTTACTACCGGGGGCCAGTACCTGTGGCCCGAGGGCTTAACGTGCCCACAATGCTCTTGTAGATCAGATCAGATCATATGTAGAGGATTTTAGGAAGGAGTGTCTGACCCCAGGTCTTAAACAACCCTTAGAAATAGGAAGCTAGGAGATTTGGGCTAGAATGCCCGATAGGAAAGTGACACGGAAGCGAGGTAGAAGACGCCCTTATTTACTACCGGGGGGCCAGTACCTGTGGCCCGAGGGCTTAACGTGCCCACAATGCTCTTGTAGATCAGATCAGATCATATGTAGAGGATTTTAGGAAGTTAGTGTCTGACCCCAGGTCTTAAACAACCCTTAGAAATAGGAAGCTAGGAGATTTGGGCTAGAATGCCCGATAGGAAAGTGACACGGAAGCGAGGTAGAAGACGCCCTCATTTACTACCGGGGGCCAGTACCTGTGGCCCGAGGGCTTAACGTGCCCACAATGCTCTTGTAGATCAGATCAGATCATATGTAGAGGATTTTAGGAAGGGAGTGTCTGACCCCAGGTCTTAAACAACCCTTAGAAATAGGAAGCTAGGAGATTTGGGCTAGAATGCCCGATAGGAAAGTGACACGGAAGCGAGGTAGAAGACGCCCTCATTTACTACCGGGGGGCCAGTACCTGTGGCCCGAGGGCTTAACGTGCCCACAATGCTCTTGTAGATCAGATCAGATCATATGTAGAGGATTTTAGGAAGGGAGTGTCTGACCCCAGGTCTTAAACAACCCTTAGAAATAGGAAGCTAGGAGATTTGGGCTAGAATGCCCGATAGGAAAGTGACACGGAAGCGAGGTAGAAGACGCCCTCATTTACTACCGGGGGCCAGTACCTGTGGCCCGAGGGCTTAACGTGCCCACAATGCTCTTGTAGATCAGATCAGATCATATGTAGAGGATTTTAGGAAGGGAGTGTCTGACCCCAGGTCTTAAACAACCCTTAGAAATAGGAAGCTAGGAGATTTGGGCTAGAGTGCCCGATAGGAAAGTTACACGGAAGCGAGGTAGAAGACGCCCTTATTTACTACCGGGGGGCCAGTACCTGTGGCCCGAGGGCTTAACGTGCCCACAATGCTCTTGTAGATCAGATCAGATCATATGTAGAGGATTTTAGGAAGGGAGTGTCTGACCCCAGGTCTTAAACAACCCTTAGAAATAGGAAGCTAGGAGATTTGGGCTAGAATGCCCGATAGGAAAGTGACACGGAAGCGAGGTAGAAGACGCCCTCATTTACTACCGGGGGGCCAGTACCTGTGGCCCGAGGGCTTAACGTGCCCACAATGCACTTGTAGATCAGATCAGATCATATGTAGAGGATTTTAGGAAGGGAGTGTCTGACCCCAGGTCTTAAACAACCCTTAGATATAGATAGCTAGGAGATTTGGGCTAGAATGCCCGATAGGAAAGTGACACGGAAGCGAGGTAGAAGACGCCCTCATTTACTACCGTGAGGCCAGTACCTGTGGCCCGATGGCTTAACGTGCCCACAATGCTCTTGTAGGTCAGATCAGATCATATGTAGAGGATTTTAGGAAGGGAGTGTCTGACCCCAGGTCTTAAACAACCCTTAGAAATAGGAAGCTAGGAGATTTGGGCTAGAATGCCCGATAGGAAAGTGACACGGAAGCGAGGTAGAAGACGCCCTCATTTACTACCGGGGGGCCAGTACCTGTGGCCCGAGGGCTTAACGTGCCCACAATGCTCTTGTAGATCAGATCAGATCATATGTAGAGGATTTTAGGAAGGGAGTGTCTGACCCCAGGTCTTAAACAACCCTTAGAAATAGGAAGCTAGGAGATTTGGGCTAGAATGCCCGATAGGAAAGTGACACGGAAGCGAGGTAGAAGACGCCCTCATTTACTACCGGGGGCCAGTACCTGTGGCCCGAGGGCTTAACGTGCCCACAATGCTCTTGTAGATCAGATCAGATCATATGTAGAGGATTTTAGGAAGGGAGTGTCTGACCCCAGGTCTTAAACAACCCTTAGAAATAGGAAGCTAGGAGATTTGGGCTAGAGTGCCCGATAGGAAAGTTACACGGAAGCGAGGTAGAAGACGCCCTTATTTACTACCGGGGGCCAGTACCTGTGGCCCGAGGGCTTAACGTGCCCACAATGCTCTTGTAGGTCAGATCAGATCATATGTAGAGGATTTTAGGAAGGGAGTGTCTGACCCCAGGTCTTAAACAACCCTTAGAAATAGGAAGCTAGGAGATTTGGGCTAGAATGCCCGATAGGAAAGTGACACGGAAGCGAGGTATAAGACGCCCTTATTTACTACCGGGGGCCAGTACCTGTGGCCCGAGGGCTTAACGTGCCCACAATGCTCTTGTAGATCAGATCAGATCATATGTAGAGGATTTTAGGAAGGGAGTGTCTGACCCCAGGTCTTAAACAACCCTTAGAAATTGGAAGCTAGGAGATTTTGGCTAGAGTGCCCGATAGGAAAGTTACACGGAAGCGAGGTAGAAGACGCCCTTATTTACTACCGGGGGCCAGTACCTGTGGCCCGAGGGCTTAACGTGCCCACAATGCTCTTGTAGATCAGATCAGATCATATGTAGAGGATTTTAGGAAGTTAGTGTCTGACCCCAGGTCTTAAACAACCCTTAGAAATAGGAAGCTAGGAGATTTGGGCTAGAATGCCCGATAGGAAAGTGACACGGAAGCGAGGTAGAAGACGCCCGCATTTACTACCGGGGGCCAGTACCTGTGGCCCGAGGGCTTAACGTGCCCACAATGCTCTTGTAGATCAGATCAGATCATATGTAGAGGATTTTAGGAAGTTAGTGTCTGACCCCAGATCTTAAACAACCCTTAGAAATAGGAAGCTAGGAGATTTGGGCTAGAATGCCCGATAGGAAAGTGACACGGAAGCGAGGTAGAAGACGCCCTCATTTACTACCGGGGGCCAGTACCTATGGCCCGAGGGCTTAACGTGCCCACAATGCTCTTGTAGATCAGATCAGATCATATGTAGAGGATTTTAGGAAGGGAGTGTCTGACCACAGGTCTTAAACAACCCTTAGAAATAGGAAGCTAGGAGATTTGGGCTAGAGTGCCCGATAGGAAAGTTACACGGAAGCGAGGTAGAAGACGCCCTTATTTACTACCGGGGGCCGGTACCTGTGGCCCGAGGGCTTAACGTGCCCACAATGCTCTTGTAGGTCAGATCAGATCATATGTAGAGGATTTTAGGAAGGGAGTGTCTGACCCCAGGTCTTAAACAACCCTTAGAAATAGGAAGCTAGGAGATTTGGGCTAGAATGCCCGATAGGAAAGTGACACGGAAGCGAGGTAGAAGACGCCCTCATTTACTACCGGGGGGCCAGTACCTGTGGCCCGAGGGCTTAACGTGCCCACAATGCTCTTGTAGATCAGATCAGATCATATGTAGAGGATTTTAGGAAGGGAGTGTCTGACCCCAGGTCTTAAACAACCCTTAGAAATAGGAAGCTAGGAGATTTGGGCTAGAATGCCCGATAGGAAAGTGACACGGAAGCGAGGTAGAAGACGCCCTTATTTACTACCGGGGGGCCAGTACCTGTGGCCCGAGGGCTTAACGTGCCCACAATGCTCTTGTAGATCAGATCAGATCATATGTAGAGGATTTTAGGAAGGGAGTGTCTGACCCCAGGTCTTAAACAACCCTTAGAAATAGGAAGCTAGGAGATTTGGGCTAGAGTGCCCGATAGGAAAGTTACACGGAAGCGAGGTAGAAGACGCCCTTATTTACTACCGGGGGGCCAGTACCTGTGGCCCGAGGGCTTAACGTGCCCACAATGCTCTTGTAGATCAGATCAGATCATATGTAGAGGATTTTAGGAAGGGAGTGTCTGACCCCAGGTCTTAAACAACCCTTAGAAATAGGAAGCTAGGAGATTTGGGCTAGAATGCCCGATAGGAAAGTGACACGGAAGCGAGGTAGAAGACGCCCTCATTTACTACCGGGGGCCAGTACCTGTGGCCCGAGGGCTTAACGTGCCCACAATGCACTTGTAGATCAGATCAGATCATATGTAGAGGATTTTAGGAAGGGAGTGTCTGACCCCAGGTCTTAAACAACCCTTAGAAATAGGAAGCTAGGAGATTTGGGCTAGAATGCCCGATAGGAAAGTGACACGGAAGCGAGGTAGAAGACGCCCTTATTTACTACCGTGAGGCCAGTACCTGTGGCCCGAGGGCTTAACGTGCCCACAATGCTCTTGTAGATCAGATCAGATCATATGTAGAGGATTTTAGGAAGGGAGTGTCTGACCCCAGGTCTTAAACAACCCTTAGAAATAGGAAGCTAGGAGATTTGGGCTAGAATGCCCGATAGGAAAGTGACACGGAAGCGAGGTAGAAGACGCCCTCATTTACTACCGGGGGCCAGTACCTGTGGCCCGAGGGCTTAACGTGCCCACAATGCTCTTGTAGATCAGATCAGATCATATGTAGAGGATTTTAGGAAGGGAGTGTCTGACCCCAGGTCTTAAACAACCCTTAGAAATAGGAAGCTAGGAGATTTGGGCTAGAGTGCCCGATAGGAAAGTGACACGGAAGCGAGGTAGAAGACGCCCTCATTTACTACCGGGGGGCCAGTACCTGTGGCCCGAGGGCTTAACGTGCCCACAATGCTCTTGTAGATCAGATCAGATCATATGTAGAGGATTTTAGGAAGGGAGTGTCTGAACCCAGGTCTTAAACAACCCTTAGAAATAGGAAGCTAGGAGATTTGGGCTAGAGTGCCCGATAGGAAAGTTACACGGAAGCGAGGTAGAAGACGCCCTCATTTACTACCGGGGGCCAGTACCTGTGGCCCGAGGGCTTAACGTGCCCACAATGCTCTTGTAGGTCAGATCAGATCATATGTAGAGGATTTTAGGAAGTTAGTGTCTGACCACAGGTCTTAAACAACCCTTACAAATAGGAAGCTAGGAGATTTGGGCTAGAGTGCCCGATAGGAAAGTTACACGGAAGCGAGGTAGAAGACGCCCTTATTTACTACCGGGGGGCCAGTACCTGTGGCCCGAGGGCTTAACGTGCCCACAATGCTCTTGTAGATCAGATCAGATCATATGTAGAGGATTTTAGGAAGGGAGTGTCTGAACCCAGGTCTTAAACAACCCTTAGAAATAGGAAGCTAGGAGATTTGGGCTAGAGTGCCCGATAGGAAAGTTACACGGAAGCGAGGTAGAAGACGCCCTTATTTACTACCGGGGGGCCAGTACCTGTGGCCCGAGGGCTTAACGTGCCCACAATGCTCTTGTAGATCAGATCAGATCATATGTAGAGGATTTTAGGAAGTTAGTGTCTGACCACAGGTCTTAAACAACCCTTAGAAATAGGAAGCTAGGAGATTTGGGCTAGAGTGCCCGATAGGAAAGTTACACGGAAGCGAGGTAGAAGACGCCCTTATTTACTACCGGGGGCCAGTACCTGTGGCCCGAGGGCTTAACGTGCCCACAATGCTCTTGTAGATCAGATCAGATCATATGTAGAGGATTTTAGGAAGTTAGTGTCTGACCACAGGTCTTAAACAACCCTTACAAATAGGGAGCTAGGAGATTTGGGCTAGAGTGCCCGATAGGAAAGTTACACGGAAGCGAGGAAGAAGACGCCCTTATTTACTACCGGGGGCCAGTACCTGTGGCCCGAGGGCTTAACGTGCCCACAATGCTCTTGTAGATCAGATCAGATCATATGTAGAGGATTTTAGGAAGGGAGTGTCTGACCCCAGGTCTTAAACAACCCTTAGAAATAGGAAGCTAGGAGATTTGGGCTAGAGTGCCCGATAGGAAAGTCACACGGAAGCGAGGAAGAAGACGCCCTTATTTACTACCGGGGGGCCAGTACCTGTGGCCCGAGGGCTTAACGTGCCCACAATGCTCTTGTAGATCAGATCAGATCATATGTAGAGGATTTTAGGAAGGGAGTGTCTGACCCCAGGTCTTAAACAACCCTTAGAAATAGGAAGCTAGGAGATTTGGGCTAGAGTGCCCGATAGGAAAGTCACACGGAAGCGAGGTAGAAGACGCCCTTATTTACTACCGGGGTGGCCAGTACCTGTGGCCCGAGGGCTTAACGTGCCCACAATGCTCTTGTAGATCAGATCAGATCATATGTAGAGGATTTTAGGAAGGGAGTGTCTGACCCCAGGTCTTAAACAACCCTTAGAAATAGGAAGCTAGGAGATTTGGGCTAGAGTGCCCAATAGGAAAGTGACACGGAAGCGAGGAAGAAGACGCCCTTATTTACTACCGGGGGGCCAGTACCTGTGGCCCGAGGGCTTAACGTGCCCACAATGCTCTTGTAGATCAGATCAGATCATATGTAGAGGATTTGAGGAAGGGAGTGTCTGACCCCAGGTCTTAAACAACCCTTAGAAATAGGAAGCTAGGAGATTTGGGCTAGAGTGCCCGATAGGAAAGTCACACGGAAGCGAGGTAGAAGACGCCCTTATTTACTACCGGGGGGCCAGTACACGTGGTCTGACGGCTTAACGTGCCCACAATGCTCTTGTAGATCAGATCAGATCATATGTAGAGGATTTTAGGAAGGGAGTGTCTGACCCCAGGTCTTAAACAACCCTTAGAAATAGGAAGCTAGGAGATTTGGGCTAGAATGCCCGATGGGAAAGTGACACGGAAGCGAGGTAGAAGACGCCCTCATTTACTACCGGGGGCCAGTACCTGTGGCCCGAGGGCTTAACGTGCCCACAATGCTCTTGTAGGTCAGATCAGATCATATGTAGAGGATTTTAGGAAGGGAGTGTCTGACCCCAGGTCTTAAACAACCCTTAGAAATAGGAAGCTAGGAGATTTGGGCTAGAATGCCCGATAGGAAAGTGACACGGAAGCGAGGTAGAAGACGCCCTTATTTACTACCGGGGGGCCAGTACCTGTGGCCCGAGGGCTTAACGTGCCCACAATGCTCTTGTAGATCAGATCAGATCATATGTAGAGGATTTTAGGAAGGGAGTGTCTGACCCCAGGTCTTAAACAACCCTTAGAAATAGGAAGCTAGGAGATTTGGGCTAGAGTGCCCGATAGGAAAGTTACACGGAAGCGAGGTAGAAGACGCCCTTATTTACTACCGGGGGGCCAGTACCTGTGGCCCGAGGGCTTAACGTGCCCACAATGCTCTTGTAGATCAGATCAGATCATATGTAGAGGATTTTAGGAAGGGAGTGTCTGACCCCAGGTCTTAAACAACCCTTAGAAATAGGAAGCTAGGAGATTTGGGCTAGAGTGCCCGATAGGAAAGTGACACGGAAGCGAGGTAGAAGACGCCCTCATTTACTACCGGGGGGCCAGTACCTGTGGCCCGAGGGCTTAACGTGCCCACAATGCTCTTGTAGATCAGATCAGATCATATGTAGAGGATTTTAGGAAGGGAGTGTCTGACCCCAGGTCTTAAACAACCCTTAGAAATAGGAAGCTAGGAGATTTGGGCTAGAGTGCCCGATAGGAAAGTTACACGGAAGCGAGGTAGAAGACGCCCTAATTTACTACCGGGGGCCAGTACCTGTGGCCCGAGGGCTTAACGTGCCCACAATGCTCTTGTAGATCAGATCAGATCATATGTAGAGGATTTTAGGAAGTTAGTGTCTGACCACAGGTCTTAAACAACCCTTAGAAATAGGAAGCTAGGAGATTTGGGCTAGAGTGCCCGATAGGAAAGTTACACGGAAGCGAGGTAGAAGACGCCCTTATTTACTACCGGGGGCCAGTACCTGTGGCCCGAGGGCTTAACGTGCCCACAATGCTCTTGTAGATCAGATCAGATCATATGTAGAGGATTTTAGGAAGTGAGTGTCTGACCCCAGGTCTTAAACAACCCTTAGAAATAGGAAGCTAGGAGATTTGGGCTAGAGTGCCCGATAGGAAAGTTACACGGAAGCGAGGTAGAAGACGCCCTTATTTACTACCGGGGGGCCAGTACCTGTGGCCCGAGGGCTTAACGTGCCCACAATGCTCTTGTAGATCAGATCAGATCATATGTAGAGGATTTTAGGAAGGGAGTGTCTGACCCCAGGTCTTAAACAACCCTTAGAAATAGGAAGCTAGGAGATTTGGGCTAGAGTGCCCAATAGGAAAGTGACACGGAAGCGAGGTAGAAGACGCCCTTATTTACTACCGGGGGCCAGTACCTGTGGCCCGAGGGCTTAACGTGCCCACAATGCTCTTGTAGATCAGATCAGATCATATGTAGAGGATTTGAGGAAGGGAGTGTCTGACCCCAGGTCTTAAACAACCCTTAGAAATAGGAAACTAGGAGATTTGGGCTAGAGTGCCCGATAGGAAAGTCACACGGAAGCGAGGAAGAAGACGCCCTTATTTACTACCGGGGGCCAGTACCTGTGGCCTGACGGCTTAACGTGCCCACAATGCTCTTGTAGATCAGATCAGATCATATGTAGAGGATTTTAGGAAATGAGTGTCTGACCCCAGGTCTTAAACAACCCTTAGAAATAGGAAGCTAGGAGATTTGGCCTAGAGTGCATGATAGGAAAGTCACACGGAAGCGAGGTAGAAGACGCCCTTATTTTCTACCGGGGGCCAGTACACGAGGCCCGACGGCTTAACGTGCCCACAATGCTCTTGTAGATCAGATCAGATCATATGTAGAGGATTTTAGGAAGGGAGTGTCTGACCCCAGGTCTTAAACAACCCTTAGAAATAGGAAGCTAGGAGATTTGGCCTAGAGTGCCCGATAGGAAAGTCACACGGAAGCGAGGAAGAAGACGCCCTTATTTACTACCGGGGGGCCAGTACACGGGGTCTGACGGCTTAACGTGCCCACAATGCTCTTGTAGATCAGATCAGATCATATGTAGAGGATTTTAGGAAGGGAGTGTCTGACCCCAGGTCTTAAACAACCCTTAGAAATAGGAAGCTAGGAGATTTGGGCTAGAGTGCCCGATAGGAAAGTCACACGGAAGCGAGGTAGAAGACGCCCTTATTTACTACCGGGGGCCAGTACACGCGGTCTGACGGCTTAACGTGCCCACAATGCTCTTGTAGATCAGATCAGATCATATGTAGAGGATTTTAGGAAGGGAGTGTCTGACCCCAGGTCTTAAACAACCCTTAGAAATAGGAAGCTAGGAGATTTGGCCTAGAGTGCCCGATAGGAAAGTGACACGGAAGCGAGGTAGAAGACGCCCTTATTTACTACCGGGGTGCCAGTACACGGGGCCTGAGGGCTTAACGTGCCCACAATGCTCTTGTAGATCAGATAAGATCATATGTAGAGGATTTTAGGAAGTGAGTGTCTGACCCCAGGTCTTAAACAACCCTTAGAAATAGGAAGCCAGGAGATTTGGGCTAGAGTGCCCGATAGGAAAGTGACACGGAAGCGAGGTAGAAGACGCCCTTATTTACTACCGGGGGCCAGTACCTGTGGCCCGAGGGCTTAACGTGCCCACAATGCTCTTGTAGATCAGATCAGATCATATGTAGAGGATTTTAGGAAGGGAGTGTCTGACCCCAGGTCTTAAACAACCCTTAGAAATAGGAAGCTAGGACATTTGGGCTAGAGTGCCTGATAGGAAAGTGACACGGAAGTGAGGTAGAAGACGCCCTTATTTACTACCGGGGGCCAGTACCTGTGGCCCGAGGGCTTAACGTGCCCACAATGCTCTTGTACATCAGATCAGATCATATGTAGAGGATTTTAGGAAGGGAGTGTCTGACCCCAGGTCTTAAACAACCCTTAGAAATAGGAAGCTAGGAGATTTGGGCTAGAGTGCCCGATAGGAAAGTGACACAGAAGCGAGGTAGAAGACGCCCTCATTTACTACCGGGGGCTAGTACCTGTGGCCCGAGGGCTTAACGTGCCCACAATGCTCTTGTAGATCAGATCAGATCATATGTAGAGGATTTTAGGAAGGGAGTGTCTGACCCCAGGTCTTAAACAACCCTTAGAAATAGGAAGCTAGGAGATTTGGGCTAGAGTGCCCGATAGGAAAGTCACACGGAAGCGAGGTAGAAGACGCCCTTATTTACTACATGGGGGCCAGTACCTGTGGCCCGAGGGCTTAACGTGCCCACAATGCTCTTGTAGATCAGATCAGATCATATGTAGAGGATTTTAGGAAGGGAGTGTCTGGCCCCAGGTCTTAAACAACCCTTAGAAATAGGAAGCTAGGAGATTTGGGCTAGAGTGCCCGATAGGAAAGTCACACGGAAGCGAGGTAGAAGACGCCCTTATTTACTACCCGGGGGCCAGTACCTGTGGTCTGACGGCTTAACGTGACCACAATGCTCTTGTAGATCAGATCAGATCATATGTAGAGGATTTTAGGAAGGGAGTGTCTGACCCCAGGTCTTAAACAACCCTTAGAAATAGGAAGCTAGGACATTTGGGCTAGAGTGCCTGATAGGAAAGTGACACGGAAGTGAGGTAGAAGACGCCCTTATTTACTACCGGGGGCCAGTACCTGTGGCCCGAGGGCTTAACGTGCCCACAATGCTCTTGTAGATCAGATCAGATCATATGTAGAGGATTTTAGGAAGGGAGTGTCTGACCCCAGGTCTTAAACAACCCTTAGAAATAGGAAGCTAGGAGATTTGGGCTAGAGTGCCCGATAGGAAAGTGACACGGAAGCGAGGTAGAAGACGCCCTCATTTACTCCCGGGGGCCAGTACCTGTGGCCCGAGGGCTTAACGTGCCCACAATGCTCTTGTAGATCAGATCAGATCATATGTAGAGGATTTTAGGAAGGGAGTGTCTGACCCCAGGTCTTAAACAACCCTTAGAAATAGGAAGCTAGGAGATTTGGGCTAGAGTGCCCGATAGAAAAGTGACACGGAAGCGAGGTAGAAGACGCCCTTATTTACTACCGGGGGGCCAGTACCTGTGGCCCGAGGGCTTAACGTGCCCACAATGCTCTTGTAGATCAGATCAGATCATATGTAGAGGATTTTAGGAAGGGAGTGTCTGACCCCAGGTCTTAAACAACCCTTAGAAATAGGAAGCTAGGAGATTTGGGCTAGAGTGCCCGATAGGAAAGTGACACGGAAGCGAGGTAGAAGACGCCCTTATTTACTACCGGGAGGCCAGTACCTGTGGCCCGAGGGCTTAACGTGCCCACAATGCTCTTGTAGATCAGATCAGATCATATGTAGAGGATTTTAGGAAGGGAGTGTCTGACCCCAGGTCTTAAACAACCCTTAGAAATAGGAAGCTAGGAGATTTGGGCTTGAGTGCCCGATAGGAAAGTGACACGGAAGCGAGGTAGAAGACGCCCTTGTTTACTACCGGGGAGCCAGTACCTGTGGCCCGAGGGCTTAACGTGCCCACAATGCTCTTGTAGATCAGATCAGATCATATGTAGAGGATTTTAGGAAGGGAGTGTCTGACCCCAGGTCTTAAACAACCCTTAGAAATAGGAAACTAGGAGATTTGGGCTAGAGTGCCCGATAGGAAAGTGACACGGAAGCGAAGCAGAAAGGGGGAGGAAGACGCCCTTATTTAATACCGGGGGCCAGTACCCGGGGTCTGACGGCTTAACGTGCCCATCCGACGCACGGCGGATATTTAGTGAATCGAGCGTTCGTACCTGCCTGGGATCGAACCTGAGGCCTTTTCCGTGGCAGTCACGAACGTTGACCACTAGTAGACCACCCGCTGCCATTTGATGGGATGGATGAACAGTGCCCCTAATATTGCGCATGTTCCAGCGTCCCGTCCAGCTTTTTCTAGCCTTGACTGCACAGCCAATCAGAAACTTGCACGCTTCATTTCCTCGTTCTGGGCCTCTGTATGCTTCCTAAATTCCCCCTACATCATTACGTCTAAGCACTAAGACGATGACACCTCCCCTTTTTTGCAATCTTGTCACAAAATGGCCTTCTGCTTTTTCCTCCCTTCTTACTCACAAAAAATGACTTCCCTATCCATTTGCGGAGGATTTTCTTCATTTTTTCGAACTCAGCATTATTTATTTATTATATGCTGTTACAAAACATAATATTACAGTAAGTTATGCATACAAAGCCTATTAAATAGCAAAGGGAACAAGAAAGAAAGGCCTCTCAGGAGTCCTAACAAAACCATTAGCTAACTCAAAAGTAGGAGGCAACTGAGTTTGGCCTTATCATGAATTATTTTTGATAAATAATTAGTATCATTATTTAGATTTAATTAACGAAGATACCTTTTATATTTTTTTAACTCAGTAGGTATTTTTAAGTGTTTTTTAAAGAGCTTTTGTCTATTACTACTTGTTAATTCTAAAGGCAATGAATTCCAATAATCTGGGTCAACATAATTTAAACTTTGTTTGAATAGCTGAGTTTTAGGTTGTATTGGGTAAAGCGGTAATCTATTTTTTGTTTGGTTGTTTTGCAATTAATTTCAATTAAATCTACATGCAAATTTTCTTAAGTCTCTGAAACATGATTTTGCCAAGGTTATAATTTAACAAGTTAGTTAAATCATGCAATGCATTGATGATACGCTTTCCAACATACCAGAAATCATTACACAACTTATGAGGATAATGACTGTGGAATAAATCTCAATCCTGTGTCCTGACCTTTGACCCGATTTCGATTATATTAAACGGAATTGGTTCAGCATGCATCAGAAACAACATGACAATGTTTTGTTGCAATCGAAGCATTTTTACGTAAGTTATGACGCATAAGGGCAATGGAATGGATTCCGCTCCTATGTCCTGACTTTTGAACCCTTTTCGTCCATTTTTAATAGGGTTCGTCCCCAGGTGGTCCCCTACCACATACTAAAATTTATCGTTATAAAACCATTTTTACGTGAGCTATCGTGCGGACGGACAGACAGACATACGGACTAACCTGGAGCATATACGCTTCTTCAACCTACGGTTGGAAAGCGTAAATAAGACATCCTACAGATTTAGTATTTTTCTCTTTTTTTTTTTTTTTAGTCGCCCAAGAATTCTACATGACCACAAATATACACGGGTGACCACCCAAAATGCAACACCGAGAAGGAAGCATCGGATTGGCCTGAAATCCGCAGCATGCGTCGCCCGCGAGAGGACATGCAAACGATTAGCGTTGCAGGGCATATGCAAATCATGTGCGCCAGTTACGCCACCGAGAAACACTATAAGAAGGGCGCAAAGAAGGCGGGGTGTAAGTAGTAGAAGTGTGTTGTGCTGCCGGACCTGTGCATGGGAAGCTCCTTGATGCCTCGTCGCAGAATACGGCAGTATTCCAGCACGTTTCGGAGTTCGACAGAGGACGAATAGTGGCTTATCGCGACAGCGGTTCATCGTACCGAGATATCGGCACCCGTGTGGGATGACATCCAGCCACAGTGAGGCGAGTATGGATTCGGTGGGATACAGGAGGGACGAACGGGCCGACGTGAGCTATTGCCGCAGCCGCGGCGCACCACCGAGCGAGAGGACCGGCATGTTGTGCGGCGGGCATTGACGGCTCGCACCGCCACATCACGAGCGTTTGCGCAGGAATAAGGGTGTGTACGGTGCCCAACAACCTGTGTCAGCACGTACCGTTCGACGTCGTCTGCAGGAGCGGGGACTTGACGCACGGCGCCCATTGCGGCGAATACCATTGACGTTACACCACCGGCGCGTGTGGCGGCAGTGGGCCGTTGAACACCGCACCTGTAGTACGGAATGGCACGACATTGTCTTCCCCGACTTTGCTATCTTGTGCCTACAAAACCACGATGGTCGGATCCTCGTGTGGCGGCACCGCGGCGAGATACTGTATGACGCCTGCATTATGCATCGCCATACCGGTCTGTCCCCTGGCGTTATGGTTTGGGGCGCAATTGGATGTGACACCCGCACCCCTCTGGTACGCATCGCCGGTATACTCAACAGCCACCGGTGCATCTCTGACGTTTTGGATCCTGTAGCCCTCCCTTACCTGCAGGACCTGCCAGCGGCCACGTTTCACGCATCGTGCAACAATTCTTCACAGCCCACCAGGTGTCGCTGCTGCCGTGGCCCGCCTGTTCTCCCGATATGCCGCCCATCGAACACGTCTGGTCGCTGACCGGCAACCGAGTGGCCCGGCAAGCACCACCCGCGGCTACACCTGATGAACTGTGGCAACGTGTGGAAGCAGCCTGGACCGATATACCCCAAGTCCACATCCAAAGCCTCTTTCGTTCCATGCCGCGGCGTGTAGCGTCCGTTACTGCCAAATAATGGGGGCCACACGAACTATTGATGTCTGCGTGTCCGCAAGTCGCACGGGCCTGTAAGCTCAATCGTTTCATCTTTGTATCTGTTGTTATGTGTCCAGTAAATCAGACTTTGCTATCTCGTGTCCTTCTTGGTGTTGCATTTTGGGTGTCCAGCAGTGTAGTTCCAGTTAATCTAAGAACCTAAAAGTGTTCTGTTGTGAAAGAAACGAAACAGCTACCTCGGCTACGAGTAGTTCTTCCAACCGTTTAGAGTGAAAAGTTACCAGACAAAATTGCTATAATTTTCAAAATGCCAGAGCGTTTTAGAAGTACGATAGAAACCTCGTATAACGAGCAGAACAGGAACTTTTATTCATTTTGAATTATTTATTCCGTTTTTTACGCTTTCCAACCGTGGGTTGAAGAAACGTATGCGCTCCAGTTGTGTTCGTCTGTCTGCCCATTCGCACGATAACTCGCGTAAAAAGGGTTCGATTTCGATGAAATTTTAGTATGTGGTAGGGGACAACCTCGGAAGGAACTCTATTAAAAATAGACGAAATGAGGTCAAAGGTCAGGACATGGGGGGGGGGATCCATTCCATCGCCCTTATGCGTCATAACGTACGTAAAAATGCTTCGATTGCGACAAAACTTCATGATGTTGTTCCGGAAATATACTGAAGCGGTTCTGTTTAATATAATCGAAATGGGGTCAAAGGTCAGGGCACAGGAGCGAGATTTATTCCACAGCCATTACCCTCATAACTTGACTAAAAGTACTTCTATTGCAACAAAACTTTGGTATGTTGTTTCGGAGATATACTGAACCAATTGTGTTCAATACCATCGAAATGGGGTCAAAGGTCAGGGCACAAGAGCGAGGTTTATTCCACAGCCATTATCCTCATAACTTGACTAAAAATACTTCTATTGCGACAAAACTTTAGTATGTTGTTTCGGAGGTGTACTGAACCAACTCTGTTTAATACCATCGAAATGGGGTCAAAGGTCAGGGCATAGGAGCGAGATTTATTCCACAGCCATTATCTTCATAACTTGAGTAAAAACTTGAGTAATTTTTTTCTGTTATGTTGGAAAGCGTATCATAATCAATGCATTGCATGTTTTTACTAACTTGCTACTAGTGTAACAATTTACAAAAAACAAAAAATGGCTAAGTGCCGAGCTTTCACTCCAAACGGGAAGCTTTCTCAAGGCCAGTGAACACAGGAATTTCCTTGGGAAAGAAAATAATTTGAAATCTGGTAGCGCGCGCCTACTACGTGTCCAGGTGATACTGCGTCTTGCGCAGTGGCGTATCCCGAGGGGGGTCGGGATTTCAACTTCTCCCTTGAGGGGAGACTGAGCACGAATGTAAAGCGATATATACGTATATACGAGGCTTTCACCAATGAACCAAACCCATGACCCCCCCACCCCCACCCGTAAAAAAATTTATGGCTACGCCACTGGCCTCGCGGAAGGTGGTGTCTCGCGAACTGCCTTTCAAACATTCTTCCTCTTCTAATATCCTACCTCAGTAGGATCTTCCACGCAGTCGAGAATTCGAGGGAAGTGCTCTCATTGCAAGAGTTGGGGTGCATGAATATTTTGACGCTTTCTGTAATCATAGTTCCTTTGTAGTCGATGTACGGAGCGATCCTCTTCATGTCTTTCCACAACGGTATGGCATCACGTTGGGCTACTTCTTTGCATAGCGCCGTTTGGGTTTTCCTGCTTTAATGTCCCTTATGTGTTCTTTCGCCCTAATTGTCAGTGATCTCTTGGTCATTCCAATGAAACCCAAATCACCACCGGCGAACTTGGGTTTCACAAAGGCCTATTTAACTTTTGTTTCACGCAATGTGTGATGGATTACAGAGGTAACGCACATGTCAAGACGACAAGTATCAGCGATAAACCCTTGCCGGCGTATCTTAATTGGGAAACCACTCGGCTCAGGAGCAGAAGAATGTTAATTCGAGTTTCACCAACAGAAGAGAGAGGGTTTGAATTTCACATCGGCGCCCAAACGTAAAAATGAATCTGCTGGCAGTTAGGTTCGTCGAAAGACGTGTGATGCTTTTTCTACACCTCGTCTGGAACTTGTGAGAAGTCCTTCCTCTACAGAGAATTACCTCAAACATGGTTTACGGCAGATCCGAAACAGGCGATTTCATGCCTCTGCCTTTCTCACGAAGGTAGGAGATATATGTGACGTTCCTGTCTCAGACGTAACGTACATGCCAAGACGGCAAGTAGCAGTGATAAGCCTTGTCGGGGTAGCTCAACTGGAAAAGCATTCGTCTTCAGAGCTGACGTACGTGGGTCCGAGTCGCCACCGGCAAATTGGGGTTGCCTATTTAAAGGCAATATGATCGTTTTCAAAGAACTAAATTTAACAAAACCCAGGATTTAAAGTGGAGAGGAAAGCTAAGACGATCTCTTTTATGTTTAGTGAAATTTCATATTGAACGAGACAAAGGAAACCTGCTGCGAACTGTCTTGGAATGGAAGAATAGAAATGGTAGGATCCAAAACGAAACTGCTACAGCACTCGTTGAATCTTGATGTGCTAGTAGAAGTATGTTGACTAAAAAAGCAGTGAGAAGGAAGTACATCTAATCCTCAACAAGCGAGATGTAGAATAGCATCTCCGCTACTTACTCCAATGGGCTATGCCTTAGAAGCAATTCACCAGCAGAGTTGAAAACTAGCGCTCCACTACTCGGCAAAAAGAGAATCGGTGGGTTCAGGCACATGTATTAAGTGGATTTCTGGGCGACGATTGCAGAAAGCAGTAGAATGGGGTTGTGGCCTGTGTGGAAACAGGAGATAGAAATTTATGGAATTGTGTTCGTTGTCCCTTTCAACCTCCAAGTGGGCGTTGCATTGGGAAGATCGATGCTGCTTTTTCTTCATATGTATCGTTTAGCAGCAGCCAATCTCACATAGCCGTCAAGCAGGAAATCCTAAGCACTTTTAAGTGAAAAAGTGTCTAAGGGAAAAATCTTACCCGTAAACCACAACATAACCATTCTTAGAGGGCAACGAAATTGTGAAGCAATGTTACCATATGTTATGATACAGGTGTATGGATATATAATATAAACGTGTATGCATACACTGAAGAGCAATTGAATTAGAGACAGCTGTCGTTATGCAAATGTGGCGCTGTGGGCTGCCCTGTGAACGGAAACGACATGACGTATGCAGCAATCCGACAATATAATGAGTGATGCGACGAAACTCAGTAAGAGTCGAACGCAGTATGGGTAAGACGAAAAATCTAAACACATTTCATCGTGGGCAAATTGTCGGGGCCGGACGAATGGTTCACTCCATCTCGGAAGTCGTACAGGCACTGGAATTTTCACGAGCCACTGTGTCACGGGTACACCGTGAGTACATCGAATCCGGTAAAACCATCCCTGCAAGGGCCAACTGCCGTGGACAACAGCGTGTGGATGAGCGTGGTCATCGTCGGCTAGCTCGCATTATAACAGTGGATAGACGGGCCACAGTGCAAGAAATCACTCGGAAACTTAACGCTGGTTCACAAAAACGTGTAAGCAGCCACACCATCCAGAACCATCTCCTCGCTATGGGGTACAGAAGCCATCGTCCCACGAAGGTACCGCCACTGGATCCAAGACATGTGGGAAAATGTTGCCTGGACTGATGAGTGGAGATTCACGTTGGTACATGCGTATGGCAGGATACGAGTACGGCGCAAATCATACTTCTTGCCAGCAGGGTACTCTTCAAGCTGGTGGGGGTGGTATTCTCCTCTGGGGACTGTTTACATGGACTGAAATGGGACCCCTGATACGTGTGACATCGTCCCTCACAGGTCAACGTTACCGGGATATCCTGGATGACCATTTGCTCCCGTTTGTGCGTCTTCGACATCCCACTGGGGACCTCATCCTGCAACAAGACAATGCAGCTGCCGAATTGTATTCGAATGGTTGGATGAACCCTCCACCGACGTGACCTCGCTTTCTTGGCCAACTAGATCACCTGACCTCAATCCCATCGAGAAAATCTGCGATGCCATCGAGAGAAGTGTTCGAGGCTCTGACCACCCTCAATCAAATCTTCGTGAACTATAGGAGCTTGTTCAGTGGTCGTGAATCCGTATGGCTTCCCAACGCTTCCGGTGTCTTGTCGAGTCCATGCCGACACGAATCGCCGCCGTCATGAGGACGAAAGGTGGTGCTACACGTTACTAGACAGGTATCTCTAATTCAATTGCTCTTCAGTGTATTTTCATGTATATATGTTTTCCGGTTGAAGGATTTTTCACCCCAAACCAGATTTAGAAAGATCTGTAGACCTAGGCCCACATATTTTGGCCCGGTGGGTGTTGTGCTAACCCAAGGATAAAAGAATTCTCTAAATGTACTTGTACTTTCCCATGCTTAAAGACGAAAACCAAATTATCTACACTTTCGAACTGTAGAACCGTAAATTTCTGCTGATTTCCGTACCCCAACACACTTTAATAACACATGTGGAATCTCTACATGTCACATGTATTGTCTTCCAGTCGACCAATTACAGAAACCAGGAGTTCTCCGGTTTGTCATGCCTGTTTACTCCCAATTCGGAGGCGGCTTCGTTAACTGCCGTGGGGAAACGTGTAGAAATGCGAAAGAGCCTATTGCGTCAACCAATGATAAAGCAGAATTTCTTTTGACCGTGACCGTATCTCTGAATAATCGAAAAGCTTTCCTTTTGACCGTGACCTTGTCTATGAATAATCGAAAAGCAGAATTTCTTTTGATCGTGACCTTGTCTCTGCGTAATAGAGGGATATTTTCCGACACAATTGGAAAATTGTTTGGCTACTTTTTGTATGTTCCTTTCTTTTGTAATCCGACACAACTGGAAAATTGTATGGCTACTTTTTGTATGTTCCTTTCTTTTGTAAAAGAGGGATATTTTCCGACACAATTGGAAAATTGTATGGCTACTTTTTGTATGTTCCCTTCTTTTGTAATAGAGGGATATTTTCCGACACAATTGGAAAATTGTATGGCTACTTTTTGTATGTTCCTTTCTTTTGTAATAGAGGGATATTTTCCGACACAATTGGAAAATTGTATGGCTACTTTTTGTATGTTCCCTTCTTTTGTAATAGAGGGATATTTTCCGACACAATTGGAAAATTGCATGGCTGCTTTTTGTATGTTCCTTTCTTTTGTAATAGAGGGATATTTTCCGACACAATTGGAAAATTGTATGGCTACTTTTTGTATGTTCCCTTCTTTTGTAATAGAGGGATATTTTCCGACACAATTGGAAAATTGTATGGCTACTTTTTGTATGTTCCTTTCTTCTGTAATAGAGGGATATTTTCCGACACAATTGGAAAATTGCATGGCTACTTTTTGTATGTTCCTTTCTTTTGTAATAGAGGGATATTTTCCGACACAATTGGAAAATTGTATGGCTACTTTTTGTATGTTCCTTTCTTTTGTAATAGAGGGATATTTTCCGACACAATTGGAAAATTGTATGGCTACTTTTTGTATGTTCCCTTCTTTTGTAATAGAGGGATATTTTCCGACACAATTGGAAAATTGTATGGCTACTTTTTGTATGTTCCTTTCTTTTGTGGAGCTGTAAAAAGCTTCAAGATAATTTAAGGAAACTATCCGTTCAAATGGAAAATACGGAAGTGGATGATGGTGTTGCAAAATTAATAAATAAGTATTTCGATTCCCTAAGTTTTACGAAAGTGTATGTAACCAACGGAAGACCAAACTCAAACCTGAATCCTTTAACCTCGTCGTTAAATAAACAGCGAAAACCTACAAATGACATTTCATCACTTCTATTTACCAAACAAAATGGATTTGTACTAGTTGAAAACTCCAAAAGCTGTTTTGTTAGCCTTGTTTATTATTTTGTAATAAAAATTATGAGAAACTGTTTCTTGTTTACAAGTGGTTGTAACACTTTCAATAATTTACTTCAAGAGTAAAAGAGATGCCATTTACTTATCTATACCATGTGAAAGAGAAAACATGAAAGTTTTCTTGTTGTTGCTGCCCAGGCATGTATTTTCATCATTCGCCGCTAGTTGGCGTTACCTGTCGTACTTTTACCACAAGCATAGCCATGTTGAACGATAGTGGCTTCCGGGGCCTCCCAGAAAAAATACTTACGTGCCAATGCTCAGCACTGGATGCCGCGGGTGGCCTAGTGGGCAACGCTCGTGACTACCACGGAAAGGACCTCCGGTTCGATCCCAGGCAGGTACGAACGCTGGATCCACTAAATGTCCGCCGTGCGTCAAATGGGCACGTTAAGCCGTCGTACCCCGGGTACTCCCCCCCGGTAATAAATAAGAGCGTCTTCCTCCCCCTTTCCACCTCGCTTCCTTGTCACTTTCGTATCGGGCACTCTAGCCCAAATCCCCTAGCTTCCTATTTCTTAGGGTTGTTTAAGACCTGGGGTAAGATACTCTCTTCCTAAAATCCTCTACACATGATCACATGCTCAACACTGGATAATCAGAAACAGATGGAACTTGGTCATGTGTTGGTTGAAGGTTGGTGCGAACAGTTTTATCGTTGTCCGATAGATGGCGCTCGTTGTATCACTTAGATAAAAAGTGTCATAAACTTTTTATACATAGCTTGTATGCTGAGTTAACTTTGCATTAGGAACACATACGTAATAACGAGTTGATCCACCTTTCGGTGCAATCACGGCTCGCAGACGCCTAGGAACATATTCTGCAAGGTGTCGAACATCCTCCATGCATAACTTGACCCGTGTCCGATCAGGAAGCACCGTCAGTTCCCACTCATCACGTGGAGGAGGATCAGCAGTTCTAACACCCCGTTTTAGCATGTTCCACAAATGTTCATTTGGGTTACAGTCAATGGAGTTTGGGAGCCAAGGCAATGTGGCGAATTCGTTATCGTGTTCCTCTAACCACTCAGTAGTTATACAAACCCGATGACACAATGCGTTTTCTTGTTGAAAAATGGAATTGTGGGCCGGGTGAACGCCCTGCATATATGGAAGGCAATGATGGGCTAAGAGGTCCCTGTAGTGTCTACCAATCAGCGTTTGTGGGACGATAACCAATGGACCTAAGGCTTGCCAGCAAAAAGCTCCCCAGACCAAAACGCGACATCCACGGACCAGTTGAACCCTAACTATGCAACCAGGGGATAGGGCTGCATGCTGTTTATGCCATATCCTAACCCTACCATCAGCATGTTGCAGCAGGAAACTGGATTTATCACTCCAGACAACCTTCTTCCATCTGCTGATGGTCCATTGCCGACGTTTCTTGGACCATACGAAGCGCTGTTTGTGATGATTTGGCGTCATCGTGGCAACCCCTGTTGTCTTCTGGATGTAGAACCCCAGACGAAGCAAGGAACGGCTTATGGTGTACGTGTAAATAGGTAGAAATACACCACTGTTGTTCTGGTATGTGAGCTGGGTAACTACTTCTCGTCGTTGTTGATATTTCAGTAGTGACACCCATAGCTCACCTCTAGGATCAAACACGAGTGGCTGATCAATGCGAGCATCTCTTCTGGATGTCTGTGCATGGTTAATCTAGTCCTGGTACACCCCTGATACAGTAGTACGGGAGCAGCCAACAAGTGTGGCTGACCAATGCGGGCCATTCTGCTGGATGTCTGCGCATGGTTAATCCAATCCTGGTACACCCTTGATACAGTAGTACGGGAGCAGCCAACAAGTGTGGCTGACCAATGTGGGCCCTTCTGCTGGATGTCTGTGCATGATTAATCCAATCCCGGTACACCCTTGATATAATAGAAAGGGAGCAGCCAAGAAGTGTGGCTGACCAATGTGAGCCCTTCTGTTAGATATCTCCGCTTGGTTAATCCAGTCCTGGTACACCCTTGATATAATAGAAAGGGAGCAGCCAACAAGTGTGGCTGACCAATGTGAGCCCTTCTGCTGGATGTCTCTGCATGGTTAATCCAGTCCTGGTACACCCTTGATACAGTAGTACGGGAGAAGTCAACAAGTGTGGCTGACCAATGTGAGCCCTTCTACAGGATATCTGTGCATGGTTAATCCAATCCTGGTACACCCTTGATACAGTAGTACGGGAGAAGTCAACAAGTGTGGCTGACCAATGTGAGCCCTTCTACAGGATATCTGTGCATGGTTAATCCAATCCTGGTACACCCTTGATACAGTAGTATGGGAGCAGCCAACAAGTGTGGCTGACCAATGTGAGCCCTTCTGTTGGATGTCTGTGTATGGTTAATCCAGTCCTGGTACACCCTTGATACAGTAGTACGGAAGCAGTCCTGGATACAATAGTACGGGAGAAGCTCAACAAATGTAGCTGACCAATGTGAGCCCTTCTTCTGGATGTCTGTGTATGGTTAAACCAGTCCTGGTTCACCCTTGATACAGCAGTACGGGATCATAGTTAATCCAATCCTGGTACACCCTTGATACAGTAGTACGGAAGCAGCCAGCAAGTGTGGCTGATCAATGTGAGCCCTTCTGCTGGATGTCTGTGCATTCTTAATCCAGTACTGGTACACCATTGATACAGTAGTACTGGAGCAGCCAACCAGAGTGGCTGACCAATGTGAGCCCTTCTGCTGGATGTCTCTGCATGGTTAATCCAGTCCTGGTACACCCTTGATAGAGTAGTACGAGAGCAACCAACAAGTGTGGCTGACCAATGTGAGCCCTTCTGCAGGATGTCTGTACATGGTTAATCCAATCCTGGTACACCCTTGAAAAAGTAGTTCAGGAGTAGCCAACAAATGTGGCTGACCAATGTGAGCCCTTCTTCTGGATGTCTGTGTATGATTAATCCAGTCCTGGTACACCCTTGATACAGCAGTACGGGAGCAACCAACAAGTGTGGCTGACCAATGTAAGCCCTTCTGCTGGATGTCTGTGCATGGTTAATCCAGTCCTGGATAAAATAGTACAGGAGAAGCTCAACAAATGTGGCTGACCAATGTGAGCCCTTCTTCTGGATGTCTGTATATGGTTAATCCAATCCTGGTACACCCTTGATACAGTAGTACGAGAGCAGCCAACAAGTGTGGCTGACCAATGTGAGCCCTTCTGCTGGATGTCTGTGTATGGTTAATCCAGTCCTGGATATAATAGTACGGGAGAAGCTCAACAAATGTGGCTGAACAATGTGAGCTCTTCTGCTGGATGTCTGTGTATGGTTAATCCAGTCCTGGATATAATAGTACGGGAGAAGCTCAACAAATGTGGCTGACCAATGTGAGCTCTTCTTCTGGATGTCTGTGTATGGTTAATCCAGTCCTGGTACACCCTTGATACAGCGGTACGGAAGCAGTCCTCGATACAATAGTACGGGAGAAGTTCAACAAATGTGGCTGACCAATGTAAGCCCTTCTGCAGGATGTCTGTGCATGGTTAATCCAATCCTGGTACACCCTTGAAAAAGTAGTACGGGAGTAGCCAACCAGAGTGGCTGACCAATGTGAGCCCTTCTTCTGGATGTCTCTGTATGGTTAATCCAATCATAGTACACCCTTGATACAGTAGTACGGGAGCAAACAACAAGTGCTGCTGTTTTCGAAATACTGGCTCATGCCCTCCGGGCTCCAACTATATGGTCTTGGTCAAATTGGCTTAAGTCGCCACGTTTCGCCATTGTTGTCAAACGTTTAGTGGTTACGTACAGAGGATGAATGGGCATTATAGTAGCCGCACGTGACGCTGATGTCACGTGGTACTTCGTTATCGACCTGAGTATGTAAAACGGTGAAGTGTTCCCAATGCATAGCTAACTCAATGTATAAGATGTGCCCAAAAAGCGTGTATTGTAACTTCGTATGAAACCATAAATGAAATATTTGACACTTCTCAAGAATCTGGGCATAACTTTAATGACAACATTAAAGAATGTACAAAATACAGATGTTTGAATCGATGACGTTTTTGATGCTGAATTCTACAGATTTCATTGGTCGATGACGTTTTTGATGCTGAATTCTACAGATTTCATTGGTCGATGACGTTTTTGATGCTGAATTCTACAGATTTCATTGGTCGATGACGTATTTGATGCTGAATTCTACAGATTTCATTGGTATGTACAAATGAATCGGTTAACTTTGAAACACCACACGTGCACTTGCATTTCGTATCTGATAAAAAATTTCTATAATCATTTCCTGATATTTTGTGAGTTTCTAGCCTGCGCAATTTTTCTTTATCACCTGCAAAAACAAAAACAAAACAGAGAAGGCGCTTCAAATCAAAGAATGCCGTTCTTCACATTCGCAGTACGATGGCAGTAGAAAGACATCCTCTTTGACGATTCCTTCAGGCTGAAGTGACAAGAGGGGCACGCGACTAAATTGCTGGAAACATTCTTTTGCGCATGCGTTGTTGACATCACTGCAAATAATACACAGTAAAAGAAATCAGATAAGTCTGAACAAGTTTGTTTTAAAACACTCATGAACCACTAATTTACGAGTATATGGAACATTATTTGGAACCACTATTTTATAAGAAATAATTATTCAGGATCACTAATTTATAAGAAGTAATCATTCAGAGCCCCTAATTTGTAAAGAATAATCTTACAGAACCACTAATTTGTAAGGAATAATCATTCGAAACCGCAAATTTATAAGGAATAACTATTTCGAAGCGCTGATTCGTAAGGAATAATCTTACAGAACCACTAATTTGTAAGGAATAATCATTCGAAACCGCAAATTTATAAGGAATAACTATATCGAAGCGCTGATTCGTAAGGAATAATCTTACAGAACCACTAATTTGTAAGGAATAATCATTCGAAACCGCAAATTTATAAGGAATAACTATTTCGAAGCGCTGATTCGTAAGGAATAATCATTCGAAACCGCAAATTTATAAGGAATAACTATTTCGAAGCGCTGATTCGTAAGGAATAATCATTCAGAACCACTAATTTATAAGGAATAATTATTCAGAAGCACACATTTTTAAGGATTAATTATGCGTCATTTCGTCTCTAATTTTAAGAAACTTCATTTTTTTTCGTCAGTTCGTCGGTGACAAATTCTTCACACATACAAAGTGATTAGACGTAGTGTTTTTGATGGTTATCCTGTTGAAAGAAATGGTAAGACGTATAACGAAGTAAATTTCTCCGTCATTTTTGTCCACGCCGAGGATCGAACCCGAGTCCACTTATTCCGGAACAAGTCGCTCTACCAACTGAGCTACGCAGACGTTCGTTTCCGCTGCTATCTGCCTTTATGTCGTGTGCGTCCTGCGGGGCAGGCACATCACATCTCCCCCCGGAAAGAGGGCCGGGGGTACGGCCCACTGGTCAGCCGTGACCATGAATCGTTGCAGACAGCCATCCGCTGTAGAACGTGCACTTGAGAACTCCCAGTCAATCTGGTGTGTGGAATGCAACGTCACACACACATTTATTTTTCGAAGCGCTGAAGAAGGGATTCTCTTATTTTTCCTATCTCGCGGTGTGGAAAGAACATCAAACCATTGCGAGATCTATAACGGCCGGGTCATCCGGGAAGTTCGGACGCCATTATAACGAAGTAAATTTCTCCATCATTTTTGTCCACTCCGTGGATCGAACCCGAGTCCACTTATTCCGGAACAAGCCGCTCTACCAACTGAGCTACGCAGACGTTCGTTCTCGCTGCTATCTGCCTTTATGTCGTGGGCGTCCTGCGGGGCAGGCAAGTCATAGACGATAAAACTTCCCTTAACGGACACACTTCGGATATGAGCACCTCCCTGTTATGGCCACTGTAATGCATCCTTGCAATGTACATTACCCCCTCTCTTTTGCGCAGTCTCTTAGATATGGATAAGGGCATCGATCAGAACATTCCAAATGCATATTTAGAACGTTCTGGTAACGGCAGTGCGCATGAATTCAACTGCATTAATCATCAGGATTTCGTAAGCGACAGCGCCGGCGGCGGCTGTGTTCTCTTCCATCATTCCCTTTTCTGTGAGAAATTAACTGCCCTGAATGTTTTTCCTTGCCTTCTGATGAAAAGACTCCAGTATTTCGCGTTTTTCACCTATCCTGACTTTTCTTTTTCGTTAGATGGCTTCTGAGTTTACGAGTAGGTATGGTAAAGCTATGAACCTGATTGCTCCATTGCAAATTCACTTTCATCGCCAAACTGTAATAGTAAAAAGTTCTAAACAAACTAGCATAACAGATTTGTTCATGTCATCTGAATAAGAATACATACAGTGATGTCACTCTATTGGGGTGTCAGGAAAAAAACGGTGAGGGGTTTTTTATACAACAATTTCGCTTACCCAGAACCTTCAAAGATTTCAAGCTAAATTTCAAAGTATTAGGCGTGCAACTTAATTCTCTGCCATAGGAACGACACGTTGACAACAAATTATAGCAAATCGAATACGTACCTAATCAGGGAAATAATCCCCGTCGTGTTGGATACATTTGAGCCATCTGTCAGGGAGCTGCCGAATGCCACTGCGGAAAAAGGAGGGCTGTTTCGAATTGATCAATACTTGTATGTATAACGAAGTAAATTTCTCCGTGATTTCTGTCCACGCCAGGATTCGAACCCGGATCCCCTCATTCCGGAATAAGTCACTCTACCAATTGAGCTACGCGGACGTTTTATTCTGATTCCTATCTGCTTTTATTTCGTGTGCGTCCTTCTGGCAGGTACGTCACATCTACTGGTACGTTACATCATCTCCCCCTTATTTTTTTATTATTATTTTTTTTTTCGAAGTGCTGGAGAAGGGATTCTCTTGTTTTTCCTTTCTCGCGGTGTGGAAATAACATCACACCATTGCAAGATTTTGAACGGTCGGGTCATCCGGATAGTTCGGGCGCCATTATAACGAAGCAAATTTCTCCGTCATTTCTGTCCACGCCAGGATTCGAACCCGGATCCCCTCATTCCGGAATAAGTCACTCTACCAATTGAGCTACGCGGACGTTTTATTCTGATTCCTATCTGCCTTTACGTCGTGTGCGTCCTTCTGGCAGGTACGTCACATTTCCTGGTACGTTACATACGGACCTACTCGACAGAAGTGAAGTGCGTATCACTCAGGTGATGTTGCAAGGAGCGAAAGAGGTGATAATCCGACGGGGCGACGTCTGGAGGGGCGACTTCGGGGGAACAAAATCTCCCATCTTAGGTCGGTGATCGTGTTCATAGTTGTTTTCGCGGTGTGAGGACGCGCGTTATCCTGAAGCAACAGGTTCGACACTCTGCCCTTGATGGTGTATGGCCTTTTCGCCTCCACTGCGTCACTCACACGAATGAGCTGCAGACAACAACGCTCAGCATTGACCGTTTCACGAGGTTTGAGGAAATCATAGTGTACGACACCGCGCTGATCCCACCATATGCAAAGCAACAACTTCCTGGCATGAATATTTGGTTTGGTGGTACTGTTGGTAGGCTGACCTGGATAAGCTCGCGATTTGCGCCGCTTAGGATTATCGTAGAGGATCCATTTCTCATCACAGGTCAAAATCTTGTGGAGGAAATCCTTCTTCTTGAATCTGGAGAGCAAGGACACAGCAACATCGTAGAGCTTAGGCTTGTTCACAGCTGTGAGTTGGTGGCCCACCTAATGGCCCTCCTTGTGAATCCGTCCAAGCTTGTGCAGGCGCTTTGCAATGGCTTGCCGTGTTGCTTCAAATTCCTGGGCGAGCTCTGACTCTGTGCGACAGGGATCCGCGTCCAACAGTTGTTCCGGTTCCTCATCATCAATTTTCTGCGGCTGTCCCGGACGTTCTGCATCACAGAGATCGAGGTTCCCCTGACTAAACCACTGGAACCACTTCTTACACGTACTGTAGGACACAGCAGCCTCACCCAAAGCAGCACAGATCATTTACACTTTTTTTCAGCTGAAACGCAAACAGGAGGCGGTGCCTCAAATGTTGCTTCTCGAACGACATTGCTTTCATCGTCAACTTTCGTCCCTCCTGTCACTACAGCTGTGAGCCGTTACGATTGCCTGGAAAGCTGTTGGATGGCGCTGCAATCAGCCATTATCGCACACAGCTATTTGTATCTGCAGACGTTCTGTGATCGCTTGCGGTTAGTGGCCGAGAATTAAGTTGCACACTTAATACATGCCATCGTGTTCAATTGTTTGAACCCATCTGTTTGGCATTTATTAAATTACTGCATGGTGCCAAACTTTCGATTAAGATACAAAGAACTGAGTCCAAAGTTGTCAACTGCTTGCCACGGAGAAAATGGTCCATCGCACAAAACAAGTGCTAGTCTGAAGGACACAAGGTCGGGCTGAATGCGGCAGTCGCTCCATTCCATTCCATGCTGTTCATGAAGTTTGACTCGGGTCCGATTAGCGGTATGAGGTTTTGCATTGTATTTGCAGCAGTGCTTGCTTTCGATTGGCTAAGCCAGGACACTTCCGCCGAAGTTTCCCTACATCCTGTCCAGTTGTTAAGAATATAGTTCGGCATTCATAGATTGACCATTCAGAATGAGCTGCAACGTGCCTGCCCCGCAGGACGCACACGACATAAAGGCAGATAGCAGCAAGAACGAACGTCTGCGTAGCTCAGTTGTTAGAGCGACTTGTTCCGGCATAAGTGGACCGGGGTTCGATTCCCGACGTGCACCAAAAATGACGAAGACATTTACTTCGTTGTAATGGCGCCAGAACTTCCCGGATGACCCGGCAGTTAAAGATCTCGCAATGGTGTGATGCTCTTTCCACACCGCGGGACAAGAAAAATAAGAGAATCCCTTCTTTAGCGCTTCGAAAAATATATGTGTGTGACGTTGCATTCCACACACCAGATTGACTGGGAGTTCTCAAGTGCACGTTCTACAGCGGATGGCTGCCTGCAACGATTCGTTGTCGCGGCTGACCCGTGGGCCATGCCCCGGCACTCTTTCTGGGGGGGGAGATGTGACGTGCCTGCCCCGCAGGACGCACACGACATAAAGGCAGATAGCAGCAAGAACGAACGTCTGCGTAGCTCAGTTGTTAGAGCGACTTGTTCCGGAATAAGTGGACTCGGGTTCGATCCCCGGCGTGGACCAAAACTGACGGAGAAATTTACTATAGAGCCCAAAATGGATTACACTTTCATGATTTTCCTTTGAGTGTCCATTTATTATATCAACAATGGACAACTAGAGAAGCTCATTAGTTCCATGCCAATAAGGTGTAGCTTGTTACTAAGAAACCGTGGTTTCTCAATTAAATATTAAAGCTTGTTTGCTTGTTGGCAATCTATTTCAAGTGTCCTGCAAGTTTCAATAATGTACTGTATAGTAATTTTGTCTTAAATGCATTGTACACTAATTTCACAAATTCCACTATTTTGTTTGCTTTTTATGAGTAGACACTGTACCTTTGCTTGTAACTTCACTTCTACTACTGGTAATAACATTCAGTAAAACTATTTGAATTTAGCATAAAATTTCCTTTAAAATAATGTATGATATGTGTTCCGGACTATACCATTACACTGTAAAAGTTGACTTCAAAAATCAAAAATTGACTTTCGGTCTACTGAGGAAGGACTTTTGGCCACGATTGTACAGGGTGTCGGAGAATTATTGGACACATTACAAAATTATGTACAAAAGAAACTATGAGCATCGTCTGTTTTTCTATGTCACGTATTACTAACACGGTTTCTATATTTTTGTTTTGTAGAATTGTTATTCCCAGAATCCGATAGATGGCGCTGGGTGTGGCCTGGTTAGGAATGTATGAGAAATGCGCAATCAGTAGTCATGTCATCCATACAGCAGAAGGCGATGTGCGTGTTATGGTTTGCGGAATTAAAGTCTGTCATTAAATTTAAAAGACGGTACCGTTTAGAGTATGGCTGTAATCCTCCGTCAACGAATTCAATTAAGCGGTGGATAAAACAGTTTAAAGAAACTGGCAATGTGAAACATCGTGAAGGAGCCGGTAGGCCTAGCGTCAGCGGTAGGACGGTTGACAAATTTAATGAAAGTTTCCGACGAAGCCCCAGGAAATCCTTTCGTAAAGCAAGCAGAGAACTGTGCATTCCGAATTCGACAATTCACGATATCTTGCACAAGAAATTAAAGTTTCATGCTTATAAAATTCAAATAGTGCAAAAGATGCATGTAAATAATCACACTCTGCGATACGATTTCGCTGTGGATATGCTGGATCGAATGGAAAACGACGAAAACTTTCTCAGTACTGTACTTTTTAATGATGAATCCACATTCCATGTATCAGGTATTGTGAATCGTTACAACTGTAGGATATAGGGCAGTGAACCGCCTCATGCTGCTATTGAACTGGAACGTGATTCTCCAAAAGTGAATGTGTGGTGCGCCTTATCAAAAAGAGAAGTGATTGGCCCTTTCTTCTTCTGCGATAAAACTATAAATGGTGGCATTTACTTGCATATGCTTGAAAATTTCGCTATACCCCAGATCAAAAGATATGACAACGTCGTTTTCCAACAAGACAGCGCGCCTTCGCATTGGTCAACGTGTGTACGCAAGTGCCTAAATGAATATTTTCCCAACAGATGGTTTGGACGTGGTGGTCCCATTCCGTGGCCTCCTCGCTCTCCAGATCTAACTTCATTGGATTATTTCATGTGGGGTTATGTGAAGGATCGTGTCTATCAGACGCCTTGTACTGATTTGCAGGAACTAAAGCAGCGTATCACAGCTGCTATTAATTCCATAACTCCTCAGATGCTTGCCAACACATGACATGAAATCGAGTATCGCTTGGACGTACTACGAGCAACCAAGGGATCTCACATCCAAATTTATTAACTTGTGTAGCTATTTTGTAAGTTAGTACAATCAGTTTCTTTCTATCTGTTTAACGTTTTGTTTTATATAATTTTGTAATGTGTCCAATAATTCTCGGACACTCTGTATATTAGTTACAGCAGTTAAATCCAAAGGGCGAGATCCATAGGGTGAGACGTCTCAACAGCTGAGCCCATCTTACGGATTTATGATGTCAGAAGCTGAGAGAAAATTACGCATTGCACTGTTGATTCTTGGCCAAGGCGAACACGCTCGGATAGATATCGAGAGATCTGGGATTCGGATCCCCGGCAGTGACCAAATAACCATTATTCGGTTGCTATGTGTTGATAAAACGTGGAAAGAGCGATGTCTTTGTTTATCCACTCACGCCACGTATTTGGAAGATTTTCAGGATAATAATATTTATTCTAGTGATACAGGTAATTAATACACTGGCAGAAAGTGAAAAAAGAACACCAAGAAGGAGCCGTCTGATACCAACGAAATTTATACAGCATAATAACGGAATACAGAGGATAACGTGATCAAAGCATTATGACGAAATACAGCTGTATTTGCTGGTAAACTGAAAAATAACATTTCCATGTAACATGGTTAGTACGAGGTTGAACCGCCATGAATTGCGTCACACTGTGCAATTCTGGCATGGAGTCTGTCGTACAGATGTTGGATGTAAGTTTGGGGTATTGAGTTCCAAGCATCCTCAACTTGAATGCGTAAATCAGGGATGGTCGTGGCTGGCCGTGGAGACTGGATAAGTCGTTGTCCCATAAAATCCCACACGTGCTCAATGGGGGACAAATCCGGTGAACGTGCAGGCCATGGAAGTTGTCTCACACCCTGAAGTGCATCTTGCGTTGCACGTGCCGTGTGTGGGCGTGCGTTATCTTGCTGGAAAACACCACGATGGACCGACCTTACAAATGGCACAACAACGGGCTGAATGATGTTGTTGATGTAGGAGGTGCAGTTTAACGTACCCAGTACAAACACTAGTTGTGTATGGAAGTGATAGAAGATCGCTCCCCACACCAGGAGACCAGGTGTAGGCCCTGTGTGTCGCTGGCGGATGCAAGAAGGGCAGAGACGCTCCCCTGTGCTTCTGCGAACACGCATACGGCCATCGGAGGCTCCCAAGCAGAATCTGCTTTCATCGCTAAACACGACAGATCGCCATTGCGTTCTCCAGTGCAGACGTTGGCGACACCACTGCAGCAGTTTCTGACGGTGGGCTGGAGTCAGAGGTACACATGCCAGAGGCACACGTGCACGTAGTCCTGCATCCAGTAGACGGTTGCGGATTGTTCGCACAGTCGCCTCAGGTGCAACGGCAGCTCGGATTTGCGTCGCAGTGGATGTTCTGCTTTACAACGACGCTCTTCTTATGCGTCGATCTGTCCGCTCATCAGTCCGTCTGTGACTCCCAGTTCCACGTCTTCTCGTGTGGGAATGTTCCTCGGACCATCTACACCACCATCTTACCACCACCGATACTTCCCGTCCAATTCGCTCCGCAATACGACGATACGACCACCCGGCCTCGCGGAGTCCGACTAGACGACCACGCTCAAAATCCGATAACTGCTGAAATCGTACACGTCTTCCATGTCCAGGCATTGCAGCTTCTTCAGGATCTTCGCACGTGTCCGTACGCCGACGACTGATTACATTCACTTCGCCGTACTCCTTAAATACCACCGACGATAATTTGCATATTATGCCGTGCTGTAGCGTAAGCGCTCACCGGTTGGTCAAGAAATTAACATCACACCTACGTAAACTCGACCCCATTAACATATATAAATTTCATGATCGTCCGCCAATTCCTTCTTGGTGTTCTTTTTTCACTTTCCGCCAGTGTATTTTAATTATGTTTTTTCTCATTTGTTTTCTTATTTTTCTATAGTTTTTTTTTCATTTTAAATAGAGAGCAGAGGGACTATGTCAGTCCAATTTGGCCTTTTCCCCTCTTTTGCTACCGTGTTGTTACATTATTATTAGCTTGTTTGTTTCTTTATGTATTCAACAATGTATATTTTTGTAACAACTAAAAGTGTTTGATTCATTGATTGATTGATTATAAAGCACCCGAAAAGACACAAAAAATGCGGGAAAAGAAGCAAATATTAAAATAATGTTAATGAACACTTACGATGCAAATGAAAATTTGATTAACACGCACGTAATTTTCCACTTTTCCACCCAATGTCTGACTACACCATAATTATGGCATGCTCATCGGGTTTTGACGGGCCTTTTCATTGGCGAAATTGTCAATTACTGAAGAATAGTCTATACCCAGGGTTATGTCCTTTCCTACACATATTTTCACGAATGAGTTAAACTTTTTTTTCTTCCAGTAAAGTCCTTTTTTTCATTTTTTATTCTTGAGACAGCTGAAAATGATCTTTCAGCAGAACATTTCGCGGCTGGTAAGGTTAAACATGTTCTCAAAGCTATTTCTAAGTTTGGAAATGTACTCTGAAGAGTGTCATCAATGATGAAAGTGTACATATTCCGTGCTGTGCTCAAGTCCTCGGCATTCATATACACTGGTGTGCAAAAATTAAGGACGAATAGGAGAACTTAGCATAACAGCGGAACGAGCAGGCATAACGGACCGAAAGACCGCTCAGGAGATAGACTAGGGTCCGGTACGGTAGGGCATGCGCATATATGCAGCATGACGTAGGGGAGCGGGGGAGTGTCGGAAGGGTATAAAGCACACGGGCGGTGTACGCTCAGCAATTCGGTGAAAGCTATTGCACGGTGTACATTGGTTTGAGTGACGTCGAGTTGCGGCCACCGTGTGATATGGCCAACAGGCAATCCAGTAGACGACATCTGGATGACTTTACCCGAGGTCGCGTCATTGGGAAGTTGTAAAAAGGTGGAAGTGTGACTAGTGTGGCCGAGGAGTTCGGGATCGCTCACAGCATCGTTTCACGAGCTTGGAGAGCATTTCAAACGACAGGAACAGCTGTCCGAGAGTTTAGCAGTGGTCGTCCACGAACAACCATGGCGGCGGACGGCCGGTATATTTTCCTACAGGCGAGAAGAGACAGACGGCAGACAGCGGGAGAAATCGCAAGGCACATGCAACAGACAACTGGACGTCCGTTATCGCGTTTTACCGTGGCCAGGAGGCTGCACAAAGGTGGTCTATTTGCACGACGACCAGTACGGTGTGTGCCATTAACACCTGCTCATCGGAGACGGCGGTTTCTGTTGTGCCAGGAACACAAGAACTGGACACATCAGCAATGGGGTCAAGTTCTCTTTACGGATGAGGGCCGATTTAGTCTGACGAGCGATTCTGGACGTATACACATCTGGGGAGAGCAGGGAACACGCAATCACACCTCCAAAATCATCGAAAGGGACCGGTTTGGAGGTGGCGGAGTTCTCGTTTGTGGCGGTATCATGCTTGGTAGCCGTACTGACCTCCACATCTTCCAAGGAGTTTCAGTCACTGGTGTCCGCTATTGCGCCGAGGTTCTCCTGCCTCACGTGCGTCTGTTTAGAGGTGCTGTGGGTCCTGAGTTCCTCTTCATGGACGACAACGCTACACCTCATCGCACAGTGGCTGTCGCAGAGCTGTTGGAGAGTGAAGATATTCAACGCATGGATTAGCCCACAAGGTCCCCGGACCTAAATCCAATCGAACACGTGTGGGACCTTCTCGGGAGACGCTTGGCAGCACGTCACCAGCCGCCAGCAACGATCCCGCAGCTGCGATTGGCGCTACAAGAGGAATGGGCCGCGATGCCTCAACAGCTCCTTGACAACCTCGTCCTCAGCATGAACAGACGTTGTAAATCCTGCAATGCAGTCAGATGTGATCATATCCCCTACTAAAGACTAGATTTTTCTTGGCAGCCGCCTGTCACATGGACGTTTCTGTCTTCTGTCCAGTTGTGCTCGAAGCTACCTTTTCAATAAAGTGCCTTTGTATCCTTTGGATTCCTTGTTTGGACGGTTTTGCACACTTGTCCCATACTCTTACATCTTGGGGATTTTATGGTATGATTTGAGTCGATGTGGAGCACTTCTGCATGACGTTACATTCGAAAAACCGTGGCGTCCAAAATTTTTGCACGCCAGTGTATAACTGGAAAAGTTGAAATTCATGGCTGAGAAAGTTTTCTATGTCTCCTTGGTACCTATGAACAAGTTTATTTGGTCTAGCTTCTATGTCACGAGCACTGGTCTCATTCAAATCCCTGAAAAGTTCTAACCTTTGCAATACAACTTCGTATGATTTCCTCCTGTTTGCTAAATTACTAATTAAATTACCCATAATCATAAAAACTGTGTTTACTCTTGCTCAGTTAACGATCTCCGTCCACGCATATGGAGTGACGACTACAAATAATTTAAGTTTTAAAAAATAATATATTTTGTAAAATTCTTTAAGTAAAAATTTTCTTGGGTGGGGGTGCTAAAATATTCATAAAAAAACTCTTAGAGCTTTGTGCCCCGCTAAATGAGGCTCTGCCCCACTGGGCCCGTTGCTTATATCGGCTTTGACAGTGTAATTGAATTAATGGATTTGGATACGAACAAAACCCAGTAAATAATGGATTTTTTTCTGTGTCCAAACTCGTTTGGCCGTCGCAGAAGATGGTTGTTGATACTTCCACTAGTTGACCTGCTATGAAATTTCACGGGGCTTCGCTCAAGGACGTTATATTACTGGAGACACCACTCCTATCCACGCAGCATTGGCCGCCATAAGTCACCGTCCGTGCTGCAAATGACGTCATGAGCAGGCACGACGCAGCCTGCAGAAGAGAAGCTGCTTGGAAACCAATGGAACAAAAGCTTCTAAGCGTATAAACAGATAAAATGAGTAATTCAGTAATCTTTATCAATGATACACAAGCTTACTGTTTCATCAACGGTATAATTTAGCTCATTTTTGCCTGCTTGTGACGTCACACCGCAGAGTAGCTGTGACCTATGGCGGCAGAGCCAGTGGTTTCTCCAGTAATATAACCTTTTTGGCTTCACTCGCCTGTTTTCAAGAAATCAGTTCTGATACAGAAGAAGTCCGTTCCCAAACCCATTAACTAACAATGTACCTGCCGCGGAATTTCTTCATTTGTTGTGAAGCCCTTTCACGAAAGACGGTTGTTGTTACTTCGACCGGTTGACCTCTTGTGCAGGTTCACTTTAAATGCACAAATGATCAAATACTCGTCTGTTTTTAAGAACAATACTCTTAATACGAGAAATGTTCTCTTCTGTCTTGACTGCCCACCACATGTTTACTTTTGATATTGACATAGCCCTTTTTGAACTCATTGCACCAAAAAAAAAAAAACAACACCTACTTCTTTGACATCACATTATCTCCACGCACAGACACCAGTTCACGGTGCCCCTTTTGCTTGCAAAAAATGAATAACTTCATGGATGCATGTTTCCAACCACACTCTCACAATAGCCTCCATCCTGTAATTGGAATCCGTTGGGGAGGGCCACCATGAATGACGTCTTTTATGCGCGCTATTAATGCCTAATGCCTGTGTCCGTCTGTGACATTTATTCCCGTTCCAATTATCGAAGAAATATACACTATATTGACAACAGTCACCAGACACCTAGAAGAGAAACACAACATAGCATTTATTGACATACATACGGTGTCGAACCGCCTTTGGCCTTAATACATGCACTGACCCTTCGAGACATGCTTTCGACAAGGTTCTGGAACATAGCGATGGGTATGCGCTTCCATTCAGTATATGATGATGGCGCTAACTGTTGCTTAGTAGTAGGACTTGGTTCCAAATTTCTTATGCGGCGTTCTAATTCATCCCATAGAGGCTCTATGAGATTAAGATCAGGGTTCTGTGTTGGCCAGTCCACACACGATACAGAATTATCGTCAAACCACGCTGTAACAGCCCATGCTTTATGGCTCGGTGCATTATCCTTCTGGTATTACCACAGAGTTGGTAGGGCATAATTGTCCGAAATATCGAGGTAGACTTGCTGGTTAACAGGTTTGCCCTCGATAACCAATGGGACAGGACCATAATACGAAATACACCCCCACACGAGTACACTGTCAGCTGCAAACTTGCCCGTAGGAGCAGTACACTGTGGTAAATAGCGTTCCCCCAGCTGCCGCCATACCCACACACGGCCATCAAACTGATGGATCGTGTATCTGGTATCATCAATCCATAGGACCCGTTTCCATTGATCTACGGTCCGCGATAAATGTTCTTTACACCATGCTAAACGACGAGTAGCATTCCGAGTGGAGATGAAAGGCTTATGAACAGCTGCACGACCACGGTAACCCACGGAATGAAGTTCTCTACAAATGGAACATGTGCATACCGAGGTTCCATCATTTTTACTCACCTGTACACTGAGGTCTTGTGCAGTACTCCGTTGATTAGCTGTAACGACTCTCCTGAGGCTTCGACGTCCTCTGTCTCTAATTTTCTTTGGACTGCCGGAGCGTTTTGCTGCTTCATGCACGCCATGTATCTTCTACGCATTCAGTACATCCAAAACAGTTGACTTGGGTACGTTTAAACGTTTCTCGGTTTCTCTTATGGACAATCCGCTAATATAACACCCAATAATCTTTCCTTTCTCAAAGTCAGTTCTCTCCCACCGCGACATTTTCACTCAATCTCACAGGACGGTGTGATCGCGGTCAGCTGCAGGCTTGTTTTTATAACCTTTGCAGCTGTACCACGCATTTTAACAACGCAGCAAATCCGTTCATTTACTTTTGAAGTGGTGTCCGGTGACGTTTGTCAATATAGTGCATGTGCTATCTTACTTTTTGGAAGCCTTACGTAATTGAAGGTTGAGTTGCTAAGTCTGAGTACGTGGGGGTGCATGGAAGTAGAGAAAATTGATCACTGGCGAAAGTGCGTTTAACTTCTGACCTTACCTGCATATTTCCAGTTTCATTGGCTGGGGATTTCTTGGGTTCTTCCTCCAACAACGTATCTCCATTGGCCTTCAGCGTTTTGGGCTGCTCTTGGTAGTATTAATGTTCTGTTCGTCGTACATGATGCACTGCCTCGCTTTGTGGCTGGTATCTGGGAGTTACCAGAAATTTCAATTTCTGTCACATAGCGTGTCTTTCTCTTGAGCTTAGGAACACTTGCGGTTGTCAGAAATTCTTGGTGAAGAATATATTCCGGTGGCTCTTCTAGGCCATCTCGTTCATCTGTGAAGACGGAAGACAACAGATCGGACGGCTCATATCTCAGCAATTTTTGAATAAGCTCTCTGAAAGCGAAAAATCATTCTTTCGAGTTAAATGCCTTTAAATGCACTAATAAACAAAAGCAAAGTTACATGCACAGAGGTTGGTGCATTACACTGGTGCCAAAAGTCGTGGGATAGCATTATGCAAATATTTAAATGGCGCTGCCGTCGTATAAAGCTTCGACGCATGCCCCGATTTTTGTCAGTTGTGATGTGTAATACAGGTTGAACAACTGCCAGTAGGATTATGGCAAGCCGACGTGAATTATCGGAGTTTGAACGAGGCGTTTTAGTGGGAGCCAGACGGATGGGACATTCAGTTTCCAAAATTGTGCGAACATTCAACATTCCTTGATCCACGGTGTAACGTATGTACCGAGAATACCTCATGGAAGGCATTGCCGCCCACCGTGGACAGCGCAGTGGCCGACCACAGGTACTGAATGGCCGAGACCAGTGTAGATGTCTGCACGGGGCCGAATCGGGCCTTTGCTTATTTATAAGTTGCGAAAACGGGCCGTTTCGGGCCTTTGCTCATTTACAAGTTGCGAAAACTGGCCGGGTCAGGCCTTTGCTCATTTGTAAGTTGCGCAAACGGGCCGGGTCGGGCCTTTGCTCATTTAAAAGTTGCGCAAACGGGCCGGGTCGGGCCTTTGCTCATTTACAAGTTGCGCAAACGGGCCGGGTCGGGCCTTTGCTCATTTAAAAGTTGCGCAAACGGGCCGGGTCGGGCCTTTGCTCATTTATAAGTTGCGCAAACGGGCCGGGTAGGGCCTTTGCTCATTTATAAGTTGGGAAAACGCACATTTCCAAGTTTCCTGATTTCTGAGAGCTTCTGTTTAAAACCTTATAGCAGTTTTGTGGTTTTAAATGCTCGCTGTTCGGTTTTTCCATAAATCCTGTCTCAAAAAGTCTTCGTTATGTGGTAACCAACACTTCCTTCAAAAATTTACTAAAGCTTATGATCGTTATTCTTAACAACCTTGAAATTTCTTATTTGTCTTAATGTTTTATTAAATTCTATGAAATAGTGTTTAAGTTTTATGAAATAGTGTTTAAGTTTGTGTGTGTCAGAAGAGAATAAAGATTTTGAAACAGTAAGTTATTTGGTATTAAACTAAAAAACTTTTCACTGACTTTCACAAATATGCTTAAACTTCGAAAAATCCAGACACATAGTGCCATCTGTAGAATGAAACCTTAACAAAAAACAACTTCAGGTTTATTTGAACTCGAGCTCTGAAAAGGATACAAATTCAGCATTGGTTTCAATGCCTTTGTAAGACAAAAACTGGTTTTGACTAAAAACGTGACTACCTTTTTTACTATTTTTTTTTTTTTTTTTTGGTATTTTAACATACAGACGAAAGTTCCTAGAACACGAAATCCCAGCAATTAATTAATAAGATCAAAATTCTGCTTTTCGATCTACACAGATATCTCTTTTTGGAATATGTTTATCATTTCTTGTTTTGATCGTCACTTTTCATTTGAAGAAAATATATGCTTATACATGATTTTGCCTTTCCAGCTATCCGTATCCGTCGGGTTTACATTTTTTTTTTACATCGGATGCACAGCTAAACACTACAATGAAGATCTGCTTTTTAAAATATTCTGTTTGGTTCGGAAAAAACTCAAAAGAAGAGCTTAATTACATTCGAGAACTTGGCGTCTTTTTTTTTTTTCTCCTTTTTTGTTCACAACTGTTTTCATTAGAAAGTAACATTCCCGTCACCTATTTCTCAGGTACGGGCGGATACAAAAGCTTCCCTTAAGGGGTAAGGGGTTGCTCTGGCCAAAAAAAAAAAAAGAAAAATATTGATATAGAGACTTTGTGGAAAGGGTATAGACAAACACAATGTACTAACATAGCTACCTTTCCCAGGCATTCCACGTCTTTTTAATAACGTTTTCCATAAAAAATGTTTTGCTTAATTTTTAAATCACAAAATGGGAAAAACAACTGAAAAATCGGCACTATTTTCTTAACGTTCAATTGCCTGCTTTGTGAGGAAACGAGCTCCGTGCATTTTAAATATACGCTTTGCATAGAATCTTTCAAAATAAAATTGAGCCTTGGACAGCTTAATTTAATAGAGAAATTCCCAGTTTTCATCATCAAATTATTCCCAAGTAATATGAAGGATTAATTTGACCAAATGATTTTTTAATGATTTTTTCGAATCATTTGATGACCGAATGATTTTTTCGAATCATTTGATGACCGAATGATTCCCATTCCTTTTGAAAAGAACTTCCATTTGCGCCAAGTCATTCCCAGGCCATTAATCGTCTTACTGCCGATTTTCTCTTTGGCGTTTGTAGAAATATTACATTAAACGAAGTATATGCATTGCTTTTCAAGTTCAGCCAAAATCTCTTTTTCCCTCCGTTCTCAGCTACCTCTGTTTCTGAAACTCTAGTATTTTCCTTTCTGTTCTATCTCTCCATTTCTCTGTCCCACACGCACACACACACAAACTGGCAGAGCAGCTTTTCTCTGGCATGCACGACCTTTCAAAACTTTTCCATAAAAAAAACTGCGCAAAATTTCGAATATATAATAAAAAATAAAGAATTTAAAAGATTTTTTTTTTTTTTTTTTTTTGTGCATTTAGTGACTTGTCCTTTGAAAAAGTGAGCTCCGAGTTGCCTAAATATAAGTCTGGGGGAATGAAAATAAATTTGAGCCCTTCTATTCGCGGCGTATAAATTTAATATGATTTCCATCTTGAATCATCAAATCATTTTTGAGCAATACGACCGATAATTCCTCTTTAATACATAAGTTTATTCTTTGGTATTGCATGATTCTCATTTTTTTAAAAAGAACTTCGTTTGCTTCATCTCATCAAGTCATTACTGCTGGAGATCTTCTATGGGAAGTTTGTGGAAATATTACATTAAACAAAGCACACCTATTGTTTTTCGTGATCAGTCAGAATCTCTTTTCCCTGCTGCACTCAGCTGCCTCTGTTTCTGAAACTCTAGTTTTTTTTTTATTCTCTCTCTCTCTCTCTCTCTCTCTCTCTCTCTCTCTCTCTCTCTCGCTCTCTCTCTCTCTCTCATTCTCTTTCACCCTGAAGCTAGAGCAAAACATTTCATCTTCAAATTCACAGCAAATTTGAGTTGCTATAAAAAATGTTATGAAAATCTGCATTTCTTACTATAATTTTACAAAAATAAATACATTAATTTTTTTTTTTTTTTTACGTTGGCAATTGAAAAAGCAAAAGCGTGTTTTTCCTTTTTCCCCAAGCATGCCCAGCTGGATACGTCGCTATTCTAAAGGGAATGCCATTCCACACCATTCCCAACCATTTTCACTACTGAATGTGCTTTGTGTCTTATATTAGTTGCACCAGATTCAAATTCTGAGATACTGTGGCATGTTCTCAATAAAATTTTGCCGTTGTTACATATGTTCCAGCTTTGTCCGTCTGTCTGTATGCCTGTCTGTCCGCACGATAACTCGAGCAGAATTGGTTCGATTTCGTTGAAATTTTAGTATGTTGTAGGGGACACCCTGGGGACCAACCTTATTGGAAATGGGGTCAAAGGTCAGGACATAGGAGCGAGATCCATTCCATTGCCTTTATGCGTCATATCTTACGTAAAACTTCTTCGATTGCGACAAAACTTTATCATGTTGCTTCGGAGGTATACTGAACAGGTTCTGTTGAATATCATCGAAATGGGGTCGAAGGTTAGTGCACGGGAGCGAGATTTATTTCACAGCCATTATCCTCATAACTTGACTACAAATGCTTCTATTGTGACAAAACTTTAGTATGTTGTTCCAGAGATATACGGAGCCAATTCTCTCCAATATCATGGAAAAGTGGTCAAAGGTCAGGGCACAAGAGCGAGATTTATTCCACTGCCGTTATCTTCATAACTTGAGTAAAAATGCTTCTATTGCGACAAACATTTAGTATGTTGTTCCAGAGGTATACTGAACCGGTTCTGTTGAATATCATCGAAAAGGGGTCAAAGGTCTGGACACAGGGGCGAGATTTGTTCCATAGCCCTAATCCTCATAACTTGACTAAAAATGCTTCTATTGCGACAAAACTTTAGTATGTTGTTCCAGAGGTATACTGAACCGGTTCTGTTGAATATCATCGAAAAGGGGTCAAAGGTCTGGACACAGGGGCGAGATTTGTTCCATAGCCATAATTCTCACAACTTGACTAAAAATGCTTCTATTGCGACAAAACTTTAGTATGTTGTTCCAGCGGTATACTGAACCACTTCTGTTGAATATCATCGAAAAGGGGTCCAAGGGTAGGGCACAGGAGCGAGATAACTCCACGGCCATTATCCTCATAACTTGATTAATGATTTCTGGTATATTGGAAAGTGTATCATAATCGTAGGCGCCGACTGTAGGGGGGCAAGATGAATCATGCCCCTCCAATAATTTCAGTGAGGGCAGTGCCGACCCAAAATTCCAATATTTTTGGTCCTGTTTAATTAAATAATCGCTTTAGCCTCATAAGGTAGACCAAACTTTACCTTACTAGACCAAAGCGATTTATTTCCAAAAAAATTCATAAATAAAAAAATGAATAAAAACTTTTTCCCAGTCTCAGCACTGCTCATTTGAGAAGAATCTGGATTGCCATCCCCGTATTAATAGAGTTTCACATGTACTCACGATATGTGGCAAATGCTTAAAACAATTATCAATAATAAAATAAATAAAATACAGAAACGTATAATCTCTAGCGCCTTTATTTATCTATTTATTTTTTGCACTTCTTGCTCTTTCTTTGAGTAAACCAGCTAATTTCTCATTTTTTACTAAATTTTGGAAATAAAATCTTTCTGGATATTTTTATAAATCACATGCTGAATTTTATTTTATTTTAATATTAATATTCAGAAAAATAATATTTCTGTTTCCTTGTTCGTTTGCTGATGAGCAATTACAATTGCATTTTGAAATATACGTCGAATCTCATTTTTGCCCCCCCCCTCTTTATTTTCCTTCTGGAAATGGAAGAGACATATCCCTCCCACGTCTGATCTCTTCACGCCTCCCCCCCCCTTCCCACAATAATTTGGAGAAGTAGGCGACCTTGATCGTAATCAATGCATTGCATGATTTTACTAACTTGTTGTTAACAGACACTCTCCCTAATCAAAACCGTTAAAAGAAAATACCCTTATACGAAAAGACAAATAAGAGAATACTCTTGTTTGACTTCTTGTATAAATAAACGAGTTAGTAAAATCATGCAATGCATTTTTTATGATACGCTTTGCAACATACCAGAAATCATTACTCCAGTTATCACTCAAGTTATGAGGATAATGGCTATGGAATAAATCTCGGTCCTGTGCCCTGACCTTTGATCCCATTTCGATGATATTCAACAGAACCGATTCAGTATACCTCGAAATAACATGATAAAGTTTTGTCGCAATCGAAGCATTTTTACGTAAGATATGATGCATAAGGGCTATTGAATAGATCTCGCTCCTGTGTCCTAACCTTTGACCCCATTTCGCCCATTTTCAATAGGATTTGTCCCCAGGAAAGTCCCTACAACATACTAACATTTCATCAAAATCGAAGAATTTTTAGGTACGTTATGACGCATAATGGCGATGGAAGTGATTTCACTTCTATGTCCTGACCTTTGACCTCATTTCGCCCATTTGCATAGGGTTTGTCCCCAGGTGGTCCCCTACCACATACTAAAATTTCATCGAAATCGAACCTTTTTTACGTTAGTTATAACGCATAAGAGCAGTGGAATGGGTCCCGCTCCTATGTCCTGACCTTGGACCCCATTTCGTACAATTTCAATAGGGTTCGTCCTCAGGTGGTCCCCTACCACATACTAAAATTTCATTGAAATCGAGCAATTTTTACGCGAGTTATCGTGCGGACAGACAGACAGACGGACGGACGGACAAAGCTGAAGCATATACGGTTCTTCAACCTACGGTTGGAAAGTGTAAACAAGTTAGTATAATCATGCAATGCATTGATTATGATACGCTTTCCAACATACCAGAAAATATTACTCAAGTTATGAGGCTAATGGCTGTGGAATAAATCTCGCTCCTGTGTCCTGACCTTTGACCCCATTTCGATGATATTCAGCAGAACCGGTTCAGTATACCTCAAGAATAACATACTAAAGTTTTGTCGCAATAGAAGCAGTTTTACGCAAGTTATGAGAATAATGGCTGTGGAATAAATCTTGCCTTTGTGCAGTGACCTTTGACCCCATTTCGTTGATATTCAACAGAACCGGTTCACTATACCTCCGGAACAACATGATAACGTTCTGTCACAATCGAAACATTTTTAGGTAAGTTATGATGCACAAGAGATCCCACTCTAGTATCCTGACCTTTGACCCCATTTCGCCCATTTTCAATAGAGTTCGTCCCCAGTGGCTCCCTACCACATACCAAAATTTCATCGACATCGAACCATTTTTACGCAAGTTATGACGCATAAGGGCAATGGAACAAATCCCGCTCTTACGTCCTGCCTGACCTTTGACCCCATTTCGCCCATTTTCAATAGTTTTCGTGCCCAGGTGATTCCCTACCACATACTAAAATTTTATCGAAATCAAACCGTATTTACGCATGTTATGACGTATAAAGGCAATGGAATGGATACCACTTTTATGCACTGACCTTTGACCCCATTCCGCGCATTTTCTATAGGTTTCGTTCCCAGGCGGATCCCTACCACATACTAAAATTTCATCGAAATCGAACCATTTTTACGCAAGTTATGACGCATAAGGGCAATGGAATAAATCCCGCTCTTATGCCCTGCCTGACCTTTGACCCCATTTCGCCAATTTTTAATAGGGTTCGTGCCCAGGTGGTTCCCTACCACATATTAAAATTTCATCGAAATGGAAACATATTTACGCATGTTATGACGCATAAAGGCAATGAAATGGATCCCGCTTTTTGTCCTGAACTTTGACCCCATTCCGCCCATTTTCAACAGGGTTCGTTCCCAGGTGGTTCCTTACCACATATTAAAATTTCATCGAAATCGAACCATTTTTACGCAAGTTATGATGCATAAAGGCAATGGAATGGATCCCGCTCCTACGTTCTGACCTTTGTCCCCATTTCATTTATTTTCAATAGGGATCGTCCCCAGATTGTTCCCTACCACATACTAAAGTTCCATCGAAATCGAACCATTTTTACGCAAGTTATGACGCATAAGAGCAATGGAATGGATCCCGCTCCTATATCCTGACCTTTGACCCTGTTTCGCTCATTTTCAATAGGGTTCGTCCCCTGGTGGTCCCCTGCCACATACTAAAATTTCGTCGAAATCGAACCATTTTCACGTGAGTTATCGTACGGACAGATGGACGGACGGGCAAAGCTGGAGTATATACGCTTCTTCAACCTACGGTTGGAAAGCGTAAAAAGGAAAGGCGCATTTTGGTGATGCCATGCTGGAAGTTCTGGAGCTTTGTGTGCAGATTTCACTTTAAAAAACAGCTATTCAGTAGCTAACAGACGTCAACGATGATTACGCGTGAAGGAAAGTAGTTCGTGATAAATTTTAGGCTTTTCTTTTTCAGTACGTTCCGTACTTTTGTTCTGGAAGTCATGAATTTTACGCGTTCGTTTTTTTAAATTTGTTATAATAGACGCCTTACTGAGCTTAGATTTTGCAATAGCTTCGCTCAAAATTTGCCAACTGTACCCGAGTTATCGGTTACCGTTGGCGACTTGTCTTAGTAATTAGAGTATCCTATCTGGAAAGGATTTTTATGATTCTAGGTACTCTTTCGAATAGAAATACAGGGATCGGACGGAATAATGTGAACGCCTAGGAAAAGAAGATTTTACGTACCAATTGGGTGTGGGACCATCTTTGGCATTCAAAACCGCCTGAATCCTCCTTCGAATGGACGAATACAAATCATGGATGGTGTTTAGCGTGATGTTACACCATTCATCATGAAGAAACTGCTCCAGATCTTTCAGAGATGCAGGAGGAGAATAACAGGATTTTACTGTTTTTCAAAGCAGACCATAGTGGCTCGATGATATTTAATCCTGATCATTGGTGAGGTCAAGGAAGGTGTGAAACTATGTTCTCATGTTCTTCAAGCCATCCCCTAGTACAGGGGTCACCAAACTACGGCCCGCGGGCCAAATCCAGCTCTCGGGAAACCGGGATCCGGCCCGCCAGGAAATTTACATTTTTACAATTTTAAAATTCATTTTACATATTTAATTTTTTTTTTCTGACTGAGAAAGAGAGTTGCTACATGTCACACCATGGCGGGATATCAAAACAACGTTTGGTTGACGCTTCGTTTTTAAAACCTGTTTATTATTACTACTAAAGTACCTTTCAGAAGAGTGAGGAGGATTTTCAGTGCTGTGACTCACAGACCACCCGCGGCCAACAGCAGCATCTGCTGATACACACACATACACACACATTCTCTCTCTCTCTCTCTCTCTCTCTCTCTCTCTCTCTCTCTTTGGTGCGTGGGGCTAGCCCCAGTAGCCCCGCCCTGTTCTAAAAATAGATTAGAACTGATGGACACAACTACTTAGTCCCACACCTGCTCCCACAAAGGCTCATGTTCCCAGCAGTATTCGAGTCGGACGGCATCTCAACCACAGAGATTTTAATTTTAATTTTACTTGACCCGCCGCTACACGTGTTTTTCTTAATTTTTTCATTATTTGAATTCGATTGGTGAATTTTGATATGTCCCTACCCAAAAAGAGAAAAGTGGACACTGAATGCCGCATATTTAAAGCGCAATGGGAAGTGGATTATCTTTTCGTTGATTAACCAAATATCGGAAATGTAGTTAAATCACTCCAGAAACAATACCATTCTTCTCATTGTTTTTTTTTCTAGTTTAAGATGTCATGAAGTCCGTGATGATGTAAAAATATTAAAGACAGGGAAAATGAAAAAAAAATCCAAAATGGGAGGTGGAACGCCATTTTTTCCCTGTAGGAAGAAAAATGACTTCAGGGCGGCCATATTGTGTGCCCAGGGTTACACGGAGAGGAGAAGGGGGAAGGAAATTCTTTCCATGTGAATTCCACGCTGAGGCAGGAGTTCACAGAACATGGGGATGTCTTCCTAGCGCAGAAAGTTTCAAGCAGCCAGAGACAGCTGAGGAGGGAAGAGAGATTTACCACATGGCCTCTTGCTCCGAAGATGTGCGCTTACGGGATTGGCTCTGCGCAGTCCGGGCTGCAGAGATTTTAAGCGGGAAAAATTTGTAACGAACTTTTAGGACACTTTTTGCTTGAATAGGAAGAGGACGGTCGTTTTGTAGTCGTGGCTCGAGATGTACGTACGCTAGTCGGCTGCGGCTGGCTAGAGAGTTAATTAGAGGCCTACCTGCGGGTTAAGGCCCCTAGATTATATGCATTGCATTACCTGTGGGTAATTGGGTAATAATACAAAGCATATGCCAGACTGCGGTCTGCCAAGGAAATCCTCCAACTGAGAAATCTAGCCAACTGTGAAGAGAATATAATTCCTATGTATAAACAACTTCTTGATGCTGCACACGTATCATGCAAAGACTGGACTGTGAATGAACTATGATCGTGCTGGAATGTCGACTTGCTCAAGTTCAAGAATCGTTTTTACCGCGTGACATGTATCTTCAACCTATTCATCACCAAGTTGTAAATAAAAACCTGTATGTAGTGTAGTACTGCTCAGCTCTGTACTCTACAAGTCATCTTTTCCTTCATCATGCCTCTGAGGAGCAACTACAGCGTAAGTTGACCGGAACAGTGATATCCTGGTCTGGTGGAAGCGAATTACCATAAGCAAGTATATTAAATATACATATAACTAGCAATTTCCAGGTGTAAAAAGTGCAGGGTAAAATCCAAAGGAACATAGAAGAGCGTGGTTTCCGATCCACGGACCTCTGGGTTATGGGCCCAGCACGTTTCCGCTGCGCCACTCTGCTCTGGTCTCTGTCCAGTGTTTTCCCCAAATGAACCAGTTATTTCCAGGGCCAAAATGTACCATGTAAAAGAAATTAGCAGAGCGTGGTTTCAATCCACGGACCTCTGGGTTATGGGCCCAGCACGCTTCCGCTGCGCCACTCTGGTCTGGTCTCTGTGCAGTGTTTTCCCCAAATGAACCAGTTATTTCCAGGGCCAAAATGTACAATGTAAAAGAAATTAGCAGAGCGTGGTTTCAATCCACGGACCTCTGGTTTATGGGCCCAGCACGCTTCTGCTGCGCCACTCTGCTCTGGTGTCTGTCCAGTGTTTTCCCCAAATGGACCAGTTATTTCCAGGGCCAAAATGTGCAATGTAAAAGAAATTAGCAGAGCGTGGTTTCGATCCACGGACCTCTGGGTTCTGGACCCAGCACGCTTCCGCTGCGCCACTCTGCTCTGGTCTCTGTCCAGTGTTTTCCAGGGCCAAAATGTACAATGTAAAAGAAATTAGCAGAGCGTGGTTTCGATCCACGGACCTCTGGGTTATAGGCCCAGCACGCTTCCGCTGCGCCACTCTGCTCTGGTCTCTGTCCAGTGTTTTCCCCAAATGAACCAGTTATTTCCAGGGCCAAAATGTAAAATGTAAAAGAAATTAGCAGAGCATGGTTTCGATCCACGGACCTCTGGGCCCAGCACGCTTCCGAGTCGCCACTCTGCTTTAATCTCTGTCCAGTGTTTTCCCCAAACGAACCAGTTATTTCCAGGTCCAAAATGTACAATGTAAAAGATATTAGCAGAGCGTGGTTTCGATCCACGGACCTCTGGGTTATGGGCCCAGCACGCTTCCGCTGCGCCACTCTGCTCTGTTCACTGTCCAGTGCTTTCCCCAAATGGACCAGTTATTTCCAGGGCCAAAATGAACAATGTAGAAGAAATTAGCAGAGCGTGGTTTCGATCCACGGACCTCTGGGTTATAGGACCAGCACGCTTCCGCTGCGCCACTCTGCTCTGGTCTCTGTCCAGTGTTTTCCCCTAATCAACCAGTTATTTCCAGGGCCAAAATGTACGAATGTAAAAGAAATTAGCAGAGCGTGATTTCGATCCACGGACCTCTGGGTTATAGGCCCAGCACGCTTCCGCTGCGCCACTCTGCTCTGGTCTCTGTCCAGTGTTTTCCCCAAATGAACCAGTTATTTCCAGGGCCAAAATGTAAAATGTAAAAGAAATTAGCAGAGCATGGTTTCGATCCACGGACCTCTGGGCCCAGCACGCTTCCGAGTCGCCACTCTGCTTTAATCTCTGTCCAGTGTTTTCCCCAAACGAACCAGTTATTTACAGGTCCAAAATGTACAATGTAAAAGATATTAGCAGAGCGTGGTTTCGATCCACGGACCTCTGGGTTATGGGCCCAGCACGCTTCCGCTGCGCCACTCTGCTCTGTTCTCTGTCCAGTGCTTTCCCCAAATGGACCAGTTATTTCCAGGGCCAAAATGAACAATGTAGAAGAAATTAGCAGAGCGTGGTTTCGATCCACGGACCTCTGCGTTATGGGCCCAGCACGCTTCCGCTGCGCCACTCTGCTCTGGTCTCTGTCCAGTGTTTTCCCCTAATCAACCAGTTATTTCCAGGGCCAAAATGTACAATGTAAAAGAAATTAGCAGAGCGTGGTTTCGATCCACGGACCTCTAGGTTATAGGCTAAGCACGCTTCCGCTGCGCCACTCTGCTCTGGTCTCTGTCCAGTGTTTTCCCCAAATGAACCAGTTATTTCCAGGGCCAAAATGTACAATGTAAAAGATATTAGCAGAGCGTGGTTTCGATCCACGGACCTCTGGGTTATGGGCCCAGCACGCTTCCGCTGCACCACTCTGCTCTGTTCTCTGTCCAGTGCTTTCCCCAAATGGACCAGTTATTTCCAGGGCCAAAATGAACAATGTAGAAGAAATTAGCAGAGCGTGTTTTCGATTCACGGACCTCAGGGTTATAGGCCCTGATTGCTTCCGCTGCGCCACTCTGCTCTGATCTCTGTCCAGCGTTTTCCCCTAATCAACCAGTTATTTACAGGGCCAAAATGTACAATGGAAAGGAAATTAGCAGAGCGTGGTTTCGATCCACGAACCTCTGCGTTATGAGCCCAGCACGCTTCCGCTGCGCCACTCTGCTCTGGTCTCTGTCCAGTGTTTTCCCCTAATCAACCAGTTATTTCCAGGGCCAAAATGTACAATGTAAAAGAAATTAGCTTCCGCTGCACCACTCTGCTCTGGTCTCTGTCCAGTGTTTTCCCCAAATGAACCAGTTATTTCCAGAGCCAAAATGTACAATGTAAAAGAAATTAGCAGAGCGTGGTTTCGATCCACAGACCTCTGTGTTATGGGCCCAGCACGCTTCCGCTGCGCCACTCTGCTCTGATCTCTGTCCAGTGTTTTCCCCAAATGAACCAGTTATTTCCAGGGCCGAAATGTACAATGTAAAAGAAATTAGCAGAGCGTGGTTTCAATCCACGGGCCTCTGGTTTATGGGCCCAGCACGCTTCTGCTGCGACACTCTGCTCTGGTGTCTGTCCAGTGTTTTCCCCAAATGGACCAGTTATTTCCAGGGCCAAAATGTGCAATGTAAAAGAAATTGGCAGAGCGTGGTTTCGATCCACGGACCTCTGCGTTATGGGCCCAGCACGCTTCCACTGCGCCACTCTGCTCTGGTCTCTGTCCAGTGTTTTCCCAAAATGAACAAGTTATTTACAGGGCCAAAATGTACAATGGAAAGCAAATTAGCAGAGCGTGGTTTCGATCCACGGACCTCTGCGTTATGGGCCCAGCACGCTTCCGCTGCGCCACTCTGCTCTGGTCTCTGTCCAGTGTTTGCCTCTAATCAACCAGTTATTTCCAAGGCCAAAATGTACAATGTAAAAGAAATTAGCAGAGCGTGGTTTCGATCCACGGACCTCTGGGTTATGGGCCCAGCACGCTTCCGCTGCGCCACTCTGCTCTGGTCTCTGTCCAGTGTTTTTCCCAAATGAACCAGTTATTTCCCGGGCCAAAATGTACAATGTAAAAGAAATTAGCAGAGCGTGGTTTCGATCCACGGACCTCTGGGTTATGGGCCCAGCACGCTTCCTCGGCGCCACTCTGCTCTAGTCTCTGTGCAGTGTTTTCCCCAAATGAACCAGTTATTTACAGGGCCAAAATGTACAATGTAAAAGAAATTAGCAGAGCGAGGTTTCAATCCACGGACCTCTGGTTTATGGGCCCAGCACGCTTCTGCTGCGCCACTCTGCTCTGGTGTCTGTCCAGTGTTTTCCCCAAATGGACCAGTTATTTCCAGGGCCAAAATGTGCAATGTAAAAGAAATTAGCAGAGCGTGGTTTCGATCCACGGACCTCTGGGCCCAGCACGCTTCCGAGTCGCCACTCTGCTTTAATCTCTGTCCAGTGTTTTCCCCAAACGAACCAGTTATTTCCAGGTCCAAAATGTACAATGTAAAAGATATTAGCAGAGCGTGGTTTCGATCCACGGACCTCTGGGTTATGGGCCCAGCACGCTTCCGCTGCGCCACTCTGCTCTGTTCACTGTCCAGTGCTTTCCCCAAATGGACCAGTTATTTCCAGTGCCAAAATGAACAATGTAGAAGAAATTAGCAGAGCGTGGTTTCGATCCACGGACCTCTGGGTTCTGGACCCAGCACGCTTCCGCTGCGCCACTCTGCTCTGGTCTCTGTCCAGTGTTTTCCAGGGCCAAAATGTACAATGTAAAAGAAATTAGCAGAGCGTGGTTTCGATCCACGGACCTCTGGGTTATAGGCCCAGCACGCTTCCGCTGCGCCACTCTGCTCTGGTCTCTGTCCAGTGTTTTCCCCAAATGAACCAGTTATTTCCAGGGCCAAAATGTAAAATGTAAAAGAAATTAGCAGAGCATGGTTTCGATCCACGGACCTCTGGGCCCAGCACGCTTCCGAGTCGCCACTCTGCTTTAATCTCTGTCCAGTGTTTTCCCCAAACGAACCAGTTATTTCCAGGTCCAAAATGTACAATGTAAAAGATATTAGCAGAGCGTGGTTTCGATCCACGGACCTCTGGGTTATGGGCCCAGCACGCTTCCGCTGCGCCACTCTGCTCTGTTCACTGTCCAGTGCTTTCCCCAAATGGACCAGTTATTTCCAGGGCCAAAATGAACAATGTAGAAGAAATTAGCAGAGCGTGGTTTCGATCCACGGACCTCTGGGTTATAGGCCCAGCACGCTTCCGCTGCGCCACTCTGCTCTGGTCTCTGTCCAGTGTTTTCCCCTAATCAACCAGTTATTTCCAGGGCCAAAATGTACGAATGTAAAAGAAATTAGCAGAGCGTGGTTTCGATCCACGGACCTCTGGGTTATAGGCCCAGCACGCTTCCGCTGCGCCACTCTGCTCTGGTCTCTGTCCAGTGTTTTCCCCAAATGAACCAGTTATTTCCAGGGCCAAAATGTAAAATGTAAAAGAAATTAGCAGAGCATGGTTTCGATCCACGGACCTCTGGGCCCAGCACGCTTCCGAGTCGCCACTCTGCTTTAATCTCTGTCCAGTGTTTTCCCCAAACGAACCAGTTATTTCCAGGTCCAAAATGTACAATGTAAAAGATATTAGCAGAGCGTGGTTTCGATCCACGGACCTCTGGGTTATGGGCCCAGCACGCTTCCGCTGCGCCACTCTGCTCTGTTCTCTGTCCAGTGCTTTCCCCAAATGGACCAGTTATTTCCAGGGCCAAAATGAACAATGTAGAAGAAATTAGCAGAGCGTGGTTTCGATCCACGGACCTCTGCGTTATGGGCCCAGCACGCTTCCGCTGCGCCACTCTACTCTGGTCTCTGTCCAGTGTTTTCCCCTAATCAACCAGTTATTTCCAGGGCCAAAATGTACAATGTAAAAGAAATTAGCAGAGCGTGGTTTCGATCCACGGACCTCTGGGTTATAGGCCCAGCACGCTTCCGCTGCGCCACTCTGCTCTGGTCTCTGTTAAGTGTTTTCCCCAAATGAACCAGTTATTTCCAGGGCCAAAATGTAAAATGTAAAAGAAATTAGCAGAGCATGGTTTCGATCCACGGACCTCTGGGCCCAGCACGCTTCCGAGTCGCCACTCTGCTATAATCTCTGTCCAGTGTTTTCCCCAAACGAACCAGTTATTTCCAGGTCCAAAATGTACAATGTAAAAGATATTAGCAGAGCGTAGTTTTGATTCACGGACCTCTGGGTTATGGGCCCAGCACGCTTCCGCTGCGCCACTCTGCTCTGTTCTCTGTCCAGTGTTTTCCCCAAATGGACCAGTTATTTCCAGGGCCAAAATGAACAATGTAGAAGAAATTAGCAGAGCGTGGTTTCGATCCACTGACCTCTGGGTTATAGGCCCAGCACGCTTCCGCTGCGCCACTCTGCTCTGGTCTCTGTCCAGTGTTTTCCCTAATCAACCAGTTATTTCCAGGGCCAAAATGTACAATGTAAAAGAAATTAGCAGAGCGTGGTTTCGATCCACGGACCTCTAGGTTATAGGCTAAGCACGCTTCCGCTGCGCCACTCTGCTCTGGTCTCTGTCCAGTGTTTTCCCCAAATGAACCAGTTATTTCCAGGGCCAAAATGTACAATGTAAAAGATATTAGCAGATCGTGGTTTCGATCCACGGACCTCTGGGTTATGGGCCCAGCACGCTTCCGCTGCGCCACTCTGCTCTGTTCTCTGTCCAGTGCTTTCCCCAAATGGACCAGTTATTTCCAGGGCCAAAATGAACAATGTAGAAGAAATTAGCAGAGCGTGTTTTCGATTCACGGACCTCAGGGTTATAGGCCCTGATTGCTTCCGCTGCGCCACTCTGCTCTGATCTCTGTCCAGCGTTTTCCCCTAATCAACCAGTTATTTACAGGGCCAAAATGTACAATGGAAAGGAAATTAGCAGAGCGTGGTTTCGATCCACGGACCTCTGCGTTATGAGCCCAGCACGCTTCCGCTGCGCCACTCTGCTCTGGTCTCTGTCCAGTGTTTTCCCCTAATCAACCAGTTATTTCCAGGGCCAAAATGTACAATGTAAAAGAAATTAGCTTCCGCTGCACCACTCTGCTCTGGTCTCTGTCCAGTGTTTTCCCCAAATGAACCAGTTATTTCCAGAGCCAAAATGTACAATGTAAAAGAAATTAGCAGAGCGTGGTTTCGATCCACAGACCTCTGGGTTATGGGCCCAGCACGCTTCCGCTGCGCCACTCTGCTCTGATCTCTGTCCAGTGTTTTCCCCAAATGAACCAGTTATTTCCAGGGCCGAAATGTACAATGTAAAAGAAATTAGCAGAGCGTGGTTTCAATCCACGGGCCTCTGGTTTATGGGCCCAGCACGCTTCTGCTGCGACACTCTGCTCTGGTGTCTGTCCAGTGTTTTCCCAAATGGACCAGTTATTTCCAGGGCCAAAATTTGCAATGTAAAAGAAATTGGCAGAGCGTGGTTTCGATCCACGGACCTCTGGACCCAGCACGCTTCCACTGCGCCACTCTGCTCTGGTCTCTGTCCAGTGTTTTCCCAAAATGAACAAGTTATTTACAGGGCCAAAATGTACAATGGAAAGCAAATTAGCAGAGCGTGGTTTCGATCCACGGACCTCTGCGTTATGGGCCCAGCACGCTTCCGCTGCGCCACTCTGCTCTGGTCTCTGTCCAGTGTTTTTCCCAAATGAACCAGTTATTTCCCGGGCCAAAATGTACAATGTAAAAGAAATTAGCAGAGCGTGGTTTCGATCCACGGACCTCTGGGTTATGGGCCCAGCACGCTTCCGCTGCGCCACTCTGCTCTAGTCTCTGTGCAGTGTTTTCCCCAAATGAACCAGTTATTTACAGGGCCAAAATGTACAATGTAAAAGAAATTAGCAGAGCGTGGTTTCAATCCACGGACCTCTGGTTTATGGGCCCAGCACGCTTCTGCTGCGCCACTCTGCTCTGGTGTCTGTCCAGTGTTTTCCCCAAATGGACCAGTTATTTCCAGTGCCAAAATGAACAATGTAAAAGAAATTAGCAGAGCGTGGTTTCGATCCACGGACCTCTGGGCTCTGGACCCAGCACGCTTTCCGCTGCGCCACTCTGCTCTGGTCTCTGTCCAGTGTTTTCCAAACGAACCAGTTATTTCCAGGCCCAAAATGTACAATGTAAAAGATATTAGCAGAGCGTAGTTTCGATCCACGGACCTCTGGGTTATGGGCCCAGCACGCTTCCGCTGCGCCACTCTGCTCTGGTCTCTGTCCAGTGCTTTCCCCAAATGGACCAGTTATTTCCAGGGCCAAAATGTAACAATGTAAAAGAAATTAGCAGCGAGCATGGTTTCGATCCACGGACCTCTGGGTTCTGGACGCCAGCACGCTTCCTCTGCGCCTACTCTGCTTTAATCTCTGTCCAGTGTTTTCCCAAACGAACCAGTTATTTCCAGGTCCAAAATGTACAATGTAAAAGATATTAGCAGAGCGTGGTTTCGATCCACGGACCTCTGGGTTATGGGGCCTAGTACGCTTCGTCGCGCCACTCTGCTCTGGTTCACTGTCCAGGTTTTTCACGCAGTCAGAAATGGACCAGTTATTTCAGGGCAACCAAAATGAACAACAATGTAGAAGAAATTAGCAGAGCATTGGTTTCGATCCACGGACCTCTGTTATAGGCCCAGCACGCTTCCGAGTGCGCCACTCTGCTCTGGTCTCTGTCCAGTGTTTTCCCCAAATCAACCAGTTATTTCCAGGGCCAAAATGTACGAATGTAAAAGATATTAGCAGAGCGTGGTTTCGATCCACGGACCTCTGGGTTATAGGCCCAGCACGCTTCCTGCTGCGCCACTCTGCTCTGGTCTCTGTCCAAAGTGTTTTCCCCCAAATGAACCAGTTATTTCCAGGGCCAAAATGTAAAATACCGTAGAAGAAATTAGCAGAGCATGGTTTCGATCCACGGACCTCTGTTATAGGCCCAGCACGCTTCCGAGTCGCCACTCTGCTTTAACCTCTGTCCAGTGTTTTCCCCAAACAGAACCAGTTATTTCCAGGTCCAAAATGTACGAATGTAAAAGAAATTAGCAGAGCGTGGTTTCGATCCACGGACCGGGGTTATAGGCCCAGCACGCTTCCGCTGCGCCACTCTGCTCTGTTCTCTGTCCAGTGCTTTCCCCAAATGGACCAGTTATTTCCAGGGCCAAAATGAACAATGTAAAAAAGAAATTAGCAGAGCGTGGTTTCGATCCACGGACCTCTGCGTTATGGGCCCTCAGCACGCTTCCGAGTCGCCACTCTGCTCTGGTCTCTGTCCAGTGTTTTCCCCTAATCAACCAGTTATTTCCAGGGCCAAAATGTACAATGTAAAAGAAATTAGCAGAGCGTGGTTTCGATCCACGGACCTCTGGGTTATAGGCCCAGCACGCTTCCGCTGCGCCACTCTGCTCTGGTCTCTGTTAAGTGTTTTCCCCTAAATGGACCAGTTATTTCCAGGGCCAAAATGTAAACCAGAAGAAATTAGCAGAGCATGGTTTCGATCCACGGACCTCTGGGCCCAGCACGCTTCCGCTGTCGCCACTCTACTCTGCTATAATCTCTGTCCAGTGCGTTTTCCCCTAATCAACCAGTTATTTCAGGTCCAAAATGTACAATGTAACAAAGATATTAGCAGAGCGTGGTTTCTTGATTCACGGACCTCTGGGTTATAGGCCCAGCACGCTTCCGCTGCGCCACTCTGCTCTGTCTCTGTCCAGTGTTTTCCCCAAATGGAACCAGTTATTTCCAGGGCCAAAATGAACAATGTAAAAGAAATTAGCAGAGCGTGGTTTCGATCCACTGACCTCTGGGTTATAAGGCCCAGCACGCTTTCCGAGCACACGCCACTCTGCTCTGGTCTCTGTCCAGTGTTTTCCCCTAATCAACCAGTTATTTCCAGGGCCAAAATGTACAATGTAAAAGAAATTAGCAGAGCGTGGTTTCGATTCCACGGACCTCTGGGTTATGAAGCGCCCAAGCACGCTCTCGCTGCGCCACTCTGCTCTGGTCTCTGTCCAGTGTTTTCCCAAATGAACCAGTTATTTCAGGGCCGAAAAATGAACAATGTAGAAGAAATTAGCAGATCGTGGTTTCGATCCACGGACCTCTGGGTTATAGGCCCAGCACGCTTTCCGCCTGCGCCACTCTGCTCTGTCTCTGTCCAGTGCTTTCCCCAAATGGTTCCACCAGTTATTTCCAGGGCCAAAATGAACAATGTAAAAGAAATTAGCAGAGCGTGTTTTCGATTCACGGACCTCTAGGGTTATAGGCCTAAGCATTGCTTCGCTGCGCCACTCTGCTCTGATCTCTTGTCCAGCGTTTTCCCTAATCAACCAGTTATTTACCAGGGCCAAAATGTGCCACAATGGAGAAAGATATTAGCAGAGCGTGGTTTCGATCCACGGACCTCTGCGTTATGAGCCCAGCAACGCTTCCGCTGCGCCACTCTGCTCTGGTCTCTGTCCAGTGTTTTCCCCAAATCAACCAGTTATTTCCAGGGCCAAAATGAACAATGTAGAAGAAATTAGCAGAGCGTGTTTTCTGATTCACGGACCTCAGGGTTATAGGCCCTGATTGCTTCCGCTGCGCCACTCTGCTCTGGTCTCTGTCCAGTGTTTTCCCCAAATGAACCAGTTGTTCAGAGCCAAAATGTACAATGTAAAAGGAAATTGCAGAGCGTGGTTTCGATCCACGGACCTTCAGTGTTATGAGCCCAGCACGCTTCCAGCTGCGCCACTCTGCTCTGGTCTCTGTCCAGTGTTTTCCCCAAATGAACCAGTTATTTCCAGGGCCAAAATGCTACAATGTAAATTAGCAGAGCGTGGTTTCAATCCACGGGCCTCTGGTTTATGCTTTTCCCGCTACTGCTGACACTCTGCTCTGGGTGCTCTTGTCTGTCCAGTGTTTTCCCCAAATGGACCAGTTATTTCAGGGCCAAAATGTACAATGTAAAAAGAAATTAGCAGAGCGTGGTTTCGATCCACAGACCCTCTGGGATGGGCCCAGCGCACGCCTCCGCTGCGCCACTCTGCTCTGGTCTCTGTCCAGTGTTTTCCCCAAAATGAACAAGTTATTTACAGGGCCAAAATGTACAATGGAAAGCAAATTAGCAGAGCGTGGTTTCGATCCACGGGACCCTCTGGGTTTATGGGCCCAGCACGCTTCCGCTGCGCCACTCTGCTCTGGTCTCTGTCCAGTGTTTTTCCCAAATGAACCAGTTATTTCCCAGGCCAAAATGTTGCAATGTAAAAGAAATTGGCAGAGCTGTGGTTTCGATCCACGGACCTCTGGTTAAACCCCAGCACGCTTCACTGCGCCACTCTGCTCTAGTCTCTGTGCAGTGTTTTCCCAAATGAACCAGTTATTTACAGGGCCAAAATGTACAATGTAAAAGAAATTAGCAGAGCGTGGTTTCCAATCCACGGACCTCTGGTTTATGGGCCCAGCACGCTACTGCTGCGCCACTCTGCTCTGGTCTCTGTCCAGTGTTTTTCCCAAATGAACCAGTTATTTCCTGGCCAAAATGTACAATGTAAAAGAAATTAGCAGAGCGTGGTTTCGATCCACGGACCTCTGGGTTATGTCCAGCACGCTTCCCCCCGCTGCGCCACTCTGCTCTAGTCTCTGTGCAGTGTTTTCCAAATGAACCAGTTATTTTACAGGGCCAAAATGTACAATGTAAAAGAAATTAGCAGAGCGTGGTTTCAATCCACGGACCTCTGGTTTATGGGCCCAGCACGCTTCTGCTGCGCCACTCTGCTCTGGTGTCTGTCCAGTGTTTTTCCCAAATGGACCAGTTATTTCCAGGGCCAAAATGTGGCCAAAGAAATTAGCAGAGCGTGGTTTCGATCCACGGACCTCTGGGTTCTGGACCCAGCACGCTTCCGCTGCGCCACTCTGCTCTGGTCTCTGTCCAGTGTTTTCCAGGGCCAAAATGTACAATGTAAAAGAAATTAGCAGAGCGTGGTTTCGATCCACGGACCTCTGGGTTATAGGCCCAGCACGCTTCCGCTGCGCCACTCTGCTCTGGTCTCTGTCCAGTGTTTTCCCCAAATGAACCAGTTATTTCCAGGGCCAAAATGTAAATGTAAAAGAAATTAGCAGAGCATGGTTTCGATCCACGGACCTCTGGGCCCAGCACGCTTCCGAGTCGCCACTCTGCTTTAATCTCTGTCCAGTGTTTTCCCCAAACGAACCAGTTATTTCCAGGTCCAAAATGTACAATGTAAAAGATATTAGCAGAGCGTGGTTTCGATCCACGGACCTCTGGGTTATGGGCCCAGCACGCTTCCGCTGCGCCACTCTGCTCTGTTCACTGTCCAGTGCTTTCCCCAAATGGACCAGTTATTTCCAGGGCCAAAATGAACAATGTAGAAGAAATTAGCAGAGCGTGGTTTCGATCCACGGACCTCTGGGTTATAGGCCCAGCACGCTTCCGCTGCGCCACTCTGCTCTGGTCTCTGTCCAGTGTTTTCCCCTAATCAACCAGTTATTTCCAGGGCCAAAATGTACGAATGTAAAAGAAATTAGCAGAGCGTGGTTTCGATCCACGGACCTCTGGGTTATAGGCCCAGCACGCTTCCGCTGCGCCACTCTGCTCTGGTCTCTGTCCAGTGTTTTCCCCAAATGAACCAGTTATTTCCAGGGCCAAAATGTAAAATGTAAAAGAAATTAGCAGAGCATGGTTTCGATCCACGGACCTCTGGGCCCAGCACGCTTCCGAGTCGCCACTCTGCTTTAATCTCTGTCCAGTGTTTTCCCCAAACGAACCAGTTATTTCCAGGTCCAAAATGTACAATGTAAAAGATATTAGCAGAGCGTGGTTTCGATCCACGGACCTCTGGGTTATGGGCCCAGCACGCTTCCGCTGCGCCACTCTGCTCTGTTCTCTGTCCAGTGCTTTCCCCAAATGGACCAGTTATTTCCAGGGCCAAAATGAACAATGTAGAAGAAATTAGCAGAGCGTGGTTACGATCCACGGACCTCTGCGTTATGGGCCCAGCACGCTTCCGCTGCGCCACTCTGCTCTGGTCTCTGTCCAGTGTTTTCCCCTAATCAACCAGTTATTTCCAGGGCCAAAATGTACAATGTAAAAGAAATTAGCAGAGCGTGGTTTCGATCCACGGACCTCTGGGTTATAGGCCCAGCACGCTTCCGCTGCGCCACTCTGCTCTGGTCTCTGTTAAGTGTTTTCCCCAAATGAACCAGTTATTTCCAGGGCCAAAATGTAAAATGTAAAAGAAATTAGCAGAGCATGGTTTCGATCCACGGACCTCTGGGCCCAGCACGCTTCCGAGTCGCCACTCTGCTATAATCTCTGTCCAGTGTTTTCCCCAAACGAACCAGTTATTTCCAGGTCCAAAATGTACAATGTAAAAGATATTAGCAGAGCGTGGTTTTGATTCACGGACCTCTGGGTTATGGGCCCAGCACGCTTCCGCTGCGCCACTCTGCTCTGTTCTCTGTCCAGTGTTTTCCCCAAATGGACCAGTTACTTCCAGGGCCAAAATGAACAATGTAGAAGAAATTAGCAGAGCGTGGTTTCGATCCACTGACCTCTGGGTTATAGGCCCAGCACGCTTCCGCTGCGCCACTCTGCTCTGGTCTCTGTCCAGTGTTTTCCCCTAATCAACCAGTTATTTCCAGGGCCAAAATGTACAATGTAAAAGAAATTAGCAGAGCGTGGTTTCGATCCACGGACCTCTGGGTTATAATCTAAGCACGCTTCCGCTGCGCCACTCTGCTCTGGTCTCTGTCCAGTGTTTTCCCCAAATGAACCAGTTATTTCCAGGGCCAAAATGTACAATGTAAAAGATATTAGCAGAGCGTGGTTTCGATCCACGGACCTCTGGGTTATGGGCCCAGCACGCTTCCGCTGCGCCACTCTGCTCTGTTCTCTGTCCAGTGCTTTCCCCAAATGGACCAGTTATTTCCAGGGCCAAAATGAACAATGTAGAAGAAATTAGCAGAGCGTGTTTTCGATTCACGGACCTCAGGGTTATAGGCCCTGATTGCTTCCGCTGCGCCACTCTGCTCTGATCTCTGTCCAGCGTTTTCCCCTAATCAACCAGTTATTTACAGGGCCAAAATGTACAATGGAAAGGAAATTAGCAGAGCGTGGTTTCGATCCACGGACCTCTGCGTTATGAGCCCAGCACGCTTCCGCTGCGCCACTCTGCTCTGGTCTCTGTCCAGTGTTTTCCCCTAATCAACCAGTTATTTCCAGGGCCAAAATGTACAATGTAAAAGAAATTAGCTTCCGCTGCACCACTCTGCTCTGGTCTCTGTCCAGTGTTTTCCCCAAATGAACCAGTTATTTCCAGAGCCAAAATGTACAATGTAAAAGAAATTAGCAGAGCGTGGTTTCGATCCACAGACCTCTGGGTTATGGGCCCAGCACGCTTCCGCTGCGCCACTCTGCTCTGATCTCTGTCCAGTGCTTTCCCCAAATGAACCAGTTATTTCCAGGGCCGAAATGTACAATGTAAAAGAAATTAGCAGAGCGTGGTTTCAATCCACGGGCCTCTGGTTTATGGGCCCAGCACGCTTCTGCTGCGACACTCTGCTATGGTGTCTGTCCAGTGTTTTCCCCAAATGGACCAGTTATTTCCAGGGCCAAAATGTGCAAAGTAAAAGAAATTAGCAGAGCGTGGTTTCGATCCACGGACCTCTGGACCCAGCACGCTTCCACTGCGCCACTCTGCTCTGGTCTCTGTCCAGTGTTTTCACAAAATGAACAAGTTATTTACAGGGACAAAATGTACAATGGAAAGCAAATTAGCAGAGCGTGGTTTCGATCCACGGACCTCTGCGTTATGGGCCCAGCACGCTTCCGCTGCGCCACTCTGCTCTGGTCTCTGTCCAGTGTTTGCCTCTAATCAACCAATTATTTCCAAGGCCAAAATGTACAATGTAAAAAGAAATTAGCAGAGCGTGGTTTCGATCCACGGACCTCTGGGCCCAGCACGCTTCCGCTGCGCCACTCTGCTCTGGTCTCTGTCCAGTGTTTTTCCCAAATGAACCAGTTATTTCCCGGGCCAAAATGTACAATGTAAAAGAAATTAGCAGAGCGTGGTTTCGATCCACGGACCTCTGGGTTATGGGCCCAGCACGCTTCAACTGCGCCGCTCTGCTCTGGTCTCTGTCCAGTGTTTTCCCCAAATGAACGAGTTATTTCAAGGGCCAAAATGTACGATGTAAAAGTAATTAGCAGAGCGTGGTTTCGATCCACGGACCTCTGGGTTATGGCCCCTGCACGCTTCCGCTGCGCCACTCTGCTCTGGTCGCTGTCCACTGTTTGCCCCAAATGAACCCGTTATTTCCAGGGCCAAAATGTGCAAAATAAAAGAAATTAGCAGAGCGTGGTTTCGATCCACGGACCTCTGGGTCCAGCACGCTTCCGCTGCGCCACTCTGCTCTGGTCTCTGTCCAGTGTTTTCCCCAAATGAACCAGTTATTTCCCGGGCCAAAGTGTACAATATAAAAGAAATTAGCAGAGCGTGGTTTCGATCCACGGACCTCTGGGTTATGGGCCCAGCACGCTTCCACTGCGCCACTCTGCTCTGGTCTCTGTCCAGTGTTTTCCCCAAATGAACGAGCTATTTCAAGGGCCAAAATGTACGATGTAAAAGTAATTAGCAAAGCGTGGTTTCGATCCACGGACCTCTGGGTTATGGCCCCTGCACGCTTCCGCTGCGCCACTCTGTTCTGGTTGCTGCCTACTGTTTGCCCCAAATGAACCAGTTATTTCCAGGGCCAAAATGTACAATGTAAAAGAAATTAGCAGAGCGTGGTTTCGATCCACGGACCTCTCGATTATGGGCCCAGCACGCTTCCGCTGCGCCACTCTGCTCTGGTGTCTGTCCAGTGTTTTCCCCAAATGAACCAGTTATTTCCCGGGCCAAAATGTACAATGTAAAAGAAATTAGCAGAGAGTGGTTTCGATCCACGGACCTCTGGGTTATGGGCCAAGCACGCTTCCGCTGCGCCACTCTGCTCTGGTCTCCGTCCAGTGTTTTCCCCAAATGAACCAATTATTTCCAGGGCCAAAATGTACAATGTAAAGAAATTAGCAGAGCGTGGTTTCGATCCACGGACCTCTGGGTTATGGGCCCAGCACGCTTCCGCTGCGCCACTCTGCTCTGGTCTCTGTCCAGTGTTTTCCCCAAATGAACCAGTTATTTCCCGGGCCAAAATGTACAATGTAAAAGAAATTAGCAGAGCGTGGTTTCGATCCACGGACCTCTGGGTTATGGGCCCAACACGCTTCCGCTGCGCCACTCTGCTCTGGTCTCTGTCCAGTGTTTTCCCCAAATGAACCAATTATTTCCAGGGCCAAAATGTACAATGTAAAAGAAATTAGCAGAGCGTGGTTTCGATCCACGGACCTCTGGGTTATGGGCCCAGCACGCTTCCGCTGCGCCACTCGGCTCTGGTCTCTGTCCAGTGTTTTCCCCAAATGAACCAGTTATTTCGCAATGTACAATGTAAAAGAAATTAGCAGAGCATGGTTTCGATCCACGGACCTCTGGGCCCAGCACGCTTCCGAGTCGCCACTCTGCTTTAATCTCTGTCCAGTGTTTTCCCCAAACGAACCAGTTATTTCCAGGTCCAAAATGTACAATGTAAAAGATATTAGCAGAGCGTGGTTTCGATCCACGGACCTCTGGGTTATGGGCACAGCACGCTTCCGCTGCGCCACTCTGCTCTGTTCACTGTCCAGTGCTTTCCCCAAATGGACCAGTTATTTCCAGGGCCAAAATGAACAATGTAGAAAAATTAGCAGAGCGTGGTTTCAACCCAGCACGCTTCCGCTGCGCCACTCTGCTCTGGTCTCTGTCCAGTGTTTTCCCCAAATGAACCAGTTATTTCCAGGGCCAAAATGTACAATGTAAAAGAAATTAGCAGAGCGTGGTTTCGATCCACGGACCTCTGAGTTATGGGCCCAGCACGCTTCCGCTGCGCCACTCTGCCGTGGTCTCTGTCCAGTGTTTTCCCCAAATGAACCAGTTATTTCCCGGGCCAAAATGTACAATGTAAAAGAAATTAGCAGAGCGTGGTTTCGATCCACGGACCTCTGGGTTATGGGCCCAGCACGCTTCCGCTGCGCCACTCTGCTCTGGTCTCTGTCCAGTGTTTTCCCCAAATGAACCAGTTATTTCCCGGGCCAAAATGTACAATGTAAAAGAAATTAGCAGAGCGTGGTTTCGATCCACGGACCTCTGGGTTATGGGCCCAGCACGCTTCCGCTGCGCCACTCTGCTCTGGTCTCTGTCCAGTGTTTTCCCCAAATGAACCAGTTATTTCCCGGGCCAAAATGTACAATGTAAAAGAAATTAGCAGAGCGTGGTTTCGATCCACGGACCTCTGGGTTATGGGCCCAGCACGCTTCCGCTGCGCCACTCTGCTCTGGTCTCTGTCCAGTGTTTTCCCCAAATGAACCAATTATTTCCAGGGCCAAAATGTACAATGTAAAAGAAATTAGCAGAGCGTGGTTTCGATCCACGGACCTCTGGGTTATGGGCCCAGCACGCTTCCGCTGCGCCACTCTGCTCTGGTCTCTGTCCAGTGTTTTCCCCAAATGAACCAGTTATTTCGCAATGTACAATGTAAAAGAAATTAGCAGAGCATGGTTTCGATCCACGGACCTCTGGGCCCAGCACGCTTCCGAGTCGCCACTCTGCTTTAATCTCTGTCCAGTGTTTTCCCCAAACGAACCAGTTATTTCCAGGTCCAAAATGTACAATGTAAAAGATATTAGCAGAGCGTGGTTTCGATCCACGGACCTCTGGGTTATGGGCCCAGCACGCTTCCGCTGCGCCACTCTGCTCTGTTCACTGTCCAGTGCTTTCCCCAAATGGACCAGTTATTTCCAGGGCCAAAATGAACAATGTAGAAGAAATTAGCAGAGCGTGGTTTCGATCCACGGACCTCTGGGTTATGGACCCAGCACGCTTCCGCTGCGCCACTCTGCTCTGGTCTCTGTCCAGTGTTTTCCCCAAATGAACCAGTTATTTCCAGGGCCAAAATGTAAAATGTAAAAGAAATTAGCAGAGCATGGTTTCGATCCACGGACCTCTGGGCCCAGCACGCTTCCGAGTCGCCACTCTGCTTTAATCTCTGTCCAGTGTTTTCCCCAAACGAACCAGTTATTTCCAGGTCCAAAATGTACAATGTAAAAGATATTAGCAGAGCGTGGTTTCGATCCACGGACCTCTGGGTTATGGGCCCAGCACGCTTCCGCTGCGCCACTCCGCTCTGTTCTCTGTCCAGTGCTTTCCCCAAATGGACCAGTTATTTCCAGGGCCAAAATGAACAATGTAGAAGAAATTAGCAGAGCGTGGTTACGATCCACGGACCTCTGCGTTATGGGCCCAGCACGCTTCCGCTGCGCCACTCTGCTCTGGTCTCTGTCCAGTGTTTTCCCCTAATCAACCAGTTATTTCCAGGGCCAAAATGTACAATGTAAAAGAAATTAGCAGAGCGTGGTTTCGATCCACGGACCTCTGGGTTATAGGCCCAGCACGCTTCCGCTGCGCCACTCTGCTCTGGTCTCTGTTAAGTGTTTTCCCCAAATGAAACAGTTATTTCCAGGGCCAAAATGTAAAATGTAAAAGAAATTAGCAGAGCATGGTTTCGATCCACGGACCTCTGGGCCCAGCACGCTTCCGAGTCGCCACTCTGCTATAATCTCTGTCCAGTGTTTTCCCCAAACGAACCAGTTATTTCCAGGTCCAAAATGTACAATGTAAAAGATATTAGCAGAGCGTGGTTTCGATTCACGGACCTCTGGGTTATGGGCCCAGCCGCTTCCGCTGCGCCACTCTGCTCTGTTCTCTGTCCAGTGCTTTCCCCAAATGGACCAGTTATTTCCAGGGCCAAAATGAACAATGTAGAAGAAATTAGCAGAGCGTGGTTTCGATCCACTGACCTCTGGGTTATAGGACCAGCACGCTTCCGCTGCGCCACTCTGCTCTGGTCTCTGTCCAGTGTTTTACCCTAATCAACCAGTTATTTCCAGGGCCAAAATATACAATGTAAAAGAAATTAGCAGAGCGTGGTTTCGATCCACGGACCTCTGGGTTATAGGCCCAGCACGCTTCCGGTGCGCCACTCTGCTCTGGTCGCTGTCCACTGTTTGCCCCAAATGAACCAGTTATTTCCAGGGCCAAAATGTACAATGTAAAAGAAATTAGCAGAGCGTGGTTTCGATCCACGGACCTCTGGGTTATGGGCCCAGCACGCTTCCGCTGCGCCACTCTGCTCTGGTCTCTGTCCAGTGTTTTCCCCAAATGAACCAGTTATTTCCAGGGCCAAAATGTACAATGTAAAAGAAATTAGCAGAGCGTGGTTTCGATCCACGGACCTCTGAGTTATGGGCCCAGCACGCTTCCGCTGCGCCACTCTGCTCTGGTCTCTGTCCAGTGTTTTCCCCAAATGAACCAGTTATTTCCCTGGCCAAAATGTACAATGTAAAAGAAATTAGCAGAGCGTGGTTTCGATCCACGGACCTCTGGGTTATGGGCCCAGCACGCTTCCGCTGCGCCACTCTGCTCTGGTCTCTGTCCAGTGTTTTCCCCAAATGAACCAGTTATTTCCCGGGCCAAAATGTACAATGTAAAAGAAATTAGCAGAGCGTGGTTTCGATCCACGGACTTCTGGGTTATGGGCCAAGCACGCTTCCGCTGCGCCACTCTGCTCTGGACTCCGTCCAGTGTTTTCCCCAAATGAACCAATTATTTCCAGGGCCAAAATGTACAATGTAAAAGAAATTAGCAGAGCGTGGTTTCGATCCACGGACCTCTGGGTTATGGGCCCAGCACGCTTCCGCTGCGCCACTCTGCTCTGGTCTCTGTCCACTGTTTTCCCCAAATGAACCAGTTATTTCCCGGGCCAAAATGTACAATGTAAAAGAAATTAGCAGAGCGTGGTTTCGATCCACGGACCTCTGGGTTATGGGCCCAGCACGCTTCCGCTGCGCCACTCTGCTCTGGTCTCTGTCCAGTGTTTTCCCCAAATGAACCAGTTATTTCCCGGGCCAAAATGTACAATGTAAAAGAAATTAGCAGAGCGTGGTTTCGATCCACGGACTTCTGGGTTATGGGCCCAGCACGCTTCCGCTGCGCCACTCTGCTCTGGTCTCTGTCCAGTGCTTTCCCCAAATGGACCAGTTATTTCCAGGGCCAAAATGAACAATGTAGAAAAAATTAGCAGAGCGTGGTTTCAACCCAGCACGCTTCCGCTGCGCCACTCTGCTCTGGTCTCTGTCCAGTGTTTTCCCCAAATGAACCAGTTATTTCCAGGTCCAAAATGTACAATGTAAAAGATATTAGCAGAGCGTGGTTTCGATTCACGGACCTCTGGGTTATGGGCCCAGCACGCTTCCGCTGCGCCACTCTGCTCTGTTCTCTGTCCAGTGCTTTCCCCAAATGGACCAGTTATTTCCAGGGCCAAAATGAACAATGTAGAAGAAATTAGCAGAGCGTGGTTTCGATCCACTGACCTCTGGGTTATGGGCCCAGCACGCTTCCGCTGCGCCACTCTGCTCTGGTCTCTGTCCAGTGTTTTCCCCAAATGAACCAGTTATTTCCAGGGCCAAAATGTACAATGTAAAAGAAATTAGCAGAGCGTGGTTTCGATCCACGGACCTCTGAGTTATGGGCCCAGCACGCTTCCGCTGCGCCACTCTGCTCTGGTCTCTGTCCAGTGTTTTACCCTAATCAACCAGTTATTTCCAGGGCCAAAATATACAATGTAAAAGAAATTAGCAGAGCGTGGTTTCGATCCACGGACCTCTGGGTTATAGGCCCAGCACGCTTCCGGTGCGCCACTCTGCTCTGGTCGCTGTCCACTGTTTGCCCCAAATGAACCAGTTATTTCCAGGGCCAAAATGTACAATGTAAAAGAAATTAGCAGAGCGTGGTTTCGATCCACGGACCTCTGGGTTATGGGCCCAGCACGCTTCCGCTGCGCCACTCTGCTCTGGTCTCTGTCCAGTGTTTTCCCCAAATGAACCAGTTATTTCCAGGGCCAAAATGTACAATGTAAAAGAAATTAGCAGAGCGTGGTTTCGATCCACGGACCTCTGAGTTATGGGCCCAGCACGCTTCCGCTGCGCCACTCTGCTCTGGTCTCTGTCCAGTGTTTTCCCCAAATGAACCAGTTATTTCCTTGGCCAAAATGTACAATGTAAAAGAAATTAGCAGAGCGTGGTTTCGATCCACGGACCTCTGGGTTATGGGCCCAGCACGCTTCCGCTGCGCCACTCTGCTCTGGTCTCTGTCCAGTGTTTTCCCCAAATGAACCAGTTATTTCCCGGGCCAAAATGTACAATGTAAAAGAAATTAGCAGAGCGTGGTTTCGATCCACGGACTTCTGGGTTATGGGCCAAGCACGCTTCCGCTGCGCCACTCTACTCTGGACTCCGTTCAGTGTTTTCCCCAAATGAACCAATTATTTCCAGGGCCAAAATGTACAATGTAAAAGAAATTAGCAGAGCGTGGTTTCGATCCACGGACCTCTGGGTTATGGGCCCAGCACGCTTCCGCTGCGCCACTCTGCTCTGGTCTCTGTCCACTGTTTTCCCCAAATGAACCAGTTATTTCCCGGGCCAAAATGTACAATGTAAAAGAAATTAGCAGAGCGTGGTTTCGATCCACGGACCTCTGGGTTATGGGCCCAGCACGCTTCCGCTGCGCCACTCTGCTCTGGTCTCTGTCCAGTGTTTTCCCCAAATGAACCAGTTATTTCCCGGGCCAAAATGTACAATGTAAGAGAAATTAGCAGAGCGTGGTTTCGATCCACGGACCTCTGGGTTATGGGCCCAGCACGCTTCCGCTGCGCCACTCTGCTCTGGTCTCTGTCCAGTGTTTTCCCCAAATGAACCAGTTATTTCCCGGGCCAAAATGTACAATGTAAAAGAAATTAGCAGAGCGTGGTTTCGATCCACGGACTTCTGGGTTATGGGCCCAGCACGCTTCCGCTGCGCCACTCTGCTCTGGTCTCTGTCCAGTGTTTTCCCCAAATGAACCAGTTATATTCCCGGGCCAAAATGTACAATGTAAAAGAAATTAGCCGAGCGTGGTTTCGATCCACGGACCTCTGGGTTATGGGCCCAGCACTCTTCCACTGCGCCACTCTGCTCTGGTCATTGTCCAATTTTTTCCCCAAATGAACCAGTTATTTCCAGGCCCAAAATGTGCAATGTAAAAGAAATTAGCTGAGCGTGGTTTCGATCCACGGACCTCTGGGTTATGTGCCCAGCACGCTTCCACTACGCCACTCTGCCCTGACCTAGTTGCGAAGTATTTGTGCTAATTTTCAGATGGAAAATGTGAAATATAAAACAAAGCAGCAGAGTGTTGTTTCGAAAAAAGTACCACTGGGTTATGGGCCTAGTACTATTCCACTGCGCTTCTCTGCTCTGGTTTGACTGCCAAATATTTGCCTTTCGATAACCAGCAATTTCCAGGTGGAAAATGTGCAATCAAAAGGAACGTAGCAGAGAGTTCCACTGCGCCGCTCTATTTCTCCCTGGCCATCAAATATTTGTTCTACAATAACCAGCAAATTCCAGGTGTACAATGTGCAATGTAAAATCCAAAGAAACGTAGCAAAGCGTGGTTTTGAGCCATGGACCTCTGGCTTACTGGCCAAGCACTCTCCCACTGTCCCACTCTGTAATGCCAAATATTTGACATAAAATATCCAACAAATTCCGAATGTTCAAGTGAAAATTTGGCAGTTAAAAAGGAAATTACAGAGTAACGCGTTTTTGATCCACTGCCCTCTGGGTGTTTGGCTCAGCGCGCTTCTACTGCGCCATGCTGCTCCCGTCTGATCGCCAAATGTTTGTCCTAAAATAACCAGGATTTCCAGGTGGAAAAAGAGCACAGTAAAAATCCAACGGAACGTGGTTTCGATCCACGGAACTCTGGGTTATAAGCCCAGCACGCTTCCACTGCGGCACTCTGCTCCGGTGAGGTTGCCAAATATTGGTGCTAAAATAACCAGCGTATTTCCATATAAGAAAATGTGCAATGTAAAATACCAAGAAACGTATCAGAGCGTAGTTCCAATTCAAGAACCCACGAGTTACTTACCCAGCACGCTTCCACTGCGCTTTTGCAGCTGTCAAATACACTGGCGGACAATTGCTAAGGACGGATGACAATAGCAACGATAGCAACCATAAAACAGAAGGCAGGAAAATGTGGAAATTAGCATAAGTGCGGGATATAGTAAGACGTGTTGTGCGTATGCAAATTTTGGATTGCCGAACTTGTTCGTGACGTCATAGCGCTGATAAGAGACATAAAGGATTTGACGCGTATTGACCGTTGTCGTTCAAACGCAAAGTTGAAAGGAAAAGAACCAATTGACGAACTTGTAATTTTCAGTATGTCTTTCCGACATCACCTAGATGATTTTACGCGTGGCCGTATTATTGGCAAAGATTGAAGAAGGGCGAAAAATAACAGATGTTGCCAGGGAGTTCGACGTCAGCCACAGTGTTGTTTCAAGTCTTTGGAAATCATTTCAAACAAATGGAGAGTGTAGCAAACGTCACGGGGGAGGTCGTGTTCGCAGTACGACACCTGCAGAAGATCGGTACATAGTGCTATCAACAAAAAGACACCGGCGCAGCACAGCTAGTGAGGTAGCAAATCAGTTTATGGCTGCTACTGGCAAGCGGATCTCCCGAAAAACTGTCGCCAGACGTTTGCATGAAGGAGGACTATACGCCCGCCGTCCTGTTGTGTGCATCCCATTGTCCAGACGTCACCGTACCGCCGGTTTGCAATGGTGCCATCAACATCGCAATTGGACTGATAACGACTGGTCTGCTGTCCTCTTCTCAGGTGAGAGTAGATACAGTCTATCGTCTGATTGTCGACGACAACTGATCTGGCGTGATAGTGGTACTGCATATTGTCCAGAAAACATACAGGAAAGGGATCGATATCCGACATGTAGTGTCATGGTATGGGCTGGCATCATGATCAATGGCCGTACGTCCCTCTATGTGCTTCCAACTGGGACTATGACTGGCCAACGATACATAAATGATGTTCTGCTACCTCATGTTCGCATGTTCCGTGGTGCTGTCGGTGATAGATTCATTTTCATGGACGACAACGCAACATGTCATCGAACAGTCGCTGTCCAGGAGTGTCTTGAGAGCGAGGATATTCAACGCCTCGTATGGCCAGCACGTTCTCCAGATATGAATCCCATTGAAAATGTGTGGGATGCTTTGGGGAGGAGTCTTGCTGGTCGCCAATGCCCTCCAATAAACAAAGACACCCTCATCCGTGCACTGACAGAGGAATGGGATAAATTACCCCAACAGCTGCTTGATAATGTTGTGCAAAGCATGACACGACGTGTGGAATCTTGCATCGCCGTCCATGGTGGCCATATAACGTATTGACATCTTACGCCGGAACGCCTGCGGACGGTAATTGCATTTTTTCACGTTTACGTATTCTGCACAAAATGGCCTGTTTGTCCCTTGAACACGTTCCAAAGCCTTCTGGATTTCAGAGCACAATAAATTGTCTTTCTTGTAATGTCCTGGCATTCTGACTTTATTTTATTTCACTTGGCATCCAACCACACTTACTTCTTTATGCGCTATATAGCCGTTTATGATCCGTCCTTAGCAATTGTCCAGCAGTGTATTTGTCCAAAAATAACTAGCAATTTCCTAATGGGAAAATGTACAACTACTGTTCCATAAAAACCGAGAGTGGAATCATACAAAATGAAGAAATATATAGGTACAGAAAAAGATATGTTATTCTTTCTCAAAGTATCTTCCCTCGGATGATGTGAAAGAATCCCATCGTTCAGTTCACTTTTTAAAGCATGTGGCTAAGACATTTTGTGGAAGCTGCTTTAGCGACCCCTGCGCAGCTTGAATAACATCAGCAACTGTGTTGAATGATGCGCCACGGAACTTCTCCTTCATTGTTGGAAACAACCAGAAATCGCATGGGGCGAGGTCGGGAGAGTAGACAGACTGTGGCATGATTTCGATACTGCAATTTGTCAGAAACTGTTGAACACAAGCAGCCATATGTGGGCGGGCTTTATCACGGTGTAGGGTCCACTTGACCATCAGTTCCGGTCGCTTAATCGATATGTGTCGTCGCAGACGCTTCAAGACTGAAATGCAACACTCACCATTGACAGTAATTTCTGGAGGAACGGCATGCTGGTAGACTACATCTTTATGAACAGAGAAAATTATCATCATCGCCTTCCCAGCTGATTTGGTTTAAAGAACATTTTCGGAGGAAGGGAGCCTGTGTGTTTTCCAGACACTCGATGAGCGCTTTCTGAGGTGGTCGAAATAGTAGACCCATGTCTCATCGGCTGTGTTTAGAAAGTTTTGGATCCTTTGCAATCATTTGCTTTCACTCATGACACACCTGAACTCTTGCTAACAATTGTTCGCTCGTCAGATGATGAGGTACCCATCTGGAATACACACGATGGAGCGCTGATTTGTCGCGTAGAATGCGGAATGACGACGTTTTTCAAAATATTAGTTAACGCCGCTATGCTTTCACACATCATTCGTCGATCTTCTTGCAGGATTGCCCATACAGTGTTGACAATACGCTCCGAAACAGCACTTGCAGGTCGACAAGGCGCAGGAGCGAGTTTTGCCGACAAATGCCCTTTCTTAGCACGTCTTTTATGAAAAAAGATCGTGCTTCTGTTATCGGTTTGTCCGTCCGTCAGTCCGTCTGTACGCACGACATCTCTGCAACTATTGGTCCGATTTAAAAAATTATTTTTGCATTGGGAAGCTTGAAATATGCAAATGATGAACCTTTATTTCGTTGTTTTTTTTTTACGATGTACAATTTCGCCGGTAGAGGGCGTAAATGCAGATGATGTCGAATTCAAAAATGCGTTTTATTCCACATATTTGCTTCTATACATCCGATTAAAAAAAAAATTTTATCTTTCGATTCCATTTATATCGAAGAGTATTGTGGATGTAGTTACTTTTTCAAATTACTCATAGATTTTCCGCTAGGGGGCGTAAAAGTAAATTACCTTTTCCTCGATAACTCTTCTTCTAAAACTCCGATTTGATTTTTTTCTTTTGCGGATACATCTCCTGATGCAAAATCTTTTGCATACAATTTCAAATTTTTAGTAAAGAATACTTAGGCCACCAGGGGGCGTAAGTGTTCAATTTTTGCTTCCGATGTATTTGCCCTAAAATCAGAGCATTTAAAATAACGATTGAAAAAATTCTTTCGTGGACTGGTACCACTTACATCGATAAAACTTTTCGGAATATTTTCTCCTTAAAATATTACACAGTTTCTCCGCCAGGGGGCGTAGATGTACATCTTATTTTTGTCAATATCTCTTCTTCTAGGAGTCCGATTTGAAAAATTCCTTCTTTGTTGGATAGTGTTTCTAGTGTGACATGTGGTTTATATAGTTTCAAAATTTTCAAGTAATTTATAGACTTTCCGCTTAGGGGCGTAAATGCAAATTGCGTTTCCCAATATATCTCTGCTTATAAATCTCCGATTTGAAAAATTCTTTCTGCATCGCATACAGCTCCTGATGGGAAATCGTTTGCACATATTTTCTCATTTTTGTAAGAAATGGTTTAGCCACCAGGTGGCGTAAGTCTTAATTTCCGCTTCTGTTGTATTTGCAGCAAAATATGAGCTTCTAAAATCTCGATTGAAAAAAAGTCGTTTGTTGACCGATACTACTCCTGATGTCGACAAACCTCTTAAGAAATTTTTCTTCTTGAAAAAATGCATGGTTTCTACGCCAGAGGGCGTAGATGTATATCTTATTTTTGTCAATATCTCTACTTCTAAGAGTACGATTTGAAAAATTCCTTCTCTGTTGGATAGTGTTTCCGATGCGAAATGTTTTTTCTATAAATTCAAAATTTTCAAGCAAATCATAGATTTTCCGCTAGGGGGCACAAAGGTAAATTGCGTTTTCTGCGTTATTTCTTCTTCTGAAACTCCAATTTGAAAAATTCTTCCTGTATCGCATACAAGACCTGATGAAAAAAAATTCACATAATTTCTAATGTTTGGTAAAGAATGGTTTAGCGACCACGGGTCATAAGTGTTAATTTCTGCTTCTGAAGTATTTGTTGCAAAATCTGGGCTCCTGAAAACTGGACTAATTTTTTTTTCTTCGACCGATACCGCTCATATGGATAAACGTTTTGAGAATACTTTCTTCCTAAAATAGTGCATGTTTTTCCCACCAGGGGACATAAAGTCACATCTTATTTCTGTCGATATCTCTGTTTCTAAGAATTCGTAAGCTCACGATTCCGTTTACAGCAATATCTGAGGGATTAAAAACCCGATTGAGAATCTTCTTTGTTTCGTCAGATCTATTGTTTTCCATACCGGTTCCATTGACTTTGAATAGCTTTGATAAATTTAATTTGCGTCAGAACAGATTCAAAAGACGTGCTTATTACACCCGAAAATTCGGTGTCATCTTTCTTGTTAAAATCATAGTGCTATCTAAAAATATTTGACTTTCCCAAACATTTATCTTTGTAAGCTTTTTCCATTAAATCAACTGTTTCTGGAGCCGTTTCACCTAAACGAAAGCAAACATTGTATCGCACAACGCATTTCACTTCATAAACCTGAATCACTCACCTTCATAACTCTATGGCGAAATGCTGACGTACCTTAAACAACTACGCAATAACAAAACCAGAATCGTCTGCCACGGCTAATAATTGTTTCCATAGCTACTTCATTAATTCAGCTAGTCGTCTGCGTGGTTATTTATCCCCTTCACACTGTTGCCAACTCAAAAAACATTACTCTCATTTATTTTATGGAACATCCTTTAAAAAGAAAAAACAACGTAGCAGAGCGTGATTCCAATCTACGGACTTTCGGTGTATCGTTTTATCAGTCCAGCCTAGTTCCACTGCGCGAGCAAATATTTTTCCCTAAAATATCTTACAACGGAAAATCTGTATCGTGAACATATGAAACTCATAGGTAAGCGTAGTTTATCTGGGTTATGAGCTCCACACAACTTAACTGTGCCACTCTGTTTCACGTTTTGATATGTTTCACGTTCTGTCGAACGGTAATGCGATGATATTGGGATTCTCAGTTCTTTACCTGAATATCTCACGGCGAAAACGATTTGAAAGTTTTTGCATGTGATAGGCTACTGGTTTGGAATAGCGATTTTTGGCAAATTAAATGTTTGTAAACGTGTCTCTCTCTCTCTCTTTCGTTGTATTCATCTTGAACAAATGATGCAATTACACAGAGTTCCGTGTGATTTTTGGTCACGATTGTTCTTCGCAAGAAGCTTTTCTAAAAGATTTGAAATCCACCTACATATAAATAATTCATCTTGAACAAATGATGCAATTACACAGAGTTCCGTGTGATTTTTGGTCACGATTGTTCTTCGCAAGAAGCTTTTCTAAAAGATTTGAAATCCACCTACATATAAATAAGGGTTTAATGCTTGTTTACGCTTTCCAACCGTAGGTTGAAGAAGCGTATATGCTCCAGCTTTGTCCGTCCGTCTGTTTGTCTGTTCGTCTGTCGGTCTGTCAGCCCGTCAGCACGATAACTCGCGTAAAAATTATTCGATTTCCATGAAATTTTAGTAGGTGGTAGGGGACAACCTGGGAACGAATCCTATTGAAAATGGGCGAAATGGGTTCAAAGGTTAGGACATAAGATCGGAAACCATTCCATTGTCCTTATGCGTCATGACTTAAGTAAAAATGCTTCGATTTCGACAAAACTTTATCATATTGTTCCGGGAGTATACTGAACCGGTTCTGTTGAATATCATCGAAATGGGGTCAAAGGTCAGGGCTCAGGAGCGAGGTTTATTCCACAGCCATTATCCTCATAACTTGAGTAATGATTTCTGGTATGCTGAAAAGCGTATAATAATCAATGCATTGCATGATTTTACTGACTTGTTAATAGTATGTTAAATCATGAAACAAAAATTATTCTCTGTGGATGAGCTTTATGGTTGTACAGAGGATGAGTGGAGAGTTTTTCAATATTTGAATCACTTTATGTCTTCATACGTAACTTTACGACAAAAGCTGACTGGCATTCAAAGTATAGGCCATCGTGTTGCACCGTCTTTAGCCATCTGTCTGCCAGTTCTTCGATTCCACAGAGGGTGAGTCGAAAGTTTTGCAATATTTGAATCACTTTATGTCTTCATACGTACCTTTACGACGAAAGCTGACTAGCATTCAAAGTATAGGCCATCGTATTGCACTATCTTTAGCGATCTGTCTGCCAGTTCTTCGATTATATAGAGGGTGAGTCGAAAGTTTTGCAATATTTGGATCAGTTTATGTCTTCATGTACCTTTACGATGAAAGCTGACTAGCATTCAAAGTATAGGGCATCGTGTTGCACCGTCTTTAGCCATCTGTCTGCCAGTTCTTCGATTATAGAGAGGGTGAGTCGAAAGTTTTGCAATATTTGTATCAGTTTATGTCTTCATGTACCTTTACGATGAAAGATGTCTATCATTTAAAGTATAATTCAACGTATCGCACCGTCTTTTGCCATCTATCAGCCACTTCTTTGATTCCGCTGCGGTACCAGTCCTTGTCCTTCGAGGCGAAGAACTACTTCACGTGAGCTGCCACCTCTTCCTGATTGTTGAAGTACCGCCCGCGAAGCAAGTGGGCCATAGACCGAAACAAGCAATAATCCGACGGGCCAAGCTCCGGACTATATGCTGGGTGTGGCATCAGTTCAATGTCCTCAAATTCCTAGACTTTAGCCAGGGGCGTTCGCGGTTTGTTGCGGAGCGTTTTCCTGCTATAGGAGAGCGCGATTTCTGTTCACCAGTGCCGGGTACTTCTCCAAAACGTCACACATCCGCTCCAGCTGTTCAGAGTAGAGGTTGGCGTTGATGGTTCGACCGTCTGGAACAAATTCTTGGTGGATTATCCCCTCGAAATTCCACCAGACGCAGAGCATCACCTTGTGCTCGAAATGCCCACGTTTGGCAACAGGTTCAGGAAGATGTCCTGGGCTCAGTCACTGCCGTTGTGTGTTAGGATTATGGAAATAAACCCACTTTTCATCGCACGTAAAAATTATCTTAATGAAATGTACATCGCGCGGTCTTCTTAGGAGTTTCGTGCACACATCCACTCGGCGGTTTGCTTCAGCTCGCGTCAGTTCGTGAGGGACAATGCGGCAGCTCCTGTAGACCTTGCCGAGGTCCTGGAGGGGACGAACCACGGTGGTCTGTGATATGCCCAGCTCGCCTGATAATCTCCGAGTGCCGGTTGACGAATTTGCCCCTACGGCCTGGCGCACGGCCTCCAAATCCACCGTTCGCGCCCTACCTTACCTTCGAGGTTTCTGTCACCTATGTGAAATTTCTTGAAGCATCTGGTTGCGATGCTGCGATCCACGAAACCTTCCCCTTTCGCATGATAAACGTTTCGTGTTGCTTGAGCAGCGTTATGGCCGAGTTCAAACTCGTAAATCAAAAAGTTCCCTAATTTGCCGATTGTGGCTGTTCATCTTTTATGCGTTCCAATAATAGACAGAACAACGACATGCAATGCTGCTCACAGCAACGACTATCACTTTATATCCCTTTCGACTGACTGCAGTGCGCGACTTGAATTAGTTCAAACACGTGACATACCCGCCGCAGCACATGCATTTATGCAAATATAGCAAAACCTTCGACACACCTTCTGTATTTACCATACTAAAATGCGCGGCGAATATTTAGAACTTCGAAAAAATCTGAACATTGCCTTTCTTAATCTTAAAGGTGTACCTCGGGATTAAGTGGTGGCACTTCATTCTTGTCTCCACTATCAGCAAAAATATTGTTGTGCATCCGCAAATTTATCATGGAGGAGTGGCAGTCCCTCTGGACTCAACAGGGCAGCAACAAACTTCTTTCCATCAAACCGCAGATCGGACTATGGCAATCTGGATTGCGGAAGAATCGTCGCGAGGAAGTAGTTCTTGCGCGTCTGCGCATTGGGCATTGTCGTTTCACCCACCGCTTCTTGCTGTGTGGCGACACTGCCCCAATGTGCGAGACGTATAACAGTCGTCTCAGTGTCCTTCATGTCTTGTGTACTTGTGTCCGCTTTCGTGATAACCGTTTTCAATATTTCCGAGCTTATTCATTGGAAGACAATTCAGCTTCCCTTCAAAGAATCTTAGGTGACTGTTGTGATACGTTCGCTGTTTTTTCATTTTTCAAGCAAATTGACTTTCTTAAACTAATCTAAATTACCAAGCTTTTATCGTTCTTGTTTTTCAGTTGTCCTACTCCGCCGTGCTTCTTATTACTCTTCCTAGCTTTTAACTTGTTTTCTTTAATTGCTTCGTAATTGGCGCTCTTTGGCCAGACCTGGCCCTTGCGCCATTAAAATACACCAATCAACCAACCAACCAAACAACCAACCAACCAACCTAATCCCCAGATAGTTCTTAGTCTTAAGATGGTGCCATCAGCGTCTAGTCAAATCTACATGAATGGATTTTTTTTCGGGTAAATTCCAACGAAGTACTTTATAATTTGTGCCCCTCCGTACGATCCTTAGCCCCCTAATATCCCCCCCCCGAAAGTTTCTCTTTGAAACCCCTACTCAGGGTTGGCGTTACCAGTAGGCCTGGGCAGGGTTGGCAAGGTAATTTACTCGTTACGTATTTTACGTAAATTACACGTAATATACAGGTAATTTACTTGGCGTAGAATACCAGTTTTTTATGCAGACGTAAAACAACTATTTTTTTTTTCATGTGTGTGTATAAGTACTATAATATAAAAACCACTTTAATTGTATTACATTTGAAACTTAAAATGTCTTGTACATTTCACTACGAAATCCTTATTCTCTCAAGGTTATTCATACAGCTCAGCCACCTATTAACATATTCATTTTTAGAAACTATAATGTATCTGTTCTTTCTTGTATATTAAAAATGGTGAAAATAATCTATCTATTGCACTAGCATCGATAAAAATCACAATGTGTATTGAATAGAATTCAAGATTATGAAGAGGTCGACCGCCGCGATTCAGTGGGAAGTCTTCAATTAGAACGTTGAGCCTCCTTCAACGACTAGTGAGGATGGAAAAAAACGGTGTTTATTAAGAACGCTCACAGCTTTAAACTGAAGCCAACACTAAAACCTCCCATATTTAAATAACAGAAAAAACGTGTAGTTCACATAGTTATAGTTTTACCGCCGAGAAGTTGCCAAAGTTGTTGAACTTCTGTGTCTGCCTAGCAGTGAATACCTGTAGAGACTGGAGCCGCCAGCCGGCAGCACGCGCATGGATATCAAAGGCAAGCCGCGAGGCAACGTCTCATTTTGATTGTTCCTGTCGTCTCGTTTCACTTTAAACTACACCGCGGCGTGGCTTCTGACTTCCTTTGCCGAACATAATATTTTAAACTAGCGTCTCGCGACAACGATATCCACATGTATCGAGTTATCTCATTGGTAGCAATAAAACCGTCACCCACCAATTGGCGACCGGCACTGAAACAGCACTTGTAGTTTGTATACGTCGTCGAAGTCGTGACACAGGTTGTTTACATCTTAGTTAACATTAATTTCTTCATTGGGGGCTGTCGGCACAAATCGAAGAATTTAACCTGTTTGCAGTATTCATCCAAATATAAAAATGGCCATTCTTCCACAAACGGACGCATTCCTCACAGCTAAGACAGCGGGACGCTAGAACAGCTCCGCGAGCAACCTACTGTTTTCGATCTGGCAATGCATCTGTTGTTGTTTACATTCGAATGCAAACATTATGGGTGGTTATCTTTGCATTTTGTTCTTATTTTTTTATTCATTATGATGGCTAACGTTGTGTTATTTTTGTACTAAATGAAAACTATAACTGAGATGTTGAAAAAGAACTAAAGAAAAATGAACGATCTTACCGCTATATACGTTGGAAGACTGATAAAAAATTATACTTTCGTATTTACAGTAAGTATTTCAATTCTTTTTTTTTTTTTTTGATTGGAGGTTTAACGACCACCGTGAGGAACTCAATGGGCTATAAGCAGTCGCCCGTCCCTGATTTAGGGTCACTGGTTCCAGGGAAGGGAGAGAGCCAGTGCCGTAAGACAAACGCAACATCCATGCCTCACCGGGATTCGAACCCGGACCCCGTTCGGACGAATGATCAGAGGCCATCACTTAGACCACTGCGCCATCGGGGCGGCGTATTTTAATTCGTACTGAGAAATATATAGCAAAAGACAATTAAAGAAGAAAAGCAGCGATATTTATTGCCATTCGTGATTCCTTAATATTTCAAGGGGGTGGCGCAGTGGTTCTAAGGCGGTGGCCTCTGATCATTCGTCCGTAAGGGGTCCGGGTTCGGATCCCGGTCAGGCATGGATGTTGTGTTTGTCTTACGGCACTGGCTCTCTCCCTTCCCTGGAACCAGTGACCCTAAATTAGGGCGGGCGACTGCTTATAGCCCATTGAGTTGCTCACGGTAGTCGTTAAACCTCCAATAAAAAATAAAAAAAAGAGGGTGGGTAGCGAACCATATCTTTCACACCATGATATGCATGTTTTTCTATCTCGTACGACGAAGCCGCCCCGGTGGCGCAGTGGTCTAAGCGATGGCCTCTGATCACTCGTCCGAACGAGGTCCGGGTTCGAATCCCAGTGAGGCGTGGATGTTGTGTTTGTCTTACGGCACTGGCTCTCTCCCTTCCCTGGAACCAGTGACCCTAAATTAGGGACGGGCGACTGCTTATAGCCCATTGAGTTGCTCACGGTGGTCGTTAAACCTCCAATCAAAAAATATATATATATATATCTCGTACGACATCGTTAACGAGACTATAGCCGCCCCGGTGGCGCAGTGGTCTAAGGCGCTGGCCTCTGATCATTCGTCCGTAAGGGGTCCTGGTTCGAATCCCGGTCAGGCATGGATGTTGTGTTTGTCTGACCCTAAATTAGGGACGGGCGACTGCTTATAGCCCATTGAGTTGCTCGCGGTGGTCGTTAAACCTCCAATCAAAAAAAAAACGAGACTACAAATTCCATTGAGGCAATATAAAATACAACAGACCAATTCAACGACAACTTCATGGAATTTTAATACTATCGAAGGGTAATATGGACGGACAACTTAATATTTACTGAGCGTTGCCAGATCGAAAGCAGTAGATTGCTCGAGGAGCTGTTCTAGCGTTCCGCTGTAAACAACAAGTGCCGTTTCAGTGCCGGTCGCCAATTGGTGAGTGCCGGTTTTATTGCTGCCAATGAGATAACTTGATACATGTCGATATCGCTGTCGCGAGACGCTTGTATATTTTAAAGTGGGCCCCACACCAATTATCATAAAGAAAAGGATTTCCCCGTGTCAATATGAAGGCTAGGAAAAATCAAACAAAAAAAATGGCGTGATACTGGTGTGTATGTGGTATCCTGGTGGTAAGTCACGTGAACGTGGCAGTTTGCACTGTTCCAATAACATCATATAACAAGAAAGATGACACCGAATTTTCGGGTGTAATAAGCACGTCTTTTGAATCCGTTTTGACGCAAATTTAATTTATCAAAGCTATTCAAAGTCAATGGAACCGGTATGGAAAACAATAGTATCTGACGGAAGAAAGAAGTTTTTCAATCCGGTCTTTAATCCCTCAGATATTGCTGTGTACGGAATCGTGAGCTTACGAACTCTTAGAAACAGAGTTATCGACAAAAATAAGATGTGACTTTACGTCCCTTGGTGGGAAAACCATGCATTATTTTAGAAAGAAAGTATTCACAAAAGGTTTATCCATATGAGCCGTATCGGTCCAAGAAAAACAATTTTAATCGAGTTTTCAGGAGCCCAGATTATGCTACAAATACATCAGAAGTTGAAATTAACACTTATGACCCCTGGTGGCCAAACCATTCTTTACCAAACATTAGAAATTACGTGAAAAATATTTTCCGTCAGGTCTTGTATGCGATACAGGAATAATTTTTCAAATCGGAGTTTTAGGAGCAGAAAACGCAATTTACCATTGTTCGCCCTAGCGGAAAGTCTATGATTTACTTGAAAATCTTGAATTTATAGGAAAAACATTTCGCATCGGAAACACTATCCAACAAAGAAGGAAGTTTTCAAATCGGTCTCTTAGAAGTCGATATATTGACAAAAATAGGATATACATCTACGCCCCGTGGCATAGAAACCGTGCACTATTTTAAGAAGAAAATGTTTCTAAAAGGTTTGTCGACATGAGTACTATCGGTCTACAAACCATGTTACTTTCAATCGAGAATTTAGAAGCTCATATTTTGCTGCAAATACATCAGAAGTGGAAATTAAGGTTTACGCCCCCTGGTGGCCAAATCATTTTTTGTCAAAAATTTGAAATTACGTGCAAACGATTTCCCATCAAGAGCTGTATCTGGTGCAGAAAGAATTTTTCAGATCGGAGATTTAGAAGCAGAGATATAGGGGGAAACTTAGTTTACCTCTACGCCCCCTAGCGGAAAGTCTATGAACTACTTGAAAATTTTGAATTTATAAGAAAAACATGTCATACTAGAAACACTATCCAACAAAGAAGGAATTTTTCAAATCGGACTCTTAGAAATCGAGATATTGACAAAAATACGAAATACATCTACGTCCCCTGGCGGAGAAACTGTGGAATATTTTAGGAAGAAAATAATCCGAAAAGGTTTATCGATGTGAGTGGCATCAGTCCACGAAAGAATTTTTTCAATCGATATTTTAGAAGCTCAGATTTTATGGCAAATACATCAGAAGCGAAAATTAACACTTACGCCCCCTGGTGGCCAAAGTATTCTTCACCAAAAATTTGAAATTATATTCAAAAGATTTTCCATTAAGAGATGTATCCGCTGAAGGAAAAAATTTTCAAATCGGAGTTTTAGAACAAGAGTTATGGGGTAAAATGTAATTTACTTTTACGCCCCTAGCGGAAAATCTATGCGTAATTTGAAAAAGTAACTGTATCTAAATTACTCTTCGACATAAATGGAATCGAAAGATATAAAAAAAATTTCAATCGGATGTTTAGAAGCAAATATGTGGAATAAAACGTATTTTTGAATTCGACATCATCTGTATTTACGCCCTCCAGCCGCTAAATTGTACATCGTAAAAAAAAACGAAATGAAGGATCATCATTCGCATATTTCAAGCTTTCGAATGCAAAAAGAATTTTTCAAATCGGACTGATAGTTGCAGAGATTCCGTTGGTACAGGCGGACGGACTGACGAACGGACGGACGGACAAACCGATAACATAAGCACGATCTTTTTTTACAAAAGACGTGCTAAAAATACCGAAGGGTATGTTGGTTTTTGAAGGATCTCCGTTTTTTGTATTATTCGTACGTAGCAAGTTAATTAGCAGCACAAAGCCATGTCGTTTTTGTTTTTTTGTTGTTGTTTTTTTACGTATTTTACGCGTTTTTACGCGTAATTTACGTGTCACGTAGAAAACCTTTTTTTACACGTAATTGCACAACCCTGGTCCTGGGTAGGGCTTTCAAATGCGCGGTAAGAAACGGAAACAATAAACTTGCGTTTCAGCAACTAGTAGTTAAACGATGGAATCGATCAAATCGTTTACAAAAAAGAAGATACAACTTAAAAATGAGGAAAGCTTATTTTTTGAATTGGTGGACATTTTAGAGTTTTCTTTCTTAAGTCCATTGTCGATATTTATAAAGATATTGAGCAGCTGCGAACACCAGAGTAATTAGTTTCGTCTTGACCTGCTTAAACTGTCATATCGTAGCTCTGACGGATGATTTATGTGATTATTTTTTTTATGAGTAAAACAAAACTCTTTCGAGGAATGAAGTTTCTCAATTTTCCCATTGTTCTGCTGTTGTTTCCTACCTGGTTGGCCTTAGTAAGAGAATTTTGGCGGTCTGCCAAAACAAGGGAGTGAGAAGTGATAAAAAGTAAACGCAGAAGCAAATCATGCAAATACCTGCGTTTTCTAATCTAGTGCGCTTTCACTTGCTTCTGAAAGATATCTGAAGGTAAAAGAAGAATGAAAAAATGCAGTAAACCGATTTCCTTTAGCCTCGTCAAATGTTCGGTTCGAATTACTTCCGTTGTCAATCTCAGTCACGCATTTTGCAGTGATTTCTTTTTTTTTTTAACTAGTTCTTTTTTAAACGTTGATGTGTTGTGTTACTTTCTTTTATCCTGTTATTGTCGTGTTCTGTAGAGCAGCCCTTCGGTAATTTTGCAACAAGTTCGTATACACCTGTACTTCGTTCGTTAACGAAATGCGCCATCCCGGTGACGCAGTGGTCTAAGTGATGGGCTCTGATCATTCGTCCGAAAGGGTTCCGGGTTCGAATTACGTCAGGCATGGATGTTGTGTTTATCTTATGGCACTGACTGTCTCGCCCCCGGCTGAGAAACCGTGGAATATTTTAAGAAGAAAATATTCCAAAAAAACGTTTATCGACATGAGTGGCATCTGTCCGCGAAACGAGATTTTAGAAGCTCAGATTTTATGGTAAATACATCAAAAGCAAAAATTAACAATTACACCCCCTGATGGCCAGAGTATTCTTTACCAAATATTAGAAATTATATGCAAAAGATTTTCCATCTGAAGAAAAAATTTTCAAATCGGAGTTTTAGAAGAAGAATTATCGGGGAAAATGTAATTTACCTTCACGCTCCCTAGCGGAAAATCTATGCGTAATTTAAAAAAGTAACTGCATCTAAAATACTCTTCGACATAAAAGGAATTGAAAAGTAAAAGAATTTTTTCAATAGGATGTTTAGAAGCAAATACACTGGCGGAAAGTGAAAAAAGAACACCAAGAAGGAGACGTCTGATACCAACGAAATTTATACAGCATAATAACGGAATACAGAGGATAACGTGATCAAAACATTATGGCAAAATACAGCTGTATTTGCTGGTAAACTTAAAAATAACATTTCCATGTAAC